>CM022533.1:11526824-12164441 GCA_012273795.1 Dendrolimus punctatus | reverse complement strand
CGCCACTTCTATATTCATTCAGCTCCAGAAGAACTGGAAGAGCCAAAACCTAGACGCCCAATAATATTACCTCCACCTCAAAAGCACTACAAGATTATTTTTGTAAAAGCACCTACTGAAAGCAGAGCACCACAAATCGTTCCAGTCGTTCCTCAGAATGAGGAAAAGACCATTGTATATGTTTTGGTTAAAAAACCTGAAGAACAGGAAGTGCTTTTACCTAAAATTGAACAGAAACCACCAGCGAAACCAGAAGTTTATTACATTAAATATAACGAGAAACAGGATTCTCAAGCTGTCATAGATAATATTGTAAACGATTTCAACAAAGCTAATATTTTGACTGAGTCTAACTACCTCAAACCTACCTCCGATTCGAGCCATAGCCATAGCCTTGGAGATCATCATCATCACGATCAATCACATGCAAATGGAGTTCTTGGTCCCCATGTTGTTACAGGACAGCAGTCGCAACAAACTATATCTTCTACTTACGGGTCTCCATCCATTGGAGGCTATAGTCCAAATATTGGTCAGCAGTCAGTGGGTGGTCCCTTCCCTCCTAGTCAAGTGACATCTAGTAGCGTTGGAACTACTCTCAGCCAGCATTCAGCGAGTAATTTCCCTTCACGCCTAACAACTGGACCGATATCTACTGGAGAACTGCCTGCTGGCAGCCTTATTACTGGTGGTCTGCCTTCCGGAAGCGTCACCTCTAGACCCCCGCCAGTTATTACTTTTTCACCCGCTTTTAGTACAACAACAGCTTCAAGCTTAGTGAACGATTATACTAACACTATCTCAACTAGTCAAAGTGTCCCCCATGAAACTTATGGTCCTCCCAAATTCAGGACCAAATAGGACATCGAAAATCATTTATACATTTTATACCTAGTTATATTATTAATTTTTGACCTATCCAAATAAATATAAATAGCAACTATATTATGTATCTACTTTAAAACTAAGTGAAACTAAGAACAATAGGCGTCAGAATAAAATAAAATATAGACAGAAATAAATATGTTGTGGATGAAAAACATTTGTTTTATTTTCAAACGACTTATTATTTGTTAGTAAATTCGTTAAATTTGGACAGGTGGCCAAGATCAAATTAAAGTGACCAATTTCTGCCTAGTCACTAAAATGTATAATAATAAGATATTTGTTGTATTGTTGACAATTTACATTCCATCAACGTAAAAATCATCCACGTACATTCATTTTGAGGAACTAGGCAGAGGTCAGAAGAGCAATCAGTTTTTTACTATGAATGATTTTTACCTGAATCCTGGAAAATCCCCTAAAAACCGGGCATAATTAATTTAAAGATATAAGCAACTGCAACTATTCTACTAACATACAGAAATTTTCGCAGCTAGTAAGTCATCATGCGTATGTATCATCAACCATGTAGCGTCTTGAAATAATAATTGAGAATATTGCGTCAAAATTGATCCAGTAGTTAGAGAGTTCGAAGTTAGAAAACCCCTGGCGCAGTGCCACACTACACATTTGTACAATATACCTAATTTATTTACAATGATAAAACCTCTAGTGTCAAAGTCATAGAAAATGGTAGCTCCTTTCCATCAGGTGGACCGCAAGCCTGTTTGCTATATTCTAGCAGTAAAAAAAACTAAACAAAGGAATGTTGTGCCCGCGGAACTTAAACTAAACCAATAAAGAAATGTTGAATATGGTAATTCCTTTTTTTTGTAATAAGTTCAGTGTACAGACATGACATTTTTACAACTTTATAATATTACAGAAATCGAAAATAATTATCATGCTCCGAACTTATTAGATAGCTCGCAGTTTTTTATAAGTTCAGGCATTTGCGCGACAATTTTGTATGATTATTGTTTTCATTATTCCGTTCAGTGGCGGATTTACCAACAGGCTGGATAGGATCCACACATTGGTTCCAGTGCGGCAGATTTTGGAGAGCAGCGACTTGCATTTTTTAAAGTCTTACAGAAATTAGAAGATTCCCTGATTCATATTTATAAACCGAAATGTTCCTGATATATCCCATGACGTCATATCGCAGAAAAATGATCTCTTATTACTTGTTTTACCCACAGCAATAATTTTATTGAAGTGAAATTTGAATGGAAAATCTTTAACTGACAAGTGACAAAATTAATCGCAACAAAATTTTAACTTGAAATTTTACGGCAGGTTTTCAAATTGGACAAGTACATTAACAATCTGCCCGTAATGCTTTAAGTTAAAATTTTGTTGCGATTCATTTTGTCACTTGTCAGTTAAAGATTTTCCACTTCTCCGTTGCGATTCGTTTTTCCACTTGTCCGTTGCGATTCATTTCTCCACTTATCCGCTGCCAGTCGTTTTTCCATTTGTCCGTTGTGATTCGTTTTTCCACTTGTCCGTTGAAGTTTTTTTATTCTTTAATAATCTCAAATGTATGCGGTAGAATTTGAATAGCTTACAGGGAGTAAATTTATAAATCCGTCCCTGATTCCGTTACATTTCGTTCCATTATAGGTTTGGCCCGCAAAATTAACTGTGCCAAATATACAATATAGACACGACCTAAAATCAAATATTGCCCACCTACTGAATCAACCAATATTTAGTATTTTAATAACAATAATTGAATAGAAACTAAAAATAAATCTAAAAACATTCATAAATAGCAACACATTAACGCACAAACAACACCTGTTCATTATTTATTAAGCATCACAACTAACCATTGCCATGCATTTAAAGTTGGCACATTATTGGCATTTTAATGGCAAACCCATCCGCATAACTCCTTGACGTTATCTTGATTTATTGATTCAAACATGTTTTCCATTTTCATCCGTGCAAATGAAAATACTGCCCTCATGGCTGATACGGAGAGCGCTGAGCTTAAAGTACATTTCATTCACGGTGTGCATTGTTGGTTATGAATGGAATGTATCTATTTTAAGACAGCAGCGCGTGATGGCATATTATTATTATGTTATTATCGAGCACTGCGAGTTACGAGATCCCGCTGATTGAGTGGGTATTCACAGATGCACTTTCCCGAAGCTCGCGTGGAATGCCGCACAGCGCCTATTGAACCGGCGGGCGCCGCGCCGCATGCCTCATTCATTTCGACGTTCACGACCGCGTCAGTAATTATTGTATAAAATTTTCTCTGAAGACCAGGGGCCGTAAACATAAGTCAGACTTTTGGAGGGTTTGCGTGGGGCCATAGGAAGACCAACACGTAGAGGCCCGTTGACAAATTTAATGTAAATGTGGGGTGACACTGACCGACAATTATCCCTGTGTACACGTTATAAAAATGCATACAAGGCAAGCTCCGGTCAGTCTAGGATTATTGTAGGCAGTGAGAAGAAAATATACCGGGCTATTGAAAGAATCTGTTAGTGGAATTAGGCCTGTAGGATTCGCCTCATCAGGCTGGCCTTAGCACTCCCGCAAGTATGTTATTGCTATAACGCGGTTGGGGATAAAACCGTGGCTGATCCTCGTTGCGTCCCATGGGCGCGCTGTAGGCTCGCTTGTGCATTCACCTCTATCTCGGACGGACGACGGCCGGCCCGTTTACGGGCTGAGCCTTCCATTGTAAGTCAGAGAGCTGGGTTTCTCCGCCTACCTCGGGACTCACCACGAGATGAGAGGGGCCGCATGGATCGGTTCGCGTCCCTCCTCTCCGGCCTTTATGCGCGAGGAACCCGATTCCTCCACAGGTAACTCGCACGGCCGTAGCTCAGCTCTTTTTATACTAATTTAAGCTGAGTTAATTAATTTACTATCCATTATATTATTTTACCTTACTATTGGTTTCGGTAAGTGTCGGTATTGACATTATATTATCTGCGGACTTTATGTCCAATTAATTAGTAAAGTTAATGAAAAGATAGTAAGATATAGGATCAGTCTCTAAGTCTACTTTCAAGCCAAATAAAAACTACGATTGTTAAGTAACTAAATTCGAAAAATATGTAAACAGCAAATCTGCAAAAGTAATAAAATTTAAAGAAACCATAAAAGTTACCGTGTAATTTAATATTTGCCATACAATGATCGTAAAACATCTTATATTGTTTGTGCATTTCATTATTTTAGTGAAAAGTATATCGATGGATGACATTGTGCTTTTTTCATGCAAGCACTGTATACCTATGCAGAGAAAATGCTGTGCAGGCACGTTTATTGCTGAAAATATAGTTATAACAACGTCATTCTGTGCTAAATCATGCCAATATGTAACTGTATATAAAAGAGAATATCCAGTCGCTAAAAGTTTTAGTTACACAAACGAAAATAATTATATTTTTATGAAAAACGGCATTTTGATACAACATGGTATAACTATAATGAAATTGAATAGAAGTATAATGGAAAAGAATACAACTATAAAGTTAAGTTCTTCTGAATTAATTTCAACGTTCGGACGACTTGGTTCATATCCAGTGTACGATGAAACGGAATTTCGATTACGTTTTACTATAATTAAGCGTTGTAATAGGCAATTATCAGTGTGGCTGGGAAATTACTTATGTACTACTAAAGATCTTGAAAATGCACTAGAGCGTAAAAGATATCGTTTATTACAAGGTATGCCTTTATTACTGCAAGGGCAATTACTAGGCATATTTGTTGACAGGACCTGGCCGCTCTCTGAAAACGTGTTCATGGCTTTAGGGCCTATAATATTTTGGATTCGGCAAACTTGTGATAAATTAAAGCAGGGCTTAAAAGAAAATACTAGTAGAAAACACATATTAAGAATGTCTAAAGAAATAAGACAAATACTAAAATTTAATGAATATAATAATACATTGTTAAATAATAAATTTATTTCACACAATTCATCTCCAGTTCCGAATACCACAAACTTTTTATTCTCAACAACTACAGCACATTTGCCTGTAAGAATACCTGTAAAACTGAAATCCCCTAAAAAGAAAAAGAAACCAATACTTAAAAGATTTATTTCCAAAGGGAAATCAAATATTACTACCATTATTCCTATTGTTAATACTACTGAAATGAGAACAGAAACTGCAAGAGCCTACCTACAAAAATATTTTTCCAAAAAAACATCGAGTTTTTCAGAGACATCGCTTAACATTTTAAGTAATATAACCCTGTCTGCTTCTAATACAAATACACCAAGTACAAAAAGGCATTTACGTGATGTAATGGAATGGTTTCATAAAAGTCTACAAGCGCAAATCAACCAAAATACAACAAGAATATTTATGTTAACGACGTCATTGATTCCCACTAGAACACCATTTATTGATTTGACATGAGTGAATTGAACCAATAATAAAGATTAATGTTATCCCTTAATAGAGGAGCTAAAAATGTTTTAATTATCCTATATACATAGCTCTTACAATGCCTAAATTATTTTATGTGGTTAGGTATATATCAATATCAGTATGTAGCCGCAGACGTCCGATCGCCACGGCGGCCGCTCACAAACTGTTGCGGACAGAATCACTCCACTGACGTCACCCCCGTAAAGCCCGTGCGACCACGCCCCGCCTACCGCGGGGACATAGCTCGCTCCGTTAGCTGCTAAGCGTCTGCATTTTTGTAGTACTTTAGTAGCGCGGAGCGAGCCTACATCATGCATTCCTGAACTGCAATTCAAACACACAACATTGTTTTACTTCTACTTGAAGACCTCCGAAGTGGTGACCCCGCAAGAAAACCACCTTCTGAAGAAAGGATCATCTCGAAACAAAATTCCTGCAGGATAGAAAACTCTGCTCGTCTGTTTAGCCGATCAAGCTCAGACAATATGGAAGATTGCAGTAAAGCAGCAGCAGCCAGCCATGAACTGAAGGAAGTATCCGGCCTCGCTTTGACACCAAGAATTCCACCACTCTGGCGCGACAGATTAAGGCTATGGTTTGTCCAGTTTGAAGCCATCGTCTCGGCACAGAAAAAAGGCGACAAGGCGATGTATGAACTCGTCGTTGGACAACTGGAACGACAGGATATCGACGAAATAAGTGACATTTTACTAAACCCACCCGCTGACAACAAATACGACACCATCAAGAAGAGACTCCTCAACGTATACGAAGAATCTGAACAGAGGCAACTACAGCGACTAATCTCTGAAGTGGAACTTGGAGAATTGAAGCCATCACAATTACTAAGGCGTATGCAACATCTAGCTGGCAACAAAGTGTCTGAAACAGCGCTCCGCCTAATGTGGATCAGTCACCTGCCACCAGCAGCCCGTGCAGTACTGGCCATCAGTGAAAATATTGCCAAGCAGTCTCAACTTAGTGAGCTTGCGTTGGTGGCCGACAAAGTCGTCGAAAACTCCACACCAACAAACCCGATCTTCGCAGTCACTACAAGAGCGACGTCACCGCCACAGCCACAATCACCTACAAATGCATTCAGCGAGCTTCACTCAAAAATCGACTGCCTCACCCAAGAAATAGCTGAGCTGAAGACTAATCAACACCGAACGAGACCTTTCTATCGTAACTCATCAAGATCACGTTCCCGAGAGCGATACAATCAGAACCATCCCAGCCAAACTATCTGCTATTATCATCGTAGATTTGGAAATGCAGCCAGAAAATGCACACATCCCTGCAATTACCAGAAACCGGCGGAAAACTAAGCACAGCGTTGGATGCGGCGGAATCCGACGCCCACATTACTTCTCACCGCCTATTCGTCTATGACCGCAAATCACGGCTATCTTTTCTCATCGATACCGGTGCAAACGTATCGGTACTACCGCGGTTCGGCAACATCAAAGCCAAGCCTACGAACTTTTCACTATATGCCGCCAACAACACAGTCATTCCAACATATGGCGAAAAGACATTGGAGCTGGATTTGAAACTGCGTCGGCCTTACAAGTGGAAATTTATCATCGCAGCAGTGAGCAAGCCCATTATCGGAGCCGATTTTTTGAAGCACCACAAGCTACTCGTTGATGTTGCAAGCCGATGCCTTATTGATAAGGTGACAAACCTCTCAGTACAGGCACCAATAGTCAACACAACGGAACCCACAATACGCAGCATCGACGTGGAACAAAAATACCATCGCATACTAGCCGCTTTCCCCGACATTACTCGCCCATCGTGCTTCAAAGAAACACCAAAACACAATGTTGAACACTACATAGAAACGAATGGCCCACCACTCCACTGCCGCACTCGTCCACTCGCACCGCACCGCTACATGGCCGTCAAAAAAGAATTTGAAGATATGATGCAGCAAGGCCTATGTCGTCCCAGCAAGAGTCCATGGTCAAGCCCACTACACGTGGTACCTAAGAAAAATGGGGATTTACGTGTATGCGGCGACTACAGACGTCTCAACACAGTTACTATAGACGACCGATACCCCGTACCACGACTTAAAGATTTCACGTACTTATTACACGGGAAGAAAATCTTCAGCACACTCGACCTAAACAGAGCCTACAATCAGCTACCAGTCCAAGAAGCTGACATACAAAAGACTGCCATCACAACACCATTCGGACTTTTCGAATTTCCCAGAATGGTACCAGGGCTCAAAAACGCAGGCCAAACTTTCCAACGATTTATCCACCAAGTTCTCAATGGACTGGATTTTGCATTCCCGTTCATCGATGACGTCATCATTGGATCAGAAAATGAAGAACAACATGAACACCATTTGAAAACAGTCCTACAAAGACTTGACGCCTATGGTATAACCATCAATCCATCAAAATGCGTATTTGGAAAGAAAAATTTGACATTCCTGGGATATGACGTGTCAACCGAAGGTATAAAACCACCACAAGAAAAAGTTCAAGCCATTACTGACTACCCCCGGCCAGCAAACATCGAAGAGCTCCGTCGATTCCTCGGTATGATTAACTTTTACCGTGACTCCATACCGAAGGCCGCAGAACTCCAAATACCACTCAACACTTACCTACATAACTGCAAAAAGCGGGACAAAACGAAGATCGAGTGGACAAAAGAGGCCGAAGAAGCATTTGAAGCGTGTAAGGCCAGCATACAGACCGCAGCCTTACTCGCTCACCCATCACCATCAATGTCAGAACCAATGACGCTCATGTGCGATGCATCCAATACATGTGCCGGCGCCGTCCTTCAACAGAGCACTAACGGCAAGTGGACACCGCTAGGGTATTTTTCGAAGAAACTATCCGACGCCCAACAACGATACAGCACTTTCGATCGCGAACTACTTTCAATCTACATGGCCGTTAAACACTTCAGGAAGCTATTCGAAGGACGAACACTCATCATCTACACAGATCACAAACCACTCACATATGCCATTCACAAACCGCCATCCGACAGCGAGACCCAACGACGCGCCCGCCAGCTACTTTTCATTAGCGAGTTCACAACTGACATAAGACACGTAAGCGGCAAAAACAACCCCGTAGCCGACGCACTATCACGCATTGAAACAATCGACGTACCTACATTAATTAATTTTGAAGAACTCGCTAGCGCACAAGAAAAGGACACCTGCCTACCCCAGATCTGCAACAGCCAATCGTCCAACGTAAAAATCAAAAAGATCGTAATTCCCGGCTCGACAAAACCAATATACTGCGAAACATCAACAGCATACATCCGTCCTTATCTACCCGATGACTATCGTCGCATAGCATTCAACGCGCTGCATAATATTAGTCACCCTGGAATACGAACTACACGCAAGATGATACAACAGCAATACTTTTGGCCATCTATGAACACCGATATCGGAACATGGGCAAAAACATGCGTACCGTGCCAGCGCGCCAAAATACAACGACACACACACAGCGAACCCGCATCGTTCCCGCCAACCGAACGCTTTCAACATCTACACATAGATATAGTTGGACCGCTTACTACAACAGCGCAAGGACACAGATACCTACTCACGATGATCGACCGCGCGACTCGTTGGCCCGAAGCAATACCACTCAGTGAGATAACAGCGGAACAAGTTGCCAAGACGGTTTACGACCAATGGATAGCTCGTTTTGGTTGCCCTACAACTATTACCTCGGACCAGGGTCGACAATTTGAGAGCCAGCTATTTCATTCATTAACTAGACTACTAGGAATAGAGAAAACCAGAACGACCGCTTATCACCCACAAAGCAACGGGATAGTTGAACGATGGCACCGCACGCTTAAAACAGCACTAACCGCTCGTTTGCAAAACGGCGGAAAATGGACGGACGAACTGGCAACGGTGCTACTCGGCCTACGAAACGCTGTGCGTGAAGACACAAAAACGAGCGCCGCGCAGTTAACTTTTGGCACAGCCCTACGTGTTCCCGGAACCTTCATAACGCCTACCCAACCACAAAGTATACCACTACACGAAGATTTCGTTCATAAACTTCAAGCAACTATCAGAAGCCTAACTCCAACCACAGACACTACACACGAGAATAATCTGAAGACATTTGTACATCACGACCTAGCAACATGTGAAAACGTATTCGTCAGAGTCGACGCCGTGAAGAAACCACTTCAGCCTCCCTACGAAGGACCCTACCCAATCCTGGAACGAAATGATAAATTCTTCAAAATTAAGCTGCCTGGAAGAGAAACCAACGTCTCTATCGACCGTCTGAAGCCCGCCTACGTCCTGAAGCTGTGCACTACGCCAACTCACCCTGCAGTTGGAAACCAGAAGGATGCCTTAAAAAAGGCAGTTGGCAGTAAAGATCGTTGCGGAAACATGGTTGCCTTGAAAAAGGCAGTGTGTGACGACCATACGGACGCCTTGAAAAAGGCAGTTGGCAACGAAAATTTTCACACCCGCAGTGGACGTCGAGTCAAACCACCGGTACGCTTCGCTTGAGGGGGAGCCCTGTAGCCGCAGACGTCCGATCGCCACGGCGGCCGCTCACAAACTGTTGCGGACAGAATCACTCCACTGACGTCACCCCCGTAAAGCCCGTGCGACCACGCCCCGCCTACCGCGGGGACATAGCTCGCTCCGTTAGCTGCTAAGCGTCTGCATTTTTGTAGTACTTTAGTAGCGCGGAGCGAGCCTACATCATGCATTCCTGAACTGCAATTCAAACACACAACATTGTTTTACTTCTACTTGAAGACCTCCAAAAGTACTTATAATATAGCTATTCATAACACGTATTCATCACTAGCTTTATATAAAACAGATAAAAAAATATCTCATGAACTTTCTCTTTCTTGAAGAGATGCTTGTTGTCGTTTTCAGCCTATCGCTATTCAATGCTAGAAGGCTATGAAAAAGACGCTCGGGAAAATCTAATCAGGACTCAATTTTTTTATTATTATTATATGTTAGGGTTCCCAAGCCACTTTGGAAAGTCGACCGTCTTTCCATCAGTCTCTGTATGTCACTGACGTCTTTCTCAGAAAGCCAATGCTTTCTGGCCATTTAGACCCTAAGTTAGAGTCCTGGTGTGAACACCACGTCGCGGCAAACGTAGCGTAGTACGCCCGCCAGTCCGGTGGCCTGACGACCTGCGTAAGGTCGCCGGCAGGGGCTGGATGAGGAAGACGGGAGACCGGGATATGTGGCGCGAACTTGGGGAAGCCTACGTCCAGCAGTGGACTGAAATTGAGTGAAAAAGAAGAAAAATATAAAGCTTATTTTGTTCATTTACATTAGACCAGGCATCGTCTGTTAATACAAGTTGCGAGTAGATGAGCAAAATACGCCATAGATTGCTGGCTATATTAGGTACTATTTACACAACTAATAATTCCTTTTGATCTACTTGCGGAGTAGACCAATTTTAGTAGCACCAGAAACTTCGATCTCGTGTTGCGAATCGTGTAAGCGGAACTAAGAATGCATAGCAAGCAACTCTCGGCCATTTTCATTTAGCGTTAAGACGTTTGATAGAAATGGTGATGTTTTCAGTGGTGTCAGGTATCGTTACAGAAAATGCGCTGTGCTAACTCCTAAAAAGCGCTAGATTGGTTTTTGAAGGATAGCTCTAAATGTACAGTTAGAACCTAAAATATAAATTGAATTATTAAAAATATTAATTTTTGCCGATAACATACCAATACACGTCAATATTGCAGTGAAAAAATGCGTTATCTCTAACGAGAGTCGACAGCACTGAAGCCGTAATATTGCCAAGCAGTCGCTATACCTATCCCTCTTAAACTCTTTATTCCCAATACCAAAAAGTGTCTTATGAGAAAATGAAACAACAGTATCTATGCAGTTGCTATTTAAGCACAGTTTGTATGAGAGTTCTTGTTCTGATCGTGTGCCTATGGCTTACCGACATCATTTAAAATTGCACAATTTGCACCCGCATCACTGGCGAAAATAGAACTGCAATCAATCCATTTTGACTGCGCGCCTACTAGAGGGCGCTAGGGTATTGATTGCACACGGGGGCTATATGGCCTGAAGTCGCCTCTGGTTGACGACGCGACATACGTATATATTGTCAACATAGCCTATGATGCTTACTTTAAAATATAGTAAGAGCCCAGGACCGCCAGACCTTCGTCATTTTATAAAACCTGAAAGGTTTTCTGTGTATGTCCCCAATACAGATAAGAACGACCAGCGACTATAATAGTTTGGGTTGTAGTTATTTGGGCAGGTAACAGGTAATAGTACCTTAAATTCGTTAAAGTATAAAGTTCAGGTCTCTTTTATTTCTTTCGGGATAACTTTAGAAATCTCGTCATCCATTTCCTTATGATAGAAGCTACTAAATAACGCTACATTTTATATATTTTACTTGGAGACCTATAAGAAAATATTACCTCAATAATCGGACAGTTTTAATGGTTTTTACATCTTACCAAAACAATTATTTGATTAAAAGAAGCTAAACTATTACAAAAAACCTTATCATGTTGGCTGTTCAAATCGAAAAGATTTTTGCTTTAAATTACACTAGACATCCTTGGTACACTTTAAAAATCAATGCTCACGTGACACTAGTTACTGTTACAAGTGTTACAGCCGTATTTAATTATTTCTTTAGCGGATTATAGACTCATATCAACGATAAAGTTTAATAGTAGTAGAATTCGCTTCAAAGACAGGCAAAGGAATCTGAATCCGACCAGCGAATTCTGATGAATAAAGTCTTCATATAGAGCGCCTAATAACATATAATAACAACAGCCCATAAATGTCCCACTGCTGGGCTCGGGCCTTCCATTATAGGGGAACGGACAGTATACCCGCCACGCTTGTCCAAGGCGGCTTGGCAGGTTTGACACATCGATTATCTCAATGTGCAGGTTGCATCACGATGTTTTCCTTCACCGTTATTAGCACGTGGTAATTGTAACAATATGCACATTAGGTCAGAAAAGAGCCTAAGTGGTGCATGCGTTCCGTCCACGATCCAACCCGCGCCCTTTTTGAGTTTAGGACGCGTGCGCTAACCATTACGCTACCACGAATTAGAGTGCGTCTAGCGCAGGTGTATTGCAGGGTTACAGATAATGCCATTCAATAGACTTCTTGTAAAAACTCGAAAGGCCATATGTGTATATTCAAACTTCTTGCAAAACATGTAATTACTATTCAAAAACTATCAATATCTTACAAGCATTGTTCGTTTTAGAGTTATTTTACACATTAAAAAAGTAAAACTGCACCGCACAACGCCCCTTTTCAGTTCCCGCCAAAAACTCCTTAACATGGACAAATTCGCTTTGTTTTAATGCATTTATGGCTTGGAAACTAGGCCTTTGAGCCAGTTCGCTTTGTTTATGATTCAGTGACTACAAATAAAATAAAATATTGCCAGAAACTTAAAATTGATTCTCATTATAGCTATTACGGTCAGGTTTATAAGTCAGAGCGGCAGCCATACTCAGCTTCAATTCAAATTTTATTCGGAAAACAAACAGTTTATAACTAAGTACGTACTACTAAATATTTATAATCATTTAATTGTTTCCACATATTGTAGATAATGCTTGCTAGTAAATATTTTAAATTCTATAAATTAAATTAAAAAAGAGAAAATTAAAAAAGAAAAAGAACATAAATTGTTTTAAAACTGACTCTGACCTATTGACTTCTTAATATTCAGACCAATGCTTTACCAGGACCGTCTTAGGATTTTGTGGATTACTAACAAATAAATCTATACCTATCATGTGTAAAAGATTATAGCTGATTGAAACACGATTAAATAGCAGAATTAGTTACGTACCTCGCGCTGCCCTTTTTCCTCGCTGAAGTGGCCATAATGTAAACGAGTCCAAAGGACTCGTTCTCATCCTCTCTACAGCTGATCTGTCAAATGTCAAATAAATTTATAAAGGATTCTAGGATTCGTATCAACTTAAAAAAAGACAACTGTTGTGAAAAGTATTCTTAAACTATTTCGTAATATTATCGGTTTGTTGCTTGTGCAGTTCTAAGTGACTATTGCTAATTAGATTTCTTAAGCCGACAAAAGGGGCATAAGAAATCAAATATGAGTTCAGCAGCTGGCGGAACTCATCACTTAAAAGTGGTACTTTTGGGTGAAGGATGTGTAGGTAAAACATCTTTATTGATGCGATATATTGAAGATAAATTCAATGACAAACACCTTACTACGCTTCAGGTAAATAAAAATATTTTTATCGTTTTCGTTAAGGATTTATACAAATGTGATATCAATTGTGTGAAACTGATAACAACTTATATGCAAAATATTTATTACAGGCTACATTTTTAAACAAAAGATTAAACATAAATGGAAAACGTATTAACTTATCCATTTGGGATACTGCTGGCCAGGAGAAATTTCATGCACTAGGCCCAATTTATTATCGGAACTCAAATGGAGCTATTCTTGTTTATGACATTACAGATGAAGACTCTTTTGGCAAGGTGAACACATAACTTATAACATAATCCACAGTTTCACACTAAATATAGAATAGGATATTCTTTATTGCACATAAGAAAATAATACATATGAGTTACAATAATTTAATTAATACAATCGGCAGTATTATCACTAACAGTGATTTCTTCCAGACAACCATCTGGAAATAATTGCTAATAGTGGGTCGGTAATCAGTATGCATTCTCTTTTAGTTTATTATTTATATATGCATATACATATATAAATAATAAACTAAAATGCACATACATATTTATATATAAATATATGTACATACAGTGACATACACATACATAAATTACTGTTTAGAAATTTAGAAAGTGATCTTTGAAGAGTTTATTAAAAGATGTAAGTGACATCATTAGTTACAGATTTGCTGATAATCTTATGAGCCCAGGACTACTTTTTTGAAAGAACTCAAAGTGTTCCTTCAAATACAAGGAAGTTTTTGGGCTAAAGAGTACATTATACAAAAAGGATGAGTTAGATATGAGCATTCCGGGGAAGACAGATAGGAAGCCATTCGAGCTTATTATGAAATTCAGTAATGTGATCATATTTGTGCAAACCAAATATGATATGAATTCATAAGTTTTGGAGTCACTCTAGTAAGTTTATACTGTCGAACTGTACACAGTCGAACACAATTTTTGGGTGAATCTTACTAATCATCCATAAACAATGGCAATAACTGGAGTCTTCATTGAATTAACAGTAAGTCCAAACTCCTTACTCCAATGAGAAATGTGAAACAGTTCTCTATTAATGTTACTTATAGCATCATGAAAATTACTAAACAGAGCACTGGTGTAAACTTGCGAACCATCTTTATGAAGATGGTCAGGACAAAGAAGATTATTGTTTGAAATAGTATTAATAAATATGGATACAAATGACAAAGTTCACAGCATTTAAAGTGTTGCTATAATCTAGCAACATGAGGAGACTAATCTCACCTTACTCAGCTGCAAACCTGATGTCATCAGTGACTTTGACTAGGGCAATGCCTTTGTTATGTCTAGGACAATAATCAGAAAAGGACTACATACTAAATATATAATAATATAAGAATAAAGTATAGTATATATAAATAAAATATAATATAGTTGCGTTTTATATATGAATTATATGTATTACACTCAGTTGCCAGGTGTGTGTAGTTATAAATTAATTTAAAAGTATAAAGAAATGTAATTCAAAATATTAAGAAACGGGAAAATAGGCATAAAAATACTTTAAAGAAAACTATTGAATGAATACACAAAAGAAAACATCAACATTGCACTAGTAAAATTATTATCTACATGTTTGATGACAACATTTGAAAAATAATAATGAAAAGACAAAAATTAAAACCCTTTAAAAATTTAAATTCACTACATTTTTGAATAAAAAGTGGATATAATCATGATTACATTGATGGTAGTGAAAAATAATCAACATATTGAAGGGTATACAAACAAAAGTTGACATAAGAAATAATTTATGTAATCCATTTTAGAAAGTATGATTCAACTAATATGGTTTAAAGCTTAATAGTTATTTTTTTTGTGGTATTGGTACATTTTAACGAGGGAACTTGACTCTATACTAGCTGAGAAGTACAATCTTCAGAGATGAATTCAAATCAAATTAAAAAATAATCGGGTAGCAAGTTTAAATGATGGTGTGCTCCATATTTCCAACTTTTGGTGAGCAGTGATCAAAATTCCATGGTGATGCTTAACTCTGAGATAGTTATAACTGTTCCTTTGAAACTAGTTTTAGGAAACCAAATATTGTTGCGTGTCAAAATCTCCTGGAATTTGACCAGTATCCAATGTGGTTTGCTTGGCTTCATATTGACGACTCATCCTGTGGCAGCATCGGCTTCTTGTTGACAGCCCATTCTATAGCAGCTTCAGAGTAATTGGGAAGCTTAAGATGCTCCTGTAGGACTTGACCACAATTTTTGCTGGATCCTCCTTATTTTCTGACTCTCAGTTAACCAGGAATATTCTATGTTGGGTATACATCTGAATGTGACCGCCTGCTGTTAAATCAAAGTTATAAAAAAATAAAATATGCATAACGTAATAATGATTTATATTTAAACTTTTCGATTCCAGGTCATATCACTAATATTTAGGAATAAAAGTACAGAATAACATAAAATAAGCTAACTATGATGTTTTAATTTGATATACTTTATTCTGATACTGTTACAAAG
This sequence comes from Dendrolimus punctatus, assembly GCA_012273795.1. Classification (NCBI taxonomy): domain Eukaryota; kingdom Metazoa; phylum Arthropoda; class Insecta; order Lepidoptera; family Lasiocampidae; genus Dendrolimus; species Dendrolimus punctatus. The sequence continues at coordinate 12,148,380 of CM022533.1, read as the reverse complement.
TTGGTTTGTCAGCATGTATATGAAGTTCAAACAGGGCTACTTAGAATGGCTCTTGTATTATTGTTCACATTAAAGTTCTGCATTATAATTGACTTTATTTGCAAATCTTGTACAGCTATCCACTAAAAGCGAAAAATAATGAAAACAATAATTATAATATTTAATGTGAAATTGTTTTTTTTAGGTGAAGAATTGGGTAAAAGAATTAAAAAAAATGTTGGGTTCTGATATATTATTAGCTATAGCAGGAAACAAAATTGATCTAGAACATGAACGAACTGTAGTGTTAGAAGAAGCTGAAAGGTAAATATGGTTTTTTATAATGCTACTTTATTACATATTTTCAAGTTACACTGCATAAAAAATATGTTCAACAATTTATTGTTCTTTATTATACTAAAAAGTAATACTGTATACACACTGAGTTATTTATTTTTTTGTGAAAATATATAATGTATGATTACTTCTAGCTATGCAAGTACAGTAGGTGCTAAACATTACTACACATCTGCTAAGCTTAACCAAGGTGTTGAGGAATTATTTCTTGATATAACAAGAGACATGGTGGAGCGGCTTGAACAGAATGCTCAAGTGAAAGAAACCCGGACATCCCAAGTTCTAGTCATTGATGATGAAACTCCAGTGCAGACCTCGTGTTGTTCTGGTGCTAGACAATGAATGAAATAAAATATACCAAACAATATTTTCTTAACTATTCTATATATGTAGTTAGTGGTGTAACAATATTCAGGTGTTTCCTTAGTACAAAGCTCACATAGGGCTGCAGTTTCATTCTAATAAATTACCAAACAAAATATATACAAATGTTATAGGGTGCATCACTAATCTGCACATTTGTAATATTTTTTGTGGGGATAGGTATCTATGGCGACAATTTACATCAAAGGGCCTAATTTGGTCGCCTTTGGGTAATTGCTTAGTGAAATTGATGCATGTCTAGACATACTGGTAGTTGTAAGATATAGGAAAACAATTCACATTATGACGTTTTACAAGTTTATACATACCTCTTTAGGCCCTCTGATCACTTGAAAGTTGGATCACTTAATGAAAGAAAAATCTTGTAATTTTTAAGATGTACCTAATATTTTCGAACAACAATAACTCTCGTTGCTGTTTTCGTCGCCTTTATTGGTCGCATTACCAATTACAATAAACACTGTATACATAACTAACTGAGGCAATCTGCCATACATTTGCTGAATTTATATCTGAATCCTTTTTATGACCTCCATTCTGTAGCCTGAAACTAAATTTACCTTATACTTTTACGAGGTTTCTTTAAAGTCAGATTATATAAATGAACCAGCGAGGATACTCTAAAGCCAAAACCTTATCAAGAAATTGTTAACATACCCTCCGCCTTGGTTTTTCTTGTTTGTTAGTATTCTTTTAACTAAAGATTTTCTTTAATAGAATATGTTTTATATTTTAGTACCATGCCAAGAGAGCAATAATTTATGCCTCATCTATATTATAACTAGAATTGCCTTGTAACTTGTCTCAAATCTTATCAGCTATTAAGTTTCATTTTGAAAAATCTTATAATTAAAAAAAATATATAGAAATGAAATGATTTAATGTTTTAAAAGTGTACAATATATTTTTCTTACAAATATTTTACAATCCAAGTGAGTACATTTTTGTTTTATTTGTATACCAGGAGATACTTAGCGAAAACAGTACTATAAGTACTAAATCATGAAATAATAATTATTAGTATGTTCTGCCAGATATTGTTACGCCACATCAATTACGTTTAGTATTAAAGTATTAAGCATTTGTTCAAACAAAAATATTCTAAATATTTACTAAATAATTAATATTAAAAAAAAATATCGGTGTAGGAACTGAAAAAAAATACAATTTCCTTTGGTCGGATGGCCTGCCATAAGAGGCGCCAAAACAACCGACAACTAGGTGGTAGGGTATTTGCGCGTCTGAATGACTACCACCCCAAGTCTAGAGTATGCCGCCATAACAACCTTGAGTTATGTTCCTGTATTAGTAGCCAGGTTCCAGACCTACTTTAGAGAGCGGCAGCAGATTGTAGCACCTTTGGTTTCACAAATATCTATAGGCGGTGGTAACCGCTTAGTCTAAGAGCCAGCTTAAATCTGACAACACATTCTTTACGGTATCTGAAATTTCGTCCAGTGACACTTCTATACCCAGTAAACAAGCAATGGGTACTAGCTAAGCCCGGCCGCAGTAGGTTTGGGTCCCTCAGGTGAGTCAGGTATGAAAATTAAGTAAATTTTTAAAGTATTTTACGGCGTCTGCCGTTTTAATATGTCATAATATACGTCTAGAAAAATTGAAAAATAAATATGGCTGCTGATTTTGAAGGTTGCAACATCCTGGCAGCCACTTTTCAAAATTCGGAAAAAAAAAATTTTTAAGTATTTTACGGCGTCAGCCATTTTAATATATTATTTAATGAACTATTTTAAGCTAATATTTAAAATGGCTGACATTTTTTCCGGTTGTAACTATCCGGTTTACAGCGAAACATTACCTGTAGTCCGTGCATATGTATGTCCACAGTTGTTATCTTCACATTCGTAAAATTTATATAACATTAAAATTATATTAGTCAATGTATTTTTTTTTATAAATATATAATTAAACGCACACATCTACTACTTTAAATGTGCATAATAAAGAAAAAAAGGTTCATTATAAGGCTGTAACAAATATAAAATTATTATAAAGAGGTAAAAAAAATCAAACATTAATTAGATATATTCATTATTCATATCAGAATATATTTATTTTTGGAAATAATCTATAACGATGAAATAATCATGAAATATTTTATAATTAATTTTCATCTTCGGAATCGTCTCCAGAAAGTGACAAGTCATCTTCATCCACCAAGTCAGATTGTGTAAAAATAAAATACAAATTTTTAAATAAGCTTATGATAATTAAAATGCTGTTACCATAAATGTTACAATGCTGTCATTACCTTCAGGATTTAGAATCAAGTCGCTGACAAAGCAAGGAAGTTGGTCTCCTTCGAACCACTTAAATACGTAACGGTTTTCCATCTCCATCCAGCCATATTCAAGGGGATTCAGTGATGTGGGCTCTTTCGCATGAGCATTTTTCTAAATGCTGGAAATATGTGTCCTTAAAACTTGTTGGTACAGTTCAGATTTACACGGAGGGATCAAACTTGCATCAAAGCTCCGGACTTTTTTTATTAAAATTTACGTTCATATGTACAGCCTTGTAGGAATTAATGAACAGCTGAAATCTGCCATCATCAACATCGATGGATTTTTTAGCATTGTACATACTGCAAGTGTACTTCTGGATAACATTAAACAGTTCACGTATGGTATCCTCAGTCAGGCCAATGTCACCGAAAGCAGCGAATGCTTTTTGAAATTTAACGTTATTTTTTTTTTGCCCCGATTATAAAAAGCTGGATTGAAATCACAACCAGTGAAAGCGTGGAAGCCAATTAAGCTTTTAGCTAAAAGTGGACCAAGTTCTGTATATATTTTGCTGACATCAATAAACCTTTCGTTGTTTCCTGTCCCGGTTAGCATCCAAATGTGAGAAGAAGGATTTTTCAAGTTAACCACATTGCCCAGCATGATTATTAAAATATCAGTATCTGAACCTCAAATAACAATATTAGACTGATCAATAATGCTACAAGCATGGAAAATAATTTTACCGTCTGCTTCTTCATGAGTTTTACAACACAAATCTTCAACGATACTTGACTCGACTTTGCCGTCATTGGATCTATATGAATAACAATTTTTAAAACTCAATCAATCAAAATGGATCAATTTATTTCCAATAAATGGCGCAACATCATCCGTTGCCCAATGTATAGTGAAAAATTCAATAATACTGGGAAAGAGACATTGTGGTAGATCTCCAAATAGGTGGCTTGACTAGATTGCTGACCAGATAAACTTGGCCAGCCAGGGGGTAAGGGGTGTGCGAAACCCATCTAGCAACCCAAACGTCAACCTCACCTGCCCGTGGTACTCCCTGCCACCAAGTAACGAGGCTCTGACGATCAACCGATGGCGGTATAACCATCAACGAAAATCCGGCTTACATAAATACCCTGATCGGAGTCGGGCAGCAGCGTCTCCGATGCGAGTAAGCCGGTACTGCGGTCACCAACCCGCATGCCAAGCGTGGTGACTATGGCATTCCCCCCATTATGAATCGCAAACATAGACCATGGCCCTCAGTTCCCGGCGGCCCCGCTAGTCCCGGCTACGGCAGCGGTCGTGGTAACTGCGGGGAGGAGGGTGCTAAAAATCTCCGGGTTACGGGAGGCTGCCAACGTAACCAACTGACACTGGCAACGTACAATGGACGCACGATTAGGCTGGACACTCACCTCGCGGGATTGGAAGTAGAGTTAAGTCATATCAAATGGCACGTTCTAGGTTTATCTGAAGTCCGAAGAGAGGGGCAGGATACTATAACCCTGGAGTCCGGGCACTTGCTCTACTTCCGAGAAGGTGATAAAGCCTCTCAGGGTGCTGTCGGTTTTCTTGTCAACAAATGCCTCGTTAACAACGTTGTGGAAGTCAGCAGTGTGTCGAACCGGGTAGCGTACCTAGTGCTAAAATTCACCAACAGGTATTCCCTGAAGGTGATACAGGTATATGCGCCGACCTCGGCACACCCTGACGAGAAGGTTGAGGCCATGTATGAGGATATCACTAAAGCCATACATGGCACTACCTCCGCACACTACAACGTTGTTATGGGGGACTTCAACGCCAAAGTGGGAGTACAAGAATGCGACGAACCGAGAATCGGACCTTATGGCTTGGGGCGCCGAAATCACAGGGGGCAAATGCTGGTCAACTTCCTCGAAATGCAGGGGCTCTTCTTGATGAATTCGTTCTACAAGAAGAAGCCCCAAAGGAGGTGGACCTGGCAGAGCCCCGATACTGTGACAAAGAACGAGATAGACTTTATCGTGGCGGACAAGAAGCACATATTTAGAGATGTCTCACTGGTCAACAGGTTTAATACCGGCAGTGACCACCGACTTGTACGAGGCACTCTAAATATTGACTTCAAAGCTGAAAGACTCCGCCTGATAAAGTCTAATCTCCGACCCACGCCGCCTCAGATTACCTTAGGGTCCGACAGTTCCAATTGGAACTGCAAAATCGGTTCGAATCGCTGGAAACCACTGGCGATGTTGACGAGATAACCGACAACGTGGTGAAAACAATGCGAGAGCTGGGCCAAAGGCACTTTCCACCTATGCGAAGAAACAAACGCTCTGAACTTTCCACCGAAACCTTGGATCTCATGAGGATGAGACGTGAGATGCCACCTACTCTTTTTGCCTCACCGGAACATAGGGCTCTCTCCAAACGGATAAGAAAACTTGTAAGACGGGACCTCCGCTGCTCAAACACGCGAGCCATTCAGGCTGCTATAGAGCAGAATAGGGGGTCCAAAGTTTTCTTAAAACCATTGGGGTGAAGCCATCTTGCAAAAGTGAGGACAGCAGATGGCAGGGAGCTTACGTCTCACTCTGAGATCTTAGCGGAGGTGGAACGGTTCTACGGGCAATTGTATTCTTCACGGGCGGAGAGACCTTCGGTTCAAGGCGCTAATGATCCACGTGCACCACTCACGCGCCACTATACGGAAGATATCCCCGAGGTCGACATCGGCGAGATTAGGACGGCACTCGGACAACTTAAAAATGGTAGGGCTCCGGGGGACGACGGTATTACAACTGAGCTCCTCAAAGCGGGAGGGATCTCAATTCTGAAGGCTTTAGCGAAGCTCTTTAATTCCGTTATCCTCCGGGGTACTGTGCCAAGGGCGTGGACCAAGAGTGTGGTTGTCTTGTTCTTCAAGAAGGGAGATAAGACCCTCTTGAAGAACTATAGGCCCATCTCACTCTTGAGCCACGTCTACAAGTTATTTTCGAGGGTCGTCACAAATCGTCTCGCCAGAAGACTTGACGAATTCCAACCACCGGAACAGGCTGGGTTTCGAAAAGGCTACAGCACCGTAGACCACATATATACTGTTTGGCAGATTATACAGAAGACCGAAGAGTATAATCAGCCGCTGTGTATGGCATTCGTGGACTACGAGAAAGCCTTCGACTCCATCGAAACTTGGGCTGTTCTGGAGTCTTTGCAAAGATGTCGTATTGATTGGCGATACATTGAGGTGCTGAGATGCCTGTATGACGCCGCAACAATGACCGTCCAGATCCAGGACTGGAGGGCGAAGCCTATACCCCTACGTCGCGGGGTGAGACAGGCGGATGTAATTTCCCAGAAACTGTTCACCAACGCGATGGAGGATGTCTTCAAAACTCTGGAATGGGCTGGACGGGGCATTAACATCAACGGCGAGCGCATCTCTCACCTCCGTTTCGCCGACGATATTGTCGTCTTTGCAGAGACGTTGGAAGAACTTGCCGACATGCTGAACAGCCTGAATGAATCCTCCCGACGGGATGGTCTCGGCATGAATTTGGACAAGACGAAAGTAATGTTCAATGAACATGTCGTGCCGAGACCGGTAAACGTTGATGGTTCCCCTCTTGAGGTTGTGCAGGAATATGTCTACCTTGGACAAAATATCCAGGTAGGCAAACACGGCTTCGAGAGGGAAGCCAATAGGAGGATCCAGTTAGGCTGGGCAGCATTCGGTAAACTTCGACAGGTCTTCTCGTCGAGCATTCCTCAATGCTTGAAGACGAAAGTCTTCGAGCAGTGCCTCCTACCTATTATGACATACGGTGCCGAGACATGGACACTGACAGCGGGACTGGTCCACAAATTCAAAGTCGCTCAACGGGCTATGGAGCGAGCTATGTTAGGTGTTTCTCTTACGGATAAGATCAGAAATGAGGACATCCGTAAGAGAACTAAGGTAACCGACATAGCTCGCAAAATTAGCTAGTTGAAGTGGCAGTGGGCCGGTCACGTCTGTCGCAGGACCGACGGCCGATGGAGCAAACGTGTCCTGGAGTGGAGACCACGTCTCGGCAAACGTAGCGTAGGACGCCCGCCAGCCCGGTGGTCTGACGACCTGCGCAAGATCGCCGGCAGGGGCTGGATGAGAAAGACGGGAGACCGGGATATGTGACGCGTACTTTGGGAGGCCTACGTCCAGCAGTGGACCGAAATTGGCTGAAGAAGAAGAAACTTGGCCAGCCACTATGTACAGCGATACCGATCTCCGTGGAACAGAGTTAATGTTCTCACTGCTATCAGTCATAATCCTCAGCAATGAAGGAACAAATTGAAAGAAGAAGCTATTTTTTTATATATAAAAATGTATTAGTTATGTTATGTAAAGTTCATTGAAATGTTTTTATTTTGTTGATGTTCCATTCAATTTTTGATTAATAGTTTTAAGAGAAGTTAGTTCATTTTTAGTTTTGTAGCTACAGAAAAATAAATAAGTTTTCCAAAATGTATTTTTTTTAATTCGTATACTTTATTCTGCAAGTACAGAGTTAAGTAATACAACGAGAACACATTGATATTAATCAGAATCCTAAAAACGCTAGCTAGTTACGCGACGTTGCCCAATCGGCAGTTGCACGTATTGGCAACGATGCATTATTACTTGCATATAAGGTACTGCAAAATGAATTCTAGGAAAAAGACAATTTGAGTGAAATTCCCATATCTATAAGATATTTGTGAATATTTGTTTAGTCAGATATTTTTGAATCCTATGCTATTGAGTTATATTTGATCATATGGCTGGTCACAAATTATTGTAAAGTAACCAGGCATATATTATTGAACCAATTACATGATGATATATTAATGAACTACAGACTGTAAACATATTTTTTAACATTCTAGTGCATACAATATTTTGAATCCTTGTCAATGCATATATATTAATGAACTTGACTGTACCAACAAGTTTTAAGGACACATATTTCCAGCATTTAGAAAAATGCTCATGCGAAAGAGCCCACATCACTGAATCCCCTTGAATATGGCTGGATGGAGATGGAAAACCGTTACGTATTTAAGTGGTTCGAAGGAGACCAACTTCCTTGCTTTGTCAGCGACTTGATTCTAAATCCTGAAGGTAATGACAGCATTGTAACATTTATGGTAACAGCATTTTAATTATCATAAGCTTATTTAAAAATTTGTATTTTATTTTTACACAATCTGACTTGGTGGATGAAGATGACTTGTCACTTTCTGGAGACGATTCCGAAGATGAAAATTAATTATAAAATATTTCATGATTATTTCATCGTTATAGATTATTTCCAAAAATAAATATATTCTGATATGAATAATGAATATATCTAATTAATGTTTGATTTTTTTTACCTCTTTATAATAATTTTATATTTGTTACAGCCTTATAATGAACCTTTTTTTCTTTATTATGCACATTTAAAGTAGTAGATGTGTGCGTTTAATTGTATATTTATAAAAAAAAATTACATTGACTAATATAATTTTAATGTTATATAAATTTTACGAATGTGAAGATTACAACTGTGGACATACATATGCACGGACTACAGGTAATGTTTCGCTGTAAACCGGATAGTTACAACCTGGAAAAAATGGCAGCCATTTTTAATATTAGCTTAAAATAGTTCAATAAATAATATATTAAAATGGCTGACGCCGTAAAATACTTTAATTTTTTTTGTCCGAATTTTGAAAAGTGGCTGCCAGGATGTTGTAACTTTCAAAATCAGCAGCCATATTTATTTTTTAATTTTTCTAGAGGTATATTATGACATATTAAAACGGCAGACGCCGTAAAATACTTTAAAAATTTACTTAATTTTCATACCTGACTCACCTGAGGGACCCCAAACCTACCGCGGCCGCGCTTAGCTAGTACCCATTGCTTGTTTACTGGGTATAGAAGTCTCACTGGACGAAATTTCAGATACCGTAAAGAATGTGTTGTCAGATTTAAGCTGGCTCTTAGACTAGCTTTCCATCAGCTGGGCCGTCTGCCTGTCTGCTGAAATCATGCAATAAAAAAATATTGTTAATCAACATGTCTTCGATTATTTGTTTGATTTTTTTGTTGCATTTTTACGGATATAATTATTCTGAATAGTGCTGCCCAACATTATTGTCTATTTTCATTACAAATTACTGATTTCTCATATTTTGTAAGAAAATGTTTGACTTGTAATAAGAATATCACACGTTGAATTATATTTAGTTTTTATTTTTTAAATGAATAAAAACAAATATTTTGTTGGACGTGATTTTCAATCTTATGTCTCTACTCCGTCTGAGATAATAGTGTTAGTGACTGTGGCCCAAAGAGTCTTATTTATAGCGTTAAAAAGAACGCCGTTAATCATTAGCTACAATAGTATATAAACATATGTTATCTGACAATATATAACGTCATTAATAACTAACAACAATGTCGCCTCACAAATATCACATTAAACCATGTCTACAGCTGCGTAAAACAGGCACTAACACTAAAATGACCCCAAATGGAGCAGGGAAATTAAACAAGTCATAAATAATATATTTTCCATTAACAGAGTACATTGTATAATATACATATTACTATATCCTGCTAGTAGAAAATAACATGATCGGAAAAAAGAATTAAAAGTCAAATAAAATACTCAGAGGCTGAAAATAAACGATTCAAAACAGTTTTTTTTTATAATGCCTATTACTTACGTGCTAATAGTAAAGGGGAAATCGGAAAGGATGTAGAAATCTATGTAATACATCTTAGACAAGAGTCGAATATAGGGTCTGTTCCCTAAAATAGGGAGGCCTAAGACCAGGAGTGGGATGTTTATAGGCATATATTGTCATTATATGTTAAATTGATAAATTGTATACAAAAACCTGTAGCTTTTGTACATAGCAGTAGATTTAACTCTTAACTATGTTTCCATTGAAGTGTAGCTCGTCTAAAATCTTATTGATAGCAACTCCTCTTTAAGAATGGTGCATCTAGTTTTTTGTGAATAAATAAGAATCATTCAAAAGCGTTTTTAAATTTACCTATTGTATTGTCGCACAGCATGCATACTTAGAAACTGAGCAGAGCTAAAAAATATATTAACATAAAAATCTTCATTTTAATAATTATTGCAAAACAATAAAACAAATCTTACATTTTAAATTATCTAAATTATTTCATCACGATTTGCGGCGGGGTATTCTTCCAAAATACGAAACCTAGAAATAGTACTAGTTTACTATGGAGAATCGGCTCTGATATAAAAATAACATGTATTAATGTTTAATTCTCTTCTGTTTGTATAGACTTAGTTAATATTTCATGATTTTAGTAAATATTATTTTATAATATTGTGATGGAAATAAATACTTCATTATGAACTACTCGATGTTTTAATAAAGTTTATTGGAATTTGCTTTCCTCAATGTATTAACTACAAACCGTTGTTAGTAAATCGAGAGCTGAGCAGGTAATAAAATAATAATATTTGGCTTAATAAGTTTAATGTTTAACAATAATTTTCTACAACCATTCTACAACTGATAAACCACACAAACACACCAAGCAAACATTCAATAATTATAAACGTTTGAATACAATAATAATAGTATTAAATAAAGAAAATTAATTCAATTATTGATAAAAACAATAAACTTATACAATATTTATAAGTATACATTATAAAGTCTACGATAGACGTGCGAGCAATCGCGGTGTTTATGGCTTGAAGAATTTTTTCACTTTTGAAACTTCCATGTGAGACGAGCGAAAAGTATACGCATAATTATTCGCACGTCTACCATCTCCATAATATTACCATGGAAGAAGGATACTAATAATTTTCCGTGATAATACTTCATTTAAATCGAAATACTTGATTCAAGTAAAACTGAAGAAATTTATAACGTAGACTAATTCAAATTAAATTATTTAGAACCATTATTCAAATGCGCCGCCTAAATTTAACCCTTATTGTTAAATGCAAGTGATTTTGTACTTTTCATTTTCAATTGAAGGCGTTTTTTTATCAACCAATTGTGATGACCATAAGTAAGTCAATGACTGGAAATGAATCTATCACTAAATTCTTGTCCTAGAAAACACTAGTTCATGTATGTAACTGAAGTTTAGGATCTAGAACAAGGATGTGTTGAAATTATCGCATAATGCATCAAGTCATTGAAAAGCTAATTTACAGATCACAATTTCATCTAATTCAAGCAAATGTCTTTCAGATCCCCTTAATAAACCCGTAACTATTTTACATGAAACAAAATCATTTTTAATAATTTATACTACTATATTATTATCATATTGCTATACGAATTGTTGTATACATTTCAAAATTATCAATTTGTTAACTTTGTAATTCGGCATATTTTTTACACAATTTTTTAAGTGTATTCATTTCACAATCATTTAATGACACAAACATATTAGATTTGGAAAATTTTAAGTCTGATAAAATTATTTTCTTATTTGTATCACAGTTATTATTTGTATTTTTGCTGGTAAAACATATGTTCAATGCTGTTGGCATAACTCTGTCTGTGACATAAATGCAGTGTCACTTCTCCACTTCAACATCCTTGAACTTTTTTGACTTTGGTGATGTTTTGGTAGTTGCTTTTTCTTTATTATCGGTTACTTCAGTTATTTGAATGTTCCCTTGGTCCAAAGGAGGTAGGTCTAAAAGGTATGGCATCATACTGCTTGTCTTTTCCTCTGACGACAACCACGCCATCTACAAAACAAGAAATAAAGTTACATATTACCACACCTGTTTCACATAGGGGTATGCAGAGAATGGATATCCACTTGACATACATCTTTTGCTTTATATGATGATGATCATCAATATGAAGAAGGAAAACCAAAAATGAATTTGCTTGTAGGCAACCTCTGGACCTCTGATCTTTTATAAACACTGCACGCTTCATACAAATTGACACTATGCGACCGATGAATGCTTATTATGAAATGCACTAGAGTGGTCTTTCTCAAATCTGAAGCATCACATACTCAATCCTTATAACATTCATAAGCCTGTACTAAAGTTTTGCGGATTGAACATTTTTAATATAATGCCATCAATTATAATACTTAAGGTAAAGAAAAATCATTAAAATTATCTCACTTTGTTGTAAGAACTTTTGAAACATTTGTATCTACTGAAATGAGCATTAATATGATGTCTAGTTTCCATCCTTATACAAATGTGGTGATTGTGATAAAATCACTGTTTAAGAGGGACCTAAGATGACTTGACATGATTCAAGTATGCTTGGAAGATAACGTCTGGCCCGATTATATATGGCCAATTTCAAATATTTACAAGACTTCACATAACATGATTTTATAGAAACAAAATGGCATTAACTGAACAATCTTGAAAAAAGTTTATTAACGACGTCTTTGTGCTCTGATATTTATCAGTACTCTTGAAAATGTACATAATTGTAATGAGCAACTTGGTTGCATTCAGTCAAGTGTACTTGGATCATGTCAATGTGGCTTAAGTCATGAGTTGAATCTGAGAGTGTGAATAGTTTTCTGCAGGAACTGATAGTGATACTGTGCTGTGTAGTTTTATTTTATAAAAATGTATATTATTACTTTAAAATGAAAAACAGATTTAGAAAATATTGATAGTTTTCGAGTAATCATTGTGTTTTTGTGAAACTGCGAACTCTGAAGTGAAAGAAACTTTCCAGTGATCAAAAGAACTCTGTAGTTTGACATCGCCTCAGTCAAAGACCTACAGCTTGGCTAAGCTATACAGAAAATGTAATACATCAAACATGGCTGTAGAGACTTCATTTGTTTGCAATTTTAGTGAAATGAATTTTATCCATGCAGGAACAGAGAAAGAACACATTTTCCTGCGGCCGGGCGGCCTGTCGTAAGAGGCGACAAAACAACCCACAGCCAGGTGGTAGGGCATTTGACCGACTGGTATGTCGTCATAGCAACCTTGACTTGTGTTCAAGTCTCCCTTAAGAGTGCAGCAGCGCATTTGTAGCACCTTTGGTGTTGCAAGTGGGCCATCTGCTGAACTCCTGCAATAAAAAAAAGGATATTCCTACTGACTGACCTTTTGCCGGTGGTCCTGGACAGCGTCATCGCATATATCGATGCACATCTGCTCGGTGAGGCGGCCGTCGTCCGACGCGTACGCGGCCGCCTGCCACGCCACGCCCAGCTTGGACAGCGCACGGCCGGACATGCCCGCGGTGCGCGTCGCCAAGTTCGAGCACAGGGCGCCGTAGTCAAACTGATCGACGCTCAAACGCCTAACACCCAATGGAAACGGAAAATGTGTTTACTTTCTTACACAACAATTGGACCTACTTATGCAAAACAGAACCAATCCACAAACAAGCCAAAATTAGGTTAAGGATGCAGAAGGCTTTCAAAATGCACCTTCTATAGACTCAATCAGAATCATAACAATCTGACAACATTTACAGAATAAAACATTTTTATCACAAAGTAGCTAATCCACAAAACACCAAGAGTATAATAAACTAACAAGATCCATGACTCATGGTCATCCAAAAACCTAAAAGGTTTACTAGAATATATAGGACAAAATATAATATACAATATTCTAATATTTTTTTCCAAAATATAGTCACATTTATTGTATGCAAAATTTTAATAAAAACGGCGTTTTCTCAAAACTGTCAGTATGTGGGTTGGTTCCATTTTGCATAAATAGGTCCAATTACAGGTAATAAAATGCCTTATTGGAGACCTTCGCCTATTGTAGATTTATGCAGATACTACACTCAATAGCTAACAAAAACTAATTACAAAGTAGAAACACGAGTTTTAAACAATTATGTGAGTCTATTTGAGGTCAACAATTAAGACATAAAATCCTGCCTAAAATATCGCGTGAAACATTATTAGAATTTAGCACTTTGCATAATTAAATAATGTTAAAAATATAATTTCACTACCTTATATCATTGTATGAGTGTTAAATATTATGAACAGTAGACTTGGTACTTTACTGGTTAACGCAAATACAGCCCAAAGTCAAAGTGCGCGAGTTCATATTCTGGCCGGAAAATACGCACCATTTAGGCAATTTTCTAACCTAATTTGCATATTTTGTCCTCTCAGATATAATAGTGCTGCTTTTCTGTATGTATTATGATATTTACTGTTTATATAGTATATAATTAAGGTTTTTATTTATTTATTTTATATATTTTTGAATATTTTATATTATGTATTGACTACACCGCCTGTTTTAATTATTTTCCTTAGTTTAAGGGGTTGCCTGGAAGAGATCGCTTTAAGCGATAAGGTCGCCCTTTGTTCAGCATTTATTGTATCAAATTTTTAAGAACATAGTTTTAATTTTGGTGAACAATAAAGTGTTTTCATTCATTCATTCATTCATTTTTTAAATTATCACATGCTCATGGTGAAGAAATACATCGTGATGAAACCTTCATACAGATGTAACTGATGTGTAAGAACCGCTATTCCGCCTTGGACAAGCGTGGCGAATATTGTTACATTATAAAATAAAGGGGACGAACTCTGTAGTAGCATGTTTATCATCAAGATAAAACATCGACCTAGTTTTAGTACGATATACTTAAATAATGTGAATTATGTTTTACTCAATAAATGATTTTATTATGTTATGGTATGCTATTTTCTTTTGCATTTGACTGAAACAAAACTAACACTTAAAAGAATAATATATAAATTCGCATAATTAATATATGACAGACATCTTTGCCTTATGGCACATATAGTCAACTATCAATTAACTACAGCAACTCGCCAAGCCCTATCACATAAAAAGCATATTAAACTAAATCATATAATATAATATGTAAATCCGACGATTTAGAGTAAGTAAATTAAAAATTATTACTATATACCGTTTTCCTTCTGAAGCTGGCTGAAGTACGAACTTATCGAAGTACAGCCGAATCAATCTCTCCCGCTCTTCATGGCCAGGTAAGCCAAATTCAATCATCTTGTCAAGACGGTCGTTTATCGCCGAATCAAACTGTTGTGGAGTATTGGAAGCCAGAACCAACATAATTCTACTACTTTGGTCAGATGTACGATACAAAAATGCATTTAGAGCCGCTCTCAAGTCCTCGCTGATTTTCTCTGATGACCGCTTCCTTAAGAAGGCGTCAGCCTCATCAATAAACAGAAGTACACCTATAAAAAATAAATAAAGCCATGAGCAAGACATTTTGAATTATTATAATACTTTTCCAGAAATTGGAAATGAGAATATGACTTAAATTTATTGGTACGGTAAGCAATAATTTAGTTGGTCTGAACCCAATAACCAAAACATATAAATGTGATTATGAGTATGCTTCTTCATTACACTTTCGCGAATAACTATTGAGCCAATGATGATGAAATATAACATCCTATAGTTTATCGTGTTTATAGAAAAGAACTTAGGGCTCCTTTCTCACAAACAATGCACTTCCCGAGGTATAGAAAAATAAATGTCTACATAAATGTTATGTTTGTTTTCATTAAATAAGTTAATTGATTTTACATTAATGATTCTTGTATTGACGAACAACCTGAATTTACTGACAAAATCTCTAAAACCAAAAGCTAGTAAGTCTATTTTGGGTTAAAAAGAAAAGTCAGTCGTTTTCAACTTACACATTTAAGTTGTGTAACATAAGATGTGAGCAGGCCAAGGTCACCACTCAAGTATGATGTCGACAATTATATAAAACAGTGATATCAGCTTGTCCTATTTACTATGTCAGTATTATATATTTGGATTATTATTGATAATTATTATGAAAATATATATTAATTATATAAGATATTATGTTTCCTAATAGAAAATAATATTTATTTTAAAACAAACGAGTTTTTAATATCATGAATGAAGTTTACTACCACTTTATTCATACTATAAACTTTATTGGGCTCTCTTCGCCAAAGGATGTTTGACATATCTGACAATGTTAATAGTGCTATTATACTAACCTTTCCGACTTGTGTTTGCCCAATCGAATACTTTATGAATTGCCGCAACAGCGTTTTTACCCATAGGCGCAACATCACCACCAGTCATAATAGCATATTCCATGCCCGAATGTTTTGCTAGTTTCTGAAATTATTACGTACATACATAGATAAAAAGGTCGTAAGGGCACGCGTCGCGAAATCAAGAGGGCGCGGATTTGATCCCGGCTGGAACTCTTGCACCACTTGCAGTTTTCTAACCTAATTTGCATATTGTTACAAATTACCATGTGCTATAATAAAATAAGCGAGCACATGTTACCTTTTCAAAATAGTCAGAGAACAGACTGTTCCACAGAAAATTATGTTTAACTGTTTGACAATAAAGTTTAAAATGACTTGGATCAAAGTTGTTTGATTTTCTTATCTTGTCTAAAAGGATTGTTTAGAGATGTTAAACCTTTTTATTGGTTTAAATATTTATGTTAAGTGTAGTGATTATATCCTCTTTATTTCTGATGATTTAAACAATTGTTAAACCCCCATATCTGTTGTTGCCAAGATTGCAATTTTCTATTTTCACATTTCAATATTTTACAAAGGTAACTGTTATTAAAGTGTTTGCAATACTGTTTCTTGTACTCGTGGAAGCAAAGTCGACTTTAAGGTGACAAACCTTTTCATACCTCGACTGTACAACATACATACATTATCAAGCTTGTTTCTCATATGGGTGGCAGAGACGCTGGATTTCTATTATTTTTCTATTTTTTTAAGTGAAACTTCTATATAGAGGTAGATTGTTAATGTACTTGTCCAATTTGAAAACCTGCCCGTAAAAATTCAAGTTCAAATTTTGTTGCGATTCGTTTTTCCACTTGTCCGTTGAAGTTTTTCCACTTGTCAGTTGAAGTTTTCCACTTGTCCGTTGAAGTTTTTCCACTTGTCAGTTGAAGTTTTTCCACTTGTCAGTTGAAGTTTTCCACTTGTCCGTTGAAGTTTTTCCACTTGTCAGTTGAAGTTTTTCCACTTGTCAGTTGAAGTTTTTCCACTTGTCCATTGAAGTTTTTCTTTCTTGCTTCCATCTTGGTATACATCTTTTGCTTCATCTACGAGTACTTTCATTATCTCTACATTCATACAATGTTTATTACAGATGCTTTTTACCTGGCCCATTTGTAAGATATCTGCGATTTGATCGTGGAAAATAGGTGGCGATTTACTAACACCAACTCTGTCACACACATTGTTGTCACACATTTATTGTGTCAGTCTCCTTTCATTCATTCTCTCCACATGTTCATCCATGCAAAAACGGAGAAAGAT
Source organism: Dendrolimus punctatus (assembly GCA_012273795.1). Classification (NCBI taxonomy): domain Eukaryota; kingdom Metazoa; phylum Arthropoda; class Insecta; order Lepidoptera; family Lasiocampidae; genus Dendrolimus; species Dendrolimus punctatus. Next base: position 12,131,076 of record CM022533.1, on the reverse strand, counting down.
TACAAATTAAATTTACAAAAACGACAAAACAACCCACAGCCAGGTGGGTATTTGCCTATCTGCGTGGCCACAACCCCTGGTATAGATTATACCGCCATCATAACAACCTTATGTTCCGATATTAATGGCCAGGCTTCAGTATCCATTTAGAGACCAGCAGCGGATCTGCTGCACCTTTGGTGTTTGAAATATCTATAGGTGATGGTAACTGCTTTCCATCAGGCGGGCCGTCTGAGTGTCTGCTAGACTCGCGCAATAAAAAAAACATGTCCAAACAACTTTAACATTCCTTCCTCAACTCTTCTTATTACATTTTATTTTAATTTGCTACATTTCCTTACTACAGTTTTTTATCATATCATTCAACTTAACCCCAAACATATTTTGTTTGATATTTGATTTGCAATACAGTAATTACCTTTGAAAATAAGGTTTTGCCAGTTCCAGGTGGGCCATACATGAGAAGATTTCTATAAAAGCCTTTGTTCATACGAGTGTTCTTGGTTGCTATGGCAATATCCCTCAACCTATTTTCAAGAGATGGCGCTAGTACTACTCCGGCCAAGGCATCCGATGGTTTTTTAAAATTAGCTATAGCTTTGGAAACTGTAAGTATTGGATGTTTTACAGCTTCAAGAATAGAAAATCTTGAAGTTTCATTAACTAAAGTAGGTTTTCCTAAAACAAAAAAGTGCCACTGAGATAATTAGCCAACATGAAACTATCTGATACGTCTCATGCATGGAATAATTTATTGCTAAATAATTAGCAAGTTTAAAACCGAGTAATCCATGTATGTGCCAAAATCTGTCAATACAGAAAACAAAAGAGATGATGTAGATGCAGATTCCAAACATATTAAGTTTTACATATTTTCTCCTAGCAGTTAAGATACATACATACATATATAACTTCACGCCAGGTCCCTTGCGGGGTAGGCACGAACAACAGAGCGCCATTTAGGCTTATTCTTAAACACCTTACTTGCTTCTTTGACATCAGCATTTAAGATATCTGTATGTATAGTCATAAGTTTAATGTTAAACAATTTTATCATCTATAAAAATGTGGTAGTAACTCGATCCATCTGTCTATGTTGCTTTAGAAGTAGAAGTTGTAGAAAAACAACTAAAACTACTGGATCAGTGTTGCTGTAATTTTGTTTAAATATAGTTTTAATACCCAAAATGGGTATAAATACTTTTCATCCAGGGATATGAAATAGTATGTGTTATAAAATAAAGTGAATATTCCAGGGGCAAATAACACTAAAATAAAAATTTAATACAATTTAACCTGTATTAAAACATGCTGTTTAAAGAAGGGGTACATGTTGGGGGTACAAGGGGTACAATTGTACATGCCTCACAAGTGGTTGAACCAACTTGCTGCATGGCGATAGAGCCTTCTCCCAGGGGGTGCCGCCCTGGACTCTACTCCGTCCAGGAAGCGGTACGAGGGGACGCGTCCCCGGGGCCCCGAGCCGCCACTGTCACATCCCCGGGGCCCCGAGCCGCCACTGTCACATCCCCCTTTCACTCCGTGACAGTGGTGTCCCACCTCTCCGCCTCCAAATCCCAATGCCTTCCCTTCCTTCCCAAACCTCCTCCCCAAACACCCATCCCTTCCGTTGCGACCGCCAGCGTCGAGATTTTCTCCGCTGGCCGTCGAGGACGGCGGTGGTGATGTCCACCCCACCACCGCCCGCCTGACCGGCGACCTACCCTCCCCCGCTCCGTCCGCCGACGCTGCTGTGTGCGCGAGGCGGCGGGGAAAAGGGGAGGAAGGAGAGGGGGGAGGGGTGTTGGCGCAGGAGCAATCCTTCGCAGCCTCCCCTCCCCCTATCGCGAGGCCCCCCCCGCCGCTGACGCTGCAGAGTGCGCGAGGCGGCGGGGGGGGGGGCGGGGTGGAAGGAGAGGGGGAGGGGTGTTGGCGCAGGAGCAATCCTTCGCAGCCTCCCCCTCCCCCCCATCGCGAAGCCCCCCCCGCCGCTGACGCTGCTGAGAGCGCGAGGCGGCGGAGGGGGAGAAAGGAGAGGGAGGGGTGATGGCGCAGGAGCAATCCTTCGCAGCCTCCCCCTCCCCCCTATCGCGATGCCCCCCCCCCCCACTGACGCTGCTGAGTGCGCGAGGCGGCGGGGGGAGGAGGAAGGAGAGGGAGGGGTGATGGCGCAGGAGTAATCCTCGCAGCCTCCCCCTCCCGGCGGCAGCGGGCGTCGAGGTCTGGGGGATCCACATAGACCTCCGCCCGCACTAATGCCGCGAGAGGGCGCGAGAGGCAGCCGCGCGTCCCTCTCAGGGCCGGGGAAACGTCATTCCCCGGCCCGCACACAGGAGAGGCCGCCTCTGTTTACGAGGCGGCCGGCCGCTGCCGGGGTTGCGGGTTAAGCTCACGCATGTACCGCGACCCCGGCGCTAGGCGGAAGGAAGACTCCCATGGGGTTTTAGTGGGTATACCTGCAGCCGGTCGTATTGAACCGGCGTCGGGGAGCCCCACACACCGGCCGCGCATGATCCCCCGCGCGGCTGACTGTGCGGCAACGCATTTCCCCATATATAAAAAAAAAAAAAAAAAAAAAAAAAATGGCGATAGAGCCTCCTACTCTCACCAGTGGTGCATCACCCTATCCATTGGATAACTATTGTCGACGCACTAGTTAACTTACTTAAAACCCCACACACTACTAAGCAAAAATTAACTATTAACAAATGATGTTTTAAGGATTTCCAACATTTTATATATCAATTAAATTAAGTAACACTTTCCAAGCTACAATATGAATAAATATGGGATGTTTCTTTTTCCAAAATTCAGCAGGAAAGTTTCCTGATAAGAGTTATTGATTTTTACTGTATACATTTTCAGTAATGAAGATGAACAGACATACTTTTATTCTGGAAAGTTTAATAAATTTCCCTGGATACCAATTGGAAAAATAAAACATATTTGGAACATTATGATTAATAAGAATATTCTCTCTGAAACATGGCACTACACATTCTGATATGTAATATTAAAAAATCGCAATATAATTACCAATACGAGCTTCTATGAACCGTGCTGTCACTGAAGTGGCACCCTTTGCTGTATAGACACCAAGAGCCAATAAGGATAAACCTCCTGCTGCAGTTAAAGTTTTATCCCAGTCTGTCACCAATGCATTCAGGCCAGCACCAAGAACACTGCCAGCAGTTCTGTGCCACAAGAAATTAACTCATATAATCACATTTTACTTTTTAATTGTAATAAACCAGTCATTAAGCAAAACCTTGCTAAAATGTCTAATAACACTTGACTGTGATTAATCCTCTTTGGCAAATTCCATATTGAGTGTACATATATATATATATATGTGTGTGTACACATGAACACACACAACCACACATAGTTTTTTTACAACTACTATCCCTACTGGCTGTTTATTGGCTCACTTTTTCCTTAAGGGGCCATTCCAACCTCAGCTGCAGGCTGCGGATGCAGGCTACGGATGCAGATAGCACACGCATGACATGCAGCCGCTGCCTGCATTCGCAACCAAGAGTGATTCCGAGGCTGGCTGCATGTGCAGCCGCAGCCGCGTTCGGAATGTTTTTTTTATCCATGCAGGAACGGAGAAAGAATACAATTTCCTGCGGCCCGGCGGCCTGTCGTAAGAGGCGACAAAACAACCCACAGCCAGGTGGTAGGGCATTTGCCCGACTGGATGGCTACCACCCCTGGTCTAGAGTATGTCGCCATAACAACCTTGTGTTGTGTTCCGGCATTAGTGACCAGGTTCCAGGCTCCCTAAAGAGAGCAGCAGCGCATTCGTAGCACCTTTGGTATTGCAAATGTCCATAGGCGATGGTAACCGCTGTCCATCAAGTGGGCCGTCTGCCTGTCTGCTGATCTCCTGCAATAAAAAAAAAAACAAAAAAAATGTTTTTCACAGAAATCTATACTCCTACATAGAAAACCAGTAGTGCAGCCACAGCCGGCTTCGTGCAGCCGCCGCATGTGCTGCCTGCATCTGCAGCCTGCAGCCGAGGTTCGAATGGCACTTTTACAATGGTGGATAAACTGCATTATTATGACCATATCATGTTCATCCTTATAGTAAGTAGTGTTTGTGCTTTTGTATTGTGTATTGTAGTAAGTTGAGTGGGTGGGGAACTGGTGATGCAAAGGAGCTATAGGAGTATGATAAACGTAAGATTATATAACTTACTAGACTGTATTGAAACCTTAAACTACTAATTAATATAAGGGCCTAGCCTACAGAACTAATGTTAAAAGTAAAATAAAGTAATTAAACACTCACTTTATACTTTCTAGAATAGTTGTCCTATTCTCAGCTGCTTTCAACCGTAATTGTTCCAGTTTAATGTCGCGATTTTCTCTCTCTGCTTTAGCCCGAGCCCTTGCTTCAGCTTCTATGGTTTTGAGTTTGTTCTTCTCCCTTAATTCCATTTCATGTTCAATTGTTGCTCTCCGTAGCGCTTCCTGCTTAGCGACACTTTCTTCTTGCCTAAAACATAACAATAATATCATAAACGGGAAAGCTAGTGAGGATGGATAATAGATTACTCTTTCACAGAAAGATTCCTACATTTGTTATTCTTAAATATGTCATCTGACAGACGAAAGAAAAATGTAACTTATATATGCCTATACATTCACATTCTAGACATAATACTGAACTAAGTCAGACATTGTTTAATAGAAAAAATTTACAGATGATGTCTGCATTTCTAACAAACTCTTGACTCCTAGAACTTTTTGATAGGAATGGAACCTTTGTCATCCAAAAGAAGCATTAATACATTAACCTTAACCCTTTTGACAACTGAACCTGCTTTAACATGATTTTAAATAATATAATGAAATTGTGTAATAAAGTAATTTTAATTTAAAATGTTGTTTTCAGAATGTTATATTTTTTTGTAATAATAATTTCCAAAAAGTTAATATCAAGGAATAGAAATGTGTGACTGAATTAAAAACACAAAATAAATATTTACACACTTTCGTAATATTTCCTCCTGAGACTTTTGCTGTTGAACCAATTGCTCTTCATATCTCTTTTTGGCTAACTGATCTTGGTACTGTGCTCTCATCTGATGTTGTTTTGTTTCTTCCTGTAAGATCACACATTACAGTTATTATATTGTTACTTAATTTAACTTTGTTTATTCACTATTAATTGATTGAAGTGAGAATCAATTTTCATAAACTTTGGTAAACAGATATTTAAGAGAATAAAAAATAACATGGCACACTTGCTAGCCTGAAAAAGTTTACAAATATCTGCCTGTTAACCATGAAAGCCTCTCTGAAAGTTTGGTCGAAATAGGAGATATAATGTATATAACTATAAAGTAGATCTATACAATGTAGAACTATAAAGTATAGCTTACTTTTATTTGCTCCTAATAATGGTTTTCTTATTACTAAACTATATATTATACTAAACTATACTAAACATACCTGTAAGGTTTTCCTTCTTTCTTCATAATCAACTTTTTTCTGTTCTACTTTTGCTTGTTCTATAGCAGCCTCATATTCCTTGATCTTAGCAATTTGCTCCTGCTGTTTTGTAGCTTCTTGGAGTTTGCTAAGTTCTAATGCCTCCTTGGAATGTTCTTAATAACATATAAAATTGATTAATATATGCACAAAAGACCATACAATTTGTTGTATAATATCTACGACATTATATGCTGTCTGTACATTAAAGCTATTTAAAAAAGACAACTGAATTACACTAACTAAATGATAGAGAACACCATGTCATTTTTTTCAGATTTCCTGTCTGTTTGATTAGGATTCCTTTTAAAAACTACTGGGCCAATATTGATTTTATTTTGTTGAATGACAACAAATTTTTAGACTAAAACTCTGTGCTACTTTTTATCTTAGGAATTCTGTTGGATTTTTCTGGGAATTATTGAAAATGGCCAGATTAAAAAATATTCCTATGTGGTTTTTTTTCACTTTGATACCAATTATGTAATAAAATGTGTGAATTTATTATCACAGGAGTTCCAAGGAAAATTTCCTGGGAGAGGTTTCTAGTTGTTCAGGTGCATAATTAATTGTTTATTCCAACACACTTTTCACTAAGCTTACATTCTTTTCTATTTCTAATCCTGAATTTAAACACAAGCATGGACAAAGTCATCGGTATATTCTAGTATTTATATAAATAAATATTCTTATTTGATTGGTATGAAAGTTGGTAAAAAAAACTAAATTCAGACAAAGCTATATTACTGATCTGTTCATAATAGATCATGATAAATGAAACTGAGTTTACAATCAATATCTAAATTGTGTGCTTTGTTAAAAACTTGCTATGGGTGCAGTATAGATATATGACACATTAATTTTATACTTGAGATATAAAATTAATTTTGGGTGGTTATCAAAAAAATAACCATGAACCTATATTTAAAAAGTTCAGATTTGTTCATAATAAATATATGTGCCCTGTATCTTTACCCCACCCCTTGCTATTTTACAAATAGCTTAGCACTTGTCCAATTGATTTATAAGAATATATTAGTAAAATCATAAACATTACAACAGTTTTTCATGTTACTGAACTGACAGTATCAAAACCTGACTGTGTAAGTGACTTTGTCTGGATGTATGTGTTTTTACCACCACTAGAAATAACGGAATTATTAATTTTTTAAAATATATGTTTATTTCATAACAGAGATAGACAAAAGACACCTTTATTTTAATCTCGAAAATGCGACAGTTTACACAGGACAAGTATTAAAGGTTCGGCAAGAGAAAGCCCAACGAAAAGCTACCCCCTAGCTAGTACCCTATAAACACAAACAACAACTAATTTCATTTACACAACAGAAGACACAGCAGCATATAAGTTAGAAAGCAAATACTTATTTCAGGCGCATGATAGGTATGAACAGGATTTAAGGTTATGCGGTCGCATTATGCAATAGCGTACAATGTGACTCAAAAGTCCATCATAAATACTTACTAGAGCGTTCTAGTTCCCTAGCGGCTTGTGCAGCCCTTTCTAATGCACTAGAATCGAAACGATATGCTTCCATTGCCTTTTTTTCGGATTTACTCAGGGTGCTTGAAGGTGCTGAAGCACCTCCGTTATCGACAGGAGGTTCATCTGAAGGCGGCTGAGGAGGTTTTGCGCTATACCCAAATAACCAAGACATTTTTAATTAAGTAAATCAGTTTAGAGTTATGTTAAGTCTAAACTATAACTTGAAAACGATTGTAGAATAAAAGACAGGTACAGAGACCGGTCCAGTCAAAGCTCTCGTTTCTTTATATCAGTGTCATAACAGTCAGTACAATTATTTTTTCTTAGAGATTTTTTGCGTTCTGTTAGTAGGTACGTATTGCAGTAGATGTCACTGTTCTCAAATTGAACACCAAATGAAAGAAAATAATATGTTTCGTTATACGCAGTCGTTTTATTACTTGTTTAAGAAATATTTGATATGTTTTTATGTTTTTGCAAGCCATATCAGCTAATAAATATATTTTAAAGTGTGTAAATTCTATTCCTCACCTTTTTCAAATTATAAAGCTCTTTTTAACTTTAATTACTGGATTTTTGATGAATTGTCGATTTACCAAAAACTTATTTCAAAGATGTCAATTATGTCAAAATCAAAAAGACATTCCGATCGATACGAGTTACACTCGTGAATGTATGTACTTTGTTTGTGTTTTCATTATTTTTCGATAACTTTGTTTGATTCCTGGACTCCGAAGACTTCGCTTATCACGTTTACTAGTGTTCTGTGATCACGTTGGACTTACGCATGTACCCTGAACACCGATTTGCCTAACGATTTGTTCTCTGATGACTTGGATTATGACTTCTTCTGAAAGAGGTTGTTGTGTGCCCAGATCCGGTAAAACTTGTAAGCAAATCATCGTAAGGGCACCAGATTAGATGTGGATACAAATGATGTTATGAAAATGTATGCCTTTGAATATTTTAATAAAAGGAAACATAATAAATCACGCTACCGCTAAATTGTTGTTTTATTTACTAGCAAATAAACATTTTTTGGAAAGGCTTTTGGGAATTGCAGGAGCTAAATTATTAACTCCTGCAATTTCCAAAAGTCTAATATAAAAATCAAAATTATACTAGACCCCCTGGACGCTTTTTGGCGTTGAATAGTGTCATATACCGATAGAGTGCGTTAGTATATACATTATGACTGTTGACTATATACCAGTATGTATAAAGTACTCTGTGCTTTATATATTCAATGTACTCTTTGCACTCGTTAGAGAGTAAAGTACTTGTGTTCTGTGCACTGTTGCCAGATGATCATGTCAATTTATCCCCCATATTTAGTCGAAAATCCCCAAAAATAAGCTTTTTCAAAAAAATCCAAAAACTTTTTTGGTAAATTTATAGCACTCCGGTCCAGGAATTTTAAGAAGCGGGGTAGTGATGTGGGAGGGGGGAGACCTACTTACCTATACGACAACCCTTAAGGTCCGGAGAATTTGAAATATTATTTTTTAATAAATATAACCTCACGTATTTACATATATTTTTTCGCTAATATTGCACTTCTATAATAAGTCCAAAGTTGAAAAATCCTTTCTAAGTCCAAAAAGAATGCCAGTAATCAACATCAAACCAAAATGACCAAAAATCAACTTAATTGAATAAAAACGAAGAAAAACACAATAAAGCACATTCACATACACTCCAAGCATAATAAATAAATAACGAATTATTTGAATTATTGAAATGAACGATTGAATTGAAGTAAAATTCATTAGTAGAATATAATTCTAAGGTAAACTACTACTCGTACTGGTACTATATTCTATCTTAGATATAAGAATTGTAGTGATGATATTGTGTTTGTGTATGAATTAATAATACTTAAAAAACTCCAAAATTTCTCTCACATTAATTTTTCCCCCGATTGTCCTCCCGAAGAATCTTTACCCCGAATCAGGACGTCGGAAAAGTCCCCGATTTGCACTACATCCCCCCATCTGGCTATACTGGCTCTGTGAGTCAAAGTCAGATTACAGATAAGTAAAAAGGGGGCACAACTTGGTGGAAAGTGTGTATTGTGTGTGTCTATGTTATTTTGTAAAATATCCCCCAACCCATAGCTTCTCTCCTGTATATTTGTAATTGTCTTATAATTTTTCTCCTTAGGTGGTGGATAAATTAAAACGTAACAAGGTTTATTTCACTTTTTACTTTAAAATATACCTTACTCAAAATTCGCCTTATAACTTGCCTTTTTCACACCTGACACTGGCAGTAAATGGTCGCTATATTTAAAGCATGACCAATTGCCAAAACACAAAAAAAAAACTTGGTGGAAATCAATCAAATTGCAAAGCAATAGTGTTACTGTCAATCTGACAGCACAGAATACCACACATTTTGTAATAAAGTATGCGCCACAAAAAAAACCTGCAGACGCAGCGTTGCAATCGCCGTACTTAAACCTGGCAGGGTAATTATTAGAGATATGTAACTCAGGAGTGATTGATTTAAAAGATGTATAATCTTTCCAAATTCGAAATCACTCTTTAAATCTTTGATTTTAAAAATACATCGTTAACTCACCACGTTAACATTGATTTCAGTTACGTGGAATGCTGAAAACTAACAAATCAGATACATGGATGTAATTATTTGCTAATCCGTTATATCGACTTATGGTATACTGTGGCTAATTTATTAAGAAAATAATAAGGGCGCCACTTTCGCAAATTTGTCTAAACTCTAGCAACTCCAATTTTTATGCTGGGGCCACATCTGCGATAATGTCAAAGATATTGATTATGGCCCAATTAGATCACAAATAACGCATTACAATCATCGTCACATCTGCTTGAAACTGCCTATATCTGTAACATTATCCCAGAGAAGATGCTATGTCAGACATTGTGCAAGGATCGGGTTGCTTCTTTATGACATGTGTGTGTATTTTTCATCATAACCTATGATGTTTATTTTAATAACAATGACTATAATTTTGTTAAATATCTTGCGATAATTAACAGAACAATTATTTTATTAAAATAAGCTAAATGAACCCTTATAAACTTGCCTAACTGTTCTTTGGTAAATCGTCAAAATACAACGAAAAGATTTTTGCTTTAAATACCACTAGCTGTTCCTGGTGCTTACCAGGATATAAAAATGTGTAAAACGTAACATTGCATAGAAGTAAAAATTAGTATATTTTGTAAATTTGTTGTTGTTCTTTTATGTTTTACTTAGCACCGATAAAACGATGTTGTAGAAATAACTCGGTTTTTTTTGGTTTTTAGTGTGAAGTTGATTTTGCTTTAGTTACAACTTTCAAAGACCCTTCTGTATCATTGTACTTGTTTCTGAACGTATTAGAAAAAGTAAAGGGAATTAATTAATTAAAATTGTATCTACGAGTTAACAATAGTTTTATTTTATATTAAATTCTAACCATGAATGTCTTGACACCTGGCGCAGTCGGTCTCGAACATTAAAATTGTAATAGAAAAACAAAAATGTCGATGTATAATTTGCCAGACAAATTAAGTTTCTCTGATAACGTATCCAAATAGTGGCGATTTTTTGAACAATCGTTTAAAATTTATCTCTTAGCTTCATGGATAATAGCTCTGATGAGAGGAAAATTGCGATTTTGTTAAATGTTATTGGTGAAGATGTTTTGAAAATTTACAATAATTTTACTTTTTCGGAAAAAAAAACATTTGATTATGACATCGGCCATTTTAAAGAGTGTTGCGAGCCGAAGAAAAACGTGAGATTTTTGTTCTATAATCGCAAACAGGAACTAGATGAACCGTTCGATATTTTCCTTACCGACATAAAAAAGCTATCAAAGGATTGCAAGTTTATGTCCGAAGAAGAGGAAATAAGGGATAAGTTGGTCTTTGGAACTTCTGACTGTGAAACACAGAGACAATTAATAATAGCAGATGTAGAGTTTGAAGATGTAGTAAAGAACTTATGATTTTCAGAAATTGGTAAAAAACGATCTTCAGAAGTCCAAGGAAAGATCGTGGAAGTTGACAAAATAAGAAAGACTACAAATAATACATTTATTCGATGTAAATGGTGTGGACAACAACATGAATGAAACCTTAATATATGTCCTGCGAAAGGTGAAGCCTGTACAAAATGTAATAAGTCTTGAATATATTTTTGGAAGCAAAACTATGTTTTATGGATTTACAGAATAAAGTTTAATTACACAGAATAATCGTTTTTTTCAATATTATATAATTACGTGTATATTCAAGAGGTTATGAGCCCAGAAACTATGGAAAATATTACAGGAAAATTTCAAATTGGTCTGTTAAGTGGGAAAAGCTAAATACCTGGAAATTTAAAGTCACTTGCCTATTTAGCATTGTTCCCAAAGCGCTTGAAGTAGTGCAAGGCTCGTCTCGTTCCAAAGACCCACACAACCACTCCCTGGGTCTGGAGATGATACACTCGGTACATATAATGAAAATCTCGATCATTTCATTAAAGCCGATGCAACCACACTTATAATATTAACAACCAACATGGAAGAAGACCCGTAAGGAAGATAATGCGGTACAGTAATGCATGTGATGTAGGGCTAGAGTTACATCGCCTGTTCGATGGCAGTGACAAAGGTAAAGCATATAATCTTTGCATGAGCTTCGGCTACAAGAAAGATGCAGCAGATGACATTGCAAACCACATGCCAAAATTAAAGAATATGATCACATCTTAACCAAGAATTGAAAAGAGATAACAACAAGGAGCTACCAGAACTACTGTTAATATGCAAAATCTTCGACACCCTTTATGATACCTTCATTTCTTTTCGAAGCAGCTGGCTGTTATTACTGAAATCCGATAGAACTGTGGTACTCATTAGTCATCTATGTGCATTTGGGAGAACATTACATTAATGCTAATATGCAACAAGAAGCTCTAATATTGAACTTTGGAAATACTACTACTAGGAAATGCAATTACTGTAAATTGGTAGGTCATCGAGTGAGAATTTGTCAGAAATGGATCAAAGATGGCAAACCTCTGTGAAACAGTAATCTGCAACAAGTGCCTTCAACTTCTACAGCCGCAAACATACTCCTGATGTCAATAGAACATACAGAAGTTTTTTCAATTGAATGAGACACTGCGAATTGGTACGTGAATAATGTTGCCAGGAGCCATGTGACAAATCGGGCTGATTTATTCCAAAACTAAGAAATGATAAACCTCTTTACATATGACTATTTATGTTTTTTGGTTGTCATTAGATTCAAAATTAAGAATGACAATGTCTTATAAAATATTGAAAAAAACAATAATTCTGTCTAATTAAACTTTATTCTGTAAATCCATAAAAACATAAAAACCTAGATATATATTATAGAAAAAATAAAATATATTTTTTTCAAATGTTTTTTATTTGAGATGTAACAAAATCAGTTTTATTAGCTAGTCAATAACAACAGAAGACAATGATACATATTATTTTATATTGATAAATAATACTCCCTCTATCCCATAATAACAGTAGCAAGTGATAACAGATGGGGGAAAACTATTTAAATATAGTAGTGAACATACTAAATAAAAACTAGGAAATATTTTAATTAAATGTTTTTTTTAATATACCTTACCTTCCATGTTTTTTATGCGACAAAGGGTGTAATAAATTATCCAGAAAGTCCACTGCAATTTTCGAAATTACAGTTAAGCATTATAAAACAGCACTTAAATATTAGTGGTACAAAAAGATTTTTTATTTCAGGATTTTTTAAATAAACCTCATTTATTTTATAAAAAGATAGAAATGCAGATAGGCAAATAATCTCTATTATTATTGTGCTTTAACTGTGGTCTTTTTTTTAAATTATAAGTTATTTAAACTCCACAAAAGTTGCACCATATTTTAATGTCATATTATTTGATACAGAAGTAAATAATATATCATAAAGTTTCACCTATCTGAATGTACAATATGTATATACTATAATAACATTTTAATGACTAACATATTATATTTATATTGACTGTTTTCAGAAAATATTTAAAATTTTTGGAGAAAATTTGAAAGATAACCTTTGCTGTGTATCTATATTTCCAAATAAATATAAATCAGGTTAATAATAAATAATAATAGTTTTAGAATATTGATTGTTGTTAGGTGAAATGTTTGAAAAATGTCAAGTTTTTAAATTAAGTTAAATGTGCTTTTCGGTTTCCTCATAGAACTCCATTGTTTTGTGTCAGTTAGATATACAATTTAGTTGAGATAGACTTATTGATTTTCAAGAAAGACTTGATTGAGGTAGGTTCCTATATCTCCCTAACCATTTGTTTGCCTTAGAACTAGTTATCAATTTACTATAAACTATATTTCTACCAATGAGAAGGCAAGTGAATGAATAGTAAAATATTTATAGGAACCGGCCATGGGAGATGTTTACTAGCACATTGTGTTAAGAGGAAATGTGACTTTAACCAATCCTTTAAAACTAAGCCTTACCAGAGCATAAAATATTATTATTAGGGACTAAAAACAATCAGTTACTAAATTAGTTATTACAGGAGATTCTTGGTCATAAAAGTTATGGAAAGTCAGGCAAAGTAGGCCATCAGCGTGTTTTTGCAATGTTGAATAACACCCGTTTAACAACATTACTCTATTAACTTAATACAACATTAAATAAATATATCGTTTGATATTGTTAAGTCTCTATATTATAAATATCTTATCACAAATAAACATTTAAATAAATTACACACAAAAGCTTACCACATATAAATGGAGTACAATTTAATGAAGGGAGCGCCAAACTTTATAGCCGCTGTTAGTTATCACAACCGATTGGTGCGCAATTCAGGGTTTTTTATACAAAATCAATAAGTGCAACATTTCATACAAAGTGTGGTTTCTGTCGAGACAATTTGTTTTGAAACAGATTATTATGATTACTAATTTCCCTGGCTGGCGGGAATACATTGATATCTCAACAGATATATTTTTAAGATGGTCTCATATTATAAAAAGTAAAATTATGTTAGTTCATTTCTCTTAATAATTTGATAAATCGCACAAAATTATGCTTTCGTTAAATTATTATATCATTACTTAATTACTTATTGAGTTATATCAAATTTTGTCAAATGTCTAGTTGCTATCATCACTTTGAATAATAAATCTTATTTAATATCATACGCAGTTATAAAACTTTTATCAAACATCTCATAACTATGAAGTGTGTAATATAATTTCAGATTTTAACCTTACAACTTAAGGTTGAAACTAAAATTAATCATACGTTCTTATTCGACCTGAATCACATTAGGAGATTATATTAAAAATGCATTATTTGCACATACAAATTAGGAAGCAAGGAATATATTATAAATAATAATCAACTGAAACATATTGTTACACATATAATTATCCTTTGCCTCTAACTGTGCCCGCGATGTCATCTGCGAGGAATTTATTTTAAAAAACCCTCCGATTTTGAAACATTCTTCATCGGTGTTCCGCTCCTATTGGTCTTAGTGTGATGATATATCACCTATAGCCTTCCTCGATACATGGTCTATCTAACATTGAAAGTATTTTTCAAATCAGACCAGTAGTTCCTGATATTAGCACTTTCAATCAAACAGACTCTTCAGCTTAATATATTAGTATAAGATATTCTATTCATCTGAAAGTGATTGTGTCATTAACAAATGTTCATTAAACTTGGGATAGAGCATTGAAGAAAAACCCTAAGCATAATCGCCTAGTAAAATAAGATTATATAATATAAATTAATATTTCATAATAAACACACCGGTAGAGAAACAAACACATTATATATGCCCAAACTAACTACTTAAGCTGGTCTTATGGATAATTTTGCGGCCAATCAAACCATCCCCCCAGGGGGTGCCGCCCTGGACTCTACTCCGTCCAGGAAGCGGTACGAGGGGACGCGTCCCCGGGGCCCCGAGCCGCCACTGTCACATCCCCCTTTCACTCCGTGACAGTGGTGTCCCACCTCTCCGCCTCCAAATCCCAATGCCTTCCCTTCCTTCTCAAACCTCCTCCCCAAACACCCATCCCTTCCGTTGCGACCGCCAGCGTCGAGATTTTCTCCGCTGGCCGTCGAGGACGGCGGTGGTGATGTCCACCCCACCACCGCCGGCCTGACCGGCGACCTACCCTCCCCCGCTCCGTCCGCTGACGCTGCTGAGTGCGCGAGGCGGCGGGGGGGGCGGGGGGAAGGAGAGGGGGGAGGGGTGTTGGCGCAGGAGCAATCCTTCGCAGCCTCCCCCTCCCCCCCATCGCGAAGCCCCCCCCCGCCGCTGACGCTGCTGAGAGCGCGAGGCGGCGGAGGGGGAGAAAGGAGAGGGAGGGGTGATGGCGCAGGAGCAATCCTTCGCAGCCTCCCCCTCCCCCCTATCGCGATGCCCCCCCCCCCCCCCGCCGCTGACGCTGCTGAGTGCGCGAGGCGGCGGGGGAGGAGGAAGGAGAGGGAGGGGTGATGGCGCAGGAGTAATCCTCGCAGCCTCCCCCTCCCGGCGGCAGCGGGCGTCGAGGTCTGGGGGATCCACATAGACCTCCGCCCGCACTAATGCCGCGAGAGGGCGCGAGAGGCAGCCGCGCGACCCTCTCAGGGCCGGGGAAACGTTATTCCCCGGCCCGCACACAGGAGAGGCCGCCTCTGTTTACGAGGCGGCCGGCCGCTGCCGGGGTTGCGGGTTAAGCTCACGCATGTACCGCGACCCCGGCGCTAGGCGGAAGGAAGGCTCCCATGGGGTTTTAGTGGGTATACCGGCAGCCGGTCGTATTGAACCGGCGTCGGGGAGCCCCACACACCGGCCGCGCATGATCCCCCGCGCGGCTGACGGTGCGGCAACGCATTTCCCCATGTAAAAAAAAAAAAAAAAAAAAGGCCAATCAAACCATAGTAAATAACACAGTTCATTTACGAAACATAACATGCCAGGAATTGACCTTGGGACTTCTACTTTCTATATGCTCTTAGTATTCTTGAAATAATAAATAAATAAATAATAAATTAACTCTCCTGATGAATTGTACAACATGAGTTTTCATATGACATGGAATCAAAGTATAAACTATCAAAGTTGCAGTTATATTATAAATAATATTTTTCACTTAAATTATAGAGCAGTCAATATATAAAAGCATTCAATATATAAAATCAAATTAATTTATAATCATCCACAATAGTCAATAGACTTCTTTTTAAAAGTGTACTTATATAAATAAAATTTCATAACACACATACAAAAGGTTGAGAATAACAGTCAAAGGCTCTACTAGTAATATTTCATACATGTCAAAATGTCGGTTGACCAAAAAATAACTTGGTTTTCTGTAGTGATTAATGAATTGTTCTCTGTAAAGGAGCTATTTTACATACTCAATATTTGAACTTATTAAGTTCGTACAACACTTAATTATTCATTGACATGAATCAACATTGAATTAATAGACTTATCGTCGATAGCGTCCAAGGTAAGCTGCGCAATGGGGGCATTTGTGGTGAACATCCATGCAACTGTCTATACAGCATGGAATCAGGCAGCAACCACAGAAACATCTGGAAAATTACAATGACTATATCAAGCTGAACTCATACAATAAGTAAAATTCTAAAGTTTACAAGTTATAAAGTATAAAAAAATTACAGGTTATTAAATGTTAAGCTTAATATAATTTGCTAGATTTATTTTATATCAGATATTATTTAATATGAAATAGGTAAACTTGCTTCAACGAAGTACAACAACTCAGACAAGAAAGGCATACTGTTTGTTGTATCTGACTGTTTGCATGCAGAAATAAATGTATTAAACTGTAAAATTTACTTTGAATTGATTTCATTACCTGTGAAAATGAGTTATACAAATAATAATCAAAACAATAAAATTAAATAATGATATATTACAAATTTCTCCATACATTTTTATATTTCACTTCTTTAAGGTATATTAGAAGGTGTGCTCAATTAACTATTTAGTCAATAAGTATACCCATTTAAATAAGTGAACATATTTAAATTAACTGAAGTTTTTTTTTATGTATTGTGGATGTTTACATTTACTTACTTCATCATATTTCGTCAATGCTTATTCTATTCATTACAATACACTGGAAAATATTCGTAAAAACAATTAGCAATCTGTATATTATATCTTACCCCAAAAGGAATATAATAGCTCCAGATATATAAGCAATAAGACCAGGCTTAGTCTGTGTGGCCGTGTCTATTTCCGCGTGACAGCTAGGGCATATCATGTGAGTTGGGTGTGGCCCAACTGGTACCACTGTAGTCACTATCTGAGGTCCAGTGGCTGTGAATATACAAGATATGAGAATAACCAAGTATAAGAAATCTAGCAAATTTTTAAGGAGAGATCCTGGTGATGCATGGCCAGCATACTGAATAAACTTTTTATCATATTTTTGTTTAAATTTTCATAAATTCTTCTTAAAGTTTACATTACATTATCATTTACATACTACACATTGAACAAAATATGATAGCTAAAGAAATTTAATTTTAATTTGAAATATTATATTCACTAAAATAATATACACAACTAACTGGCATTTTTTTTTGTTTAATGTAAAAAAATATATAAAAATGATTCAAAACCAAACTTCAGAGATGGTTCAATTTTTGATGAGAAGTGTACTAGATTTATTAGAAATAAATTATTTAAAAATAATAAGCAATCTCAGTGTTCATATAACAAAAGAAGCAACCAAAGAGGTGGCCATTTAACATTGATGAATAATCGTTGTTACACTTTCAACAAAAACTAGATATGAGAAATAAAATGTAAGTAGCTAATTATCATTAATGGAAATCCTTTAGCCAATATCTTGTAAAAGTTCTTGACATATACACTAAAAACTTGTTTGAAGTTATAAAAGTGTAGGTCAAGGATATTTTTAGTATGTGCTGTTTGATATTGTTGACCTTCTTTTTGTTCTGGGTATGTAAAATGTTATTTCTAAATATTTTGTATGTTTAAGGTGAAAAATATAAGAAACATTTTATTTAACAATATAATAGAAATAAAACTACGTTTTAACGGTTTTAAGCGCGGTAATTTATTTGATTTTGGTTTATCCGTGGTTTTCGGCCGCTTTTCAGCGGCCCTGGTCACGGACGACAAAGATGACATTTGTATAACGTGTATTGTTAAAATTTTATTTAGCCTACCGCCGACTTGTTCATTTTAATTAGATAGTTTTAATTTTGTTTATGGATATTATTTACTCTATGGGAGCTTAATCTAATTTACCACCTCTGTCATCTCTGTCATCCGTGTCCACGGCCACTGAAAAGCGGCCGAAACGTCGGTAAACCAAAATAAGTCACTGGATGCGAGTTACGATCACCCTCACAACCTTAGTGGGTATAAATAAACTGTAAGAATATCTCGAAATAAAATTACCATTGATTTACCTCCTAATTATCTATAATAATCTATATCACACCCAAAAATTCAGATAATGTATTTTGTCAAAATCCCAAGTTAAGCAATGCAATTGATGTCCACTGAGAAAGCCAGTCAACATAAAAATAATCAATATAACCAAAACAGCGCAAATTGCAACCGAAAATCCATAACAACATAACATAACATGTGTTTTGATATGGATTTTTCGACATGTTGTTGTTCAACAAGTATGTTCATATAATTAAGAGAAATGGAATAAAAAAGGCATCAAATAGAGTAAAGCAAATTATACATCGATTTTTTTAATAAAAATAAATAGTTTAAAAACATACTATTAATTCAAACTCACAAAAAACACATAATTAAAAATCGATATTATTGACATATCAAATTGTTAACATTTTTTTCTTTTTATACCTATTTTAGTCATAAAGTAAAAAAAGTGTCAGATTTTTTTTTGGTGGGAACTGAAAGGGGATGTTGTGCTGTGCAGTTTTATTTTCTAAAAATGTGTAATAAAAACTCTAAAATGAACAATAGTTGTAGGATATTGATAGTTTTTGTGTAATAATTATGTGTTTTTGTGAGAAATGTGAACTGTATAGTCAAATGTGGCCTTTCAAGTTTTCACAAGAACTCCGTTGAATGGCGTTGGTTGTAGCCTACAATACAACTGCGATACAATATGAAGATTTAATACATCAGACTTGGCTGTATGGACTAAGATTCCTTTGCCTACCCTAAAGACATGTTTCCTAGCCCAAATAACTGGTCTAGTGTCTATATATAAGGCATATGTATACCCCTAAACAGTAAACTAAATTTTCGTTAATCTGATGCCACTCTCTACAAAAGTTGAGCCGTAAAATTATTTTAATATTAAAAAGTGGGGAGAGTTCTAAAATATCATAATATTACCTTACTTCTAAAGTATCACACTGAAAACAATTTTTTTAACTATTTAAAGAATAATTCATACATTATGATTCATTACAGTTGTGATGTTAAAATTTGCTGTTTGGCATTTTATAGTATAAGTAGCCAAGTTGATTTGACTGTCAAATGCCCTATTGCGATAACATATTTCCAGAAGATATATATTATTGATAAACAGCATTATTATGAGTAAATATTTAATGTATACTTATATAAAAATATAAAAATAAACTATAAATGACTCACTGGGGTAATATTGAGGGGTGTAAGGGCTCGAGGGTGCCACTCCTCCAACAGCCTGCGAGTAGCTTGGGGGTGCGGCCGGTGGGGGCTGCATCCCATGCCTGTTGTTCCACCCATATGGTGGAGGATTGCTACCTTTTTCCATGTTTTAACCTGCTAATTAACAAAGAACAACTGAAGCGTTAAAGTATGAGCATTTAACAAAACTACAATGATGCAATACAATCTTGAAGCTATTTTTAGGTATGATCACTTCTAAACTATCAACTAACCAATCCAACACAGATGTTTCTCTCGAGTAATTCTTGTACGTGTTGTGATATTTATTTCGTAAAAACTGGGCTGAAGTTCAGTGAAGAAAGATTTTAATGTTTACATAAGGTAAAATCGAGCTTTATTATACTACTCCAGCTACTTAATAATAAACCTTGTCTAAAACCTATTAATTATTATACGCATATAGGTATACGAATACGAATTACTTATTTAGGTTTATGGCTGGGCAGCTAGGCCTTTAAGCCAAATCTTAGTTTACAATATAGTTTCTTCATTTTCATATAAAAGTATAATTTTTTCGCCACGACCACAACGATCGCGATCCTATTGTGGAACGGCTAGCTGAGCATTTTGGGCGCTGTGAGTTACTGGTGGAACGTGGGGATAGTGTTATAGTAGTTTTTTATAAATGAGATTCGAAATATAGGGATGTAAAAAGTAAAACACGTATTTTCTTGGTAAAAATTATATTTACATACATACATACATAACTTCACGCCAGGTCCCTTGCGGGGTAGGCACGAACAACAGAGCGCCACACAGACGGTTAAATTATATTTAAATATTGATGACAGAATTGACGGTCGATTTTGCATATATATATATATATATATATATATATTGCAAAATCGACCGTATTTTAACTCACTACGTTAAGAAGAATTCTACCATCCTCTAGAATTCAGAGTTGGCAACATTGAGAGAACGTCATTGTAATTTTTAACACAAAAAGTCTTTTTATATTTTGTATTTATTGCAATCTGTGTTGGTTTGGTGTCAAAACCTAAATTAAACCAACACAAATTGAGAAAAGTGCGATGTAAGTTCAATTTTGCAGAAATTATTATAAATTTTAATAAAATATCCATCTTCGTTATAGGTGAAGTCTAATAAGAAAAATTCTAAAACTTGTAGTAGTGTATGCTAATGTAACGTAGCTATGCTTTCAGATGAACAAACAAGGTTGATGATTCATAAGCACAGTTGCTCTCAGTTGGTAAGCTTATTTAGTGGCGTTGATTATGTCTTCACCACGCCCGAAATCTCCCAGAACACCAGTTCTACCTAAGAAAGAGGACAAGGAGGAATCTTTTTGGGATAAAATTGGAACAATTGGGCGCAAGAAACGCATAAAGGAAGGTAAATGAAACTCAAATATACCATTTGTTATAAACCATGTAGGCAGCAAATATATGGCCATGACCTACTACTACCATAAGTTACTTACAGAATGATTGTTTGTAACATAACTAATAATTTTCACTATTTTTAGTACAAGATGTTCAAGCTGAAGGAAAATACGCAATTGATTCTCCTGGCAGTCCTACTGCTCCTGAGATTCCACCTGAAGAGTATACATTGAGTAAGTGACTGCTTTCTTGTGATCTGATGATATCAGGCAATTCTTATATATAAAGTTTCCTAGATTATACCACATATTTTAGTAGTGAACATATATAAGCTAAGGTAGTCTAATATATAAGCTTGTAGCTATTATAAGTCATGGCTTAATGGTTAGCGCACTTGAAACCACTTAGGCAGTATTCTGTGTGCATATTGTTGACTGAAAACTGATGTTGAAACCTGCACCTTGAGATAACTAACTTGTTAAATCTGTCAATTTCCCTTAGATAAGTTTGGCAGGTATACTGTCTGTTCCTCTATGTGAGTACCGAGCCCAGCAGTGGGTTATGTATGGGCTGTTATTATTAATTAATATTTATTATTACTAGGCTACTTGCTCATGCAAGCTACTATCAACAAACTTACATAGCTTTGTGTCCACCAGACTTTTGGTTGTCTTACTCTATGTTCATAAATCAATCAGATAATAACTGTATTTGGAACTTTTATTTCATATAAATTTTGTATTAGGTTTAAATATCTACTTTGATAGACTTGCATTATAAATATGACAAGGGTCAGTAATGTTAATCCTTATGCTATGTATTGCAACTATCACTATATATAGATACATTATGTCAACTTGTAGTGTATGATATAGATTCATTCATTTTATATATAATAAATCTGATGTTAAATAAAAACCCTGAGGAAAAATGTTGAATTTCACACCTTTAATACACTATTATAAGGAAAAATATCATAAACTATTGGTTCATGATTCATGTACATATTTATATTTTTAGATGACAATGAAGAAAGAGCAATTATTGAACCAAGGTCTTTAGAAGATCCAAGAGTTAAAGAACTGATTCTAGTGCTCATTGAGTGGATCAATGATGAACTTGCGACCCAAAGAATCATAGTGCAGGATATAAGTGAAGATTTATATGATGGCCAAGTTCTACAAAAGTTGCTTGAAGTATTAACAAAAACAAAGCTGGATGTTCCTGAAGTAACACAGTCAGAAGAAGGCCAACGTCAAAAATTATCTATTGTACTTAGGGCTGTGAATCGGGTAATTAATATATCATCTACATAAGCTATACTGTTATGAACTCTTGGCACATTTTCTCTGTTTTAAATTATACTCTCATGATTTTCCAATAAACTAAATTATTACATTGCACAATATACACTAATTCAATTTTTACATGTTCTGTGGTATGATTTAGGATGGTTTATAAAGATTATGTTGAAATAGACATTTTAGGATAATAACTGCTCATGTAGATGGCATGTGTCAGAACCTTGATCTTAGTGATGGAGGTTAGCATCGAGCACAACTATTGTCATGTTTCATATATTCTAATTTGGTCGCTTTTATCACTAGTTGCACCACCCTTGACACTTTCATATGGACAAAGTTATGGCTGGGTTGTTAGTGAGGTGGCATTGTGGTGGTGGTGCATCTCTTAATATTCATTTACAAAAACTTGTAATTTAAGGTACTCTATGGAACAGCGAAACCAGTCCCTAAATGGAGTGTAGACTCTGTGCATTCGAAAAATATTGTGTCAATATTGCATTTGTTGGTTGCCCTTGCACGCCATTTCCGTGCACCTGTTCGCCTACCTGAAAATGTTACGGTCAATGTTGTGGTTGTCAAGAAAGACACACCTAACCAGCTCTCGCATCGGTAAGTCCTGTATTTTTAACAAATGTATGATACAAGTTTTTTGCAAAGACAGACAGAAAGTTAGTACTTACTAGAATACCATTAGGAATTGTTAATACATTGTATGTGTTACCTATAGGTTAGCTGGATGCTTGTTATCGGTAATTTTTTATATTAGTCTGTAAGTGTTCCCAAAATTAAATTTATAAATAAATATAGCCACAAAATAATGCCTCTTTTCAAAAGATTTTTTGGAGAAAGATTAGGTAAAATGCACTTTAAATAAACTATATTTAATTACTGTTAAGATTATTATTAAATGTGTTTGTTTGTATACTTTAAATTGGCTGATATTAACCTTGCTCAAGAGTGAATGACTAGCTCATTACTCACTAATAATGATTATACATACCTTATTATAATCCTAAGTGACATTTTAGGAAAACATCTAAATTTAAACCTTTTTAAGTGTATAAAAACTTTTATAGTCTTTTCTATACATATTACTCTGGATTGAATATGAGATGGAAAATTTTTCTCTCTAATTTTGTTAAATCTTTGATGTTATAATCAACACATTGGTAATATACGAGTAAATACCTCTTGGGCATCAGTACAAACTCTTTTTATAAATATTGTCATTGTAATTTGATGTTTACATATTGAATAATTTTCAGCACGTTCATTGAAACAATAACAACTACATATGACGATCTTGGTATGAAATGTGAAAGGGATGCATTTGATGCTTTGTTTGATCATGCACCTGATAAATTACAAGTGGTTAAAAAGGTAATTGATACTAAATATTATAATTGTACTAAATTCATTAAGACCAATTAGACATTGGCTTTTAGTAATTCCTATTTCCTTTTGCTCATACATTTTTAAGCATAAAAATGTACAGTCATATATATCCATTCCTAAATAACATCTAGGCCAAATTAAATTATTATTGGTGTGAGTATTAGTAGTGAGTTCTAAACACACATTGTAGACAAAGTAGTATTTTTATTATTGTTATTATGGATTATTAATTCATTATTGTAATTTTGCAGTCATTGATAACCTTTGTGAACAAACATTTAAGCAAGGTGAATCTCGAAGTTATGGATCTAGATACTCAGTTCCATGATGGTGTATACTTGTGTTTACTGATGGGACTACTTGAAGGATTCTTTGTGCCGCTTTACGACTTTCACTTAACTCCTCAAGACTTCGATCAGAAAGTTCATAATGTGACATTTGCTTTTGAGCTAATGCAAGACGTTGGGTTGGCTAAACCTAAAGCCAGACCAGAAGGTATTATTTATTCTCTTAAGTTTTCGTTGGTGTTTCATTTATATGAAAGTGATAATGAAAGATACATGATCTTGGCTATTAAAACGTGGAGTCTGAGTATATTTTGTGAAAAGATAATAGACACTGTTAAATTATTAAAACAAACTAATCTATATTATGATTTAGTCTATATATAGTATGGATTAGTAAATGTGAGTTTTTTTTATTTGCCACAGGAACATTCCAGTTCTTTACCTAAAAATTTATCCAAAATGTGAAAGATTTCCAATAAAAAGGAGATAAAGAGTATTAAAAAAAATAGCGACGTACTTGTATTGCTAACATAATATGATTTAATTTAAAAGAATAGCAAGTTATGTGAATTTGTACACTGAATTTTCAGCAAAGTTTTAACTCGTCTTATCTACCGGAACTATTTCAATACAACACTGATATCAACTTTTTTTTCAGATATCGTTAATTTCGACCTGAAATCCACCCTCCGAGTACTGTACAACCTATTTACCAAGTACAAGAGTATGCCATAAATGAAAGCCATAGCTGTTTCTATCAGTCGGCTATATATGATTTTTGCCAAATTGACTAATTGTATTTATGTGTTTGCTTTATATTTGTTTTTTGTAATGTTTTTAACTATAAGCATAACATGTATACTAAATAATTAAATAAGATGTATTTGTATTTTAATAGAACAAATAGAATGTGTTATGTAATTGACTTTACTTTTGTGCCTTAATATTATATATACTACTAACATATTTTTGAGTTTCATTGACCCAATTTTAACTTTACGTGTCGCTTATTTTGTAGTGAAGATTTCTAAACTACTATAGAAAAGATGTAATTACAAAAATTTTACATATAAACATGGGTACTTTAATATTGATTCAGGCTCATAGAAGAAACAACATCAGTACGTATGTAGGCGGCTTGTCGTTAGAAAGGCAAAAATGTCCGCAAAGGTGTTCCGTGTTTTAAGGCTATAATTAGCAAGATATACAATCTTAAAATGCGGCCTGTTCACAACCATGGCCATTAAGACTGGTAATGTAATGTGACGGTGATTGGCGCCAAGCCTGACGAAGTGGTACGCTTCATAGTGATATAATTATTTCAATGTCTTTATTCATAGACGTTATTACTTCTGGTTTTACCGCTCGCCGCGTCGCATACAGCCGGCTTTAGAGACAGTGATCGGCTACTTGTATGTAATTGACCAGACCTGAGGTTTTGTACATTGAGGCCCCTAAACCTACCATGTATGGTACGGGGATTCACTAAGCACAAAGTGGTGTACGCGACAAGCGCTGAGGTAAGACAGGTAGCGATTTTTGACGAATTTTAAATCCATCTGCTTTATTTCTTGATAAAATGGTAGGTTAATATAGATGAGCAACATTCGAATAAAATAAAAGTTAAGTTGATAAACAGTAAGTTATTTATTAAGGTACTAAAATACAACACTACAGTAAGAATTTATCAATACTTAGACAAAATACATGAAAGTCGTCGCAAAAATCTACGTATTAAGTATGTAATTTATAATTGTCGACAGTGGATATGGTAATGATTTTTAATTTTATAGTACACAATAATGATTTTGTAACCAAGAAATAGTGTTAAATTTACTTGTAATCCATGTGCCCATTTGAAGGATTTCCGTTAAAGGTTATCATTATCATCATTGAGACTTATTTCAACAATAAAATTTTATGTAAATTTATATATCGTACTATATTTTATTTGTCTTACAACTGGTTTAAATTTGACATAAACTCTATTCAAATAATGTTAATTTTATATCAATATGGTGAGGGAAAAAAATGAACAGAAACCCAGCACGAATCGTGCGTATTAAAGATAATACGCACTGTATAATATTTACGAGCAAAATATATAACACCAGAAAAGTTTATTGTTAAAAATATACATTTATAACTATTTGGGCATTAATAATGTGAAATATATATAAAAAATAGACTATTTCGCAATTCCGCTACTCAGACATTTATATTATAAATACTAAAGTCAAATTAATTTAATTTAGACAGGTAAACTATCAGTCTACTCAAATATAACTTGTCTTTAGAACTTCTACAAAATATGCCTCGCCTCCGTTGGTTTGGCTGATCACATAAAAAAAAATTTGCTGCGTAGCGTGGAAAATCTTGGCTTTTCCGAATGGTCTAAACTTGAAGACTCAACAGTACCTACTGGCGTATCACTTGAGTCTGAAGTAATACGCCAGTAGATTCGGGACCCTTGCATATCGAGCATTCAGTTATATGTAACATCTTTTTCTTGACTAGGGAAAATATTATTGATTTGTACGCTACAGTTTCCCATCTGGTCACCTGATGTTTACTGATGTGAAACCGATTGCGAATAATAAATTTAATAACGAACATCTGCACATTAAAGACTTTCCGAGACACAGGGACTCCAATTGGTTTTATAGCTAAATTGTCGACGTAATATGCTGTTAACGCATTAAACAGTATGCCTTAAGCCTACTGTTTATTATTACACAACTATAAATATGCCAGTTTTAGCTTATTTTATGGGATTTTCAACGGTGTTTTACCTCGTAAATTATGAAAATACTGTGTCAAATGTTATAAAGTAAATTAACTTTGCCGTTAGTTATTTATGTTAATTTTGGAGTATTTTATATCTGCAAAAATGAGTATAAGTATCAGTATAACATAAATTACTCTGATGACATGACGTGCCCGTTTGAGTCCCTCTCGACAGCTGGACGCGTGACGCGGTTAATATGGGAACGGTGGTGTAATGTGTCAATGATCAAGGGCATTTTCATAATGTTTAGTGTATTTATTCGATTGTCAACAATCGAGAATGAACTTATAAATTGTTATATGCAAATATGTGTATGATGAGGAAACGTGTATTGTAATAACACATTGCTCATTTCCTGTTAAACCAGTGATCGAAGAAATAGATCCAATTAACCTAAAACTAACGAGATGCTTATATGACAGGATGGTTAAAGTCGATTTATATATTCTTAGATCTCCAAAAATAAATAAATTATCATTTAAATAGTGGCGCTTTTAACCGCATCTTCCTAACTTCAGGTAAATTAGACATACCTTTCAGAGTATTAGCAATAACGCACTTGAAGTGTGGGGCGAAAAATCCGACATCAAGTGAATGAGATAAAAGGACCTTGCGAGGGAGATATGATGAATACTTATAATGTCAAAATAATCAAAATTGGCAAGGAATTTTACAAGACTGCAACGCGTTATTCCATTCCATTCCAAAAAAGCTTTTTAAAACAAACCCACTGAGGTAAATAAGAATTAGAGTCGTGCTCAAAAATTTACTACAAGTGAACTTAATTGCATAATTACATGTGAAAATGTAAACGAAAAATAAGTCGTCCTAAAACTGAAATGGGAAAACGAACAATAATTGAATGTTTTCATTAACTCGGTAAAGATGAAAGAGAATATAGAGAATAAAGTAAAGTGTAATTCAGACTTTAAAATCATCAAATGTTGTGTTAATGCCAAGAATATTAGCAACGGAACATTAGGAACATAGCTGCGTACAAAATACGGGAAAACAATTTAATGGCGACTAGAAGATCTGCAAACGAAAAACCCAAGTATATTGTGGTAAAACGTGTTCTACTTACCCTAAAAGTTGCCTAGTTGCGAAAGTAATGCAGACAATCAAAAGTATAAACTTCTATAATAAACCCATGTCTTAAAGTTAAAACCCACGTTAGGCCAAAATATATTAAAGAAATATGTAAATAATATAAAATATGAAATAAATTCAAAAAAGCCACCAGGATCTAATCTCACAATTGGACACGATCAATATAATTTGTTTAGTAAAGCAAAAAAAAAACCAAACTAAAGACTGTCATTAAAGCTGCATTTTGCTATGCACGTAATTATTGGAAAGTTTTTAAAGTGATAATTACAGCCAAATCTGGAAGGTTAAGAATAAGGTATTATAATTGTTAAATGTAAATATGATACTGATTTCTGAAATAATTATAACTAATAAAAAATATTTAGCTGCCTAGATCTCTAAAAAAACATTAACGTACAACTGTTAAATAATATTCTTTGATCAACAAAACAAACATATAAATTATGATACAAAAATGTCTTAGTACAAATCGTTAATTAATAATATGATCACAATTTATATTACTTAGGTTGGTGTGCACCGACATTTAACCGATGGGTTAAATAAAATAATCGCTAAAAATATATGCCT
The DNA here is from genome assembly GCA_012273795.1 of Dendrolimus punctatus. Taxonomy (NCBI): domain Eukaryota; kingdom Metazoa; phylum Arthropoda; class Insecta; order Lepidoptera; family Lasiocampidae; genus Dendrolimus; species Dendrolimus punctatus. The sequence goes on along the minus strand of CM022533.1, from coordinate 12,102,559 downwards.
AAACAGCGATTAGTTTGTTTTAAATGTTGGTGCACACCAGTATTAGGTTGACCACAACATTTTTAATTACCAGCAAAATTAATGAAGAAGTGTCTTAGCATGCCAGATATTATATTTACTGTGAAGCAAAGAAACTATTAGTCTAAGGACGGCCTTGTTAAGAGCTTTCTCCCACAAAAGTAACTTTAGTCCTTACTTGTATATAAATTTAAAAGCGACTGCATTTCATTATTAGCTTTCTTTCACGGCCTGGGACCAAAAAATGATTTTCACGGGTTAGTATAATATGTATATTTACATATTATTTTTTGGATACAGGGTATTTCTACCAGTGTTCATTATAATAGCGGAAATATCTTAAGATATTAATATATATTAATTAATTATATGTGCATTTGAGATATATAATTTTTATAAATTCTTTAAATTGCAAGAAAAACAGTGATATTTAATAATATTATATAAGAAAATTGCTACATAATATCAATAGCTTTAGATAATTAAAAATATTTTGGTAAGGATGATGTCACCATAACTTTTAATCAGAAAATACAAAAATTCTAAATAATAAAAAGATTCTAATCATATCTACTTAAATAATATATTAGTTGCTTTATAAACATTGACTAATACTTAGTTGTAGGTCTCAACTATTGAAAATAAATTCTTTTTCAAATTAAACTGAGTATTTCTCACTAAATAAATTAATAAGCATAGAAAGTAATACTTAAAGTCTCCACATAATATCTATAAGCATTAATACAATTATTATTTATTATAAGTACTGTTGCTCAAAATGACTGAATCCTTTCAGAATACAGAGAGACATTCAGACCTTGTCATGTAAACGAAAGCAAACATTACTATTATTCACAACTTAGATATCTACACACTATCCTATATAAAATAATACAACATGGAATGTTTATTTAGCAAAGGACAAAAAATTGCATACTAAACCTTAGAACAATATAATGGGTTTGCTGAAAAAATATGTATGTTTACGCAGATTTTATATAGTAGATTTAAGACAGGGATTTTTATTTATTAGTAGAAAAAATAATTTTATAATAATCTCTCAGAAACCTATTGTTGCTTATCGTTGACTTTAATTTATTAACTACTTTCTATTTCTTCAATATAATTCAGCTACACTATTATATTTACATGGATGTCTTTAATTATGCAATTATTATTCACTATGTCGTTGGCATCGCGAGTTATCAATAGTAACAGAATCTAAGCGGGGAAATTATATGTGAAATATGAGCTAGAAAGGTTAACTGATCTACAGTACTATAATATAATATTATATATAAAATCCTAGCCCAACTATAGTAAAATTGATTTTAATCTCATACGTACATGTAGTAACAGAGACACGAGACAGTAGGTATGCCTGGAATCTCAAAATTGACACGCTTCATCCTAAAAAAGGTAAGTACTCAAATGGCAAATGAAATTACTTGCCATTTAAGTATTATTTACTCGTGGTTTGAAGTGGCATTGCATTTCCTGCTAAATATTAACGATTAAATTATTAAAGAAAACGTGGAATGTAAAAGATTAACGCACTTATTCATAATGATTAAAGGAGGTTTATAGATTCGTTTTAAAAAGTGTTATTCATAACTGCACTTGGTATGCGTTCAATAAAATTTTAACATGCCTGTAACTCGTATTATGAATGAGGGAGTAAAACTTTAATAAATTGTATGAGTATAAAAAGATGTAGTTGAAGACGGTTTAGAAAAGAATATAAATGTGTTAAGATTATTATAGAGATTAAAAAAAATACAAAATGCCGTACACGGTACCGGTTAAAGTGCTTGAAATACCACGAGAAATATTCACAAGGCTATTTTTTACTGATACACAAATTCACACAATTCTAAATTCCTCCGGTTGCAGTCTGCAAAAATTGTTTAGACAAAATTATTACTGAATGGGCATCATTCTTTGCTACGATGTTTTACGCGGTGTCGTGGAGAGATCCAAGGAAGTTGAGGATTCGCGACGTAAGATCAACTTTAGTTTCTCGTCCTCTTCTAAGTCGTCCTCGAACGATTCACTCCGACGGAGGCACTTCCGTCCCAGCGTGCGTGCTCTCCATGCTTCTAATCTCATGACCTGCATCAAAGCATATCTCTATAAATATGTTCTTATAATTTGCTTATTAAAACTTTATAACAGAGATTAATTCACTATGACACACGCCAAGTGTGTCGATCGCTTCTGTGCCAAGTTAAAAACACCATTTTATACAGCAACATATTCGGAACAATTTCATTGATATGTGCTTGCAATATTTCCATACTAGGTTGCATGTAATTAGAACGCGCTGTGTCTAGGTCTTGTATTCTGGAACAATATTCTTGCACGCGTCATCATTTTAGGTAGCAGGTAATAAACGCTAAATTTCAAACGTTGCGCCACGTTGACGTTACATGCATTAGAAAATATAAATTAATTGGAATGCATTACCATCTCAAGTGACGATCTGTGCATGGATATTGTTCTAAAACAGGGTTTTATACGTCAAAGCGAATCGATAAAATTACTAAAGCTATAAGTATATTTGAAGGGGAAAACTAATATTTTACAGACGACCCTAAAAGACGATCTACACAAACGATCGAATTAATTTGATTTGGTTTTATGCTTATTATGTTTAACGACATGCAAACTAAATAAAGCTACCTAAAACTGATTACCCATGAGTGTCATTCTACCATCGCGTGATATTCTCAATGCGCTGCACCCAGAAATATATTTTTAATGTGATATCTACACGACTTCCAGCGTGAGCCTCCTCATATGACATAACTTATACTACCTTGTATATAACTTAGCATGGTATGAAATATGTAACTTTAAACCGAAATATGATCTGATTATTGTGAGAATGTTCGTGCTTATTTTCATGCTGTTGAAGTCGTCATTAGTCAATAAACATCCACTGTTCGACGTCTGTTTTCCCAAATTTACGCCACACATTCCATCTAACACTTTCATTATCAAACACTTACAGGCGACCTTGCATAGCTCACAGGGCATCTGTGCTGGTGGGTGTGTACAGGCGTAAAATATTAATTACATAAAAGATTTGGGTGCGTTCTTAAAAAAAATGGTTATACTATTAATGTAATTAAGATATTGGAAGTCTATTTACGAGTAGTTGGTTATGTTAAAAAGTATAAATACATTCTTGTACAATGATTTTAATGTTGAAATCTAAATCGTCCTTCATTTTCAAAACGAAGTTTTTACACTAGATGATGTCATGTTACTTAAACGGGCGCAGCGCCAAAGGCTTATACTCCAAAACCCCCTCAGTTTTTGTTCTGGCATAGGTATGGTAAAGTGAAATGTTACACACGGAAGTAGATGACGCCAATGAGTTGGTACATTGCACTGATGTTAAGAAGTGCAAACTAAAATAAACATGCAGTTCAAAATAAGCAATTATAAGCGCAGTACTATAAAAAGATTAGATGCATTACCAAGCGCATTTTACACTTACCAAAATAATTAATAAATATTGGACGATATTATAACAAAGGAGTATAAAAGTTAAAATTCAAACGACAGCACCGAATGTAATAAAATACCTTTACAACTTTCAATTACTATTTGCTTTAAAATCGAAATCGGCTGGTCCGAATTAGCCGCCCCGATTTTTTCACATTTTTAAACGCATTGCACAAATTCGAACCATTTACAGATTTCTTATAGTATAGATTATGTACATATATAACATATTTTTACTTTCCGTTACTTCTCAAAAATTAAATAAACTAATTTATATCTGCTAATAAATAATGCCTACTATAATATTTTCTTAAGTTTTCGCGACTTGTACACATAATAACGGTTTTAAGTGCGGTAATTTATTTTATTTTGGTTTATCCGACGTTTCGGCCGCTTTTCAGTGGCCGTGGTCACGGAAGACAAAGATGACATTTGTCTAACGTGTATTGTCAAAGTTTTTAATTTAGGTGAAACACAAACCAACCCGACTGATAATTTCTTTTATTTTTTCCTTCCACCCATTTTAATATATAAAAAAAAATTTAGAACTAGGCATGTTTGCTAAAGAGTTTCTTGCGCCGCTTCTTCTCTTCAGCCACAACATGTTGTGAAGCGGTGGTAAAATTAGATTAGGCTCCGATAGAGTAAATAATATCCATAAACAAAATTAAAACTAAATAATTAAAATGAACAAGTTGGCGGTACGCTGAATAAAAACTTTGACAATACACGATAGACAAATGTCATCTTTGTCTTCCGTGACCACGGCCACTGAAAAGCGGCCGAAACGTCGGATAAACCAAAATAAAATAAATTACCGCGCTTAAAACCGTTAAAACGTAGTTTTATTAAATGCCTACTATAATTTTCGTTTGAATAAGAAAGATTTTTATTTTATGTGTGTGTGTTTTTGAATAAGAACACGAGTACGAGTTCGAATTAAATACAGCTGTTTCTTCATGGTCTTGGTATTTAAATGATCATCATGAAATATGGAATCTGTATACGTCTGATACGTTGATTACGTTTGATATGAGAAAACTTTCGCTTTTTCGTGTCTAAACTTTGATAGTATTAAACCGCACAGAACACTAGTATCTATTATAATATTAAATTGAAATACTAGTCTACTTTACAATATTAAAATATTTCAAACCACAAAATCACAAAATAGCAATCACCTCTAATATACAATAGTCAACCAAAATTCTTATTACAAAAAAAGTTAGACATCTACAATTACATAGCTATTAACAACATACTGTTTACACTATTACCTAACTTTTTGTGATAAGTTCAAATAAACTAACCAAAATATATAACAAACTAAACTTCGCACAAAAATTAAGGGAGCAAAAAGAATAGCTACTTTTTTGGGTGATTTTCAACAGGCTGTACCTTGAAGAAAAATGGTCATATAGCAAATTAACAAATAGCAAATTAGCTTTAAGTGTCTATAGATTTTGGATGTACACTTCAACAAATTTCCGATTTTTTTAAAAATAATTTTGAGAAAACCATTGACAAAAAGGAAAATTCTTTTTGGGTTTTTGGTTTATGGACTTGGAATTTTTTTCATGCTACCTCTGTATAGACCAGAATCTTACTTATTAACTTTGAATTTATTTTTTTAAAACTTCGGTACGAGCAATTCTGGCTGAGATATCGGTTTTTAAATGGAAAAGGATCATTTTGCTTTAATTATCAATATCTCTGGAACCAATAATCGCCTATAAAGTTTAAGGTAGGTTTTGGAAACTTGTATAAATTTTCTACAAGGTATAGTGATTGATTCATCGACTTTTTTAAAATCATTACAATTTGAAAAAGCAACAAAAAAAGGGCGTTTCGTAGTTTTTTTTGGATAATCAAACGCCTAATCAAAAATGTAGAGGAAACCACTAATGATAAATATACCTCTTTACGTTTCAATATACAACAAAAACTCCTACATTTTAAATTTAATTTTAATACGAGTAATTCAGCCAGCCGTTTTTAGGTCCCACTCCATTGAATTTTTGAAAAAATTAAAGGAACAACATTTTTGCTCTGAAAAGCGTATAATCTATATTAAAATTAAAAGTCTCATTTTTTTTACATCTTTGTTGCAAAACAGGGTTCAGTTTTTTATAAACCAAGATGTAAAGAAAATAACTTAAAAGAAAAAATAATTTTTTTATAATTTTTACAATGAATTCAGGGAATTAAAGACAAAATTATCGCTGGCATTAGCATTCCCCAAAACGTACCACGTGGAAGTTACACGAGTCGGATTTACGTTTCTTTTGTGCTTACGCCCGTGTATGTATGTGGCATTTTTAGAGGAGACAGTGTGGTTCGTCACTTCCACAATATTTTGTGAATCCAACTTAGTCTCTGAAGATTGATTACAAGTCACTGATGCAGAATTGCGAAATAAGCTGAGATTTTTTTAAAATATTTTTTATACAGATTATGAGGTTTATAGAGCCTAAAACGGCAAAATGGTCCTTTCCTATTCAAAGACCGATATCTCAGCGTGAAGTGCTCGTATCGAAGTCTTAAAAAAAGAAATTAAAGCTAAATGAACGAGTTATCTGTTACATAACGCTCGACAAGTCACTGGACCAGAAAGAAAAACAAAATCGTGTCGGTGGATTTTTCAAAATTGATCGAAAAAAAATTTGAAGTACACGTCCAAAAACTAGACACATAAAGCTACAATTTGTAGTTTTTAAATTTGCGATCATTTTTCTTCAAGTTATAGACTGTTGAAAATCACCCAAAACTTTGGATACTTTTTGCCCTCTTACATTTTGCGAAGTGTCATTCATAGCATATTCAATAGACACCGGTTGCATCAAACTTATTTACCCTTTCGCTTGTGTGGTTAAAAATTAAAAGTAGAATTCAACGAATAGCGATGACATTAATTGTTACACATTGTTTACAATTAAGTTTCTGAGAATCCAATATATTTTATTTTGTTCTCCAATTGTTGATAAAAGTAATACAACTTATAGCGAAATAACAAGCTATTTTATTTAATGATGCAACCGGTAGCATGCTAACTGGTTAATTCCAATTACGAATACTATATAAATAGGTTTTTAATTGTTTAAATACGACAGCCTGTTTCTTATTTTTCATAATTATACTGATTTATTACAGATTATCTAATTATATTAGCCACACAGTATGCAGTAATAGATTCTTTTTTAAGATATGTGGGGTTTTAGTTAATCATTAGGGGTATTAGTTTAAAATTTTAAGAGAGTTTTGTAATAATACAGGGGCCCAATTATTCTGCTATTTCAATATCTTGGCGTTGCGAAGATATTCAAAGTACGATTCCATTGCGATAGTGTTAAAAATTGGTATTCCACTAAAACCATAATAATATCTCGACAACTTTATGACCGAGTAATAGTACAAAACAGTGGTATTACCATTAGAAATGGCGAATGACGTTAGACAAAATGAATATTAAAAAGCTACCTAAATTTTAAACAATTATTTCGCGTGTTTTTCCTTATAAATATTTATAAACTTAGTGGTGGTGTGTCACGGACACTCCATTGGAATTAACAGAAGACCGACATCAGATAGTCGATATTAGTGTCCGGCGATTTTGACGAGACAGTAATAGCAGAATTGGGTCCCTGATTTCACTATCTATATTCGCAATCTAGAATTAATCTTAAATGACGATACAATGTGGGCTTTATTTTATGAATTGCTGAATTTATTATGTTAAATATATTAGAAATATTATTCATGAATTTCCTTTACAATAAATAATACATTCTATTCGTATATTTTTGTCCTATTTTATCGTTCGAATACTTTCATGAATAAGAATTGAGCCAGTTAGCATGTAATAAACACAACGTTTGAGATTTGCATTTCAAACTTACTCGAGCCATTTCCAGGGCTCGCAGTCCGGAGTGGTGATCGGTGTGGGAAACTGTGCAGTGCCAAACATAAGATATCAATAAGACAAATTCATATATTGGGCCAATCAAACAGTAATATGAACTTTTACCTTTTATACAACCTTGGAACGTTTGCACCAAAATAATGCAAAATGAAAATGATAGCTTAGACTATTGAAAACAAAATTGTAACATAAAAAACATAAATTTTTTAGAGGTTAAATGCATTATTACGTTTACACAGATGTGTTATTTGATGAACGAAGCATTTTATAATGATAGAAGCAGTTTTTTGTTATATATGAATAGAGTAAATGCCACGCCGTGCTTTTGTTCACAATAATGTATAGAAATAAGTGTAGTAAGTAAAAATACTTTTAGTTAGTATGATGCGTGCTGTTATATTGAATTGTTTTAACTTTAATTATGTGTAAGTATGCAACGATAAAGTATTGATATAGTACAAGCGAAGCGATAAACAGATCTCCGTCACAAAGTCCAAATGGAAATCAGGGCTGCCACTATATTGAATTTCATCTATACACTGGGTTCACAATATACAAAGTAAATTTTATTATAAGTAAGAAGAAAAATTCTTTACAAGTAGCTTATAACAAATACTTTGAACAAAAATATAATTTTATCGTATTAAATGTTATTATGAGACAATGAGTCTATTTTACCTCCATTCTGATTTTGTATTGTGGTAAAATCTGCTTATCATCAGGAGAACAAAATTATGCACACTACATATTCAAAGTTCTGGCAGCCCTGTTGAGAATGTGAAATTTAAAAATTTGAAATCTCATTTTACATTTATATTACTTGAACATTCCAAATCTTTAAGACTGTATTTATTTGTAAACTGTATAATCTAAAAGTTATGTTCATTTGTGATTTTATTTACAGAAAACGTGTATTACTAAGCTAAAGGAAACCTCTTGTACCATCATAATTATTTTCGAGAATTAAAGATTAATTAGAAGAATAAATTAGTTGACATAGCTAATAAAATCGTCACATGTATTGGTTAATTATTAACTAAATATAGATATTATATTTCTTTTATTTTGTTGTTTAAACTTTTTAGCAAGTCTGTCTACACATTAGGAAGGTTTCATAGAGATGAGGACCAACCATGTTTTTGTCATTTGGCCATGAACCCTAAAAATGTTTTAATAGAAAATAAACTAAATCTCAATAATTGTAGATACAAAATGCGTATCTTAAACGATGATTGTTGAAACTAATGTTTATGCTTTTTTAGTTTGCAATGTCTCAATCAATCAATCTGATTCCTGTAATTGGCGCTCAAGTGAAAATCTATTGCTATCAATACCTGTGCACACTTCTTACACTTAACAAAGGTTCCCCGTCTGCCAAAATTACTGACGAAGATAAAAATGTTTTTGTTTATCATTATTTAAGTAACCGAATAAACCGATGATAAATTACAAATATCATCGGATTTGGAATTTATAAATCGGTAGTTGGAGAACTTGATACAAGCCGGGTTTTTATATCTTACTAGCCACCCTTACCATACCTTTTACTTTAGCATTGGTAGAAAATTTACATTATTAATATGGAGTTGATGCAAAAATTTAATCTGAAGTAAGGTAAATAATAAGATAGTAACGAAACAAATGTTTAACAACATAATAGGTTAGTTACCTCTGCCTTAAGTTCAGCTACCTGCTCCTGAAGCTCCCGCACCCTCTCTGAGTCATCATTGTTATTGCGCAGTTCACCCTCGGTTGCCATCACTTCATTCTTGACACAGAAAAAAATATTAATTTAATATAAAAATTATTTTTCAAAATTGACATTTAACTTAAAACTCACAATATAGTATTATATGTAGTATGTAAATATTTCAATGGGAATTTTATTAGTATAATTCTGTGTATTTGTGAGGTCTTGTCAAGTGTCAAGTGAATTATTTATTCATGAAATTCTGTAATATTTTGATAAATTCAAGGGCTCCGTAGCCGGTTTAGAAAAACAAAACTTATGTCAGAATAATTTATTTATATTTGTCACAACGATTTTCCTCAAAACTATTTTGACTTATAGACGAATTTCGTTAAGAAAGTGTAACTTTCTACATGCAGCATCACAGTGAAGTCGGATTTTTTAGAATTGTATAATATTATAGATGATAATGCAGTGATTTGTATTTGACAACTTTCTTCATAAGTACATTGTAAAGGGTTGGTATACTAGGCCGGCCTTACGACTTATTTGTGTCGTGATATGCAAAACGCGCTAGTGACAAAAAAATGGAAATTTAACTTACTTTTAGTTTGTATTCAGAAACTTCGGTTTCCAATTCGGCTATTCTTTGCGCATCTTCCATATTTCTTATGTTAGCCTGCATAGAGTCGTATTTTGCCTGCACATAATACTATGCAATATCATATTTACATAATTCATTTACATATTAGAAAAAAATATAATTGGAAATAAAACGAACGGAAAATTTATACATTCAATAGTAAAATAGTCGTTGTTGCTTAATAATTAGGCAGTTGACAAATTTTAGCATCAATTTTAAAATAGTGCTCGTATAAATAATTAAAAAAGAAATAGGAGAGCGAGCATTAAAATACCTCGCTAACATTTTATTGTAAGATATCATGATGAAAGGAATTTTAATTGTCATCTAAAAAATATATAATGCACCATTAGAAGAGTTAATAGTACATTATGGTACTAGTGTGTAACATTGGTGATTACCGCCGAGGCGCCATTGAGACTCGAGCCTTAGGCGAGGGTCTTAAGAGAGCCGAGGATGGTAATCATCAATACACACGTGTATCATACGACGTTTTTCAACACACTTGTGGATAAAATAACAACAAAAACTCATTTTATTTAGTAGATAAAATAGATATTTTTCTTGGAGTTTTCAGGTAGTAAACTTTCCATAACGTTAAGGGCTTCACATCTTATATCGGGCGGTGTACAACATAAATCATTTTCTTCGTAACTAGTACTTGTAGACATTTTAATTAATAAATAACTATACTTTCAACAATGAAAACGAGTTGTGATAAATGTTTAGCTATGGCGGGAAAAAAATAATCAGTTTTCCTATGCGCGCGCATTGCGATCGGCCACAGACTAAAGGGATGAGGTTTTTTTTTTATTTTCCGTGCATAGGGTTTGCGCCTATTCTGCCACGTACAAAATGGGGAATTTAAAGTTCCATTTTATTACAGAGAAAAAAAAGTTATACATATGAGTGAAAGTTTTATTTATTAAAAATTATCTATTTAAATAAGAAGTTGCATGAAATGAGAAAGCAATAGGAACATTAACTTATTTGTTCTATAGAACACGATCTTTTTTTTGAATAAAAACTTTTTTAAGAACAAAGCAACTCAACCAATAAAATTTAAAAAAAAAATCTATAACTCACTAGTGAGTTATAATTTTACTCACAGTTTGCTTATGGATGTCATTATGTGCCTAATTGCGGTGACCATAGAGCTACTTTATGAGCAAGTGTGTTGAAAAAGTTAATGTCTTAATTTGCTCATACAAAATGTATGGGGCTGCGGTGTTTCACAAAAAGCATCTCTTCATACCTTGCTTTCTAAGTCGGCATATTTGTGCTGGAACTCTCTCTGACGCGCCTGCAACGCCCTCTCGCGTTGTAACGCAGCGTCCAAGTTCTCCCTTAGTTGCCTTGCCTCCTCGTCCTGGCGGCGCAACTGGTTTGTGGACACCTGCACCTGAGTTTCCAGCTCCATAACCTAATATCAAATGTGGCTTTCAATATCTTAAAACACAATTCGGTAATTGAAAATTTTTGAGAAACATGTTTATTTTGAGCCTTATGGTCTATTTTAGCCAAAATATTAACATTTCATCAAAAATACAACATTAACATAGTTATTTTAGCAATCTTATAAATATTTTGACATTTCTCCCCAAAAAGCGTCAAGCTGTCATGGTGTCTCGCATTACGTCACAGCGTGCAAAACAAACATCTGTTTCATTGAAGTGTTATCTGAGAAGCCATTGATAACTTCTTGTGTTTTGCACACTATGACGTCACGCGTTCTGATCAGCGTTCATTGTCACGTGGCTAATGGCTGCAATATAACTATTTTATTTCTCAAAACTATCAATTAATATTTAATATTTTAGTTAAAACAATTTATTTTTGTCATATTTAGATCATAATCTACGATATATACCTATTAAAATGAGCTTATATTTTTCATACTGTCAACTACCGAATTATTCGTCTTACTAATTGAAATTGGGCATAAATTCTATACAAGTAATGTAAGTATAGGATAATGAGACATAGAAAGCTGGCAACAGCCTTGTACACCTGCCTATCTACGTTTAGCTGGAAGTTAGCGATTTTTCGTATATAGTCTAGAATCTAAAATAAACTGTCTTTGAAAGAATGACTCAAGATTTGTAGTGTGACAAAGAACATATTTCAGAATAAAAGTAAAAGACATTGTGCCTTTCACAAATGATTGGGAGAAGGTGAAATAAATGAGGGAGAAACTATTTTTGAAAGTTAATGCATTTGCATTAATTAAATCTCAACAGATCAATAAAATCTTTGCTTCAGAACAACGGCGCGCGGGACTATACTTTTATTGATTAACTATTTCATTTTAAACGATCAACGACTACCATATCATCATTATTTTTAAAGTTTGCAAAGGATACGAAGTTACTTAAAAATATTATATGTATAACAAAATAATAGCTGACCTTCAGTGTCAATTCTTTAAGTTCAGTTAGCGCTTCAACTTCCCTTATTTTGGTTGTCATTAATTCTTCATCAAGTTTCTGTACGTCGGCCGATCGTCCCTCCCAAGCTCGCAGGAGCTTCTTAGGTGTGGCCATTATATCAGACACAACATTGGATTGCGCAGGCACAGCCGGCACTTCTTGTCTATGTTCCTAACAAAGTGAGATTTAAGTTTGATTATATATTAGACTAGCTTCTGCCCGCGGCTTTGTCCGCGTAGAATAACAGAAAAGAAGGTAAGCTAAAAAAAAACCCGATTTTGAAACATTCTTCATTGGTACTCCGCTCCTATTGATCTTATCGCGATGATATAGAGCTAATGGGTTATTTACCACTGAAAGAATTTTCAAATCAGACAGTGGTTCCTGAGATTAGCGCGTTCAAGCATACATTCTATCCGTGCAGGAACGGAGAAAGAATACAATTTCCTGCGGCCCGGCGGCCTGTCGTAAGAGGCGACAAAACAACCCACAGCCAGGTGGTAGGGCATTTGCCCGACTGGATGGCTACCACCCCTGGTCTAGAGTATGTCGCCATAACAACCTTGTGTTGTGTTCCGGCATTAGTGACCAGGTTCCAGGCTCCCTAAAGAGAGCAGCAGCGCATTCGTAGCACCTTTGGTGTTGCAAATGTCCATAGGCGATGGTAACCGCTGTCCATCAAGTGGGCCGTCTGCCTGTCTGCTGATCTCCCGCAATAAAAAAAAAAAAAAAAAACATTCAGGCTCTTCTGCTTTATATGTTAAGACTATAGTTGTTTCTAACATAGAGGTTATGTTAAATTAAATTCCTCTGTTATGAGCTAGAAAACAAATGAACCAAGGATAAATGCCTGTCTTTGTTTTATGGGAGCAAATAAATTAATAAACAAACAAATTGAGAAAACATGGCAATGGGCTCATAGAATGTGAAAAATATATAGCCTATAACCATCGAATGGTTGTGGTTTCATGCTGATGCGGTCCAGTAGTTTTCGAGTTTACCTCGGACAAAGAAAACAAACTTTGCTTATATATATAGATTAGATATAGTAAAACTGTGAGGTCGAATTTCAGTACGATGAAAAAAAATGATAAAAACCAAGTCAGGGGGATGTAAGAAGTGAAATAGAACTAATTCAGCTTTTTTTCAAATTTCTTGTTTCTCTGTTTGTACCGGCAAATCTCCGAAACAACTGGACCAATTTAAATGAAATTTTCTATGGTGGTAGCTTATATCTCTTATAGTCAACATATAGAATACTTTTTATCCCGAAAAATTAAAGAGTTCCAGTGGGATAGTCAAAAAAACCGCACCACGCGTACGAAGTTGCGGGCAGAAGGTAGTATATTAGAAAAATAAAAATATTACAGTAGACCCTCTTTAAGTCAAATTTGAAGGGTACGCCAAATATTCAAGTTATAGAGTTTTCGACTCATGTTATGTACTTTTTTGTAAGGAAACATTTGGCTTTTAGAGGTTTAGATTTATTCAAATAATCGAACTGTAAACATCGAGGTGTAAAACCAAGTATGTTCAAGATACAGAGGTCCAATTTATTTATTTGAATTATAGAAGAAAAATAAGTACTGAACTTGCTTAAAGGGCGTTACTAATCATTTCGACTAGGGTTGTAACGGAACTTCGCCTCCGGCTCCGTTACAGCGGAAGTTCCGCAAGAAATCGTTCCTCCGCCTCCGCATCCGTGTAATTTTTGCGGAGTCATAACGGAGGTTTATTTACTAATTATACGCAAGCAGCGACGCTCACGACGACTAAGCCGTCCGGCCGCGCGCGGCAAATGAACAAGAATCAACGCGTGCGCGGCGGGAACGCGGTTGGGGTGGGGCGGAGGGCGTGACGCCGTCTCCTCCTTCTGCGAGCACGTCATGTTTGCGAAGGAGGAGGCGGAACGGGAGCGTGAGCGCACTTCCTTGCTCCACTCCCGACAAAGGAGGACGCGCCGACGCCGGAGGTCTGATGTAGACCTTCGGCCACCGTAAGCGGGCGGCGCGGGTGGGGCCTCTAGGGGTATAGAGGTTTTCACTCACCCACACATGCCGTCGAGATGAGAGCGCGAGTGTTCCGCTCATCTCTCTTCCCGTGGGGAGCGGTACAGACCGCCCCACGCCCGGAAAAGACCGAGACGTCGCCGGGGGAGTAGCTCCCCCGGCATTGGAAGAGGCCCAGTGTGCGGGGCCCACGCCTGCCAGGGAATGTGGAGCCGGGTAGCCTATTCCCGTAGCCCTGGCATAAGGCGCAGGACGGAACACCCAGGGGTTTTCGTGGGTATCCCTAACTGGGGAGTGGCAATAGCGTGGCACCGGTTCTGACCGGGCACGCTAGTGCCACCCCCGATCTGGCGAATCCCACACTGTCTCACCGGGTCGCGAGCATGCCCCAGGCTTCTGTTCCTGTCGCGGCTTAGTCCTCAAACGGATTTCCCCTAGCCAAAAAAAAGGGGCGGAGGGCGTGCATACGTCATTTGTCAAATGAATGATACACGACAGGAATCAACCTGTCGAATTGCTTGGATACGTTAGACGTACGTACGAAGTTTTACCGACGCGATGTAATGTAATTCTAATTGAACCGTGATTGTTTTAAGTAATTTAGTGCAAAATAATTATTTTTTCTACATCCAGTTTCACTTCCGCCTCCGCCTCCGTTAACCTCCGCATCCGCGGTGGTGAAACCCGTCGCCTCCGTATCCGCCTCCGCCTCCGCTAAGAAGGCCTCCGTTACAACCCTAATTTCGACTTATAGAGGACTCAGATTTCTAGCAATGAAGGTTTTAGGATTTGAGCGAAAGGGATCCAAAATTTTCTTCGAGTTTGGGAGGTTCGATTTAGAGTAACTAAAATTTTACTTATATTCTAACGGTCTTATTCATATTGATTTAGAGTAAGTTTGTAGGCTTCTTTAAAATCTACAAAAAAACCTGATATATTTGAAATGTTACCTGCAAATATCTTTGCCATGCTTCTGACAACTCTGAAACCCGTTGTCTGAGATCTTTCAAGGATAAGTTAGCTTCAGCTTCGCGAAGTTTCACAGCAATAAGCTCATCCTGAAATTAATATAAAATTATACACATCCAACAATAAATTCTAAAATAATACTTACATATAAAGAAGTGTATTTAAATTAAAGATGCCGTATTCGGTCAAGCTGAAGTCGAATAATCAAGGTATATCTAGTTAAAACGTAGTTTAATTATCAATAATTTATGATTCAAATATATACATTTTTGACTAATACGTGCATGTTTTTTCATAATTTGATATTCAGTATTCCTCCGAATATTACACAGTATTCCGTCGAATATCGAATAGTTAAAAAAGTGGCTGAATACCGGATAGAAGCCCGAAGCCGTATATTCGTGCCATCTCTAGTTTAAATACCTCACTAACATGGCACATTCAAATTACGTCGGAAAAATAATTCATATTACTGTTTAGTCAATAATTAATGAGCCACATGACTCGTTATAACGCAATATATCCACACAAATTTAAGTAACGTTTTTGTATGATGATAAAATTGTCCTCAATTGATTTGATTTTAAAGTAGTCCATTGGTACTGTTTGGATCAGTATTGGCTAATAATTTATTTACACTCAATATTTACTAAATAACAAAAGCCTGCGATGGTATTCCATTAGAAAACTTACGTTAAGGCAAGAGAATGAATAGTAATATGTAGAAACCGGCCATAAAACGTTACGATTTTAATGACAATGGATTGCATGCAGCATTGCATTACACGCACAATTCACAAACAAACCAAGACACACAAAGAGCCTAAAAATTAATAAACTAGGCACAAAAAGAAAAGGCAACATACATAGCACTAGTTAAGATAATATATAGGTACTAGCTGACCCGGCGAACTTCGTACCGCTATATTTTTTTAATTCCTAAAAGACTTTGTTTCATGACACAAATATAAAATCACCATAATCGGTCCAGGTGTATAGGAGCATTCTTGAACCCGATGTCAACGCCACCTACCGGTTCTAATTGCGAATCTAAACCATCCGGGAACCCACTCAAATACACAAAAACAAAATCGCTCCCGCTGATTAGGAGGATTCTAGAACCCGATCTCAGCGCCACCTACCGGTTGCAACGGTATAAAAAGTATCCTATCTTTTAAGTTGGATCAAACTGCACACGGTGTGCAAATTTGATTGAAATCGGTTCAGTAGTTTTGGAGTTTATTGGCAACATCATCGTGACACAAGATTTTTATATATATAAGATAGACATAAGATACACACTGCACATGCACTCTCTCACAACACCAGCATGTAACAGATACACTGTACATTAGTATTAAAATTGGAAAAAAAATTGTATAAGTTATTTTTAAGGTACACAACATAAAAACCACAAAATTAATGTCACACACGATAACAAAAATTAACAATGAGCGTGTATGAACTCAAAAAAACTCTAACCGTAATCAAGTTGTAATAAATCTCGGAGTAATCGGTGAACATACATAAAATAAAAAAAAAAGATCCCGACGAATTGAGAACCTCCTCCTTTTTTGAAGTCGGTTAAAAGGGGACGGACCTCGAGTCCGTAGTATTGTTAATAAAAAATAAAAAAATGACAATGGATATAGGCATACCTGTAAATGTGCAACATTATTATCCACGCGCTGTCGCCTAAGACTCTTGTTCTCGTTCTCGAGTTCGGTAATCCTCGCGGTGAGCTCCCTTTCAGCGGCTTCGCGCTCGGCCGCGTGGAGGCGCGCCCTTATCAGCTCGCGTTGCAAACACCTGGCCAATTCTTCCCCCTTCACGCCCCCATCGTTCCCTTCCAGAGAGGACTGCCTTGAATTATTCTCAGCTATGGTCATCTCTAGTGATCGTATCTCATCCTGGGCAACGGCCAGGCGTTGTTGGGCGTCGACATTCGCCCGCCTCAAGGCCTGCACTTCCCTTGCGAGTGCGAATGTTTCCTCTTCACCTTCAGCGCGGTCAACTTGACCACGCACGAGTCGCTCGGCGAGCGAGGAACTCTCCTTTTCAAGCAGCTCAACGCGTTGTTTTAGCAAACGATTCTCTTGACGTAGACACTGAAAATGTTTTTCATGTACAGTTGTACACATATGAAACGGCATATTTGCATGCTGGTTTAGGCTGGTGTACACCGACTTTTAACCGATGGTTAAAATAAAATAATCGCCAAAAATGTATGGAAAAACAGCTATTATTTTTGGTTAACCGTCGGTTAAATTTCGGTGCACAGCAGTCTTAGGCTGGTGTGCACCAAACTTTAACCGATGGTTAACCAAAAATAATCACTGTTTTTCCATACATTTTTGGCGATTATTTTATTTTAACCATCGGTTAAAAGTCGGTACACACCAGCTTTAGAATAATAAGTTTAATTTTAAAACGCTTAGATATATGGAGCATGATAAGAGTCGTATTAAGACCAAGGTGCCCAGGCCTCTAATAGTTGTCCTGATTTACACTAATGAAACAGGATATACGTGTTTATCATATACTTACTCTAAGCACAGCAATATCACCCTGTTCTTTAGTTTTTATCACCGTGTACTCTTTTTCTAATTTCTTCATCTTCTTAGGATTGACTTTAATAGAATATGATAAATTCATGAATGCATCTTGATCAGCTTCAGCTTTCGCTGGCAATTCCTTTTGAATGTACTGCAAACAAATTATATCATAACAATAAAGTGTATATAGAACTACTGGTTGAGTTGTCCAGCTACTCTGAGACGCAACTATGATATCAAAGCTAATTTCAAATTTAATTAAATATTAAGCCACTAATAACTTATTTTATTTAAAAAATACTGTTTCTTTCTTAACAACTATGGTTACACTTGGATAGTGTCTTTTGTTATATTATTAAAAGTAATTTATTAATTAACGCAGATTATTATTATATTTCTGCGCTCACAAACTTTTACATCTGGATATTAATAAGATTGAAGAAAAAAATTAAGTTGAAAATCACCTTAAGTATGCTTTCCATATCAAGCGACAGTAGATCGTTTTTGCCTAGTGTTAGTAGCGCAAGTGCTACTTTGAAAACTGTTTCAATTCCCTCTGACAAGAATACATCCATAATACGGCAGGCAAGTGGCAAGGAGAGTGTCGTTGTGAACAGGGTCAAGAACCAGCTGCTAGCATATAGGGATGTACTAAAACTCTGTAAATATTCATCAATTCGAATCTTTATAATTCACGTGGGTCAGTAAACCACATAAAGAATTTAAAAACTAATTATAGTAAAACCTATTCTAGTATTTTGATACAATATTATAATTATCTATTAGTTTATAAAAATACTTTATAGAATTTATATAAATGAAAATTAATCGTAGCATCGTAGAATCGTAGCGTAGATCTACGCGCATAACTTTAGAACGATTTTGATGAATGTTTTGTGTGTGTTTGAGTGGGGCCCCGAATTATTCAGATTCACAATAGGAACAGGTAGATGGCGCTGGGAGCGGGTCCTAATTTTATATTTTTCAAGACAAGACAACTTCTACTGGGACCGCTAGTAAAATTTAATATTTTTTTAATTGCCTTATATGGTTTTAGGCAATCGAACTAGGAGACGGTACCACCTTTTGATATCCGCAACACTACGGGAGACAATACATTGCCCAGTTTATTGTAACTTTAAATATACTTTTTATTCTAGTTGTATTATATTTATCAAGCTAGAGAATTAGACGTCTCTACATAAGTACAGTTTTACATAACTAATCTTTCCGATGTAGCAGGCGGGACTCAATTGCAAATTATAAACCAAAAGAAATATTATGGATTCTGTTTGCTACTAAATTTAATGCGGGTATTTAACTTGGCTTTCAGCTCATTAAACCGAAGTAGAGTTAACTCAGTTTACAGTTTATTTTAATTTTGTTTTTTTCTATTCTCAATTTTCTTTTGGTCTTTTTAGTACATTATTTTTAAATTGTCTTTTTCCCAGTCGGGTTTTTGATTTTTTTAATGTTTTAATGACTGTTAAAAGTCTTCATCAGTCCAAAGACTAGTTAACAAAATTACAACTTATTTCTGTTCATTACATTTATTTTCCCAATATGATCAAAATACGTTTAGTTACTGCATGCGATTTATACCAAAATTAAAAAATATAAGAACTTTGGATACGCTTGCCAATGATAGAACAACAATAATTGCTTTTACCTGTGATTGAAAATGCACGTGCAAGTCCGGAAGCAGTTCTTGAACGAGATTTTCTAATTGGAACATGCAGAGTCCCAGCTCGGCCATACTCGGCTTAAACATGTCCCGCATTCGGTGCTGCTGCATTATCTTTACTAATACCGCGAAAGCTTCTTCCTCCGGCATCTAAATTACACATGCTTACTGTAAATCTTTAGGGATATTTCCGTGGAATGATTATGCTTATGCTTCTGCAAAGAAGTGTCAGAACTATCCACGGGTGAAGCAATGGTCGTGTTTTATTAAAATGAGAATTGCCCAGCAAAAAAACAATGCTAACCATCTGATATAAAGATCCACAAATCTCTTTCCCCTCGTTTTTGGCATAAAAAACACCTATAAACATTATAATTAATGTTTTATAATTTAAAACATTATTTTAGACAAACTGGTTTTGATTGCAAGTAAAATTACGATGACTCAATTACTGATGACAATTGATAAACAAAGTGGAACTTAACACCTATACAACATATTACAATAATGGGATTGTGATTACGCATTTAATTTCTGTCATGCTAAAGTTAAAAATAATTATTTTTGTTAACTTACTTGCATAAGGAGAAGGCCGACAATAAATCCTGAACCTTGGCAATAGCCCACTTCGCGATCATGCAACGAGTACGCCTTCATAACATTGAACAAAGACTCCTGGCCGAGGCCATCCTTTTCTTTGAAAAAATCGTGCTCGGGATACGTGCGTGCGATATCCCGACGAATAACTTTTTCACATGCTGATTTCGCCTACAAAGAAAAATACTCGTACGATTGCTGCCTTTGCGCTTTTTCGATTGTTAGAAACTACCAAACAGATTCACGCTCCTTATGGTAAGTGGTCACGGTTGCCTATAGACCTTTGCAAGATCAGGAGTTTTACCAATAAACACCAAAGCAATATTTTAGATAATTGTTGCGTAGTAGTTCAAAGAATTAAGGGTTAACATCTAACAGATAGCAGTGCGATTATGAGGAGTAGATACCAGATAAAAAATCATCCTGTTTTTTATGCTTACGTTTCAAGATGTAATAAACTACCCACATCAGATATATTAATTATTTTTAAAGCCACAACAGATAATTATTAACTAAATTATTGTATAGATAACATTTCGGAACACTACCTTTTGTAAAAACAGTGAAATACGCCGAGAACGAAATTGCAGTGGACGTAGCCAGCGCGAAGTATGTTTGGGTTTTTTTAAATACCGGACTGAGACAATTTCTGTATTTAACTCAATCAGAAAAGTCAAAATTTACTTAAAATTAACATTGTATTCAAAATTACTATATTGTTCACATTTAGTAAAACTACTAAAATAAAACTATACAATAGAACGTGACCTTTCAAGATTCCACCAAAATTGTAGGACAAGAGTTGCCACAACATTTTTTACGTGCAACATTCTATTTATGTTACTTTTTCGAGGTCATAATTTGCGTGGTCAGCCAATAATTTCTAAACAATTTAAAATGCACTATTAAGGTAATAGAATTGCTAATTTAGTTTATAACAACAACGAGTATGAAAATACAATATGTGTACACATAAAATATTTATAGACCAGAACCGTCTAGAACACCCTTCAAAAATTTAATAACAACATTAGTAATTGGAAGTAGCTCGCTATTTATTTAGTAACAACATAAATTAGTATTTAAAGCTAGGATATGTCCGCACCTTCGTCCACACTTGACTTGAATTGCCCGTGGGTGTCCCGGACCACAAAGTACCGCAGCATTTAATTACAGAAATGTATATATATTTGATTAAACAAACAAACTGACAAGAAATAAAAAAAATATATTGCATTGTGTTCATCGTCGTTTATGTAGTGTATTTCAGTTGTTTTTTTTAAAAGGCTTCACTGTATATTGCAATTACACTGCATTTTTAGAATTTTATGATATAGATATAGCATGTATCATAATAGAACTTTGTCATATATAGTACTGTTTTAAGGTTCCGTAGCTATTTTAGCACAATCGGAACTTTTATAACATCGTTATGTGCTCGTATATTAAAATTAAAAAGTGTAGGTATATATTATATTTTAATGCTAATAAAATCTTAAATGGCATTTAATTCAATTTGGTGATCTTTATAGAGGCTCAGATTTTATATGTTGGTGATCGACTTTCGAGATTAGTATGTTAACATCAACTTCTTTAATAATCTATTATTGTGGCAATATTTTTGGAAATGGCTGGAATATCAATGCAAGTTTGCAAGAACAAATCAACTTCTGACGCTCTAATAAAGTTGCTAAACGTTCGGTTTGGAAATTGCTACCAAACGGAACATTTGATTCTGCAAACTATTTCGCTTATTTGTATGATACGTCACCCTCTTTATGTGGTCAAAAAACGCCATTTTTAGCCTTTCTCATGTTTCATTTTACGTACCTTAATATATGTAGCGTAGAGCTTTTTTTCTGGTGATTGATCACCCCCAGTCAGTAGCTGCCATACGATGCCCCTAAAATGATGTGGGACACCTTGTCGTACCAAGTCGCGCACAAACTGGTTGCGGCGTTTCCATTCAGTTTCCCAGTTGCTGACAATTCGCCCCCAAAGGATCCACAAATCCTCTTCTCCATTGCTGGAGCCGCTAACCCGCGCTTCCGTCTCATGGCTTGAACTAGTCGCTGTTAAATTACATATTAAACTGAATTAAAAAAAATAAACACTAGTAAATGAAGGTTTATTTAAGGGTTCTCTTCTACTATCAATCCTTAGCGATACAACAATTTTAGTGACTGTTAATACGAGTATGTTTATTTTCTTAGAAATGTCTATTTAGGTTTTTTCATTAACAGATCAATAAAGATTATATATTGTGTATGACACGATTTTTTGTTTTCATGTATGTATGTTATCATGGAATATGGATACAAAATTTATGCGAACCAACTAATGAATGGTTTGTCATGCAATTACCGTATGTACTTCTGATAATGGGCATATAATAGGTTAGACTATGCAGAAAAGTTTATTGGGTACCAAATATAAAATCTACAGCAAGATAAAGGAACATGAAGCTCTAGTAGCTCTAATGGGTAAGGCAGGACTTAAGAGAATCACTAATCATGACAGAAATTAAGAAATGTATATATATTTGATTACACCTTGTAAGTCCCATCACCAGTTAGAGGGTAAATTAATAAGTAACTTTATTTTGTAAATATATGTTTTGGTGTAGAGAACTAAGTATTCAGCTGTTAAGTGCTTGTAAATAATTGATATGTTTACTAAAATAACTATTTTTATTTCACAAGTATAACCAAAAATACTTGTAAATGTTTACTTTTCGAGGAATCAGCCAAAAGACAAACAATGGTTACAAGTAAGTCTATACCTGGCCCTTGCGTCATATTAGTTTTAATTACAACAAAGTAATAAATCTATAGGTGGTTGTTTAATACTCTTTCACGCTATCATAGTCGAAATAAAACTACATACCTAATGTTCCCAAGATAAATTTCTAGTAAAGTCTTTGTATTTGATACATGATTTGTATCATTCATAGTATTAAAATAATAAAATTTTGTTCGCAGTTCGTAAGGTTTACGTGTTTATTTATGTACCTACTACTATATTTCGCCATTAACTGATAAGCAAAGATAATCCTATCTTAAATGTCTCATGCGTTGTCTTTAGATGCGTAGATTTTGTGGTGTTATATAGTCTCTATTTCATGTTGGTACAAATTCCTATTCATATTATAAATGCGAAAGTAACATATCTGTCTGTTCCGTATTCACGGAAAAACTATTGGACCGATTTGGCTGAAATTCGGTATATATATATAATTTTAATACCGAGAGTGGACAAGGGCTACTTTCATTCCGGATAATGGGATTTGTGTAAAGATTATTCCAAGAAGTAGGGTAGGTCTTTTTGTTATTTTCCACTTTCGTCATTTCAGCCATTTCGGTCATTCCTGCCATTGTGGTAGTTTTCAGATAGATAGACAGGGGATAGATAAATAAAACTAGAAAGGGTTGAAATAGAAGATGAAAGTTTGCATGGGAGATCAACCATTTCTTAAGTTTATAGATATAAAAATCATCATCTATGTAAAAATGCTACTCGTTCTGTCTATCTTTTAAGCTTTCACGGAAAAACGTTTTGCTGTAAATTAGTTTAAATATAACTATATTACCGAAAATGGACATAAATACTTATCATACCGGAGATGGGAAAGTTTGCAATATAAAATGAAGTGAATCTTCCGGGGGTAAATAGCACTAACATAAAAATGTAGTACAAAGAAACCTGTATTAGAGCCTGCTTTTTAAACAAGAGGCACGCACTAGAGGTTGACCCGCGGCGCAGCTATAACTTCGATAAGATGTGATGAACACATCACCTCTCATTGTTTATAGAAGGACGGACAGTCTACCTAAGACGCTTGTCAAAGGCGGATTGGCGGGTTTGATACATGGGATTTCTCGATGTGTCTCATCGCGATGTTTTCTTTCACTGATGGTAATTATAACAATATGTACATTAGGTCAGAAAGTTGCGTAAGTGGTGCATGCTTTCTGGTAAGTATTCGAACACGCGCCCTTTTGAGTTTGGGACTCGTGCATTAAGCTGACACAGCTTTTTTGTGGGCGACGTTTATGGGCTTTTAAGCAATTTAACCTACCTGAGGCCAACGATATCTGTGACGTGTCGGAACTTTTTCGGCTGTGAACTATGGTGAGGCTTTTCGCGTCCGCCTCAATGCGCCGGTTTTCCTCCTCCAGCTTGGCAAGTAGAGCCCTTTCGGGCGTCGGTATCACTTCACTTTCTTGCTCGCGTAAATCTGAATATATTAAATAACTGTAAATTAAATTAGTTTTGGAGGTAGTGGTAAAATCATAAATTCAAATAAAGTAATCTTTAAGATTACATTTGTAAATTAATACTTTCATTTTTTTTTATTAATATCTACAGGTTTGGAGTATAATGTATATACTGTACATAGTTAAGCGTGAGTTTCCAATTTAATTAAGTGGCCCGATGCGTGTTGCATTCATGTATGGAGGGTTCCAATATATTTTATAAACAATTAATTAAATATACCGTATTTTTTTAATTCCACTACTTAAGTATTGAACATATCCAATTTAACCTTCGGTAGAGATGATATTCGCCGGTTTCTGTCCGTCGAACCGTTGCCAGTAAGAAGTGGCTTTCGGATTTTAAATATTGTATAACTTGAACGAAATTCTAAAGAACCGATATTCATTCAAAATATTATGAAAACTGAAAATATTAATAGATACAACACTTTTGAAATGGTATTTTTCTTTTTTCTTCAAAATATAGAACAAGTAGGAAAACTAAATTTTCCAAACTTGCGGAAGGTACATTTCGGGGTATAAAGAGTTATTCTCCCTGCTCAATTATTTATTAATAGAGTTTAAAATGTACTCAAATTTGATACTTCATATTACAGAAGCATGGGACTTATATAAACTTTATCACTCAAGTCAAATTAGATAAATAACTATGCATTGTACACCGGTGTATAAACAGAAAAAAATTAAAAGAAACAAAGATAACCCCAGCATAGTTACTTTTCAAATGGACGTTGTAAGTAACGAAACGTCACATAATAAATTACAGTAATATATACATACTAAAAAATATACAGCGGGTTCCTGGGATATTCAGCTGTGACACGTAAACAGACAGACACCAAATTGAAAATATAAGACGCCTTTTTACCTTAGGTATAGGAACACTAAGATTAGAAGATTATTCTTAGAAAGTACATAATTTATTGTAAAATATTTTGTCCAGTAATAATATGTTATATAAGACTTGGATTCTATGTTAAATACAATTTTAAATGTGCGTTATATATTCAGTTGAACTGACGCAGTGTAGTTTGTAATTTGACCATAAAGCAACCTCTGGCCACGATTGTTAGCTATATTTAAATATTGTTAGAAATGGTCTATACCCCAGAGATAGATTATAAAAAATATAAGTAGTGATATTATAATAAGATACTGAGTTATATAATACTATTTGGATAATTCATGTTTATTTTCTACATAACCATAAATATTACATAGATCGACAAATTACTAATCACGCGAAACACATTTTAACGACTACGGGCTACTTAGATTGGTTGCATATCAACGTTTGATGCATATTATTTTTTATCAATTTAATAATTTTTAGTAAAATATTTCTAATTATATATATATTTATAATTCGATTAAACAACACAATCAAATCCCTCGGAAGCAGCAATAACCGTGTTAGTGCCGTGTAATATTAATGAGGGAAACATGACGATCGATGGTTATAAAATGCAAGCATATCGATATACATGGTGCTGTTAGAATAATGTTAGTGTTAAGCAAACAAACCGTCCAAGTATGAAACAGGCGATTCAGTATTACTAGAGATGGCGGTTCCGGGTGCAGCGATCGGCATGGCGGGGCCTTCTCTTGCGTTGGCATCCACCTTCATGTTGGCTGGGGATCTGCCATATAGAGCCCTCCTCTGGCGTTCGCCCTTCCTCCACTCGGGCTCCTCTCTGCACCAGACACGCGCAGTCACGCCATCACGTTCCCGTTCTTAATCCACCACTCAATGAGCTTTATACTTTTTAAGACTACACGTCTTTTGCAAAGCTCGTCATATCTACTTCCTTGTCGTGGTTTTAAGACAAAGTTTCGATAAAATACATATATATTTTTTATTTAATTGTTAATAAAATCACACTTTCTTAATTAGAAAAAGGTTTATCACTGTTAGGGACATGTAAGTTTAATACCTATTAATGAAAGAAACACCTAATATCCGCATTGTATTTTATTATAATGGAGTTACATCGATTTACTTCTATAAAGTGATTTATAAGTATATATGTAGTTTATTTTACTTTATTATTCAAAACTGTAATTACATATTTATAATGTTACTAAAACTAACATTTTATGTTAAAATTATTTTCATAAGTCATGAATCTAATATTCCGTTCGTTATATTTAAAAATAATGACGACTGCACGCCTTCGTTTTATTTTACTATAGATCTATGTATTTAATTTTTAAGTATTTTTTTAAATTATAACCATTGAAATCAATAATGGCTCTTTATACACAATGAACGTTCTTTTATTGCATAAAAATAATAATTTAGTTTAGCTATGAATAATTGATGATCATGAATATTTAAATATTATATTTAAATTCCCTTTAAATATCGCTTTCAAAACATGTAGTTTTAGGTTCATGTGCATTTACGTATTTTCCATATATACATAGTATATTTTGTTGAAAATGTCATATAACAAACCAAAGAAGCTGGTAAGCAAAAATCTAAGTATCCAGTTGGCTGACATTCAGCGTCATGTTGTAATGTATTCCGCCACCAACTTCTATTTTCCCAAGAGCAGCGATGTTAAAAAGATAATATCTAAAAGTGTTGCCATGTATAAGAAGAAAAACATATTTACGGTCAAAGTGGTAAATGCGTCTAGCCTGAAAACGTGATTATTATTTAAGCATATAATTAAACCATAGACATTAATTAAGAAGACAGTCAAATATATGTATGTAACAGTAAAAGTTAATTACCATTGGTATGAATTGAAGTTGTTTTCAAGTTTAGATCACTAAGATAAAGTGATCGATAACTCCTAGTTATAGAAGATAAAAATTCACACCAGCGATCTACTATTGTTTATGCATTTGTAGATTTGACCGTAACTATTATGTTAGTTAGAATATTGTATACCATCAATATTTGAGCAGCAGTTTAAAACACATGAAAGTTATAGTTACTTAAACTGTATTAATAGTATACAGTGAAGATAATATCGGCAAGAGTTTCATGGATGAACTTTAGTTATATTCTCATGCAGTAACCATATTATAATATTTTTATGATTCCGAAAATATAGACCTAAAAGAATACTTGTACGGCAATTTTTTTAAAATAAAATGCGTTGAGTAATGGTTAATTTACGAGTATTACTGTTACTTTATTAAACGGGCAGAGGTTATGAAGTTCCTAAATGTTTTGATGAAATCGTATTTATAGGTGAAAGTCTGTATGAGCCGCGCGCCCGATGGCTATCCGCGCACTGAGCGTGAAGGCCAGCTGTGTGCCGTGCTCTTTGCGATGTAAAGGCAAACCGCGGCCACGAGTCAGGTGAATTAAGGTAGTCACTTTCGCAGATTCTTACTACGTATATCACAACTGGCAAAATAACGTCGAACCTTATGTCATTTCTTACAGATGCAAGATCTCGATAGATGTCAATTTTACAGTGCGATTATCCAGAAGTGGGCGTTTTTTCCCCCCCGCGCGTGTGCCACGCACTGCAGCCACGTCCGTAACAAATCATTACGACTTTCTGATAAGACAGCACCATTGATAAGGAGCACAATGCATTTGCAAATAGTTCATTCCAACTATTATAACTTTAAATTTCATTGCGACTTATTTAAACTGAATTTGGCCATCAATCTGATATTGTGAGCTGGATTAAAAAGCAAAGCAAACAAAATCATGATAGTAAGACATAATTTTGATTTTAATGAATACATTACAGTTGAGTTGTTCAATATTAAATTCTACTCGCGTAATAAAAATAATTACGAAGAAAAAGCTGAACAGATAAGTAATTTGAAATATTCACTATTTTCAGTGATTAGCGGATTCTGATTTCAAGAGACAAAACAAAAAACTGGCATCAACGACAAAAATATGATATGAAATATTTTTGCTTGTAGAAGTGGAAAAGCACTTAAGCGACGTGTTAACTTTGCGTATAATAAACAAATCGAATTACACCGACACCAGGTCTCGGGTGGCAATATTTTATCGGATGTTTACTTCCAAAATCTATCTTGAAAAGGTATAATTTTTAATTAAAATAAATGTTGAAATTAAGCGCGATCAAAAAAAAAATGAATTTGCAAATAATATGTATATAACTGCTAAACGTAGGTAACAAAAAATGTACAGACGAAAGTTACGTAATATCAATGTTTTAATACCAAATTTCCAACTATGCTAAATAATAGCAATTGAAGAATATTATATTTTATAAACTGAACTCTTAACTGAAATTTATAAGCTTTATGTCTGAAACTAACGCCAAGCGAGTTGTATAAGTGATGATACTAGAATATATGCAGTTTCTTATTTAATAAAATAAAATGAAACGAAAGAAGCACTATTTTTAAATGATGTTATTCATATTGAGTTAGAGTAAGTTTGTAGGTTTGTTTAAGGTTCTTAAATATGACTACAAACTTATTCTAACTCAATTCGAATAAGGCCGATAGTATTTAATTATATAGATATCTATATAGATCCGTGTTAATAAATACTGAGAAAGTTATAAGTTTCAATATTTGTGAATTCGCATAATTATTGTATACTAACGACCTTGAATATAAACTACCTAAAATATAATCTAATTATCATGAAACTTATTGAAACATAAAACTATAAATATTATAATGAAAATGAACTAAAAGTTTCATTCAGGTAAATGTAATAAATAGTTCCGGCGAGGTAGGCAATTCTAAATAAAGAAGTAACGAGTAAAGCCGTGTGCTAAGTCCTATAGTTTTTTTTCATGGTGTACTAGAAAAGAATGTAAATATTAGAAAAATAAATCACACAAACAAAACATTCTACTGAAGTTAAATAGTATATAAAGGAATTATTAATGCATTAAAAAAATACTGTTACAATGAATTAATTACCAAACAATAAGGTAAAACTTGTAACGTAACTGAAACATGCATTAATATACCATAATAACAAAAGAAATTATTTCTGGCAGTCCCATTTTCTAATAATTTTAAAACGTCCGTACTAATAACAGATGTTTTTCAGTTATTGAAGTGTGTTCTCTCACTCAATATAGAAAATAATAAACATGGAAATCTACCTTTAAAACATAAGACAATTTTACATTGGTCAAAAACCTCTACATTAGTTTAAAATTTTACTTTCTTGAACGAAAATTTCGTAAAGATACTTGTACACGACATGCAACGCCATGTAAAGAAATAACGTCTTTCATACTATAATAATCTGTATATTGAAGTTCTTTTGGGTAGGTATTTTTTTTCTTTCTAGTGTATATGACTACTCAGACAATACATATTTGTCGATGTAAGAAGAGTGGATCTGTCAAAATTTAATTCTTACACTATCTGTTTATCCTTTTTCAAACTCTGCGGGCAAACACAGAACAACCAATCAAAGTTTTATCACGTTCACGATCCTATTATTGGTAGTATAGAAACATTTTGAAGACTAAACAGACACTTTTATCATATTTAGATTTAAGTAGATACAAACAAAACTGTAGAGGCTTAATATGATGCGGATTTTTTTGTAGTCTAATTTTACCCCCACATGTTCATTTCATAAAATTTGAAGTACTCTAATGCCTATAATAAAAAAATAGGTTGTAGGTTGTTGATTTCCGAACTCGTAGAAATTTAAGAACATTTTAGTATTTTAAACTATTTTAATTGCTTCTGCAAGACCAACACGTCAGCTTGAAAAGTACAGTTTTAGAGAAATCGATAACACTTGTTGGGTTCTTTAGCGCATAATTCAGCAGTTTCTCGAAGTAAAAAACTATGACATTTTTATACGCATGGATATTAAAGTGGACAAAACCAGTATTATACCCTTTGCCATATTTAAGCAATTTAGGAAGTAATTTGTTCTTGTAAAGAGGCGATTATATTCATTGACAGTTTTTAGCTTGTTAACTTTAAGAAAAAGGAATAACCTTAAGACGTTTAACAGAGAAATTTCATTAGCACTCGTATCATAGTAGTATTACCATTTACGGTTTATTTTATTTATTATACGGTATAGCGATTATTTCTTTAAACTGAGGATTTTATATAAATATATTAGAGTATGTTATTTATACTTATAATATTTAATTTTACATTTTTATCTATATACGATACGAGATACGAATTGCTTTTACGGGACCACTAGAAAAATCTCTTGAAAGACTAAGTAGCGTTTGCAAGTAACAAATGAAACTGTTATTTAAAAAGCAAGATAAAAAACTATGAGAAAAGAATTGGAAATACAACATACCTTCAATAAGTTCCAAAAGAGCTGTGTGCACGGCAACAGGTACTTGTTCAATCATTAACTGTGAATTATTAAGAGAAAGTTATTATAATTTAACACTTCAATCAATAAAAAGGGGTAGTGGAACACAGGTTTCCTCATAAACTTCAATGTAGGCAAGTTATTTATTCTAATTTTCAAAACAAATAAAGCTAAAATAGTTTAAAAATTATAATCAATTGTGATATTATTTGTAAATTTAAGAGAAGAATATAAGAACTGTTTAATGCTGTTTTCTCGATATATATTTATAAAAGTATTTGGTAAAATAGACATAAGTTTTCGATTCATTCAAAAAAATTCGCTGGTAAAATTTATAGGGTTAGTGAATATGTAATACTTGTAATTTAGAAAGAATCAAAATGAATTAAATACGTTGATACACATGTTTCTAAAACGTGTTACACTTAGCACGCTGCTAAGAGTAACTATTAATCAATATAATGAAACTTCACATACTGGTGATAAATGGCCGTTCTTGAGGTAATCTTTGATACACAGACACCAGACAAAGGGACCGCAAGAGTCTCTTTTACTTTTCTTTATAAAAAAATAATTTAATAGTACTGTGATAAATTTGCTTTCTTAGTATTCCTAGTCACAGAAAGATGAAGAAATAATGCATTTACTTCGCAAGCTAGTCTTAGAATTTTTATATCTTGTGCAATTTTTGCCACCTTTTTTTTAATTGCAAACTTAACACAAAGTTAACGCTAGCCTTAAAGAACTAAAAGTTAATGTTACGATCCAAATAAAACACAAAATAGTTCAATCTTCACACACAAACATACATACATAAACCCTGAAATAATTACACTCCTTTTTTTCGTGGTTACCTAAAAAGTCACTCACTGTCTAACAATACAATGCTCTAACTCTAAAATAACAAAGTAACACATTCAAGGTCTATTGAATATTTTTATCTACAATATTTAATATGGTTCAAGAATATTATTGTATGCAAATATTTTACGAATCCACTACGAATATTTTTTTGTCATATATAGTTGTATACCAAGGCGTATAGGGGGGTAGGGGCTCAAAAGAAGAAAGAAAAATTAATTAAGAAACATTTTTTTTTCATGCTTCAGTTACGTGTAGGGTTGCTACACTTGATTTTACTACTAATTACAATTTCGCCACACTATTAATTAGCGGCATGTAAAATACACGTTCCAGTCAAATTACATTGCTATTTTAAAGACGAGTGAATGAACATGCTTTTGGCAAAACAGCTACGGAACTTTATAAAAAATAAAAACTTCGTTTAAATAAATCGACTTCAAAAACTAAAACACTAAAATGTATAAAATAACTTATTTCTAAAGATATTATTATTAATATATATTATCTAAAACATCTTAAAGTCGGTGCTTAGTAATTTTCAAAATATAGTAATTTTTATGTTTTACTTTGTACCGACTTAGATAATATATATTAATAATAATAGCTTTAGAAATAAGTCATTTTATACATTTTAGTTTTTGAAGTCGGTTTTATTAAACGAAGTTTAATTTTTTATTTGTTACTTTTTAGTGTCTAGCTATGTATGGGTGGACCTACGAATGGTGCCGCGCTTCTTAAAAAATATAGGTCCCAAGAAACGGGAACACAAAAAATGTTCGTAAAATGAAAACTACTGGGCCAAACTATGTAAAATTTTTAGGGGACCAATTGGAAGCTATTCCGCGTCGAACAAAAAAAGAATCACGTGAATCGGAGCATAAATCACGGAGTAATCGGCGAACATACGTAAAAAAAAGCAACAAAAAAAAAACGCGACGAATTGAGAACCTCCTCCTTTTTTCTAAGTTGGTTAAAAAGCGGATCCGAATAGTATCAGCCGTTATTAAGAATTATATAGTTTTTTTTATTGAGTATAAACTTGCCCTAAAATATAGCAAATGATCTAATTCTAAGCATGAAAGTAATTTCAAAGTCCAAAATGTTAGTTCACTGCACTCGTAATGTCTGAAGTAAACAGGTGAAGCAGTGGATAAAAATACTGCCCATGCATTAACCTACTTCCTAGCTATTCAACAATAAGTTGGTATCCGCGATTATTATGAAGGATACCACGCCACTGATCATGAAAAGCAATTAAACTGAGTTGTAATTATATTTATTAGCTAGCTAGCATGTTTTGAATAGTAGTTTCCGTTTTTGTTAAGAGTAAACAAATGCACTAAGCCTTGCCGCACTTTGATTTATATTGATTTTCAACTGCTGTTCTACTGATTAAGCTTCTATCTTTATTTAAAAACACATTAAGCTAAGCTATTACATAAGCTTCTATGTACAAACCAAATAACTGTTGAAATGTAACATTATAATAATATTGACCACACCAGTTACAAAATATAAACAATTGTTACGAATTCCTTTAATGATGTTTTTACCGACGCGAATATCTGGAGCCGGCTTTGGATTCCCGCAAGAATGCATATGTTCCTTTATGTAATGTCATTCAAAAAAAGTAAAATAAAATCTCTCTTCCGTTTTTAGAGTTAATGGCGTCGTTTCATTTCTTACATTCTCAATCAAGAAAATTACCATTTCGCTTCCTAGTGATCATTACGTATATTCTAAAGCACGAACCAGCTACAGATGTAATATTGTATATTTATTTTTAAGCTTAAATATCCAAATTGCAAACTCATGTTACCCCATACAAAAAAAAAAACTTCGCTAGAAAGATTTTGTTTTTTGTTGAACACTTAAATTACCAGACTGTGTAAGTATAACACTTACACAGATTTTTCGTCGTAAATCTACGGCAAGGACAGCTAGGCCACGTGGGTAGACAACCGTGACTCACGCATGGCAAACTTGTAGATGCTGCTGCACTACCAGTTTATAATCAGTAATAGGTTCTTTGTTTGGATCCAAACAAAGGAAATATAAACAAATTTTAGTTAAATGCATATGAATTGCAGTGGCGAGGTGTTCATCAAACCCGAGCCCCATTGGCTACCTTTAAGAAGTCGCAATGAAATTCGTTCATTATTTTAATATATGGAACAATATCATTGCGCCCAGTAGGTTAAAATACGCCATGAATTCATTGTCATTTTTCGCGTTTTCTTCAGCGTAATGTAGAGTGACTAATAACTGGCCACATTGTCGGGCTTAAATATTATTACTATCTCTTAAGCTTTCACACACTTGCCGGACCCAATAAGAAAGGTTAGGCTACAAGTTCTTGGCTTACCCTAATCATAATTTCACCCCTAGCCATTGATGAATAGTAATATATTCAATAATCAATTTTGTCCTGGTAAAAAGCACCTATAATAAACGTAAATGTATGGAGAGATTAATGAGTGTTAACGAAGCAAAAGATGTATGTCAAGATCGTAACAAGTGGAAATTCAGTTTCTGCCTAGCCCTATGTCAAACAGGCGAGATAAGTATGTATTAATATTAAGCCCTAATATAACGAAATCAGCAATGCAATTTTAAAACCTAGTAAGTGCTTCAAAAGAAATTTTACAATATAGCCCAAATGATGACATGATATCTCTATGTTATTTACTAAGCTTATTAGAAGCAGCAAATGCCTTATACTAAATGCATAAAAACTGATTTTAAAAAGTGCAGTTGCTAGTTTTTAAAATTGCCCAGCTAAAATGTGAAAGTAACTTCGTTTGAATGAACAATCATTAGAATAAGTACATTTGTATATTTTTTACCACCTTAGGAATTAATTTGTACACATAAATTTAGTATAATTTACAGGAGATTAACATAGAATTAGGGTCGTTGTAATCTTAAGTTGATAGAGTTATTTTTGCCATTTTACAAAATGCTGAGACCCCCTAGAATTTGTAAGAAAATAAAAGACGTATATTTATTATTGTTTAAACACATATTACTTATATCATGATATTTTATATTAATAAGATAATAGTTGATATTCAAGTGCTCACACCTTTTTATCTATACTATATCTGTAAATGGTTCGAGTTTTTGATCATTGCTTTTAAAAATGTGAAAAAATCAGGGGTTCAATTCCGAAAATGCAATTTTTAATGAAAATAGCGAAAAAGATGTCGCATCGCATCTTTTATGAGAACTACTGAACATATATTAAGAAAACTGAAGATAGTGCTAGCTTTTAACCTGAGTTAACACATTACTTACTCTTTCTTTACTCTACTTTTTACCCCAATGAATAACGTTGTTTCGAAGAAAGAACGGATTAGCAAAATAAATGGCGCTTGAATCGCGTTTTTACAATTCACTAATAAAATACCTACGTTGTAATAAACTTTAAATCAGGTTGGCTGCGACACTTTAAATCAGGTTGGCTGCGACTCGCCTCTGTTTCGCTGTGCAGTTGTGTAGACTACATGGACTTAGTTTCATTGTTACTGTAGTGAACTTAGTAACAAGTACAGTTTTAGGTAAAAACACCAAATTAAATATTTATTTAATATGTAACATACTACTATCGAGGGTTTTTTCGAGGCGTAGCCGCTGTGAAAACTCTAGTATTAAAATAATTTCAGAATTTCTTGTAACGTGTGTCAACTACTCAATTGATCTCTTGGAAAAACGCAACAGTTTCTGAGGGTAATAGGGAGCTGTAAATGTTTTCAATGTATAATAAAGGGACTTTATTGGATTTTTGCAGGATCTTGGACAAGTATTGAT
Source organism: Dendrolimus punctatus (assembly GCA_012273795.1). NCBI lineage: Eukaryota > Metazoa > Arthropoda > Insecta > Lepidoptera > Lasiocampidae > Dendrolimus > Dendrolimus punctatus. The sequence continues at coordinate 12,067,311 of CM022533.1, read as the reverse complement.
TGTATGAAATTTGTTGTAAACGTTCTATAGATATAGAAGGCATAAATTAATATTTTATCTCACAAAAAGCAATAGTTTTTATGTGACATAGCACCAGAGATTTTACAGGCAAAGCCGTAACTGATATTGTAAAATAGGTGTTTTAAATAGTATGTTCAGTGAGTTGTGTCACAAGTTATTTATTTAAATTATTCAAATGACTACAATAATATGACTTATCTGAACCGAAACAATTAGATAAAATATTTCTAGTGTGTTATTGAAAGTTACTAAGAAGTTTCTATCACAAACCTACATTTTTACTCATAATATTATTTTATTGATACAGAAAGATCTGATTGGGTTCTATGTTTTGTTATATTTGATGTTGCTAGAGCTGCCAATTGTTTGTAGCCATTTGATTATATTTCAACTTGCTGCACAGACTTGTCTAAAAGTTAAACATCTTTAATTTTAAGAATAATAATAATCATCGGCACATAAACACACACATTGAGTATCCCCAAGTTAAGCAAGTTATGATTGTGTGGTTTGTGTGTGGATAATATACAATGGACTACTCTGGGCCGATCCTAGACAACTATACCATAGTACTAGCCTCTCTGTAGTAATGAGATCTGCGGGCAAAGACAGCAAGATCAACCACAGAGGCAGTCAAATAGAATGCCATTGTAAGAGTAAATTGAACTTCGCTAGCCTTGTTATTAGCTTTATTACATTTTTAATAACTATATGAGTATTTCTTAGAAAAGAAGTAAAAAAAACATTTTCCAAAATTAAAATCACTAATGTATAACTTTCGCTTAGTTGCACATGAAATACTAATTAAAATAGTGGATCACAATATAATTAATTAAGTACATGTAGCAAAGCATGACAATATATAAGTGTGAAATTGTAAGGACCTTATTCTTTATGTTGAGGTTTATCAACAAGTTATAGCTAAAACCAGTACCTTGCGCCTGGCAAGCCTTAACATACAATATGAGACTCTCTCATCTTTGACCTTATAGCAATGATTTCAGGTTGAGACAATATGCATTTTTCTTACAGACTCCTCTATTCTGACATACATTGTCTGTCACAATAAAAATCATCATATCATCCTTCATAATCCTTCCATCTCTTATTTGGTCTATCTTTACATTTGTACCAATCCATTTTGTAGTTAGAGATTCTTTTTCTCAGGTGACTTTCATCTCTCCTCATTACATGCCCATACCACCGTAATCTTTCTCTGAATTTTTAGCCACAGGTGTAATTTTTAAAGATACACATTTCTCAATTAATCCATTCTTGTGATACCACACATCCAACAACAATTATTAAAAATGGAGATATTTATGGTTTATCATTTTATTAGCCCAACATTTGTACCCAATAAGTAATAGCAAAAAATATAATGCTCCCCCTTTGAAATAACTTCAGGGGACCACAATTTTAATCCCGCCAAAGCAGTCATCACTATTTAATTCCCTTTGAAAACCATTTAAATTTATTTTATTAATGTTTTATGTAGTTTATCCAAATACTTTTTTTTCAAAATAAATTTTAAATGAAATAAGAAGAGTTTATATATATTATTATTTTTGTGTTAATTTTAATGCACAAAAACACTAATAAACAAAGAATGAAGGACAAAGGTAACTTCTCTTCCAAAAATAAACATATCTATCCACCTTATACACTTGGAATAATGTTAGTTGTAATGACTGTGTCATGCAGATGTAGCCAATGGTTTAATGTGTTATTTGAGATGTGACATTGTTAATATTAACCATGCATAACAGCATTATTTGTTAATGCTGTAAGCCACATTTGGACAGTCCCTAATAATAACATTAACCCAGATATAGCAGGGGCATTAAAAGTTATGAACAAAAATAAGTCACCCATTACTTATGTTTAGTACCTATAACTCTAATAATGCAATGTTATAGGACAGTGTTTTAGCATAATATTCATATCAAAATAATAAAAATAAATCTAAGCAGACAAAAGCAGATAATTTTATACTCTTAAGCTAAGTGTTAGGACCTAAGCGTCCAAACATAACTACAGACTCAAGGATCAAACTAAACTACACTACGGATAACACGGGCAAAATGATGTAAACAGAAAATGAACATTGTGATTTTAAGATGATTATTAATTAGATATATTTTTATATTATTAATATTAATATTTCTTTGATAGGAAAGTTTATATCATGCAACAAGTTATGTTTTATGATGTGTCAGCTATAGTCATTTTTTTTTTAAATCTTTAAACATTTGTGTATTTCATTGTTAATGACATCAATGTCCCATAATCAGTTTCATTATGATTTATGATGTAACATCCACAAGTAAGTGGAATGGGAAAAACTGCAGTCATGAACATGGTCATCTGGAACATAATTTTTGATGGCGAACGAAGGTAAATCTTACCAATATTTACTGGGTTATAAATCTTATGAAACTTAAAAATATAATGATTACTATCATATCATATAATCTTTACAATGAGTAATAATTATGCCAAAATTATGCAAATATATTTTGAAATCAAAAGTAGTTTTTAAATAATTCTATTGAAGAATTCTTAATGATTTGAGGTTACTCCCCTTTCTATTAAGGACCATTTTTATAAGTTCATGAAATGTGAAACTTGGAACCCATATTGATAATAAAGTAGAGGAAGCAAACAGTTAACAAAGTCTGCCAAAAATAAACTATCCTAAATTACCATTTTACCTTTCATATAATAAAGAAATTTCTGAATAAATTAATTACGATTGTAATTACTTTTTAATGTAAAATACAGGCAGTGCAATATATGTAACACTAATGATCATATTTCACCTTGCATATTTTTAGGAGAGGGGCAAGTGTACTATTTGATTTATAGGTATGTTTAAACTACATATTGAAAATTTCCTTTATCTACACACTAGTTTGATCAATCTGAGAACTGCACTATTTACGTGTAAGTAAGGGACTGTTCCGGCATACGTACATCCTTTTTATAAGGTTATTGCACTAATCCGCTAAGTTACTTTCGCAAGAATGTGTATACAGTAATATTGATTGCCATACACACAATACACTTTATAATAATGAATTAGTACTTACATTACAGTGTAATGACTATTACTGCTCAGAGGAGTGCCTCTCACAGGCAAAACGCGTTGCAAAGTATTTTTTAATTATTTTTTATAAATATAAACCTTATTGGAACCGCCCAGCTGGCAAAATTTAAACTACAGATTAAATATATATACACACAAGCACAACATTCTATTGTACATATATTTATATTTGATACCGCGATGCTAATACAATCTGTGGAGCACGCAGACTCATTAAACCATAGAGTACCATCTTTTTGACATGAGATTTCCTACAACGGCAGGCAAAAAATGTGTATCCATACAGCCATGTTAGTTTCTTTAAAGTACATTTTTTTGTAATATTACAACAATAAAAATTGTTGAACTAAATATCATAAATATTGTTTTAAGTATCAGCTCACCCAATGATGGTGTTGTGTCACTTTGAAAGTCTGGGTAACGAAAGTAATTAGACCTTTGAATCTTTACATTTTTTACACGGCAATACTACGCAGCAATGTCATTGTCATTTACCAAAACATACTGTCATTTTTTTATTTTGTTATCATTATGATTTTCAGTTACGGGTATAAAAACTAATAAAAACATTAAAAGGGAAGTTTGTAAGTTGTTGCATGATTCTCAAGTTTGAAAAACAGCAGCAAAAGAAAATCGCTGATTTGAGGAAAAGATAGATTGTATACTTATTGTATAAATACTCTGTGGTAATTTGGAGTTGCCATGTTTTACTCCACTTTTCTATGTCTACTTTCTTTAGCCAGACTCTAGCCATTGTTTTCCGTAGATTTTTTTTACGCTGTGATGCTGGACATGCTGATTTAACTTTATTTCTCTATCACTGTTTGACTGTCGTGATGTTGGCGCTTGATGACTACGAGAATGGGTCCCAACGAACTTTCTCGGTCAAATAAACACAATAAATCATTTTCTTTGTAATTGAATGGGATACGTATAGCATATCTGCATATAACAAATAACTATTCTGACTGCACTATATACGACGATTGCAGCGCCATGTATCCGGGACTTGTTTCGTGGCGTGGACTGTACTAATTTTTGGCGGGAACTTCGAGTATTTATTTTCAGTGCAGTTTTATTTTATTAAAAATAAATCTAGCTTGAAGGCCTAGTTGCCAAACCATAAATGCATTTAAAAAATCAATAAAATAAATGTACAATATCGATGAATAATTATAAACAATAATTGTGATTTGATTAATTAATTTAAGGAAGAAGTGTATGTTTGTGTGAAAACGGAACAGACAGACAGAGTTACTTTCGCATTTATAATATTAATAGGGATGGAGAGGAGACTTCAGAAAAAAACTGAGATTACAGAGCTTCAAAAATATTTTAAACGAAAATTCGGTTGAACAAAGACAAGTTGAGTAGTTTTTGAAATATAGTATTTCACTATTTTTAATTCAAATTTTCATTTTATACTCGCGTAGCCGTAAATGAAAACTATGTATATCTGTCACTTCCACGTAATTCTTCATTATAAGTACCTGGTTTAACACGCACTTGCCCGATTTATTTCATAATTAAATGTGATCAGACTATTATTTATATCAACTTACACACTGCTTTATCATGTTTGTAAAATAAAACTATAACATAATATCTCGTTTGATAGAAGTCTAGCGTGACCGAAAGGCTGGCCTCGAAATAACGCATCGCCGTCGCTATCCAGCGTGGGAATATACTCAGCGTGGCGTTTTGAGCACGTTCCTAGACGACAGCGATTTGGTGTATTTGTATTATTTTTTAGGAAATAGTGTACTATTTATTTTACATGTCATTTTGTGGGAATAATTTAAAATGGCCAAATTGAAAAAAAAGAAATGAAAATTTTTATGTAATGAAATAAGTGCTTTTTTCCCGTGGGAGATTTTCCGGGAGCTATTTTTAATTTTCAGGTGCATAAAAATTTGCTTATTCCGACACAGTTTTCACTAAAACGATAGCTTGCATTTTTTTAAGCTTTGCGGTACCTTGTGTCCCGAAAATCTCTAGGAAGTTTCAAGTCAAACGTGGACGAAGTCGCGGGCAATTCTAGTTGTAAATATGTTAATAAATAAAAACATAAGAAAAAAGATAGTAAGTAAATAATTTTATATTCTAAGTTTTTATAATCACGTTGGTCGCTTCTAGGGCAGCATTGAGGCCAATATCGCTGGAACGAGACGCGGGTGCGCTAGCTGCTGATGTCATTAATTTCAATGAAATTAGTGAATCTGTTAGAAACTAGTTTGGCTAAAATTTAGACATATCGGTCAGGGAATTAAGAGCAATTTGTAGAAGTTTAAAGGTAGATTTGCCTGTATTAACTTCTTGAACCCGGCTTAAGTCTGTTTTGTCCAACGCGGTCGAGTGTTTAACGATCTCTGGACCCTTGCCCATAAAGGGATCTTGAGAGTCTTGACTTAGTAGTACTATAAAGGAAGAGCACATTTTCGCTTTAAAATTAAAGGATTAGATAAGTTTGAGTAATGCTGTACCTCCATGAAGTAAATAATACCTATACACGTATCTAATGCCTCGTTTACATCCAGGCGGTACCGCTGCCACTCGCAATACCTATACGTAATTCTCTAAATACTTCCGTGGCAGTATCATAAGCAGCAATATTGATCTTACACTCACTTTGCGTTGGACTGTGTGCAATGAAAAGCGTCAAAACAGTTCATCTAATTATTTTAGTGATTGCGACATTTCGGCCCCTTTTCAGTAGCCGTCATCAGGGAACGTAGTAAACGTAGATTTCATTATGTGTACCTACTAGTTGCGAAAACTTAAGAAAATACTATGTTGGATGATATTAATAATTAATATATCGTAATAGAACCTTGTAAGTGGCTGTTTAATCTCCAAGTGTTCTGCGGTAAGAAAGCATGAAAGGAGTATGTGGACACGCGATCGCACCCATGTGCTCGCCTTTTGACTTCCGCAAGGAAAACCGAGATACGAAGAGAGTATAACCTAATCCGTCCTGCGGGAATGATCTCATTTTTCTGAATAAAATTTCTATTATTATAAATATCTCTGTTATTGACATTACATTCAATTTTATGATAAAGGCAAATTCCCAAGGTTATGGAGACTATATTTTTTTATCAGCACGAGTATGTATTAATTACATATAACTATTTGAAACTAAAGTTTAAATTTTTATCACCTTTTATCATCTTTAGCTATACTTGACAATAGACAGGTAGTTTATAAATTAGTATGACAATAGAGTTGAGTTTAATGAATAAAATCGGAAAGCTACGATCAGCGGAACTAAGGTTTTATACTCACTTTGTGATTACCTGATGTCCGTAATGCGGACCGCAATACATACGTCATATTATCTTGCCTGTTTTCACATGGGGGTAGACTGAGACGATTGCTCTCCGATTGCAATGATCCTGACAAACACATTTCGCTTCAAGTACTTTCATTAATCTCTTCAAACATACACGTTTATTTAGGATGCTTTTTACCTGATCTTTCTTTAACACTTCTGCTATTTGATAATAGCGTATACGTCACGGTTGTACAAGTCAACCGGATTGCGGCAGTTGCAATCACAAGAAACCGGTGCGGTTTACGTCCAGATAAGATAACTTCAAAGTTGGAAATAGACATCGTAACTGCTTGCGCCGATGAATACCTCCTTATAAGTTCTTCCTCTACATCCTCGCCACCAAGAAACGAATAAACTTTTAAATAAAGAATACGCAAAACAAGACAAACATTCATTTTACGTGTCAGTGCTGTCACCGCAATATATAGTAAAATAATTCTTGGAACACAATATAGAAGTAAACACTTATAATTTAAATTAATTCTCCTAACCAAATCTTAGTGAGTGTGGGAACCCCCGGGGAACGACGGAAGTGTGAGGGTAGACTGGTGGCGAGGTAAGTTACTCTTCCCTTGTTTCTTTTTCCACGTCCCTTTGCCTTCTCTTCTCTTGGCATCTTCGCATCGCGCCCGCATTTACTTTTTATTATATTTAGGAAAATTTGTATCATCAGTAAAATTGCCACTTTCATACGTATTACAACTGAATTCTATCCTCCTGACGCCCGGGTTTTTCAACGCTTTCATAAAGTAAACGCCCAAAGTCCTAAAAAAAGGTTTCAATGGCGAAAACCCAAGACTTTATGATATTTTTTTCCTTACATCAGGTGAATGAAGAAAAGCAAAAAAAGGATAAAAATAGATTACCTTTTGGTAGGCCTTTGGGTCAAAATCACTAGATTACAAACAAGAAACTTTACCACATATTTTTTTTTCAACTATCTTCAATACTATTAAAATAAAATTTAACTTTAAAAACCAATTTAATAACAAATAATCCTTTAAAATTAAGAGAAAAAATTATTTTATTATTATTTATTTAAAACATTCGAAACACTCATGATAGTCCTTATTTAACCAAAGGCCTATTAAAAGATTTTAAAGTTTGAATTATCATCATTTTCACTATATCTCAGATCCATATAAAGTTTCGATGTAAACAGCAAATATAGTACATGAGCAACTATTTTAGATAAGCATATGAACACAAATCGTAGATATTTCATGAATAAATTAAGATTAATTTTCACACTCGATGACCTTGTTCCATTTTAAGTCAAGAAAGACAAATTTCTTTTGTGTTTTTGTGCACTGGTGCTTGGTCATACACAAGCAAAAACCTCGAACATACGTTCGGAGACATCACATTTTAAAAAGGTGTTAACTTAAAATTAGTAACAATGGTTAAAGTTGGTGTACTTAGAATAGTACCCTGGGCATTAATTTAACGAAATTGGATTTAGTGTTGGGCTTTAATCACTATTTAATTTTCATTGAAGAACTTTTTTAAGGACCGTGGGCGCTAGGAGGCTATGCAATATTATATACCTTCTAGTATATCACGATATTTAAGATTCACATTACGATGGTTGTATAGATATAGGTTTCTTATCTAAAAACAAATTTTAGTGGGTAAAACTTACAATGGAAGGTAAGTAAGTTGGACTGAATTAGACGCTGACCGGCTTCTACTGTCAGCGTGGGGTAGGTAATTAAGAAAGGAAGGGAGCGCCTTTGAACGAGCCGTGATGGAGTTGGGGGTCGAATTTCAATTTGCATTTGAATCGACGCGTCAGGACGCGTGAGGCCCACGTCGACAACAAAGACCATAGACTAATTTATATGCACCAGGTTTCTACAGCACAATCAACATTAGGTTAGAAAGTATTAAAAACAGATAAATTATATTTAAAAAAACAATGCGTCACATTTGCTGTTGCAAAGAATAATTTGGATTTTTTATACATAGTGTACAGAAAGTCGCGGAAGGCCACGACACTCCTTTCATGATCAAATTGATCGTGTATTAGCAGAAGGTGATGTCAGGAGCCTTATTAACAGACGAGCGTGCATGACAAGAGCTATGAATGTCAAAGAAGCAAGTGAGATGTATAAGAATGAGCCTGAATGGCCATCTGTTGTTCGTGCCTACCCCACAAGGGACCTGGCGTGAAGTTATGTATGTATGTATATACAGCGTATCATTTATGTTTGGATATATATACACATGTTAGTATCTATCATATATATCTATCATAAAATAAAAAAATGTATATAGCCGTTTTGTTACTCACAAGTACCAATAGACGTTTATATGATCTAAGAATATTTTAATCTCAAAATTAACAAAGTTATTAATAAGTATTCTATAGCTATTGACCAAATCGCTAGCACAGGGTAGCGGGCCCAGAAGACTAGTTGCATTGCCACGCTGGATGATAATGCTGAGTGACAGCGCGAAGTATGAATTAGCTGGCCATGAATGGCATTAAAAAGTTTCCTGCAAATTTCTGTGTGAAAATCATAAAAAATAATAAATTAATTAATTAGTCGCATAAAAGTATAGTTCTATTATTTGTTGTAATTCTTATAACTTTTTATTATATTGCTTATTTTATATTTGCTTATTCATACAGACTTATATTGTAACGAAATAAATAATTGTTAGGCACAATTAAAATAAAATAACGAAATAATTCCTTAAGGTATCATTAATAAAACAAACGTCGTTGCAATTCACGACCAGCTCAAATGATATCGTTCTTTTTACTATTTTGGTGTGAGCATCCCAAACTTTCCTTGTTACATAACGCGTCTCTAATTAGGTGATTAGGGCAGTTATGTTCGCAAAAGAGACATTTATTTCCCCGGCGGCTAACTTGGTCTTTTAATTGTGTAATTCGAGCATGTGAAACCAAGTAATAATAAAATTGTATGTACTAAGTATATATAGTAACAGCCCATAAACGTCATAGTATACCCGCCACGCTTGTTAAAGACGGCTTGGCAGGTTTGACACCACTGTTATCTGAATGTCCCAAATCAATCAGTTTTCATTACCATGTCTTCCTTCACCGGTGTTAGCACGTGGTAAGTGGTGCATGCTTTCCGGCCAGGATTCGAAGACTCGCCCTTTGCGCTTGGGACGGGTGCGCTAGCCATAACGCTACCATGACTTCAAATTATATACAATACAACAAAAATCTTAAGCAATTTGTAGCTTATAGATTAAAAGAATAAATACCTAGTCAAGATCGGCGGAGCGATATGAATAAAAAGATTGTTTTACTTATGTAATTTATTATTAAAATTTAATTATCGGAAACCCGATTTATAACTAATGATATTCTAAGCTTATTAATTATGAGTCTAGGCAGGTCTGATGCACACTGGTGACTGACTCGGCCATGCATGCTCCCGCAGTGATATCCTACTATCCCCGGCCACCTGTGTGGGCTCTAGACAATAAAATCCGTCTGACCGGGAATGGACAGTGTCAGCATTCAGGTTCTCACAAGTACGACGCGGTCCGGGGCAGGATGCATAACTACCTACATCACATAAGCAAAGTTATTTATTTAGGCACACCCCTGGATAACAATACATTTAACATTGTAGCCTCAATTCGATTGGGGTAGTGGCTCCGGTCTCGCTGTCAGTGTGGGGATAAGGTCCGTAACTTAGGTTATTATGGCCTGTCGTATGTCAGAAGCGCCGGCAGCGGCACCGGCGTACCTCCCATTCTAAAACCGAGTGGACTGTCCTGTAACTATGGCAAGAAACCGGACGGAATGCTTTCGGTACCCTGGAAGATGGGACGATCAGTTGTGTGGGGTGCTAAGTGCGTTGACACTTTGGTTGGGTCTCATCTTCCAGACATGGTAGGAGGACTTAAAACGTCGCAAATATGCATCTGTTGGCAACGGATACATATTTGTGACGTTCACCGTTCAAAGAATCTAGGACCATGGGGTCCCAAAGCCTATCGATTTTATCGAGATCTACCATCTCGTTTGATAGAGGTGTCACGTGACCAAAAGGCTGGCTTGTATTTGAGGAAACGCATCGGTTCAGCGTTGCCATCCAGCATGGGAATGCGGCCAGCGTTTTGGACACGTTCCCAACCGACGGCAATTTGGACCTATATACTATTTGTATTTTTTATTTGATAAATTTAGTAGTAACTTGTAACTTATAATTTACTTTAAGAAAAGTATTGTATCTTTACTCTATATAGTACTTACTTGTGATTAAAATTAGTTTGATCCAATCCAAAATATTCTTTACAAAATATTATAGCAGTTATACAAAATAAGCCTAAATGGCGCTCTGTTCTTGGTGCCTACCCCCAAGGGACCTGGCGTGAAGTTATGTAAGTATGTATATATACAAAATATCCAAACTAGCGTAGGTATGTTTTCGATTGTTTAGAAATTATTACTAGAATGGTGCCTAAAGACATAACACATTATGGTAAGAAAAACCTAATCGTTTTCTAATGGACGTTTCCGCAACCAAAAAGACAAACCGAATAGAAATTGTTGTGAGCTACTTTAATATCTAGCTCTCGTAGCCACTTCCGAAAAGGGTAGGCTTAATGAAATTTGCACAGAGCGGGCGACCGCACGTGTACTTATGTAAAAATTGAAAATATGTGTGGCATGTAATATGAAACTTACAAGCAAAAGTATTTTATTATATAGAGAAAATGTGTTATATGAAATTTCTCTAAGATAATAGTCTCTAAATGTAATTTAGTATTTAATGTATGTACATACGTACCTAATACGTTGTAACTTATGAGATTTCCTAATGGATCTGTCTCAAAAAAATTCAGTGCCTAAATAGAAAAAAAACCCATTTATATTGGCGGTGAGCTGGTTAAATTTTTATATAGTAATGAATATTATACGCACTAACTGTACAAATCCCTGTAGAAATTATGTTTAATTTATATACATTGCATAATTTATAAAACACAATTAAAGATAATATTTTAGCAGGGTCTATCTAGACAAAAGAAATTAGCGAAAACAAGTTGTGTTATGATAAAAAAATACTAATTGTTAATTAAGACTATACTAGGGTTGAACATAATTTGCTAAAGAGAACGCATAGACATTAGTTTTTTAATTTATTTTCATTTGCAACATAAGCTCCTTTATCCGCTAGTGCGTAAGAGGCCTGAATGTCTTGTATGTCTTGTTGTAATTTAGACTAGATTTCTTCAATCTTTAGTTCATGTATGGCGGTCGCTCCTAACTTTTACTTTTATTCATTTTCACTACTATATTGTGTAGAGGCAAAAATAATACCTTCCTATCATCCTGTCATCCATATTAACCCAAGAGTTTTAAGAAAAACGTCTATAACATCTACCTGGACTAATTAGGGTCGAGTAGTTACTCGTAGTATAATTCAGTGAAAATTCTCTATGCCAATTAATTCCTAATTTTAACTCTACCTATTAAATAAATAAGTTTTGTTGTAAGAATATTTCATACAAATTAATTTCTAATTTTGATAAACAGACGGATACAAGCACTTAATATTTGATGGATTGAGTTTATTAGCAATGAACGGAGTAGAAGTGGAATGAAGTGGATTGGGAAGTGATGAAGTAGATAGAAAGAAATGGAACGAAGTAGCCCGAGTTGTGCTGGAGCGGATTGAGTGGGGACTGCTGCCGAGTGGTTTAAAATAAATGTATTAAAGTGAAAATTACAGAGTATATAACATATTAACAATACAAAGGGCAGTAATGCAAGGGGCGTCCCAAAGGGAACTCTATTTCCCGCACTAGGTCTCCAAAGAGCATATGTGGCGGGCCGCAGCGAACTTAGCTTTGGATAAGATTTTCTGCCATGTTTCAACCACTTTATGAATATTTACATAATGTAGGTATCCAATAAAGCTGTATAAGATCTCTTATAGTGAAACAGCCATAATTCTGGTAGATTGTCCCAAAAAAGACTAGACTTAATAAAAGTATGTTTAAACAGAACTATCAAAAAGAAAAACCCATATCGCCGAAATAACATACATTTTTGCATAATTACACGAGCCATCAAATTTCATAAATTTATGCATAATAGCTACCTCTCCACATATTGACTGAATTTAAAAAAATCATTATAGAACATGGTCATGATATTTTCAATCTGTCTAACATTTCCCATACGACTATGTACAATTGTACACTGAAAATAAATAACCCTTATTGATTTAAAGGCCACCTCTAATTTTTATTCGCTTCGCAGTCACGTTCTCGGGTTTCAGTCTATTTTTTTTGTTTTACTACCTACTGTGTGTAGCGTCCTTTAGACTACTACATCTTTCTATTAAATTTTCCATATAAACGATCCAACAGTTCTGAGGGAAATGACTGTGATATACAAAGACAGACGAACAAACATGTCTAAAACATAGTGTTTCATTTCTATTATCTTCTAACACTACTTAGACGTTGTGTATAATTAATTACAGTTAACCCATATAATATTGGGTCTTGATACGGCGCCTCGGGTCTGCACATACTCCACGTGCATATATGCATTGACACCAACGCGTGTTTCCGCCTATTCACCCGACCGTTATACGTATACTCTATTAGTTGCAATGACAATGCAAATATGTCGTCGTTTCATTAACATACTCAATAACTGTAAATTGGATATTGTAATAATATATTGTAATGTTCTAATTAAATCTCCAGCCTTTTAAATTGGAGATATAGTAATAATTAATAAATAGGTTACATGTAAAAACAAGGAGTCCTTTATTTGCCAGTACATATAGTACATACGTATTTTACAAAATATGTAATATTTTATGGGTTTTTTAACTTCACCATTAGATTTATACTACGTCCGGGCGGTCTGTCGTAAGAGGCGACAAAACAACCCACAGCCAGGTGGTAGGGTATTTCCTCGACTGGATGGCGACCACCCCTGGTCTAGAGTATGCCGTAAAAACAGCTTTGAGTTGTGTTCCGGCATGAGTGACCTGGTTTGAGTCTCCTTTAAGAGAACAGCAGCACATTTGTAGCACCTTTGGTGTTGCAAATGTCCATAGGCGATGGTAACCGCTTTCCGTCAAGTGGGCAGTCTGCCTGTCTGTTGAACTCCTGCGATAAATAAAAAAAAAAATCAATTTAATATGTACTATTTAGAGAAACTGTAGTAGAACAATGAAGTATCCTTATTAGTCTACTTTTGGTGTCTGTCTATCAGTATCTTAATCTTTATGTTACAGCTGATTTTCTTATTAAGGTTAGATTTGTGAAATTTGGTATCATACACAGTAGGGTTGTGTAGTTTTGAAATTATTTTTTCATAGAAAATATGACAAACCCTATTCTAAACAAGAAAGTTAAATGGTAGAATATATGAGTATTAAATTGATGTTATCTGTGGTATTAAATAATATGAATTGATTGGCATATTACAAAATTATTCCTTATCGACTTTAATAAGGAGAAGTTTCTCAATTTGTCTATAGGTTTTTTATTTGTATGTTTGTGACTCGATTTCTTCTTCAATCGTGGAGAAGTTTTCAATTTTTTTATTTTAATTGAAAGAGTATACTCTCGATTAGGTTTCATAGTCACCATGTCAGGATTTGATAAGTGGATCCCAGAGAAATCGACGGAAACCCTCCAAAAATTGTTACCCGACTTCTTTTTTCCTCCATGTCTTCGTCAATTGTAATGATTTTCAAATTCTTTTCTTTATTCGTAAGTCTATACTCTCGGGGTGTTCCCGTGGTCATCATATCAGGACATGGTGAGTGGATTCCAGGAAAATAGGCGCTCGGCGTTCTTTAAAAGGGTAACTCTCCCTACATTCTTGAAAAATCAAAATTATACACGTGCCCGTATTACATTTACTCCAGCTACTTAATTTTTTTGATGCATGTTACGCTATTTCTAAGTCAAATGTGATGCGATTTTCCATTTTATTTATTTATTCGAAAGAGTATATTCCCGAGGTGGTCCCATTCTCATCAAATCAGGATCTAATGAGTGGATTGGAGGGAAATCAAGAGCAACCCTTTATGCAGTCTTTGTTTACCAAGATTTCTAATTAAGATCTTACATAGTTATCAAAGCTGTGTAGTAGGTAGAAACAGTTCGTGAGGCGATGGTTAAACTATGCTCAAACCGAATAACTTCGAGGACTACGACTTGCGTTGGATTACGTCTGGTTACTAATAGTTAGAATATTATAGTAATTTCTGCTACAGCAGAAAACCCCTCTAGCTAAGAGCAAACGCGGCCTATTTGTCTTTCCGCGGCATAAACTCTAACATAAGTAATTTAATTATTGAAGTAACATTTAAAATAAATAATTCATGAAACTGGGACGAGAGGACTAAGTTTGCGTTTTATCTTACCACACTAATAATAATCATACTTGGGCTAAATTAATTAATATTTCATAGAGAAAATAGACAGTGAAATATACGATTGTTTGTTTGCAAATATTTACGTCGCGGGTGACAGATTAAATTTAAAAATTGGGAAAATGGGCCACATTTATAAGGATTTTCCATTTTACGAAATTGTAGGCTGTTTTTGTTTATTTGCCTCATTATAATAAATTCGCGACATAAAATAATCGACTATATAGCTGTGATTATAACAGCTTACAATACAGTCTAAAACAGGCCAATTTGGTAGCACGTGGAAGCTTAATTTAAACGCAATTTAAACTAATATCATTGACATTACTTACTTAAATGCTTGTATTGTATTAGTTTTTAAAGTTTTTTTGCTTGCTTATATTAAAAGCTATCTTTAAAATTTTTAGAAGCGCGTATTTTTCTATTAAGTTAATTTTGCTCTTCTCCATACAATATGTTAATTGAGACTAGCATGTAAGACTTATAGCTTAGGAGCCAGTAATCGTCTACCTGTATGTATTTGACCAGACCTGAGGTTTTGTACATTGAAGCACCTATACCTACCATGCATGGTACGGGGACTCACTAAGCTTTAAGTGGTGGACGCGACGAGCGCTGAGGTAAAACAGTATCGATTTTTGACGAATTTTAAGTCCATTTGACCAGGGCTGCCGTTTTGGTATTTGAAAATATAGGCTTATTATTATCGGAAAATAAGAATGGCAGACCATTATCACGCGGTTAACTTTGTGGCAGACCATTTTGAAAGTGATAAAAATATTTGAAAGTAATTGACCAGATCTGCCATTGATATATTTTGTTTATTATAGTCTTAAAAACGTATATTGATCGCGGTAGACGTCTACTTTGCGTATACACATCAATAAATAATAAAATATTAGCTACTACCCAGTCAGATGTACATGTTTTCCGTTCGCTGTTTTACATCAATATAATTTACTTGCGATTTACTTTATCACTGTATTTACAGAAATTAATGTTTTTTTATATATTCTATATGCTAAACTTCATTAGTTAGATAATAGAGAAGTGATTTTTTTTGGAAGAATCATAAATAATATGGTATAATGCTGATAAAAAAATATATTTTCATTTCGTCAAGGCAAAATTTAAGTGTTAGATAAGTTAAAAAAAATATCATGCATGCATTACAATATAAATAAATAAATCTATCATCATCGCCATCGGAGTCATGTTTATCGTTAGGTGACTTATCTTCATCATCCATTGAATCGAATTCTGCAAAAATAAATCATAAATTGTAAAGTAGAAGTAAATTGATCTGAACATGTTCCAGAAAGAATTTTCATCAACTTACCAGAGACATCGGTGGTTAAGTCACTCACACACAAGATGGAAGTTGGTCACCTTCGAACTATTTGAAGACACATGTGTTGTCCTACTTCTTTATTATCTATCTAATGAAGTTTAGTATATAGAATATAAAAAAAAATATTAACTTCTGTAAATACACTGATAAAGTAAATCGCAAGTAAATTATATTGATGTAAAACAGCGAACGGAAAATATATACATCTAACTGGGTAGTAGCTAAGATTTTATTATTTATTGATGTGTATACGCAAAGTAGACGCCTGCCGCGATCAATATACGTTTTTAAGACTATAATAAACAAAATATATCAATGGCAGATCTGGTCAATTACTTTCAAATTTTTTTATCATTTTCAAAATGGTCTGCCAGAAAGTTAACCGCGTGATAATGGTCTGCCATTCTTATTTTCCGGTAATAATAAGCCTATATTTTCAAATATCAAAACGGCAGCCCTGATCAAATGGATTTAAAATTCGTCAAAAATCGATACTGTTTTACCTCAGCGCTCGTCGCGTCCACCACTTAGAGCTTAGTGAGTCCCCGTACCATGCATGGTAGGTATAGGGGCTTCAATGTACAAAACCTCAGGTCTGGTCAAATACATACAGGTAGCCGATCACTGGCTCTTAAACTATTAGGTTTGCATTAAATGATTGACAAATGCCTAATGAATTTACAAAGCAAAAAGCAGTGTACTCGTATAACTTAAATTATTTACACGAATAAAAATCCGTTTATATAAAATTTCTTAATAGTCTTTGTACAAGGATTTGTAACAGAAAAATGAAAATTTAAAACAATCTATCTACTTCCAGTTTGCTATAACTTCTACGCATCGGATAAACGTTTATTTTGGAGCTTTACGAAAGTTAGGTAGCTCGAAATGTTTTCAATTCTCTTCGACTCTTGAAACTAGATATAATGCTATATATTCTGACAATTTGAATTTTCTTCACGATAAACGCGTTACAATTAACATTTTACATAATTACTGAAGTTTTTTTCCTTATAAATTATCATAATTGATGAACAATCAATTTGCCTTGTCAACTCTAATTAGAAATTTACTTCGTTGAAATGTATGAGAATTGGTTTATTTCATTATAAATGAGAATTTTCGAAATTTTGTTAATTTAGCTGTGAGAATTTTTATTTCATTCATATTTTACATAACTTAGAAATATTTTGCTTTTTAGGATTCTCTAGTCAAAATTTAATCAATACAAAATCGTCTTGTGCTATCCAACTATTCGTCGATCTAAGTACTATGTCACAGATTTTTCTCAAAAACTTTTAGGTTTATATAGATGCAATTTGGTAAAAAGGTGTTTTCTATATAAACAATGGTGTATTGAATTTGTCCCATGTATGTGACTGTCGGATGAAAAATAAAATTCAGTGTATGTCAACACATAGCGTATCGATACAAAAGTCTGTATAGAATTATACTGATGTCTCTTTAGTGTTTTTTTATGTGAAACAAGAATGGTGAGATAAATTTAAAAAAATCCGTTGAGTAGTTATTGAAATAAGTCGTTTACAACGCCTGTCACTGTTGGTGGACTGAGGCACATAAGGCGAATTTTGTTTTTTAATTTAAGGGGCACCCTTAAGTTCGTCTGCGTCTGACATAATTTTAAATATACCGCTATACTTACTATCACGCTATCTGCGTGTGTTAATTAAACTTGAATTGAATTAAATAACATTTTTTTAAGTAAGGCCTTCCTGGCTGGCTTCCACCCCTGGTTTCGATGATGCCGCCAAACAACCTTGATTTGTGTTTCGCCATTAGTGACCAGCACCAGCGCATGTGTAGCACCTTCGGTGTTGCAAATGTCCATAGGCGACGGTAACCACTTGCCATCAAGTGGGCCGTCTTCCTGTCTGTTGAACTCCTGCAATTAAAATAAAAACACAGTCCACCGTTACACACATGTTATCCGGGTTTTTATATCTTTCTACCCATTCTTGTACATTACCATAGATAAATTGATATTGCCTACTTGTTTTCAGTTTTTGACAAACTTTGTCCTGTAGTGCGAGAAATTGACGGCATTTGTAGTTGACCGGGCAAAGGCTTAGCCGGCCGAGCACATTAGAACGCAAAGGCTCCGGGTCCGATTCCTGGCATGATAAATTTCCGTTATTTACAGGGCCTGGGTGTCTGGTATCGGCCCCAAAATGAGCCAGTGTGTCTACTCTTAACACAATCGTGACTTGTTTATTTGGGCATTTACAATATGTGTCTTTGGCTGCCGATTATAATCATTACTAGGGTTTACGCCGCGGCTGCGCCGCTGGTCAAACTATAGCGGTTACCTCTTATTTAAAGAGCAGGCGTAATATGGGTTACATTGTATTACGAGTATATTTTTATGTTGGTGCTATTTGCCAGGATGAAAAGTTTCTATAACCATTTTCGGTATTCAGACAGACAGATTGAGTTACTATCGCATTTTTTTACAGATTGTGAATTTACATATTTATAAACTTGAAAAATGATTTGTTTCCCACACAAACGTTTTCTAATATTTCAATCTCGTTCTAGTTTTATTTTTATAACTATCTGTAAACTACATAAACGACCAAAAGTACAAAAACTACCAAAACTACGACCAAATTGAACAAAATAAACAAAATGACAAACCACAAATAAAAAACTCTCACATATTTTCTGTGATAACCTTTACATAGATCTATCCTAGAATCTCGGATGAAAAGTATTCCTTATCCACCATCGGTATTAAATTTACTAGTATATATACCGAATTTTAGTCAAATCAGATTATTAGTTTTTCCGTAACAGCATGATAATCAGAGAGACAAATATATTTTTATTCTGGAAACTTTTCTGGAACATTTTTCGGGACAAAAAGTATTTTATGTTATATATTTATAAAATGGAACAGATAGATATTTCGCATTTATAATATTATAATTGGGATGATTAATTAATTAATGAATTAAATGCAATGAGATAAAAGATCCGGTAATAGTTTTCTTCGAGTCATCACTGTTGTTAAAATATGTATTTATATACTCGTACATATTTGAAATTGTTACCGAGGTGACAATTCGATATAATAGTCAACGAAGTTTCGTAGGCCAGAGTAGACCCTAAGGGACGTGGACTTAGCAGTTCGTAGTCGGAAGGGAGAGGAACGTACGAACAAGGCTCAGCGGTGTTTTAGAGGGCTGGCGCAAGTGCGGCGCGGGACGAGGGCTGCCCCAAACCACCCCATCCGTCCGGAGAACGGCTTCGCTTGTTTTGCCACTGCATTCGTTCAGTTACGAACGCGACATTCGCGCCTCCGCAACGTGTCACAAGCGCTCTATCCACTTTGCGCCCCGAGCCTGCCATGTGTTCGGGCAAAGTTTATACGAACGTCAAATTTTATTAGTGAAAAATGGAAGGCATATTTAAAAGAAGAAAAAAACAGCACGCGCTTCCGTTCAGGTAAACTATTTTTCATTTAATTTTTTTTAACAATCCTTATATCATACAAGTTTTGAATAGTTTCAGCTCGGCGTCAAGGATGCACGTACTGAAATTGTAGAGTGCTAAATTTGCGAATTATTGCCGAAAGCAAAGCGATTGTGATACCTTTGTGATACGGTATCTTAACGAAATTAACTGGATTTTGAAACTGACGAATTATTTATAACTAAAAACTTTTATAAGTAAATAAATAAAAGCGAATTACATAAATAAATACAAGCTTTTGTTTATAAAAAGATTTTTAATACACCAATTACGTGTTATAACTTTTAAAAGCTATTTTCTCTTGTGTCATTATTTTCATTAAAACCGGTTTAATAAAAATATAAATATGAAAATAAAATAGGAAGTATGTAACCGTATAAATAGAAAAGAGAAACTATGTAGCAAGCGAATAAATACAATAAAACCGTCTCATGTATTGATCAGATAAACCTAATAATGTGACATGTATTATTTTCGCGGAAATATCTCTTATTTCGTGGAGTGGAATAGGTCACAGAATTAGGAAAACTTATAATAATAACATGAATGTATATTTTATTTTGTGGTATATGAAGTTAACCATACCTGTATCATCGCAATCGGTATATAAATAATACGGTGAAATTCTATAAATAAGCGAAGTCGTCAGTGATTGTACGTGGTAGTGCTGGAATGATTATCATAATTATAGCTCTTTGGGCCAGGTTGATCGGTGTGATACCACACTCTCGTAGAATATCGGCGTAAAACGGTTAGCTTTAAAGTAATCGGTTTCCTACGATGAGTGAGAGTTTTCCCTTTCCCATCTCTCTATTCCAATCCCGTATCCCACCCCTTCTATTCCATTCCTCTTGTCCGATCCCTCTATATCTTATCCTCCATCCTATCCCAAAGGCTGACAACGCGTTAGCTTTGCCTTTGACATTGCTAACGTTTATAGGCGACGGTAACCACTTTCCACGAGCTAGGCCGTCTGCCTGTCTGCCAGCTTCGCAATAAAAAGCATGTTTTATAATTTTTGACCTAATTATACTATAGGTCATTTTTAGGGCACAGAAGTTAAAAACAGAACCCTTTTAGTTTAGACATATCCGTTCTATTCTTTCTGTCTACACCTGACAAAGTAATTTATTTCGTTTGTATACTATTGGCAATATGAATGAAATTTGAAGGGCTGGTGTGTTTTGTGTGTTTTCAAAGGTTGGGGGTGCCAATCATGCGGATGTAGCTGAAGAACGAAAAAAATATGAAACCACATCAGTGTTTAGACAATGTTTATTAACGGATTGAAATATGTATCTAAGTAATGTTTAAAACAAGTTTTTATAATAATTTCTTAAGTTTACCTGACGGTAAGCACGTAATAAAACTTTGTTTTGGCGTTATTAAGCACGGTTTTTTGTTTCGGCGATTTGGCCACTTTTCCGTACATGTAATCACGAAAGACAAAATGTCAAGTGTCAGTGAGTAATGTTAAAGATTTTAATTAGCCTACCCCTACTTGTTCATTTTAATGTTAATAATAATTTTGTTAATTATAATTTACTCTCATTTTTAGCTCCCACCCATTTTAATATTATGTAAAATTATTAGAGCTAGGCATGTTGCTGAACAGTTTCTTGCGCCGCTTCTTCTCTTCAAGCCACAACATATTGCGAAGCAATGGTAAATTAGATTAGTGTCCCATAGAGTAAATTTAATAATAAACATAAACAAAACTTAAACGTCGCGTTTTTACGACTTTGGAAGCCTATTACTACCGCCTTTGCATTGAATGAATTAAAAAATCATTAAAGATCATTGTGCTTTTCAAGTCCTTTTTGAACCCACACGCATAATTATAGATAGATAGATAGCATTTTCGATCACACACCTGTAAAGGGTTTCGAAACCAGATGCAGTGGACGTTTATCGCTTTTAGGGAACCCTTAACTGCAAGAGTACTGATGCTCATTCGATAATGCACTTTTAGACAAATGGGAAAAACTTAATAAAATTCACTGTGTCCTAAAATTGCAGTACAGTTATCCGATACAATAATTTTCTGTGACACAATTCTATACTGTAGCAACATGCAAATAATTGCTATTTAAATATTATAAATTAATACATATTAAATAATACATTAAAAACATGTTAAATAAAAGTTGAGACTACGCAAAAATGTTGATATACCTTAATGAGACCAGAAGAAGCCTTGCCTACCTATTTCTGTATTTATTATACGAGTATTAACGGGTGGCTGAGTAATGCTAGATGAGACGAGAAGGAGATTCGCTCATTTATTACTAATATTATATATTATTAATAGGGGCAGTTTTCTCCTGATCACGTTTGACATTAGGCTTTTTATTTTATAAATATATAATAGAATTACGTTTTTACGGTTTTAAGTGCGGATATATTTGATGTTGTTTGCTTCCGACGCTGAAATTACCGCACTACAAAACCGTTAAAACGTAGTTTTATTATGTATACAAGCCGCGAAAATTTAAGAAAATATTATAAATACCTAATCAATAATGCACCTGTAGATATATTACGTTTTATGGCACCTCAATACCTCCGATATACCTGTGGCAAACTTTCACTGCCCGTGTTATGGCAAATTATCGCTGCCTCATAAACTATATATATTCAGTCATTTCCATTGACGGGTAGTTACAGGAATCAAACAACCCGATCATTTATAATATTTATAATTTTGCGTTTGACATGTCAAAACAATTAACAAGTACTATAATTATAATTAGATTAATTAGGATTTAAAATATATACCTACCTGTGACGACATTTGACTCACGGTTGTCAATTAATATCTATAAAATCTGGTCTGCCGGCCAGTAGGCGCGACAAACGAGGCTCTATACACCACACCATCGTTGGACAAATAAAATCAAACCATGATCCCGACGACCGTCTTATGGTCTTGCCCCCGATTAAATTTATTTTAACGAGTCTCCTTCTCTGGCATCAGGGTTCTTTATTATAAAAATGTCTAATATAATGTTTTTATATGATAAATTCATATATTTTCATAATCCACTCTTGAAAAACTAAAACTTATACATAAAATTTATCTGTTAGCTTTGCCTCTGCCTTATTTCAAAGGAACTGATGGTATAATCACCACATTTGCCTAACGTGGCTTGGCATTTCAGCTGCTCACTAATCGGTTATTTCGAAATGCTAATTTCATCATAATATTTAACTCTGTGCCACGTCATTTGAATGAAAGAAGTACCTTTGGTGAGCCGACTTTATATTAAATGCTGTTTTAAAAGCATTTCTTTGTAGAATCAATAAATTTAGTCTGAAAACAGACTTAGATGTAAACCTGCAGAATTTTGTTGAAGACGTAAACTTTTTGAGCATATTTAAGGTTTTCGTACTTAGAAAGAAGCGTATTCCAAGCAATGTCCTTTTCCTTAAGAGCTGGTCGATTTTGTTTTGTGAAAATATGTATATCAACCATTTTACACGATACTATAAATTCTCTATTATGTAATCGAGAAACCTATTTGGATACTACCCAGTGACCTAGAAAGACCTAAGAGATTCCAATTTAGCCCAACGTAATAGACAGTTCTGTATTTGAAACAAAATGGGTTTGTTTATAACATATGCATGAACTAGCTGTGGTTTCGACGTTTCTTACGCGGGACTTGGACAGACGCAGCATTATGATCATTACTGTTACTTCTATTACATGTAATAAACAGTTAAAAATATTATTATATTCTAAACTAAGCAAGATATCTAAATGGAACGTACACAACTAGTCCTGCTACTAGTTTTGTTCCTATCGTTATCCTACCTTACCCTTCTTGTCGAATTGTCATGCGAAAGACAAAACCGTATCGTAATCAGTATTTAGATACTGATTTCTTGCTTACTTGCCGCAGAGTGCTTGAAAATTTATCACTTATGTACAACGTTAAACTATCGATGAATTGACATCCACCATCATACACAGAATGTTGTAACCGTAGTAGGCAACTCCTCTAAAACTCCTCTTTTTTTGACGCCTTTCATTACTCACAATTCAGTGTGAAGTGAGTATAGAAGCAGCATGTAAACACTCATTGTTTGTGATGTTGATACGGTAGTATTTTGTGAATTCATTTCAGCAATGCGAGCAGCTTCGGGGGCCGCTGTATGTAAACGAGGCATGACAGTTTTGTAATACACTTTGACGTTGATCTTGTACATGAAGACTCCATAACTTATCTGGACTCCCTTCAATTTCCTTTCAGTTTGGCCAACAAACTTATTAACATCAAAGAATTAATCCTTCAGATGCTAGTACTTGTCAGCGAAACTAATAATTTTCACTGAAAATACCTCTTGATTGCACATATTGTTTCTCGTATACGTTATCTTTTGATTTTCAGTCAACTGAGCATAAATTTTACCCTTGTAATATTCCAATGTAAGCCAAAGCTACCTTTATTTTCCAAATTTGATTTGAACAGTTCACGAAAGTTCCAACGGGCAGCTTGTTATATTGAACCGACATAGAATACTTTGATAAAGGGAGATCATCTCCTGTATTTGTAATGAAAGTTGATTTTAGTATTTGCTCGTTTTAAATAAATTTAAACTTAGTACTGATCTAGATATAGAGATAGTAATTAGCTAAGTGTGTCTGCGAATTCGGAATTTTTATTAACAATCATTATATTCATATTAATTCAAACAATAACTTTATAGCTAAATTAGCAGTTTTCTCCTCGGCTACGCCACGGGGCAGACCCTCGGTAGTAGCATTTTACTGACATAAAGACTCAATTTTTTGTATATATATATATATATATATATATATATATATATGTATATATCCTCAGTGGAAAATTATTTTACTGATAATAATCCGTTGCGTGGTTAGTAACAGTTAGCGGATAAACAGACAGATAGACGCGTGTGGTAACAGATAATCTGATACAATAAAGTCTCTCTTCTATGACGATTCCAATGCTTGTATTAGGATCAACGGGCCTACTCTGATTGGTTTAGCAACGAAAAAGGTGTTAAACAAGAATGTCTAGCATCGCCGTGGGAATAGATGATACACTACATAAGAGCCGAGGTTGTTCAACCTTTTTAAGGATTGTTGCTTGGATGGCTTGAAAAAAAGTGAAAATGGTTTAAGATTACAATTTCCTGCGGCCGGACGGCCTGTCGTTAGAGGCGACAAAACAACTTACAGCCAGATGGTAGGGTATTATATATATGCTAAACTAGATGGCGACTACCCCTGGCCTAGTGTATGTCGCCATAACAACCTTTTGCTGTGTTCCGGCATTAGTGACCAGGTTCCAGTTTCCCTAAGACAGCAACAGCGCATTTGTAGCACATTTGGTGTTGCAAATGTCCATAGGCATTGGTAACCGCTTTCAATTAAAGTGGGCCGGTTGCCGGTCTGTTGAAGTCCTGCAATAAAAAAATGGGCTACTCATCAAATGTCTATCCTACGCCGATGATCAGGTTATACCTTCATCGGAAAAAGAGTTACAGGAGATGGTAACGATTATTGATGAATCTTTAAGAACAAGGCATGATTAATGATGATTAATGCGAACAAGACGAAAATTATGGTGTTCGGAAGAGATGAAAGGATGACAATGTGTAACATACAAATAAGAAATGAAAAACTGAAGCAAGTAAAGTGTTTGTATACCTAGGGTGCATGTTTACAAGAGATGGAAAGCATGAGAGTGATATTGAAAGGAAAGTAATACCAGGTAATAAGGTGAATGGAGTGCTCTTTTATAAACACTCGGAGAAGATATCTGTAGGGGCATGCCTCGATGTCCATCTAGGAATGTTATTACCAACACTCATGTATGGCAGTGAAAGTTGGGTATGGCAGGATAAACGCAGTTGACACTTCACACACACTACTTCTCAAAGCTTGAGAGCTTTGAGAAGTAGATGTAAGGTTAATGTAAGTGGTCTGATAAGAAAGTCAATGTAAGTGATGTGATGATGATGAAAAAGGAATGTTTAGGGTGGTTTGGGCATTTAGAGAGAAAAAAATGAAAGCAGAATCACAAAACAAGTATATGACAGTAATGTGAGTGGTAGAGTCGGTTCCGGTGGACAGCGACGTACTCACCATGATCAAACTGAAGATATTTTGAAGAAAGATCATATGAAAAGCACTTTAAATAAGCGTGTATGCATGAAGAGATTAATGAAAGTTGCTGAAGCGATAAGTGTTTGTCAGGATCGTAGTGCCTAGATTTAAATCCATCTTCTCTGCCTACCTGTATGTATGTAAAACAAAGTTGCTTTCCGCGTCTTCTGAACTAGAAGGTCAAAATACCTACTTGTTATAGTGTGGGCTGCTTAGTTTACCTACCAAGCAAACCCTGGTGTTAGTGTTCTTTCATGAACTGCCTTTCGGCCGCTGACATGGTTCATGTTATGACAACCACTACCTATGACAATCACCTACGTAGGTTGATAGGTAAGTAACTATTTATTTATTTTGTAGTTTTCAGTGCACATAAAATAAAACCGTTTAACTTAAAAGTTTTTTTACCGATTTTTATTTATACTCTGTATTAAATATAGTCCATATGTCATGCTGATGTATAAGCTTAAGCTTACTATACAATTTCAATAAAATCTGTTCAGTAGTATTTGTGTAAATAATCCTCACTATATAATATTATAAATGCGAATGTCGCAACCTTAATATAAGGCTCTCATGGTCAATTCCACCTTCGCGAGATGGTGTTATAGGTATTTTGAATTAAAAATGAAGTTTGACATTTATAAGAATTATATAGCATGTCCACAACGTTACATATGTAGGTAAATATCGTTTTTATAACGCCTGGGGGAATGCATTTATGCACTGTCTCCTAACTCGGTAGGAGGCTACCGGAGGGCGTGTGGGATTCCCAAAGGCCAGTTCTCCACTCTGTCAACAAAATTTGCATTAACGTGAGCGAATTTATAGTATAATATATTAAGATAGTAGGTATAAAGATGGGTAGGTAAGGTAGGTATATCTTGTAAATTAAACCTTACTTAGACAGTATGTCATCTAGAGTTTGGTAACAATATGTACTTATACACATATATAAAAAAAAGTTCGGATAAAATAAAACCCTTATGCTGGGACTGCACCTGCGATTGAATTAATATTCTTGACTATTGCCAAATAACATTATGATCACATTACGATGATAAAATAGCATATATATAGAATGACACATTTATAAAATAATATTTTAATAAAAAAAATACATTTTGGCTGAAATTGTATAATAAATTATGTTTTAAATAATTAAACATAGCTTGAAAGTTTTAGTGCTGCTATTTAAATAATTTTTATACTGTGAACAGACAAGAAACGTGTCAATCTCTGTAGTAATTTATAACATCTATAATAGTATTTTATATAATAGTATTTTATAACATCCGTATTCTCTTTACTACGGTTTTGCAAAATAAATGAACACAAAAACACGGTGTTCTGCATTTATTTTTCATAAATATAAGTGCAATTAATTTGCAAGTTTGCGTTGTAATGAAAATGCTCTTGGTAATTGCATTTCTGTGTTAGCTACTCTCTTTTAATAAGGCAAAAAATGTAAATGACGTAGATTTTGTCATCCATCTAATATAAGTGGTGAGCTGGCATAAAAGGTAATTAGGGGCACGTTTTGTATTCCCACTGGCTTGCGTGGAAAAGTTGAATCAACCATAATGTATTGCGTAACTTATCTAATCTGAACGTGTGTGCCCACTGTGTTAGGATTATGAAAACATAATAAACAGGTAATCGGCATTGGCTTCATGGATTCCGATAAAGAAGTTTCAACGCGTCTTGGCCAGACGTGGCTCCAAATAAACCATCTGGTCTTCATCGATTTGGTTATTTGTTCAGATTTCATATAAAGTGACTTAGTTTTAAGAGGACTTGTTTCATTTTCGGGATTTCGATACCTAAAAGTAAAAAGGAATCCATGGTCTCACATCTCCTAAGACTAGACATTTGAAATTTAGCACACAAGGTGTTTTGCACATCTATAATTAGGATTTCATTTGTAAACATGTTTTAAAAATATCAATAAAATTAACGGTTACTACTTTTCTCAACATGCCAATTTTGAGCATTTATACGAGGTTTTGAATGAATATGTCGTATGTGGCATTTTAACAAAAAGTTATATAAGATTATAAATGTAGGAATTACCCCTTTACTTTATAGGGACAAGTACCGCTCGTGCACACCGTGAAGGGGTACGTGTTAAAAGTTTTATGCTGAGATAATTTTTACTAAAAAATCTGTAAATATTTTTTTAATTCATTTTCGAAGTTGAATCGTATTATTTTATACCGTATTGTATTTATGGAACTATTATTCCTGCTCGGACATGGCATCTTGTTTTATTATAATAACAATTTTTTTTAAAACGAGGTTATAACAAATTGATGATGTTGTATAATTATGTTTTAGAGAGGTAGAATGTTCTGTCATTAAGCCGAGCCGTATCTGCCTTATTGCCGTAGCTGTGGGAGTAGGATACGATCCTTATTTGAATATAATAAAGATATTGCAGAAGCAATTTCTCAACATTATTCAATAAATTAGATACACCTCCGAGCTGGCAAATTTACATAATTTTCCCAAATAATCAATAATAAAACACTCTATGTGTTATTATCTGTGTCTGTGTATCTAAAGCTTATTAACGTTCAATTTCGAACTTCCAATAAGTAAGAACATTAGGATTAATTAATTATATTATTAAAGCAAAAGTGGATGGATGCAGTAGTGCCCGACACACCTTCCATGATCAAATTGATCGTGTATTAGCAGAAGGTGATGTGAGGAGCCTTAAGAACAGACGAGCGTGCATGACAAGAGCTATGAATGTCAAAGAAGCAAGTGAGGTGTGTAAGAATAAGCCTGAATGGCGCTCTGTTGTTCGTATTGTATTATTAAAGCATATTGTTACAATACGAAAACAATTTTAATTAATAACATAGCAATGATTTAGTGTAGAAATCAGATAGAAGGCTTGTAAATTACCCAATTGTATTTATGCGGTAGGGCCTAGTAAGGAGGAATATTGCACAGTTTACCTGCTAATGTAATATTTTGAGGTAGCTTAAGTTTCTTAGGCAAATAACATGTTCAGCAATAAAAATAAAGATGGGTGGAGGATAGCTTTCTTTTATGACACTTTGAATGCAACAGACATGTAATAGAATAGATATAATAGAATACTACATTTTCTAGTGAGTGTTATTGTATTTACTTTGTTACAAATCTTTTAGGTAATAAATTTTGGCGAGCACGCTTTCGTAAGAAAAGTATTTCTATTTAAAATCTTAAAACAAATCTACTTCGTTGAATTCCAGAAAACAAAAATATTTTGGTGCGTTAAGTGACATAAAAAATCAAATTTTATTCGCAGTTGTGTGTTGAAGATCCCTTCGTTATAGAGTCGACCCTCTACTGACGATCCCCAAAATCCACGATACAAACGACGGGGTCCCTTTGGCACCCTATTTTAAAGGGCAACTGTATTCGTATATATTATGTAGGTATAAACATTTATTATTACCACGACGCTTTTGGTTATTCCCAAATTATTGATGAAAAATAAATGATAACTAATAATTTAATAATTAAAGCTGGAGACTGCGTTTACCTTGAACGATTTACTATTCGATCGAAGTTTTTGCTCGCGTCGAACGGGCTTGGCTCACTTTATGCATTGAAAATATGGGAAATGTTTTCTGAAAATATACATATAAACATATTAAAGTAATAGTACATTGTTGTACAGATGGGAGAACGTGGGCGATTGCAAACGATTATGTCCTTTGAGACCCGAAGCGCAGCTGACGGCCACTACTTACACGAGGTGTGAATCGCAGTTTCTCTTGGGTGATATATTACAGTGCTTTATACTACACCTGCGAGGAATATTATAAGCATAATATTATTAATTGGAATATATTTAAAACCTTATGTAATATTTTTGCCAGGGAGATTAATATTGATTTGAGACAATTCTTATTTGTTTTATAGGTACACTCTATATTACAATAAACAGCAGTTTGTCTTCATGTATTAAGAAGGTAGTCTCATATATTTTCGACACAATTTTATTAAGTATACCACAAATAGTCTCTGAATTTTGATTTTTGTGTACGGAAGAGCTTTAAGGAAGCTTGACAATTATTAAATTCTCGAGGATTTTAATATTGTTTGTTGTTATATCAATAAGTTCTTGCGCCATTTACCACCACAATTTATTTTTGGCCGCGTGCGGCGTCGTTAGATCTCACTATCAGTACTAGACGACATTTTGAGTAGAAAATAATATGTAATAAAAAAAACCAGAAAGAAAAAACATCCATTCGCGCGCTCTATTCTCGCTTGCGTCTTTTTTACGTAATATTCAGAGAATTCAAGTGACCTCTATCATTTTGCTTCCCTATAAAGTGTATATTTATATTATTATGTTGTCACTTCTTCATATGATTATAAATCGACTACAAAATATGTTCGTTGGATTTTAAAGACAAGGGTTTTCATGTCGTTTTACACACAAGTTATCGAGCGTAGTAGCGAGCTGATGAACACAGTTGGGAGCAACTTGTCTCTTTGAGCTTTATTTCGATCTTAAAATTGACAGTGGCTATGCGCATAAAATGGTCCAAGCCTCCTCTGTCACGGTGATGTTACAGAAGGGGACGGCTAAAAGGAAAAGTGAAAACGAAGCTTTCTCAGTCCTGATCCCTTGCCGCAGGTTGGGGCGTCAAAGAAAGTATTAGACACCACTCTTTTTTGTTCTGAAAATAGCTTTAAGGGGTGAGACGGTACCTTATCTC
The DNA here is from genome assembly GCA_012273795.1 of Dendrolimus punctatus. Classification (NCBI taxonomy): domain Eukaryota; kingdom Metazoa; phylum Arthropoda; class Insecta; order Lepidoptera; family Lasiocampidae; genus Dendrolimus; species Dendrolimus punctatus. The sequence goes on along the minus strand of CM022533.1, from coordinate 12,036,736 downwards.
ACTGCTTAGATAAAGGTTCTGAGGCGGCGCTACGTGTTCCCGCACGCGCTTCCTTTGAAATAATACTTCAGAGGAGATAAGTCTCTGCGAGAGAAGGGTCTCGTTAGGCCAAAGTTGTCGGATTCATCGGAAGAGTTTTGGTTCCGAGGTGGTTTTTTAGTAGGTAAGTGACTTAACTGTTTCGAGATACAAGCTGAACTATTATATCGGCGGTTGATTTTAAAAGACGGATGCACTTCGAGTTAAAAATGAACAAACAATAATTATATACGTGTGCCTTTTTGTTTCCTATATTATATACATTTGACAAAAAATAAAAACTTCAATTAAAAAAAGCGACTTCAAAGACTAAAAAACTAAAATGTATAAAATAACTTATTTCTAAAGCTATTTGTATGTCTTTCAAGACCATAAAAATGGTCGGGACTTTTGGAGGGCTTGCGTGGGGCCATGGGGAGGCCAACACGTAGAGGCCCCTTGATAAATTTAATGTAAATATGTGACGTAACACTGACCGGCGATTCTCCCTGTCTACACCATATAATAATGCACCCAAGGACAAGCCTCGGCCAGTGTAAGACTATTGTGGGAAATGAGGACAAAAAGTACCGGGCTATTGTGGTGAACTGTTAATGGTACTGGCGGTCTGGGAATATGGGGACTATGGCGTCTGTCCGTCGCAATGTTCAGGGAACATGAAAAAATGGGCAGACGGTGACTCGCCACTCCCTGCATGGGCCCCTAAAAATGCCATAAAAGACAGGGGCAACATGGGTGTGTGTGGCTAAGGGGTGTAAGGAGGTGGGTTGCAGGTTCACCGAAGCTACTTCTGACGTGATGCCATTTATCACTTCCACCCCTGGAGCTTGAGTCTTAGCTCTAGCGATCTCCACTCCGTGCCGGCTGGCTAAGGCAACCACGCAGACGGGGGCCTTGTCTTGGCCCCCGGAGTCAGGTACGAGGTGTCGCCACTCACCTAAGGCTATTATTATTAATATATTTATCTAAAACATCTTAAAGTCGGTGCTTAGTAATTTTCAAAGTATAGTAATGTTTATGTTTTACTTTGCACTGACTTCAAGATGTTTTAGATAATATATATTAATAATAATAGCTTTAGAAATAAGTTATTTTATACATTTTAGTTTTTTAGTTTTTGAAGTCGCTTTTTTTAAACGAAGTTTTTTATTTTTTATTTGTTACTTTTTAGCGTCTAGCTATCTATGGGTGGACCTACGAATGGTGCCGCGCTTCTTAAAAAATATAGGTCCCAAGAAATGGGAACAAAAAAATTTTCGTAAAATGAAAACTACTGGGCCAAACTATGTTCAATTTTTAGGAGTCCACATGGCAGGTATTCCGCTTCGAACAAAAAAAGAATCACGTAAATCGAATCATAAATCTCAGAGTAATTGGTGTACATATGGAACGAAAAGGAATTTTTTTTCATAAAAAATGTTCATAAAATGAAAACTACTGGGCCAAACTATGTAAAATTTTTAGGGGACCAGTTGGAAGCTATTCCGCGTCGAACAAAAAATAATCACGTAAATCGGATCATAAATCACGGAGTAATCGGTGAACATACATAAAAAAAAGATCCCGACGAATTGAGAACCTCCTCCTTTTTTCGAAGTCGGTTAAAAATGTAAGTACTATACACGTACGTAAACACAAAATAAGTAATAAACTGACATTTATTTTTAAAAAGCAATTTAATATTTTGACATACATTCATTGACATTCCAACAACGTTACCGATTGATACGACGGTATACGAACTGTAGCCACATTGTAAGCGCAGCCGCAGTAATGTATGATAATTCCAAGAAACGATTGAATATCGTGATGTGACTAAAAATGCACGTTTATATTTATCACGTTATTATTACATAGAACTATAATAATACGCCTGCAGATAGGACTTTAAGTATAATACAAGAACTTCCATTGTTAAACCTAAAAACCCATTAGATTGTTACTTTGCTACTCGTTTGTTACTCCTTAAAAATCTTTAAGAAAATACGCTTATTTTCTTAAAGGTTCGAAGATCTGATAACATGACGACTGAAATAATCAGTCTTAATAGATTTTTGTGAGGATATTCTCTAAGGTCTGGAGGAGGATATATATACCCAGCTGTTATATTTATTGCGTTAAAGCTTGCATTAGTAAACGCAACGAAACTATATTTTAATATTTTTATCTTTGCTTGTAGGCAAACTGGCGAATAATTCACATGCTAAGTGGCTATCGTCGTCCATGAATATTACCAACACGCAGGGAGCCGATGCATTGTCTATTTTTATTTTAAAACACTAACTTTACCCCGCGGCTACGCTGCGTAAAATACTCGAGGTAGTATATATGTATATCACTTACATAAAAACTTAGTTACGTTTTTCATATACATAAAACTTCAATGGTAAATTATCTAACTAATAGTGAAAACGTTTAAAATCATGGCTACATTATTGTATATTACTTCACAAATAACGCAATAAACTCTTCGCTACATTTGTGTGAGAGGGTCAAAAACATTATCCTAGAGGAAGAAGCGACATAAGCTAAAAGTCCATAAGCTAAACTGACGTTTTTATCTTTTAAAGAATGTATAATAACAGGCAAAAGAACTATACCTGTGAATGGAACTGAAATGAAAATTAAATATGAATGATGTTTTCTAATGAGATTTTATTACTATAAATACTATATTAGTAGAGCGTTATTTATAATCTGTATTTTTTTAGACCCAAAACCCTACTGTTTATTGTTAAATTCACTACAATAACAAAGAAATACATTTCTAATAGTCTATTCAACTACCCATCAAAAACAGAAGTGAGTCGCAGCCAACCTGATTTGAACTAATATCATGATGTTTTTATGGCAACGTAGGTATTTGTTAGGCTACGCTCCATTAGGGACTCACAAATATGATTGATTCGCTGGGCAGACTGGTCCAGGCTATGCTGCACAGCGAGTATCATTGGGAGGGAGCGTCCAAATTCTGCGAGGCAGTAATGTCTCAAAAGCAGGCCGCTGAATGAGAAAGGGAGAGAGGTGCGTATGCGTCCCGCGGGTACCGCCATTAGTCGAGGCCCCGGAGACGCAGGTATACGCAAGGTCTCCTCCCGTAATACCGCTGCAGGGGTTCTCCAGCATGTGGGGAGTGGAAGATCAAAACCCTGCTGGCAAAGTGAGTCTGCCCTGCTTCCCGGTGCATTCTCAAGCACTGATGCGCAGGATCAGCGTGGTTGTAACTTCGTTCTAAGTTTCACGCTCTTCCTACCATAAGCTCGGGGCATATGGGAGGAAGGTGGGGTTTCGTGGGGTTTCAGCACAAGAGCTACCTTTCCCCGTAGATAGGGGTACCTTGCTAAGTCCCCGCACATGCCGTGTTATCTGCGTTATTTTCAGTGAATAATTGTCATTGCTTTGATCTAATACCAGTAAAAGACGCGGTAGTATACGTAATGTATTTCTCCTGCTTCAAAAAAAAAGGGCTCACACCAATACCGTCCATGACCGCGATATTTACAGTTCCGCTTACTTGTCGGCGTTACAATCGTAAAGCCAAGTGGAACGGTTATTCGACCCACCTCTTGACGTGGGTCGTAGTGAACGTTGTGATCGAAAATGATGACGTCATAAGTGACGTTTTCGCCACGACCGCGGTTGCCTGATGGCACGGCTAACGCGCTGTTCGTGAATTTAAAAAACGCCAATGGCACTGCATTGGCGTTTTTTCTGGCATCTATTTTGTTGCTTTCGTCTATCCCACGGAAATGACGTCATTTACCGGTATAAAAGTATCCTAAGTTACGACACGGGATATGAGTTACCTGTGTATCATCACGTGATGCTCTAACAAACAGACAGACAAATTAAAAAAAAATCGGAATCTCCTGGTCCGAATTAGCCCGTCCGATTTTTTCAAATTTTTCAATTACTATTTATACTAACTAAAATAAACTAAAAACCATTTACAGATTTATTATAGAATAGATAGATATATTAATAGATGCATTTTTAAATTATAAAGTTTTCTATATAAAACCATGTGCTAATGTCACGAAAATACACGTGTTTCCAAGCAATCCAATCATACAGGACCAAATTCTATATACGAATGAAGCCGTTTGAGCTTTAGTATGCTGTAATAGGGTAAGCAGGCGTCCCAAAATAGTGAAACCTAATTTGTGTAAAATGTTCTAAGCGCTATACGAACGGTCTGTTAAGTAGAAACATACATATTATGTAGCTAGCCGTTGCCTGCGTAAGAAGTGAGGTAAATTTATCTTACGAGGAAAGTCTATACCAACACGTTCATTGTGACACTAGGTGTGCAAAACTTTAGGAGGGTGCTACGTGTCCAAATGGTCTTCAAGTGGCTTACACGTACCATTTTCCTGCGTAAGCGTACATTAAATGCTAATTGCTTACCTTATTTAATACTTTAAAATGAGGGCGTTGTGGAAAAGCCGACCGAAATTTTAAATTATAAATCTGATTATTAACTTAAACAATAAAGTGGCGAAGTGCGTGCGTACCACACAGCTACGGAAATCTTAACATAAAAATAGTGAAACGATTCAACTGCATGAAGTAACTGTCATTTGTAATATCTTAACGTTTTATTTTATGTTATAAATACATTTTTCTTTAATGATTGAAAATAGGATCTCACTCTTTTCAATATAGGTCGCTTCTAACACCGAGACCGATTTACGTCAGCAGTATTTGTTCGCGATTTTGTGGAAGATAACGTTCACCTTTGTCCAAGTTAATTATGACAAAGGTGAACGTTAGCACGGTAGATAAAGTAGTTCGTTAGCTATAAACTGGAAATGTAAGAAATTTAGAAATAAAGTAATGTAACATAAAAACGATAAAAAACTGTGACAAAATAAATAATAAGAGGAGGAATAAACAAACATCTTTGATATTATTAGGTAACGAAAATTCGGAAAAATACAAGTGGAATTTAGATTTTAGCAAACATGCTGCCTACAGGCAGGCGGCCAGTGTACAGTGGGTAATTATGTCTAGTTAACTAGAAGCTGCAAGTGAAAATGATTACCTCAATGACAAGTATGTATGTAACTTGCTATTAGGGAAGACCGAGGAGAGTTGTTTCGTATAAACTATCTTATTATAGCATATAATTTACATGCTTATTACGTTTATTAGTTACTTTTTCGATTATAATAGAGGCATAACAGTGTTGTCTGTCGCGTTAAATATTATCTAGTCTTCTAATGTAAAGCTCGATGGAAGACAACTTGGGCAAAATCGTGTTGGGTCCCTGTCTTAATGGGGAACTCTTCTAACTTTTCACTTTAAGCTTGCGGCCTTGTTGTGAGCGTTTACGTGCAATCGAGCGGAAAACATTTGAATTCAATGTATTTGTTAATTTGAAGAGCCCTAGATAATAGAATCTCAGCACTTTATTTCGCAATTCGAAATGTGATATCGGGTGAAAACATTGTTTTAAATTATGAACCGACCTTTTCATCATAATATTAAAGTTATCTATCGATTAAATTATAGCCTGACTGTGTAGAAGTGAAACAATTGAACTGTTTTACTAACGCAATTTTTATTTTTAAATCTTTCACATTGTAATTTAATTTTATGATGGTTTATCCGATAATTGGAAAATCGGTTTTTAAATTTATTTTCAACATAAGGTCTGCTCCACCACGAATTGGAAGTAGTCGACAGAATATGTGTACCATAAATGTTCCATTCGAAATATTGTATTAAGGAATATCGTCGCAGTATTCACCACTGTGCAACGTCTTATGACTGTTCTATAAAAAAAAGCGGCAAGAAGTAAGTCACGCAGCAGGAACGGAGCAAACACACGATGGCAGCACGGCGTGTCATTGTCGAGCGTAGGTTGTGTCAGACATATCCAGATTTATCCGTGTAGGAACGGAGAAAGAATACAATTTCCTGTGGCTGGGCGGCCAGTCGTAAAGGGTGACAAAACAAACCACAGCCAGGTGATTAGGGTATTTGTCCATCTGGATGGCTGCCTCCTCTGATATAGAGTATGCCACCAGGTTCGTCTCCTTTTAGAGATCCTTAGCACATTGGTAGCACCTTTGGTGTTAAAAATGTCTATAGGCGATGGTAACAGCTTTTCATTTGCTGCCTGTCTGCTGAACTCATGCAATAAAGAAAAGTTTAAAAAATACATACGTCTGGAACCGCACGTGAGTAGTACGCTGAGTTGAAGTTAGAACCGGTTGGAGGTAACAGCGTTGAACAAGACATGCATTAGCGGTTGTCCTCCCACTTGTCCCACATTGTCGAAGATATAATGATTTACGGTGTAAATAAGTGCATATAACTGTTTCATTAGTTAGATGCCGCCTGAAGAGAATAGATGTCGAGAATGTCCTATTACATGTAACGATGCTTGTAAAAAGTCAATAAATGATGCTTCATGGCGATGATTTTTTCTAATATTCATCTAACGTAACAATATTTAAATGACAATCGTGATACAACTAAATGAGCACCATTTAATGGATGTTTGTATCCATCTGATATAAGGATGTCAGTAATTTTATTTTTCATCTTGTAGTCCCTTCCATTTGAAAACTAATCTATTTCGAGATCTCAAAGCACTACTTAAATTAAATTCCTATAAGGGAACCATTTATGGATCACTACGTAATTTATAAACGTCTATTTATTTCAATAGGCATTTACACTTGAAACTTTTCAACAAATATAAATCAAAGTTCTTTTCATCAGATTTTAAAGTACCGGTCCCAATCTACAAGATAGATTAGAATTCGATAGATGCGTTAGTATGCATTCCTTGTTTAACCATTTATTTTACTCGCTTGCCGCCCGCTCTCAGCTGTGCCTCAACATCCGCGTCCCCGCCCGGCTCAATGAAAGCCGTGGTACATGCGAAGCGGCGTTGATTCCCACTCAAACGACCCACTCATTTAAAAAGTTTTATACGAAGAAGTTACCTTTCTTTTCAATTGCAAACATTTGCTAGAAGTATAAAATAAATAGGTCCTTTTTAAAAACAATAAAACGATGAAAAGGTGTAATATAGAATTAATGCATATACTCTTTGACCATAAACAGCTACCTAAAATGTAATGGCCCACTGCTGTTGCCTGAAACTTAATTAGTTTTATTTTAATAAGCTAAAGTAATGTACGGTTTAATTAAACTATCGTGTGGCTGAACTGTTATTAAAGGATAGGCTGTGATTATTAGGGTCCTTATTAAATAATCATATAACTTTAGTTATAATAAGCATAATAAAAGATGTGGCGGCTTATTGGCTAAATAAAGCCAGTTTCATTCATAGCTATCTTCTGATTCTTAATTACCTGGACTAAAATGTGACTTGAATCAACAACTTACCACTGGAGTTGATTCATATAGAATTTCTATAGGATTCAAATCAGAGTGGTATCTTGCTCTAAGCTTGCAACATAATAGCCAATCCGGGGTGAATCAAGGAAGCGACATAGTGTTGATAGTAACCACGTAATCTAGATCCTGTGTTGTCCCAGTCTAATGGGTACTATAAAGGGGCGCAAGTTATAGTTTAGCGAGGTAGTTGGGAACGTCTTTACAAGAGTCCACTTACAGCAGTCTGTGGTGGAGATTTGGTTCCGGATCTCAGCATTTGGTTCTGTGCCCCCACCGACCCCGATGAGACGAAGGAATACCCCTTGCGTTATTTAAAAAAAGACTGCAACATTTAAAAAAAAACCGAGTATAGCAATGTTTCTAATAAAAAAAAGAAAACATTCTGTTGGAGAGAGAGGGATTGAATCGTTTAATCCCCCTTTCATATAAACAGCACTAGTTGGTGCCGGAGGGTATATAATGAACTTCGGCGGTAGAAGCACAGTTCGGTAACAGGCCTAGGAATGGAATAGTGACATGAGATCGACAGTGTTCCGCGAGCGCCCTTCACACTCGTATAATTGAGAGAAAATCCTCTTTCTTTCTTATCATTATGGAAGTACCTGTCTGCTGTAGTAAAACACGGGCGGGCTCATATCTACTAAGGTCTTAGCATTGGCTAAGCTGTACCATGTCGCTTAGGCTTCATAGAAAAGCACCAGGATAGTTTCAGCAATCACCGCATATCCCATATCTCTTCATGGTCTTTTTTGTCTAGCAGTGAGGTATGTATGAATTACTTCTGACAACAACATAAAACGTGCATTTGGTTAAGGCGCGATGATAATGAAGGAAAAATAACGCAAGGCAATCGGTGCATGGAGATTCATCAGTAATCAGTAAAGTAATGAAAGCCACCAAACTAGTTAGCACAAGCGTAGCCCGGGCTGAGGAGCAGGAGTTATATGGGTTGTGTATTATAAGTACTTAGGTATCTACACAATTTTAGACGAGTTGTTGCCAGAAGAACATACGAAAATATTGAATTATTCATATGCCAGAAATTTTCACGCAGCGTGTATATTTAATATGACTGTATTTTCGGTTTTGTTTTCCGCGGACATTCACGAAATTTTGTGGTAGAAATATTCTAATTTTATACTTTATATAATTATATTTCATATGCACATAAATACAATAAGTACATCAAGTATCAGGATACGGTGTAATTCAAGACGATATAAAGGGAACAAAGACTTTCCTGGAGCAAACCTTGAGTTCGTTTCCGACAGAAAGTACCATATTTTTGAGAAAGAGTGGTTTTGGGTAATATAGTGTGTTAATATACCTAAATATGTGTGAGTGTGTGTATTTATCCAAGAAAAATTACACATACGTGTATTGCGGACCGCCTTGTTTCACAAACGTGCCAATTCCAACCTAAGATGTCTGAAAGACATTCACTTTGGTGCTTGTAATGATAGGATCGCCCATTGTTCTTAGAGAAGTTAACTTAAGAAGTCTTAGAACTGACAATTTTATCGTAACGTAAGTTATACGTAAATATGTACATTAATTCATTTTAGTTTACACATAATAAACATAACGAACGGTAATTTCAAAGGCTTTGAAAAAGGATCATAGAAACATCCCAACAAAGTCATAATTAAACATTAGTATGACTATAGTTGGTCGGATTGTAAGAAATCATTAAATTTGAAACTCACACAATGACTATTCATGTGTTTGAATTAGGATCTGTTTCCGTGAATATAAAAAGAAAACTAAACGATCATGTTACTGACCCGGCACGTACCGTCGATTCGCCGGAACCGACAGGCTTATTAGCATAAAAAAGTTTAGGAAATATTTTTCTTCTTGTGTACGTACCGCTAGTTGCTAGCGTTTTTGCCCCAAAAAAAAGTAGATAGGTACTTAAATGTTAAACCGCACGCTTCCCGAGTTTTGCTCTCGCAGGTAGGTACATTACTAAATAGGGGAAACAGTGAAGAATTTGTACTGGCTTAATAATTATGAAATGGATGAACCTGAACGACGCTACTACACGAACGAGCGCAAATATCTGACTGCAATACTATAATGAGCGCCGAGCCGAGCCACTGGCTGCAGAAATTTTAGTAAATGCTCTTCAACATCTAGCATTCTATTAAAAATTGATTATGAAAACTCTGAAACCTAAATCAACCTATTAAATAATTATCTTTACAGTTTAAGTGCTGGGATATCAGTAACAATCATATCTGCACACAAACTCACATGCACACACACACACACACACACACACACACACACACACACACACACACACACACACACACACACACATATGCATCCACACCACAGGCACATGCTCATATAATTCATATATAACTTAAACTACTTGCATATTTTATAAACATAAGTGACAGCTACTATTTACTCGTATTTTTAAGCTGGAGATGAGGGGTCAGAAGTGCCATAATCACAGGATTCCTTTTCTAGTTTGGCCTCTCGGCTCTTCCACCCATAGTTAAGATTTTTTCCCGCTTTATTGTTATGTTTTGTGGAAAGGAAATAAAAAAATATGTGTGCGTGTACTAGTACACACACGTAAGAAGTGAAGCTTCTTTAAAATGGCTAAATAAATAAAGCGGTCGATTGGACCGTGGTAGGGGTTGATCACTTAATATAATTAAAACACAATAAAGTAAAGAAATATTACAATGCTCGTCTCACAATCCATCTATCAACAACTCGTTGCTACACAACCACCATCCTACACTCGGCCATCCTGCAAAATAATGTGACGCGTAACCGAAAAATGTGACGGACGGACGACGAATTTCCACCGCCGATAAAGAAGTTTCACTTCAATAAGTAAAACAATCTAATATATTAATATTAATGTAAGCAGTTATTTTGTGATGTTAAACACTATATATTGTTGTTTTCTCAATTACTAAAAGTATTTTCCAAACGCGTGTCAATACATGCACAGCGAAGAATTGTGTAATGGCAAAGAACGTTCCGCGTCTTTATTATGAGACTGGAACAGTAAAACATAGTGTATCCAAAAATATGTCATAATTATATTTAAACTTCTCGGCACGTTAAATATTAATAGTTGTCTTTGTCTCGTAATTAATACTCGATATTTACACACTTTTTAAGATTTCAGAACTTTCTTTAATACACTTAATCATATTATACGATACCTTACAGTTTATGACAATCACAGTTATTTACTTGAAATGCCACCTCATTGCGATGGCGAGTCCCGAAAACCAATATCTTCCTCATTTTCGTCTACACATCTACTACGTACGTAATACACAATCGAACAGACGAACGAACGGAAATGACCTAAATAATATATGTACACAAGGAGTCCGGTACTGTCATTCCCATTTGGTTGGCAAACTCTAAAGTGGCAAATTTGCCTATTACAGAAAATACATTTGTAATTTCTCTAGTTGAATATAAGAAAAGGACCGTTGAATAATAATTTGTATTAAAATTCCTCCTTTTTGCAGAATAAAACAACAGCATAGGTACACAACATATGTACATGGTCTACAAGCACACAATAACGTGGGTCCGATTTCCCATTTGTAAAGAAAAGGGAGCTGAAAAGAATCGTTCTCGTACTGTTAATGTCGGTCGAGCGGGAACTTCGCTTACAATACCCCAACCGTTAGGTTAAGTAATGTAACACTGGATAGCGATTTGGAACAACGTTATTAAAATAACTATAAGTGGTTTATATCACGTCGAAAATGGTCGGATAATCGACTAGATACGGTAAATTGCTTTTCAGCCACCTGATGATAGTGCTCCGGTCGTTACCATTCATTCCCAGTCGTTAGCACTTCAACGTCGTACTTTACGCCCATCTTTCGTATTTTCTAAGGAGACTCTTTTGTTGTCACTTTTATGACAAGAACGTTTGCGCAGATTGAATTGTAGCACTCGAGAGAAAAATATTTTCCGCAGTTTCAGTGTTATTCAATGATATCATAAGCTGAAATCGTTAAGGCGGGCCCTAAGAGCTGTGGTCGTCGTATTGACCACAGCACCTAGGGCCGGCTTGATCGGTGTGATATCACGCTCTCACAGAATATTTTCGTGGAACGTTTAGCCTTGCTAGTCGTGTTTCGAACGATGAGTGAGAGTTTTGATGGCCTACATCCTCCTCCCCTTTATTTAATACCCCTATCCAATCCCCTTTATCGCATCCTGGCAACGTGTTGACTTGGTCCCTGGTGTTACAAATATTTATAGGCGGAGGCAACCACTTTTCATGAGCCTGTTTACCAGCTTGACAATAAAAAAAATACCCCAAACTTGACTGTTTTCTAATTAGCAAAGCTATATACGAGTACATAGCTAAACTATCTCCAGACCCAAGAAAACAAGAAAATGGAAAGTGTATTTTTTGATATAAAACATGAGACATTTGACATGGTGGTTTAACATGGAGTTGCTTGGCATTAAAGACAAAAGGCCAAACAAAATTTCTATGAAAAAATGTATCTTTGATCACAATCATTTTTAATTCCAGCAAATTTGCATAGTCGAGAGCTTCTCGAGTATTATAACAATATCAATTCTTGATACAATATTTTATAACCTAATATTGGATAGATTAAAAACTTAAGGATATCAGCGGTAACTTCCGAAGTATTTTTAATAGTAATGCACATGCTCTTTATGGCCCTATTCACCAGTATACATACAGTCGTTAATATCCCGATAACCACCTCAACTTCCTACGGCCCTACTTTAGAGCATGGATTAAAACAAAATCTCAGATTATTTGCCGGCGATCCATTCATTTAACCTATAACTGAGTGGATTTGAAGCTCTTTGTTACCTATCAAGCCCCTAATCTCTTCGCTCTCTGTGACAAATTTCAACGAAGAACTTTATTAACAGCTTATAAGGATTACTTACATAATTTGTGTTGAGATTAAAATTACACAATGTCTGTGATTACAAATTAAATATTTTATTCAAGTAGCGCCCTAAATTATATATTTACAAATTATGTGGTGTCTAATATAAACCTTTTTGTTTAGAACATGAAGATTAGCGATGTCCATATATTTTCAGAATATTAAAAGATACTTATACGTCATGGCAATCTAGAGCTTTCTGCAAATAAATAAGTATATAAATTCACCGTTAAACATAGGCATTATAGGTGAGTATAAATATAAATGTAAAAGCACACTCCAAAAATAAATTCTTTAAATAACTTATACAAATTAATGTTAAAGTACATTATCTAGTTCCAAACCGCTGTTAGTAGAGAACGTTCCTAAAAGACTAGCTACACTGACATACTCGTACATGGGAACGCTAGGTTTTCCTAGGTCAAAATGTCTCATGCGACCAAAAAGCAACCTGGTTAGTCCCATGAGACATTTACCAGACGATTGGCAAAACCTCGATACAGCTTATGCGTTTTAGGCCCCATGGACCAGTCTTGGTCCCAAATATACTTACATACACTTTTAAGTATATTTTAAAAGACACATGTATTGTTAATATACTGAGTTCTGCTTCACCACAGAATTGGGACAGCACTTAGTTTTATACAAGCAAGACGATATTTTTCTTTTAGAACGTTTGCATTAGTAAAAGAACTTTAAGATTTACTTATCTGTATTTATGTATGTCGGTACTTTGTTATAGTAACAAAGAAGGGTATGTAATTAGATTACTTAATAAATATATTCTGTTTAATTGTTAGTCGTAATACCTCAGTGGTAAAGACAACCGCGTCTTCTTTCAATGATGGGAGTTCAATTTTGGCATTCAGTATGCGTCCCTTACAAAATTTTCGAAATAATTTACATTTTACCACTCGCGACGAAAGAAAATATCTTGAGGAAATCTGCACTTCAACTTTATTAATATGTGAAACGTGCCAAACCACCCTGGACAAACGTGAATATACTTTGCCTTTCCCAAGAGCCCAGATGGAAAATCATTTAATAGTGCGACATTTTTGGGTTGATATTATTAACTAGAATTATCCTCATGACTTCTGACGTATACCGCAGAAACGATGCCAATTTTTATGATAAAATTATACCCGTTTTCATCCTTTTTTTCACCTTCTCCCAAATCATTGGGGTCGGCACAATGTCTTTTCCTTTGCATTCCTCTATTCTGGCATACATTCTCTGTCACACCACAAATTATCATATCGTCTTTCAGACAATCCATCCATCTTTTTTTTATTTACTTTTACATTTGTACCCATCAATCTTGTAGTTTGACATTTTTTTGTAACGTGACTTTCATCCCTCTTCATTACATGCCCATACCACATTAATCTGAGATTATGTAAAGTTAATATAACGTGTTGCTAAAGTTGTAACTTCTTAATTATTTTAAAGGTCGAACATCTTATAAAAATACTTCTAACAAAATTTGATTTAAAAAGATTTTAGGGTCCAGTAGCTAAATAGTAAAATCAGTGGACATTCATATTACTGAACTCTTATTATAACTCACATAAAACAAACCACTTGGACGATTTTTTGTTTGTAATTTATTCACTTCCACTTGATATGCTTTTACCTTATAATGGAAATTAATCAAAGTCTTGATCTTTGATCTTTAAATAATGTAACAGAAGATCAATATTACAAGTGGAATAATTATCTTACATCGATGTTGAAGCGTAGTGTACACATGTATAAAAGTGTAGTAAGTACGTCTGTGTACAACAGAAATAGAAAACTTATGTCCACTTGTATCGTCTTACTCAAGTGTTTTGCGGTTGGGATTGCGGCAGTGTGTTACAATGCCATACTTATCAAGTTAACAATAAGAAAACTAATAATATGTAAAATATTATCATTCTATTTGAATGATTTATTTTGTAGTAAATAAAAAAATAAAAAAAACCTTCAAATAAAAAAAATGTAAAACACTAACCTTATTGTCGGTGGAGAGCATTCCCAAAATGCTGACCGCATTTACATTCTCTATGGCAACACTAATGCGTTGATCAAACTATAGTCCAGCCTTTTGATCACGCAAGACGAACTTATTTTTCATATGCGTTATAAGTATGGAGTAACTTGGGTACTTGCGTCTCACTGTAATGACATGTGTTCAAATGTTGGTTGGAAATCAAGCATCCCTTAGATATTTTTGGATTCAATATATAGATAATAGTACAAATATATAGTTTGTTTACATTTACCACTTGTGGAAAAATTCGTGCGGAAAACTGTACATTAAGATTATCGGTTTCCGAAACCCTTTTGTCCGCTTCATCAAATAAGGATTACTCATTCTACATGAAGAAATCGCAATGTATAAGTGAAACTTTTGATATATTATAATAAAATTATTTCTATCATAATGAAATTTTTCTTCGAAATTGCATGTGGAATAATAAGATATTCGAAATGTGACCGACTGGTTCGGGTCGGCTGACGTGACTCTGCTCGGAACGGTTTCAGGTGACATAAGTACCTATAAATTACGACTACGTGTTTATTATACATACCCTTCCTGAAAACGTATAAAATATCAGTAGCACGAGTACAAGGGCTTCATTAAATTTTGATAAATTTATCATATAGCAGTATGTGCTACAATGTTATTGTCGGATTTATAAAAAGCCAATTTCAATATTTACCTATTTTATAAACAAACAGTATTCAACCGTGGCTTCCTCTGCTTTGGAGAGATACCAAAAGATCAACGTTGTTTTATCAATATTTAAATCAAAGAGTACTCTTTAGAGCAATAAGGTTTTTCTAAAGATAGATGTAACCCGATGGTTCCTGAGATATAAAATACTGTAAATTTTAAGTTAAAAAGACCAGGTATCGATCAATGAAAACCTCTTAAAAATCGACCCATTCGTTTTTAAGTGCATATCGAAAAAACTAACAAATAATATTTTTTTCCGTTATTCATTTATATAGTCTATCGCAATGTTTTTCTAAATTGCTTCAATATGCAGATAAATACTTTTGTAACATAATAAAAAATACTTTTATATTACGCCTTTATTCATGTTAGATGAATACACTGAAAAATGAATAAATGACAAACATCAAAATCGGATACCTACTTGTAACATTCAAAATCAAAGGACGTTTCCGGAATTGTAGCGGATTTTCTAACATGATAAAATTTAACCAACAGAAATATCCGTAAAAGATCTCGATCTTATCTCGATATATAATTAATCTCAAATTATTTAGTAGTGATTTCAATCTCTTTATGAGTTAAAAAGTATAATCTAAGGGGAATGAGAAAATGAGCCAAAATTCAATATTCGAGAAACCGCGTTAAAATCAGTTCGGCAATCAGAGAGATCTACAAGTTCCGTGATATCCATATATGACAAATTTAATTGTGCGTAGAGTTAAGTGCAAGAGTAGTATGCATTTTTATTAAAACATGTTCCGTGTATTTAGTAGCGAAACGATGAAAACAGTAGACGTCTGTCACCGCTGCGTACCCTTCTTTGTACGCGAACTGTCAAGCTCTTATCCGATTTTATTCACAACTTAATTTGCGAATGATTGTGCGTTAGGTAGACATAAAACGAGAGCACCTAATTCGTATGATCCCTTAGCACCTTATAATGAACAAAAAGCTCAAGATTATCTTGAATATAACCCATTTTAAACCAATGAAGAGCAACTAACTTATTTAACAATTAACCTTGGAATGGAAGGAAGTGAACATGGTTATACAATGGAAGTTTTCTTTGCAAACATCGCTTTTCCAATTGAATGGATTACGGCCGAGTTTTAAAATTATATTCGCTAGAAAATTAAATTTTTAAATTAGTTTACAAAATACTGGAAGTAATGAATAGGCAACTTTACTGACAAGCTAACTTGATGAGGATTATATTCGTTTCAGTAACTTAAGTAATTCAATTGTGGCTGGTATTTATTATCAGTTTTAATCATAACGGACCGCGAAAAAGTTAAATTTGTAGTTGTTTACATAAAACTATAATATAATCAGTCTGTAAAAGGGTAGAGTTTGTACAGTGAATATGAAAAAGAAAAGATATTCAGGAGGTTAATTCAGACCAGTACATACCAAAATTGCAACTTTGTAAATTTTATCCGTCTATTAGAGCATCACGTGAAAGCTACTGAACAGATTTAAATGAAATAGACAAACAGCTAGCGTATATCTCAGCTCAACACTAAGGATACTTTTATTCTGTTAAATGACGCCATGTTCATAGGATAGACCAGTACCGCCGAAAAGATGGCGCCACCGTCACTTTTTGTTTTACTGCCGCTGTTGTAATTAATTTACAAATGTCGTAGCAACGCAAACGAAGTTTCGCTGGCGCAGGTATAATAATATATTTCAGCGCTTCCCTTGTATAGGTTTCGATAAAGAGGAAATGCTAATTTCGTAAATCAAAGTTAAATTTTATTTAATAATTTAATTATGTTTAAAGTCACTAAAGATTTTATAAGCGTTAATTTTTGTTATTAAATTTAAATGAATCTATATAAGTGATGCATATATACATAAACTGGAATCACTCAAATCATTGAATATTGTCGTGTCGAGTTCATTCTGTGCCTTCCAATCAAATTTATTCAATATGGTTGGCGATTATCTTTTACCTCCGCAATTATTTGACCGCAGACCTCTGTGTGTGACATTAACGGACTTGTGTTTAAAATTTCCTTCCTAAATGTAACCAATGAATGTGTTATTTAATTTAATGTATATATAACAATTATCATATCAGAATAAAGAAATATTTGCATTTCTTTTCCATACTAATTTTAATAACTATGACCAATCTTATACACCTCTGTACGCGCAATAAGGGATAAAAAGACTTTGCTTCACTTCACAATGCCTGATTTAAATTTGTATTAAGTCCTAATTACATTTGAGTAAATTAAAAATTACTTGATTTGTGAATAGATTTTTATCTATCATTTTGACAGACATCTACTTAATTCACAACTTATTACTAAATAGAAAAATGTCTATACAAACGATGATAAGGTCTTTACTCGCCAGTTTCGCAAGTTAACTAAATACACTAATGCAAATATAAATCACGCTTTAGTTAAGAAGCGAGTTAACTTTCTAAACTACTGAGTTAAACCAATATCATGGTTTGGACAGAAATTTGCCAATAAAGTTGTTGATTAAGTTGATAAGGCCTAAACTTGACAATTCCGCAAGTTAACTCATTTCTTAACTAATGCAAATGTAAATCAGGCTTTTAAATGAGTGGACAATAGCATGCACATAAACAAGACAGTGGTTAGTGAAAAGGTCTCCGGCGGGTGCGTAATCTTTTCTCCATGTAGCAAATCCTACCCTATTACCCTCAACGGTATTCTTATTAGGGAAGCTTGGCTTAAACGCAGGCCTCCTTGCGACCGCGCCCTTTCCCGTCCGCGTACGCATCAATACTAACTTTCATTCCTTTTAAAATGTCTTTCTGAATATCAATGGGACTACTTAAGAATGCGCCAACAGTCGCAGGCTGTGCCCTTACTAAGAACAGGTAAGTAATTCAAATTAAAACATTATGCCGACTCATGTGTGTTTCTTACAAGTGTGAAATCGAAGAAGTTTTTCGAGTTTACAATATAATAAAATACTCAATTTATTTAATAAGACGCTTATAACTGAAATTGTTATTCAATAAGAATCTCGAGTTCTCTATTCGTGGTATATAAATAACATTTCATTGAAATGAGATCACATTTTGATACCTAAGTAAACATGATAAAATACTATAATTTCTGGGTAATCATTTTTGTTTCGAAGGTTTTGAATAGTTAAATGAGAATAATTTGAATATAGTTTGCTTCGTAGTTCGTAAGCCTTTTTTTCATGTTTCAATTATTTTGGACTAGACTTTACCCCGCGACTTGTAGGTAAATAAATAGTGAAAATTATGTCGCTCGATTTAACTTTTGAGATAAAATGAAAATTCTGAATAAAACTTAAAAAATGTTTTCGACAAATAACCTTTGTCTTCCTTCATGGCGGGTAAATTTCAAACCAGTATACAATAGTTTAAATTTGTGCAGGTCATACACAATAAAGTATTGCCATGGAAAATATACTGTTCTTCCACAGTATTACGTAGAGGCGATAAACATCTAATGCGTTTATCACTTTATCATGGATTCCTCAAAAAGTTCACCTTATAACCCAGAAACTTGAAATTTTTAGCTTATAACTGTTCACCACACTTAAGTTAGTCTTTGATTATATAACATCTATAATCAAAGTATAAAGTTAATATTACAAGACATTTTTTAGTCCTATTTTTCTACATTTGTCAATTGTTTCTAATATTTCTAATGGTGTCGGATTAAAGTTATTGGTACTTTAAAGGTCTGCTTATCGTATAGTACTGCTGGGTGAGTATAATGTGTAAGCCGAACAAGCCTAGCCAATATATTTATATCTATCAATTTCCGAAAATTAATAATTTGCAGGCATTTGAATATGGCGCAACAGATTACGGGAATGAACATTTTCAAAAATCTGTTTTCGCATCTTCAAACGTCCATGACTGTGCCGTTGTTGAATTTATATACCCAGAAGGGTCCGAAAAGAATCTTATTGCTCTAATTCAGTCGAGCGTCCACTGAGTTATTGTTTGTTGTCCCTGATTTTTGAACAAAACAATTTAAATCCGGTTTTAATAAATATACAAATTGAAACATTATACATATACGTGGATTAGGGGCCAATTATTTGATATTCATTCAATGTTGCCGACCTCGTTTTGTATTTTTGTGAAGAGATATAAGGCACCTAAGTACTCACTTGTACTGAAAACGTCGTCGATTTCATCATGATAATGTCAAAAGAAACCAGAATCACAGTACAAAAACATTATTATCTGTCGGTCCCCAAGTTTAGAAGGCATTCACAAAGGCCTTTAACCGGTTTAGACAAAGAGGACAAAGATTTTTATTGAATTCGAATGAGTGCCTTGTGCCCTTGTAATTTACCATGTGTATACGCCGCAAGTATATTTTGAATCCGTATCAAGCGGAAAATGGCCCGTTTTTCAGGATTAAAAATATATTCATACTCGCTATCTTATAGTTTTTGTAACTAAATTAGTTTTTGCCCGCGGCTTCGCTCGCGTTGATGTTATCTCGTGGGTAAAAGTAGCCTAAGTGCTATTCCAGACTATAATCTGTCTATGTGTCAAATTCCATACAAATCTGTTGATCAGTTCCGGCGTGATTGAGCAACAAAAATCCATCCAAACTTTCGCATTCATAATATTTATGTACTCGTAATACAGATTTCATGATAATGTATTTATATAGCTTCCATGATAAAACGTACCATTTTTCGGGATAAAAGTGTAGGTAGTTACTTTGTTTAACTCAGTTATTAAACGTGTAATATCTAGATAATAGATGCATTCATATCTCAGGTAAATATGGAATAAAAAAACCTTAAAAACAACATCACCTTCATTGTATATTCTTATAAATGTTATATTCTCCATTTTGAACGTCATCTTTCAGGGTTCTGTAGCCACTTTGGCAAACATGGAACCTGTGTAAAATCAACAAGACTGCCATTACTGTCCATCTGAATATTTATGTCACAGTTATTTCTCCCAAATACTTATTGCCTATCATCATCATCCGAGCGTTAAATCCCGGTTGCGTTCGGAGCGTTCACTCCGACGCCCAGGGTCCGCTTTCCTACTTTTTCTACTCCACTTCGCGCGGTCTTCAGCATCCCCCGTTTTGAGACCATTGGCACGCATGTCATCCTTCACGACGTCAAGCCAGCATTTCTTGGGCCTTCCCCTTCGACCGGGACCTGGCGGAGGTGGCATGGCTAGACATTTGTTCCCCACGTAATTAGCCGGTCTGCGTAAAACGTGGCCGTACCAGCGTAAGCGACACTCTTGCAGTTTGTCTGCTATGTCACGGACATGAAGACTGCCGCGGATGCGCGAGTTCCTGACCCGGTCTTTCCGCGTCACTCCACACATCCATCGCAGCATATTTATCTCCGTGACACGCCGTTCTTGCTTGTGTCGCTCAAGTACTGGCCACGCTTCACTGCCATACAAAAGGACAGGTCTAATGATGGATTTATAGACCTGTCCTTTTAATTTGATCGGCATTTTGGGGTCACAAATGACACCTGTCACCTCACGCCACTTGGCCCAAGCTGCTGTGATACGGGCCTTGACGTCGAGGTCGATATCCCCGGACGCACTAAGGACAGATCCCAAGTACTTAAACTGATCCGTGCGCTCGACCGTATCTTCGCCTATGCGGACAGATGTGGGATCTGTAGTGTTGCAGGCCAAGTACTCAGTCTTCGCCACATTTAGTTTTAAACCGCCGTTCTCTAGCGACCTCTTCCACGCATTTACACGTCCCACCAGACGCCCCCTGTCCGAATCTGCCAGCGCGATATCGTCAGCATACATGAGCAACCATGGAGGTTGCTCATGCGCATCTCTGATGCTGTTTGACACTTCGTCTAATATCACGCTGAACAGAAACGGGCTAAGAACCGATCCCTGGTGCACGCCTACAGTAATGGGGAAAGGTGTAGTGTCGCCAACAACGGTCCGAACTATGGAATCAGAATCCCGGTACATATCTCGGATAATGTCAATATAGGTTTCTGGCACCCCTTTGGACCTCAGTGCCCACCAGATCATCACGCGAGGAACACAGTCGAAGGCCTTCTGCAGATCCAAAAACAGGAAATGCAGAGGGGTATTCTTCGTCCTGTATTTCTCCATGATGATACTTAGGGCAAAAACAGGGTCCATGGTTCCATGCCCAGGACGAAACCCATATTGACATCCCGAGATAGTGCACTCCTGCCGGATCCGAGAGTCGATTATGCGCTCAAAGAGCTTCATGGTGTGGGACATTACCTTTATTCCGCGGTAGTTTTCGCACTCCTGCACCGATCCCTTACCTTTGAAGACTGGAGTGATAACACTCGGTCTCCATTGGCTTGGGATGTTCCCGGTGAGGAGTATGCGGTTAAAAAGGTTTGTTAAAATGCCCACACCACGAGGACCCATCGCCTTCCAGGCTTCGATGGGGACTCCATCGGCTCCGACAGCTTTCCGATTCCGCATACGGCGAAGAGCCCTATGGACTTCATCAGGCATTATCGGTGGCACTAGTCCTTGATTCGGAGGGAGGTTCGGTGGCTGTACCTCTTTGTGCTGCTTATTTAGCAGTTCGTGGAAGTAAGAGCGCCATCTCTCCTTCACCGCGAGGTCCTCGCATAACAGGTTGCCGCCAGGATCTTTAACACAGCGGCACTTGGAAATGTCCTGTGCCGCTTTGATCCTGGAACGTGTCAACTTATAAATGAGCTTCTGCCCCTCAGACGATTCCAACTTATCGTACAACGATCGAAAGTGGTCACGTCTGGCTCTGGCTACAGCTCTTTTAGTGGCACGTTTTGCGGCCCTGTATGCGTCAAATACTTATTGCCTATATATTGATGAAATTTGCTAGGAAGGTATATCCTATATGTCTACACAATAATGCATATGTATAATAGACGAATATAATATACATGGTTGTAGGAATGTCATTAGTCAGATATCAACAATTAAAGTTTTTGATGACTTATTTTATTTAAGTCAATAGGTGCCTATTTGCTTTAAAAAACAAAAGAATTTTTCTGTGATTTTTTAAGTATATTATACATACAATTAAATTATGAAGTAAATACAAGATGTTATTGTTTAAAAAACACTTTCACCAGAATATAAAAAAACGCCTAGTTGAGTAGTTTTTGAGATATAGGATAATTTTGAATCTATAAGTTTTTTGGAGCTTTGTAGTAAACAACAAAACAACAGTCGACATATTATGTTACCTATACAGAACCTTTCACTTTGTCTAAATTATCCCATACTTGCCCGATTTTGTTGTTGAAAATATCGTTTTAATAACAAAATATGTAATATTTTCTTAAGTTTTCGCGACTTGTACACATAATAAAACTACATTTTAACGGTTTTAAGCGCGGTAATTTATTTGATTTTGGTTTATCCGACGTTTCGGCCACTTTTCAGTGGCCGTGGTCACGGAAGGCAAAGATGACATTTGTCTAACGTGTATTGTCAAAGTTTTTATTCAGCCTACCGCCAACTTGTTCATTTTAATTATTTAGTTTTAATTTTGTTTATGGATATTATTTACTCTATGGGAGCCTAATCTAATTTACCACCGCTTCACAACATGTTGTGGTTTGAAGAGAAGAAGCGGCGCAAGAAACTCTTCAGCAAACATGCCTAGTTCTAAAATTTTTATATAATATTAAAATGGTGGAAGGAAAAATAAAAGAAATTATCAGTCAAGTTGGTTTGTGTTTCGTTGCACGCAGAAAGAGCTCACAGTGTCTTGAGGTCTGGCAGTTGGTTTTTGCTGGGTTTGGGTCTTAATAGTTTTGATGATCGGTTGAACAAAATATGTGTCTCGTTTTTTTTCGTTCTTGACTGTTATTAATCCCAGCTCTTGCTGAGGTCTGTACTCGGATCTACACAATCTACTCTACCAACCATAATAAACTTGTATATAAAATTATGAGTGTAATGGAATCGTAAAACAGGTTACTACAAAATCATTGTTTTACAACTGTTTACTTTGCGAAATGTTGTCCCGGGAGAATCCTAAGAAATCAATTCAGAAAAGAAATCAATTTGTTGCCCCTCGCTGCCATGTAAAATAAAGGGGAATAAAAAGAAGCTCTCACAGATGTATTTCTGAGATAAATAATAACGATAAACCCCTCGATTTGACCCATGCACAGCATTCTTTATGTATCACCCTTACTCATTGTGTTCGAGCCTCTACAAAAAGGACACTTGCAACTCCTTTGTCATTCGATGAATCAAACTAAAACGACGGCATGAAAATATATACTTTTCAAATTTTATGCGTAGCAAATATTGTTTTCAATATACATAACCTTTTTTTTTGTTTTTCCTCTTCCTACCATTGTTGTATGTCGGATTATTTTCTTATAAACTTTTTAGTATTTTTATTTTTTTAGGATACTTCAAATTTCTTTGGAAACTCAATTTCCAGTCCATACTTGCTTAATAGTAACGACACGCAGTTAGTGAAATTTCATGCTTCTAACTTGCTTTTCTTCTTAAAATTTTTACAAGCTTTGAATATTGATCCAAAACTTCTTTTACCAAAAAGATGCCCAAAATGTCGCTATAGTTTAAATTTATTGATAAAGATTTAGATAGAGAGAGAAAGACAAAAAAATCATTAGCACAAATATATTGTAAACATAATAAGTCCATAAATTTAATCGTGAGTGACGAGAATGTTGGCTAACTATTTTAAGGCATGATCTCTTCGTAAAGTTACAGATACCTACACACACAGCTTGGAGAAGTGAATATGTAACGTATACCCACAAGCTTTTTGTTCAATCAATTAGAAATAAGAGCTCATAAGCCTAAAAAAGAACTCATAAGCCCCACGCTCGGGTCTACTCATTTAAAAAAATCGGGGCGGTATAGTGCCATGTTTTTCTAAGGCGGATTGGCCTCACGATGTTTCCTTTCGCTATCGGCACGTGGTAATTGTAACAACATGCGCAGTGGTTCAGAAAGTCTGTTTTCTCAAATATTTTGTATAATATATGTTGTATATTAAAAATAAATAGCTTGAATCTTTTTTCACATATAAAACCATTTAAAACTCTTAAACGTAACTGTAGACTATTCTTCGTACTTAATTTATTTTATCAAAGTTGTGGATTGGTTTCGGTTTGGGTTACTAAGTTCTATTATATTTAACGAAAATTATGTGCGTTTTATATTTTGAAAATAATTATTTAATTATTTGAAGAAATATTTTATTTATATACCTATGTATACATAATCAAATTTATAATTAAAATTAACATTAACATAAAAAGACTTAAAGTATACAAGTAATAATACCCTACAGCTTGACTAAAACAAATATTACAAAGTATAAATAGGTCCCAAATCATTATCAACTTTGAACATCCCCAAAACACCACAACAACAGCACCATATTGGAAGGCAACGCTTATTGCGTTGCCCAAAATAGAGGTAACCATTTAGGTCGCTTTAATTTTATATTATGAAATTTATAGCGATTTTTTTTCATTTTGAAGTGATAACTTCTTATGGGATGTTAAACTCCTTCGTTACGTAACGCGTTACGGTACCAATCAAGCCTATGTTATCAGTTCTGTCGGGCGTCCCGAGACGCACACGTTAAGTTTAAAATAATTTATAAAACGTTTTTAAGTTGTTTCTTTTACTTTATTACAAAATAGAGATGAATGGGTGAAATTAGAAACGAAATAGTTTTCAATTAAAGTTAGTGGGATATTTCAAATAAGTTATTTATTTCAAATAAAATCGGCAGACAAACATACATTGTATACCCTCAAGCTAAGCAAGTTACGTTTGTGTTATAGGTAATATACAACAGGACACTCTGGGGCCGATCCCAGACACCATGACCACAGTAAATAACATAAAGTTTCCGAAATTTACCACGCCAGGATCAAAACTGGGGCCTCTGCATTCCAGCGAGTTCAACCGGCTAAGACTCAGCCCGCTCAACCACATAGGTCGTCTAAGGCTATTTTCCGATTGAGAATGGATTAAATAATAAAATATATATTTCGCAACGATTAAAACATTTTTAATACAAATATTATTAAACTAGGTGTTCCAAATAAATTTACCTTTCTATTATAATTATTTTTATATTTAGTTATTTATAATAAATAATTATAAACTTTATATTTTTTGTATATGTGTCCAAGTTACAGACAAACACATAATAATTTTAAAAAAAATATCAAGTAAGGTAGCTTATATTAACTTATTTTTAATATTTAATTTTCTTTTTTTCTAGTTAGCTTAGTGAATTCATATTAACTAGTTTTAATATCTAAGTAATACGGTTTAATTTGAAAATAGTCTACTGCTGTTATTTTATTTATCTTAAAGGTAGAAAATATCTTATTAGAGATATGGTTTACTACTCAGGAAATGATCAATCACAGTTTACATTCGTTCCAACGGTTACCGGGCTGGAGAAGAATGCGAATGACACTTTCCGGCGGTCTAAGCGCTGCTGTCTCCTTTTGTCGCCGCGCCTGATAAAGTGTGATGGAGTAATGGTCTGTTTCACGGCTTCCTCGTATATAAATCGATAGATTTGTTAGAAATTTTCACACAAAATATATTAAAGTTGTCTGTCAATGGAATATTGGTAAAACAGCCTTTACAATTTAACAAGTCAGGTTGTAAACTACGGCTAAATAACCCATTAGTGCTCAGGTCTATTGTGGACGCAGGGACGATGGTCATATCGAACTTCGATATACTTAAGAAGAAAACTCTAAATAAAATTATTTATATCACCCGAATATATTTTCACCAATTTATATTTCACAATGTTTTTCTACACCAGTCAAACAACCACAGAAACATGCAAAGATTTTCTCCATCTATAATTTTTTTGTTGAACAATTACGTCGGACGTTAAATCCTGAACTAATTAATTAGTTGGTGTTATGAGTGAATATTGTTGAAAATATTAATATGTATGTTTTTATTTCAAAATAGAATCCTAGAGATTAAAAGACACGATTATAATAGCTACTAAAGGAGTCACAAGATAAAGCGGTGTAACATACTCCTCGCAAAAGTGTGCGTATTCTGTAACTTTTATTTTAGTTTTACACTATATGTAAGGTAGGTACGGTTATGAAAATTTCGACTGATTGGTTTATAGTAAATATTCATTTACAATATACCTTATAGTTAGAGGGTTACTTAGATTACAAAGTAATCCTATTTTAACGTATTGAATTTTACGATCCTTGCGTAATTTGATGGTAGTTTATAATCTGAAATGTAGAATTATAAGCCTACGGTTTTACAGTATACGCTTTTTAAGAGGGCGATTCTTTTTTCATTTAGAAGCATCCATTACCAGTGAGTAGGTACACTTGTTCAATATTGGATGAAAGCATTTTCAAATGAAAGACATGTTTAACTGCCTTAGACGAGGGTTTAATGTTTACAATTTTTTTAACATGAACATCTCTTTACACATAAAAGAACATACAAAACTTATTCAGAGCCAATATTAGACAACTTAGTATACACGTAGACGGCCCACCTGTCGGAAAGTGGTTACCATCGCCTATGGACATTTGTAATATAAACGATGCCAGCAATGTGCAAGTTTGGGAGGGAGAGATTGGAACTCCCTTCTCTATAGACTGGAACCTGTACTAATGCTGGAACACAACTTAAGGTTCTCAGGGCTGCATAGTCTAGACCAGGGGTGGTAGCCATTGAGACGGGAAAATACTCTACCACATGGCTGTGGGTTGTTTTGTCGCCTCTTACATCTTAAAATGCATACACAATAAGAAAATAAATAGAGTTTTAGATAAATACTCAGTACGTCTATAAATGGAATTTATAATATAACACGTGGAACTACCTTTTACTTAGAATTAAACAAGAATAAAAATAGGGTAGCGTTAATTATACACGTATGGATTAAAAACAAGTCTGTTCAAATCAGACTGACGTCAGCTGTAAAATAATATTTTTAATATTGTGGAATACCGAATGTTTGTCTTAGGTCTTATTAGACTCACTACGCGGTTGTTGTCGATCGGCATTAGGTCCGTAACGCTTCGAACAACAGTAATGCGTATTTAAGTCTGTTTAATATTAAGTAGAATTTCACACAAGAGATGAAAGTTACCTATTTTAGCATGAGATGGTTGGGCGCACAAGAGTAGCGACGGTGCTAATAGTTCTAGTGCCTAAATAGGCTTTTTACACGTTAAAACATTTTGAATATAAGGAGAATGAGTTAAAACTGTTTAGTTTAAAAACAAGTACTTCTCAACAATTTAGTCAAAATTAATTTATAAGTATAAAATAATGTAACAAAATTATTGATTTTTTTTATTACAATTTGTGCTGCGATTTCAGTGTCTGTAAAAAAAAAGCGACATAAGTCGTATGTATTATCTATGGTTTGCATAGTTCTTAATTTTTCTTTCATATAACTAATACTTTCAGAATATGAGAAATGAAAATACATTTTTTATTTATCTTATAAAATCTAAATAGGTCACCTTCACCTCTCGTGTAACAATCTACTATTTCTCGCCTGCCGCCAGCCCGATGGCTGACCTGTCTGCTCTAGCTGCTACGTATGAGCGCTCAATCTATCGGCATCGACAATTAATAAAAAAAATCCTATCACAGAATGCTCACCCCGACTACTTTTCTGTAATATTATTTTTAAATCCGTTAAAATGATATTCATTAAGAAGCGTATAAAATGGGAAGTTAACGTAAAATTTTGTACTCAGAGAGCTATAAACTTTAATCAGCTACCAATTGGAGTATGGGTTACGATCCTATTTGCACGCTTGAGATTACTCCAAAAACAGACCTTTATTTACACGTATATATATATATAATTTTGAAATGTGCTTAGAACTCACGTGATGATAAAGCTTTCGTAGTTTATATTACCATATTAAATGTTTTCACTTTTAGTTAATAAGTTTACTTATTAATAAGATTGAAAAGGAAAGTAGTATTTGTATTTAGACCTAACAATTTAGTTGTGTTTAGTTTCCCCGTCAGAATGTTTCACAGTATTAGATATATTAAGTAATTTATTTATTTTAGTGTAGTGTAACACACCATCTCCTATGTTCTTTTTTCTAGATTATAAGTATCCAGTTTTGGTTAAGATTTATTGTATGTATTGTTAAGCCTTCAAATTGTGGATACTTTTAATAAATAAATAAATAAAAGTTATAGGACAAACTAACAGACTAGTTAAAGTGTGTGTATAAACTTTAAAAGCTTCTAACGTACAATATTATGATGATTTAAAGATCTCCCGGAGTGCTTGCTCCGAGGTAACATATTTTATAGACCGATGTAGCAAAAGAAACAATTTTTCTTTAGGCTTAAAATTAGCCAGTATTTTACAAAAAAACTACCCTTAAATGCCAATTAAAGAGTATAGCTGAACTACCTGCCTTTTTTTACCTCATGTAATCATAGGTTACTTCAGTGAAATATCTCTATCTCAAGGAGTATGTTGTTCGTTGTTAATGTTTATTCATGATGTGTTTCAAGTAAACGGACTCACGTAATTGAAGTGGTTCAGCCTCATTCACGAATGCCCAATAAAATAAATCTACGTATAATTACGTGTCCTGTTCCTGTTAACCATAAAAGTGACGACGATCGGTTTGGTTCGGGCACCAATTCCTCGACTTTATTGCCGATGATTAGGGTTCTATATATTGAGACAGTACGTGACACCGACACAGCACGGACCTGCTGCTGCTTCGGTATGCTCTGTTATGTGATCCTGTACTAATGGGAATACACACTTCCGCACAAAGGAAATCTATGAGTTCACGATAATAAAATTGGCACGTATGCATTTTCCATTTTTGAACGATCGTCTCATCCTTTGCTTGTCAAGTTGTCAACGGGATGCAATTTATTATGATTTCTCATGGTCATATTTTCCGTCGAGTGATTCTCTGAATATTTCTAACAATTGGCAATATTCTCTTCCATTCGTTAATAGATACATTGTCTCTGGTCAAGGAATACTTTGGGCTATTAAAACTTTTTTTTGTTAACGCTGGGAGAATGCATCTGCGTATATCCTCGGGCTCCGGGGGAGGTTGCCAAGGGGTATGCGTGGCTCCTTACGGCTGGGCCTACACAACTTTTGATGATTCGTTGCAAATGACAAAAACATTGAATTGATTCGTCGCCTCTACTGAACCCCTAAACGTGCATGGTCCGACATTTATTTGGCTAGTTTATTTAATTGTTAAAGAAAATGTGACAAATTAAATTTAATGTAAATTTGAGATATTATTTATTTCTTTCGAGAAAAGAACAAAAATATAACATTATGATGATTAATCGGATCATATCGAATACATTCAATACGCAAAACGAGACATGCCATCACGCCGTCCGCTCAAGATCCGTGCCGGAAACTATACACAGCATCCATAATTAACGTGTATTTATGAAGAGATTAATGAATGTAGATGAAGGAAATGACAAGTGGAAATCCATCGTTCCTGCCTACACCTATGGGAAACAGGCGTAATAATATGTATGGTATGGTACATTGCTGAATAGGCCTTAAATTGTCTTAATCTACAAATAAATATCGTAAAAATTAAATAAATGAGATAATATAACAGTTAAGAGTTGTGATGTCAAAAGCAAAATATGAGTAATAATTCTAAATTTCTTATAATATATGTATCCCATAATTTTTGTACATTTCAAATTAAAATAATCATTCACAGAGTAGTAAAAATTCTTTAGTAACCAATTGTGTAGTCTTTTTTTTAAATTGTGGTATAGGTTCGCGTTTGACAGCTATGTCATCTGATGTTAAGTGAAAATGCGATTTAGTATAAGATCGATGGACAGTGTGACTAAAAATATTTAAAATTTAGTTTGTTTTTAGCTAAATTAAAGTGGAATACCTATTGAGTTAGGTCATGTAATCTTATATTTGAGATATCTACACCGTTGACAGTTTTGAGTACTTTGGATCGATGTTTAAAATAAATTCACGGTAATTCCATAACGAGGTGATAATCTTTGGTGATAGTCTCATAGATGTTAAAAATATCTCGAAAATAAATCTAACTTGAGTTTCTAATGAGAAAAGTTTGTGTGGAGTTACTAAATTAATCGAAGTTTTTAGGGATCCGTCGCCGGGCCGAGGTTGACCTGGAGTTAAATTAATCTCCCTTTCTGTTCATCCGTCATAGCACAATATCTCTGTGACAAATTGGAGTAAAAATGATACACCCTTATTCAGTTCACTTAATGAACGTTATATTACAGACATTTATAGTTCAACATTTAATTTGTTTTCCCAGGGGAAATCCGATTAATTAAATAATGATCCGGAAATCCGTTATAAGTGCGGTGGGATTCGCTTCGTCGGGGTGGCACTAACACTCCCGCAAGAATGCCATTGCCACAGCGCGCTTGGGGATATTCACTAAAACCCATGGCTAAACTCGTTGCGTCCCATACCAGGGCTGTGGTCTCGCTTATGTATTCACTTCTAGCCCGGACCGATGATGGCCACCGATGGTAGATGGAGAGCTTGGCTTCTCCAACTACCTCGGGTTTCACCACGAGGTGAGAAGGGCGCGCGCGGGTCGGTTCGCGTTTGGACAAGTACATTAACAATCTGCCCGTAAAACTTCAAGATAAAATTTTGTTGAGATTCGTTTTGCCACTTGCCAGTTGCCATTTGTTTTTCCACTTATCCGTTGCCATTCGTTTTCCCACTTGTCCGTTGCGAATCGATTTTGCACTTGTCCGTTGAGGTTTCACTTCTATGTGTCCCCAACAAACATTTTTATATAAATTCCATGTATAGTCTATAGCGTTTCTCTTATATGCTCCCCTGTAAAAAGAATGTTATTTGATTTTCTTTTATTAAAATTCACCACGTGAAGATCGTATAAAGTAAAGGATTTAAATAGAAAAGTAAAAGTACAGCTCATTGACAATCACGATTAATAATTGAAAAAAATACCATAATCTTTTAAACTTTTCATAGAAGAGATAATTGATATTACTGTCGCGAATTACGGCGTAGGTACTGCGTTCAATTACATAAGTATATCAAATCCCTCGGGTGAAGTTAGGTGTGTTCTTACATAATAAACCTGTAAGCGTATATTCCTGTCTCTACATACATTCGAACTTCATTAATTATTGGTTGACACAGACGGAAAAGCAATCGCTGCTAAATGGTCCGTTAATGTAGCATTTGTTGATAAATTCGTAACATGAAATACATTACATCATTTAGGTCTTAGATGTTATTGTAGATCATGTGTGTCCGTAACATACAAACTATTCGGGAATGGCTCAGTTTAATATCACTCAATTCAAAGCCGATGAGCTGTAATAGTTTTGCCGATCGACCTTCCTTCAACCCATCACGCTCTGGTTTCAAAAGGGGTACGTGATCGACTCCATGTTATGTAATATTGTTCAGTGTTGGCTATATATATGCTGTAAATTATGTTTCTAATTTTTATTTATTTATTTATTACGCTATTTTAAACTGATAGCCAATACTAATATAAAAATGTAGATTTTTTTGAACGATCCTAGGCTACTGGAAGCGGTTGGAGATAGCGGCATGCTCTTTAATTTTAACAAAGCGTTGAAAAGTTAAATAGAACGGAGGCTAACTTGAATAAATTATTACTCGGAAAATTAGAGCAACAAAATAAGCAAATCTTTTTATGAAGCATCTTATAAATTTATTTCAGCCCAGGTTTATTATACATGCATTATTAAACAGAACAATTAGAAAAAAATAACATATTTATTAAATGTTTTCGGGCAGCTTTATAAAATACAAATCTACTGACTTACATCTCTGGGAAAAAATTCTAAGCAAACTTTTAAATAACTAATTTTGTGTTTCTGTTGCCTATACTTGAGTTGATTATGATAAGTTTCAATCTCACGGCTAAGATATTTTATTTAATACCGATGTTGTGATATTGTTATGAAATTAAATAAATAGGAGATCTTAAAGATAGGATAAATAGGAACTCTTTGATCGGGCAGACATGCGATTGAGACGGTGGCAGCCAAAATACAGATGCAACTGGATCAGTAAAATGATCTATTTTCAATACAGTAACAAATTGAGAGAATATGTATGACTGAATGATGAAGTGATAATGTCACTATCAAACTCAATATTAATATTCAGACAAATAAGCATCATGGCTGAATAATTGTAAAATGTTCAGTTGACATACATTTACTGTAATTGGATTGATGAAAAAAGGAAAATCCAATTATTTTATCGAAAGTCTCTTTCAAAAGATAAATTGGTTTGTTTCTCTTTGTTTTCAAATTCTTTTCAACGGTATACATTCTGTTACATTTATTTAAAAAAAAGAGATTAATACCGTGTATGCTTAGTACAATCAACGAAACTAAAATATTGATTCAATAAATTTTGTTTTATTGCTTAATTAATCACTCTTCACGACCTTGCATGTTGTATTGACGAACGTATTCTGTTGTAATTTGATATATTATCATCTTTTACAGAGACTGTAGACGAATTTTGGATTTTTAAATGCCCATTATTTTAAAGGTTATTTTTCAGATTTGAGTCTAAGTTTTATGCAAAATAATTATATTTATTTATATTTTTACTTTAGTTGACGTAAAAGTTGCGTGCCCTATCGACTTTGTATTTTAGTAGATGATTAAAGAACTACTTACTATTAAGAATATTAGATATTAAACTAAATTAAAATTATCGTTCGTTTGATATAATATGATTATGGGTCGGTCATACATCTCATCTTCTTACAGCGTGTATCGTGATATACTAACTTGCCGTGGGCGTACTGTAATTTAAAAAAGATATTCATAAAATTTAACAAAGTACACAATTATTCTATTCTATTATTGAAAGCTATGGGAAATCTAAAACGTTTCTTTTTCATTATGGCGCTGCGTGAATAAACATTTGGAATTTTGTAATGGATGTCGCTTAGTCGGCTCGTCAAAAAAGCCTTTTGTTATCTGCACATTATTTTTCAGGGTGTTTGAATCCAGCGAACAAAGCGAAGCGCATATTTCACTAGGCTGTAATCTCGTTCCTAGTTCGGCGGGTTAAGGCCTTTTGCTCTTTTTCTATACAACAAAATATCCGAATGTAGAATATTGAATAATAAAGACAACTTCGTGATTGGTTATAAATTTATGATACTCGTAGTTTGTCTATACGTAACTAACAACAAAATGTAAAAGAGACATTTCATACGAACTCATTCACTTTTTGTGTCTGTTGTAATGTAGGTACCTATTAGTTTTAGTAAATAAATAAACATTAAAATTTGTCAATGATATTCCACCTTGTTATGTAAATGAAGCTTTTATAAATTGAAGCTCTGGAAAAATATTACTGCTACTCTTATTTAATAATAATTATAATGATGTTATTGAAAGATGATTGTTTTTTGTTGAACACCTTTATTCTCACACATTGAGTAGTATTTTTATATTTGTTACAAGTTTAATGTGTTGTTACACTAGATATTTATTGATTAGTTTTTATACGTGTTGTTGTATGTAAATCACAAATGATAATGATATATTGTTTCATGTTGATTAAAATATCAATGTTTATAAAATTATATTTGTTTCAGGTCACCAAAATGTACACACCAGCTTATGCTCGTATCGATAGCAATAGCAGCAGTGTTAATTCAAACATGCCATGGATCGGAGGCAACATGCCCTGAAGAATGCACTTGTGGAACGAAACTTGACCCTGAAGAGGATATTTCGTCACAAATCAGCTGTACCCGAGGTGCTATGCATAGTATTCCTGTGGATATGTTTGATCGCAGTGCAAACGTGATCATTATTTCAGCTCCACCCGATCGTCCCAATCACTTAACTATCGGTCCAATTTTCACTCAACCCACGCCTTTCGTGAATCTTCACGAATTGCATATAGTTAATTCATTTGTCCCCTCTATAGGACAATATTCATTTTGGGGTCTTCAAAACTTGAGACTCATCAACCTCACACATAATAATTTAACAAGTATTGGAGCGGATAACTTTCGAGGACTAATAAATCTAACCGAATTGCATCTCGATCATAATAATATTGAACAGATGCCGAGCGAAACATTCAGACACCTAACGTCCCTCAAAACTTTAAACTTATCACATAATCAAATTTCAACATTGGTAACCCGATTATTTAGGATGTTAGCTAAACTTTCAATTCTAGACTTAAGTGACAATCCACTGACTGATTTAAATCCGGAAGTTTTTAAAGATATACAGCACTTACGAATATTCAAATGCAGGAGATGTCTTTTACGCAGAGTAAATACGCAGATTTATCACTTGGTACCCCATTTAGAGGAATTAGATTTGGGTTCAAATCTTTTCAAGTACTTAACTTCAGACGAGTTTATTAGTCTTAAAAAGTTGAAAAAATTAAAATTGGATGGCAATCAACTGTCAGTAGTTGTCGACAATATGTTCGGACAGAATAGGGAGCTCCGCGTTTTGTCGTTGGCACGCAATCGTCTCGCCCTGCTGGCGCCTGGGGCCCTCACCAACTTGACAAACCTCGTCCATTTGGATGTTAGTCACAATAAAATCGACAGGTTTCATTTGCAAACGTTCGCACCTGTCGTGGATTCACTGAAAACTATTAATTTTAGTGGTAACAATTTGCCCCTTAACGAAATAGCTATAGTTCTTCAGATTTTGCCCGAAATACAGGCAGTCGGCCTTGCTAATTTATCATTGCAGGAAATACCCCCAAACTTCTTTATTTACAATGAGCATCTCGTCGCTTTAGATATATCTGGGAATAAATTGACGAACTTCCCGTACAAACTTCTTACGAAGACAAAGTTTTTACAGCGATTAGATGTATCACATAATAAGTTGCAAACACTGAACGAACAGGACTTACAAAGATTGGAAGCGATAGCTGAAATAAATTTATCAAAGAACAATTGGCACTGCGATCAATGTTCAGCTGGCACAATGCTCGTTTATATGACTACTACAGTTCTCAACGGAACCATAAGACACCTGAAATGTCACTCTCCGATGAGATTACGAGGTACAAGTTTCGGTGACGTAAGTTTTGATCGTTTAGACCCATGTCCAACAACACACGAGGCGCAGATGAGTGTTATAGCAGGATTAATGTTACTGTGTGTAGCAGTGCTAGCGGCAGTTGCTGGTGCGCTTTGCTGCACCAGACGGCGGGCAGCTCATTACTATACAAATGAAGAGAAACGTAGAGAACACGAGCATGATCATCCAGAGGAACTTTTAGGTCACACAGAATTAGGTAGCGTGGCAACAATCCAT
This sequence comes from Dendrolimus punctatus, assembly GCA_012273795.1. Lineage (NCBI taxonomy): Eukaryota > Metazoa > Arthropoda > Insecta > Lepidoptera > Lasiocampidae > Dendrolimus > Dendrolimus punctatus. The sequence goes on along the minus strand of CM022533.1, from coordinate 12,001,305 downwards.
GCGCCATACCATCTTGTGTCGAAAGGCAGCTAACAGAGTGGTGGCTCAACGCCGGCTCCGCAGCGCACTGCGCGCTCCTCCCACGAGCTGCCCAAACACCTGGTTGTCATTTCAAAGTCGGCGCTAGATACTGTCCCGCTGCACTACTTCCCTCCGCCACCGGCACCACCACAGTTTGCCAATAATGACATATGATACGAATACGAATACGAAGACGATCTAGTGTAAAACCATTGAGTTATATGTACTACGTAGTGCATTATACCTCATTGTATAAAACCAAAGAAAACGGACAATTCAAATATCTTTTAAATAAATGGATGTATTTGAAAGAAAAATTATAATATAGTAAACATTTGATATATGATTAAATTACACATGTCTTATAACTCGTCGGCATTTTTGAAAATTTCTACTAAGATATTACAAATAACTTATAGCTACACTATAGAAATGAAAGTATTATTATAATAATATTTAAATTAGTGACACTTTTCGTATGTATATACTTATCTATAAGTACATGTACAAAAAATATTTTTCTACGAAATAAATTTTATATCATGTTATATCCAAACTGACCTGAAACAGGTGTTTATGATGTCATCAATTAGTTTAAGGTTATAATAGTATTAGAATTTTAATAAATGTACTAAAATGTTCTGTAAGAATCTGTATTCATAAATTATATCTACTTCCTAAGACAAATTTAGTTCACGTACAATTTTATTGAACCATGTTGTCTTATTTTCATGATCTTAATTGTAATTTAGTGAATAGAAAGTATTTGTATCACTAGTATTAGTAAGAATTCTCATCTGGTTTGGTAAAGATTAACAAAATTTACTGTAGTCTGGCACCTGAAATATTTGTGGTTTACATGGGTTCGGAAGTTTATAGATAGACCACTTTCTAATCTAGATTTCTATTTGTTTGTCAATATTATTCTATTTATCAGCATATCGTGAATGAACCTACATACGACTAGTGTCAGGTTTTTTTAATTAATTAAATCTTATTGATGATACACACAGACTGTCGCATTTGCTTTCCATAGGGACAGGAATAACAAGTCTCTCTACTTATTACGTTCTGAGATACACCTTTCACGTTCACCAATTTTTAATTAGCTACTCGTAAAAGACAGTTTGAAAAATATAATAGTTTTAAGTGTCTTTTAATCATACATAATTACATAAAAGATAATTTTTAATAATAACATATTAAGGAAAGTTTCTGATGTATTAATACTACGTTCAAAAAGAATTTTGTAATTTCGTCTTGAAAGAGTTATTGAATAGTTACGAGAAAATATTTCGCTGGTTACAGATATATATCAAGAACAAACTATTATACTATTGTTATATTTATGGATATAGTAGTAGCAGCAAATTCGATAATACCTGGGCAATGTGCCAATATTTTGATACACTAATTCAAGATTATCATAAATCATCTTCCTGGCTAATTAGACGGAAAAATTAAGGAAATCTTCATATCATTTAAAGAATAAAACAGCTAACTAACACTTTTTATAAAAGCGACAATACCATCCGAAGAGGTGTACAATTGTAAATATACCTGGAATTAAGTTTATTTTTTTATTCATGGTTTTCAGAAAATGTTTTCTTCAGGATTAAGCTTGAAATAACATTAAAAAAAATCTTATTTATGATACTCCCGTAGATGTTATAAACACATTGTAGTGTGAATCATATCATTAACGCAAATAAATCTACACTTCCTCTGCTCTGTAATTATATAACATGCAATAAAGTAATTAAACTTAACGTAACGAATCTCAACATTAGCAATAATTCATTTTCATGGAATATTACTTTTTGCTACCAGCCGATACTGAAAATTCAATTATTGTTCTTTATAATAGACATCCCTATTATCCCTATTAATATTATAAATGCAAAAGTAACTCTGTCTGTCTGTCTGCCTGTCTGTTCCGTTTTCACGTAAAAACTACTGGACCGATTTGGCTGAAACTCAGTATATATATATTTTCGATACCGAGGATGAACATAGGATACTTTTTATCCCGAAAAATGGGATAGTTTCCGGGATAAAATGATATTTGTCTGTTTGTTTGTTATGCTTTTACGGAAAAACTACTGGACCGATTTGGCTGAAATTCGGCACGTATGTAAATTAAATACTGAGGATGGACAAGGGATAATTTTCATTTTGGCCTTTTTGATCATTTTGACCTATTTGGTCATTTTGGCCTATTTGGTCATTTTGGCCTACTTGGTCATTTTGGCCTTTTTGGTCATTTTGGCCTATTTGGTAATTTTTCCTTTTTGGTCATTTTGGCCTATTTAGTCGTTTTGGCCTTTTTGGTCATTTTGGCCTATTTGGTCATTTTGGCCTATTTAGTCGTTTTGGCTTTTTTGGTCATTTTGGCCTATTTGGTCATTTTGGCCTTTTTGATCATTTTGACCTATTTGGTCATTTTGGCCTTTTTGGTCATTTTGGCCTATTTGGTAATTTTGGCCTATTTGGTAATTTTTCCTTTTTGGTCATTTTGGCCTATTTGGTCATTTTGGCCTTTTTGGTCATTTTGGCCTATTTGTTCATTTTGGCCTATTTGTTTATTTTGGCCTTTTTGCTCATTTTGGCCTTTTTGCTCATTTTGGCCTCTGGTCATTTTGACCATTTTGATTATTTTGGCCTTTTCGATCGTTTTTGCCTATTCCGTCATTTTAGCCATGTCCGTCACTGTCGTCTTTTGGTCATTTAGACCATTTTGGCCTTTTTAGTCAAGTTTTGTAATTTATTTTGTTGACAGATAGACGGGGGATGGTATATATTATTAGCGATATAAAATGAAGTGAATCTTCCGTGGGCAAATACATAAAAATGTAATATAATATAACCTGTAGCACTTGCTCTATAAACAAGAAACACACACTAGAGGTTAACCCGCGGCGCAGCCGCGGGGTAACCTCTAGTAATTAATAAAACATCAATAAGGCACTAATAATAATAATTACAATCAGCAACACCAATCAACAACCAACAATAACGTGTCTGTGTATCAGAGATATTTCAAAATTTTATTGATATACATAGGTATATAGCAGTAATAATAACTGCTATGTACCTGAGTGATTATATTTATTGACAATGTTTAAGTTAGCTTAAGTACTACGGTAATTCTCCTGCGTATTAAGAGGTCTCTGGAAATGCGGTTTATATTTTTTAAACCTGCTATGGAACGAAAAGATTTTGATAACATGAGCTCGATATTTATACGAATTTCTAAAATTTAATTGTATTTATATGAAAATTCAGTGTTGATATAATTTGTTATGTAATAGATATTATATAGTTGTTGTTTGTATGTGTTAGATTGTATAAGAGTTCGCTTGTTCGATCTATCCTAGGCCTTTCTCGCAGCCTGGTACCATCCAGGAGCCAACACTCTGAGTCAAAAAGGAGGCGAACTCTGAAGGTGGTCGCGCATATAAACGACGTCGTAAGAACTACATTCATAAGTACTTCTATGCGAAGTCAATAATTCGAAAACAGCTAATTAATAATACGTTCTGAAACTTTGTTCGTATAAAACATATTATTGAAATTGGTTTCTTTAGCGCCTTTTAGATGCGGGCTCACATTTACATTTAATTATTGTTGTATTGAAATTGCAATTTCAAGAATTGCACTGTAAGCTGAACACCAATCCAAGTAGTTTATACATATTAAACAGATGACATAATTAAATAATAATATATGTTATTAAATTGTTCAATTAAGCACAAATAATAAATATAATATTGAAACTAGAAATAATTATGTACTTAATAAGGCATGCTGTAAAAATACATTTAATTAGCAGATCCAAAGTACATTTCAGAAACTGGACTTCTTACAAATTGTACAATCAAAGTTGTAACATCTTTGTTTCAACACACAAGTGTATAGTATATGATTTTTCCAATGTTTAATATTGGTAGATATATTTCTGTCTTTTTATAAAAGTACTGGCCGAATAGATCTAAGTTACTTGATTGTTTAGTGAGATAAATTATATAGAAATAATAAATACACATAAAAACAATATATAATGGCTAAATATATTTAACAAGGATATTATAACTGTCTAATAAACACTAAGAAGACGTAAAATGTAAAATTTTCATGCCGGCAATGCAGACAAACATATACCTATGTACAGAATAAAATAAGTGTGTTATCGATTTTAATACGAAATTATAATTTTAACTTCCTTTAATAACATTAAATGATGTTTCTATTAAACAGTTTTTAAGCGACATGTACGCATAAGTTTTGATGTGATAAAAACAACATATCTTTTTCGCTTATAAATATTAGAATGTGTCGGACAAAGTCTATGTCTTAGACGTATATAACACAAAGTGAATGTTTGATGTATTATTAAGTAATGTTGGAGATAAAATGTAACAGTATAAACAAGCGCAATGTAAGACTACGTTCTTCAAATATAAATGTTTTGCTTTATACTACGACTCATGACAGTTCTAGTACTTATCCTTACCAATTCGTATAATGTTTTTATATTATATTTTATATAATTTTATATAAAGTACTTTCTGAACATTTAAAACGAGTTCTCCCACAAGATGTGTGAAAATAAGTATAAACTGCTTTATACAAATAGGAAAATAAGTACTTTCATATTACTGTGAAAAAAAAAGCTAATCTATATTTTGTTGTTGAATAGATACCACTACGCAATCAGAGTTGAATAATAATTAATAATATAAGAAACCTTAAACATCCGGTTCTGTTTTCTGTTTCGATTGTACATATATTTCAGTATATATTTTCTCTAGTTGTTTAAATAGCTAAGAATATAATAAGTCGATTGTAATACATATAACAATTTAAAGTAAGTCATATTTTAAATGGTGGGTATATTATATTAATATCTACCTATATAAATTTATGATAAACAAATTTTAGTTGGTCCTTTGAAGTCTTCTAAAGCGGTATTGTATTTCTGATTGTAATAACATTTTTTTTATGTGAAACTACTTCAAACTATTGTTTAATATTTTCTAAAAAGAAATAAAGAAACTTGTAACTGCGATCTTTATCACAATACATCGCAAATGGCTGAAGCTTGACCCCTCAAACGTCAGCGTGTTTGATTAATTTCCTTATTTTTTCACTTATGTTGATGGCTAAGTTTTTATGACTCTTTGAATTAGTGTGCTTCCTATTTTTAGGCAATACAATACACGCTAATAATAATCGACAATTATAGAAATAAACCCATTCACAAAGTAGATTGTAAATGAAAAATTCATACACGTATAATCACTCCTTTTTCTCATAAGAGTAGACTCAAACAATAAATGTTCACTTACTACGATGCTGATATACACCTTCCGCTTCACCTACTTTTATAAATCTCTTTATGCACATGCATCGATTTGAAGTGCTTTTCTGTGTCCTTCGCTTGGGATATTTGCGACTTTCTAGTTGTAAGTGCGCAGTGATTTAGTCCCTAAGCCTACAATTGACGTTACTGAAATGCGCGTCTTTTACCAGTTTTAAAACATAATCAGGGTGTTATTACATTGTCAACTATAAACTTTTAAAACTTTAAATTTTACTTTTATGTATGTACAATATACTTATGATCGGTCAAAGAGTTGAAGCACATTTGATCAAAACCTTAAACTGTATTTGCTAATATTCAAAAGATAGTTAATAAGTTATTTTAATTTTCAAACCCCCTTGGAGCTCGTGTAGACGGCAGATGGTGGTGCCGCCGTCGCGCTATTCTTCTATGTATGTATAATAATATGCGAACGTTATTAGTTCCCATACAGGCCCTTTACGGTTGTAAGTGCGGCAGGGGCGCATCGACGCAGTGTCGCAGCCGTTATACGGCCCCTAACAGTTCTGATCATTATTCGTATTGTGTAATGATAATGCACTACTATAATTTTTAATAACTCAAGCAAATTAAATAGTTACTTTAATGCTTAAAGAGAATTAAGAATATTAGCGAGCTTTTCTCTGCATAATATAAAATAAGTAATGTCAATATAATTATGTATATTGTAAAATAATAAAAAAAACGTAAGTATGTAACAAACACATTATATTAAAGAATATAACTGTTTTAAGGCACCTTAGTTTCCACTATATTATGTGTTGTAATTGTATGGAACAAAATATACCTGAATAAGGTCTCTCACAGCCATGTTACTCAAAAGTGCTGAATAATATTTTTATTCAGGGTCCTATTCATAGTTGTCAAATTAAAATTTTCTGGTATGGGTTCCGATTTTCCGATGCCAGAATCGATATCTATATAAACTTGTAAATATTATATATAATATATATAATATCTAGTATAGCAATACTTCGTATTTTCTTGATATATAATATTCATTCAGATGCCTAAAATCTATAAAGATATGTTAGTTATAAGTCATAACTATTATTTAAATATCGTAAATTATCTGTAATAATAAGAGAATATTAAAACGATGTCACTTCTACATCTGTAAATATTTAATTCAAAGAATTAAAATAATTATTGGGTGTCTGATATCGGCTCTAGAGTTGACCGTTATATATGTCTATATTATTCATATATACGTAACACAAGTATAAATTTCTTAACATTGCAATATACAACATATAACTCGGATATATTTATGTTATTGTTTCTTTATATTGGTGAATTTAAATAGACTATACGGCAAGCAACACTCGTATATTTAGTTTTACAAATGTCTAAGTGTTTACTGTGCTGTGTATGTATGCTGTAGACAACTCGATACAAGTGCCTGGATTTCAAGCCCCGAACTGGCACTGTAGAGCGATGTCTACACAAATTGACAATTATCGTCTGTATGCTCCTTGTCATCACATATCTCTAATCCTTTAGTTATCCTATGTTCAACGTATGTTATATTTATTATATCCCATCTCAGCAGCCTGCCTAGCCGTAACTTTAACAAAAACTTTTCTCATATATTCATGTGCGAGCATTTTCTTATATAGGTTTTTTAACTTACTAAAATACTTCTGCCTTGGAACTTGAAACTTAGCAAAAGTATTTCGCTTTCAATCGCGCAAAACAGTAACTATCTATGAAATGTGGGTATATTGTGTGCGTACAAATTATAAGCATAATACAAGCGACATCATTGCCTACAATCCACTCATTCGTGTTACATTTTCAAGGGCATATTTGAAATATGTATTAAAGTTTATCTAAATTGATTAACATGATTTTGTGTCACTACATTTATATTATTCCATTCTAAATAAATTATTATTGATCGTACATTATGTTCTAACTGTTGTGAATTATCATAATTTAAAGTTTTTATATTTAAGTTATGTATGTATATAAGTAACTTTGTTCATTTTAAACGAAATTTATATATATACGGCAGCTGCTACTTCTTTAAAATAAATTTAGTAATTAAAAGATCTATGTTAAATTTATTCGGTAGAAAAATTAATTTTGTAATTTGGCGTAATATCATATTTGTAAAATAAAATTCTGCCCATTTTTGAGAGATAAAGTAAATAACTGAGCTTTTAAAAGGATTTCAATTAATTTGGACAAGGTTTTGTTAAATTAAAATTACTTTGTATCACGCACATTACTGAACTAACTTATTTTTAACAATAAAGTATAAAATTTTGGAACTGTATTTTTTGTTTTATTTCAGACTAGTTGTACATGCTAAACTTCGTACGCGAAGAGTATAAATTATGCGGGATGCTTAACTCATGATAATTTTCCCTTTTTCGAACCTGGTACCTGATTTGAAATCTATATTTACAAAAGTAAGTCGCGTTAGTTACACTATTTATAACGCAAGAACGGCTGTATCGATTTGGATGAAAGTTGGTGGGTAGGTAGCTTAGAATCAGGAGACGGACATAGGATACTTTTTTACGTTGGAACCGGTAGGTGGCGCTGAGATCGGGTTCTAGAATCCTCCTAATCACCTGTACCAATTTTGGTGATTTTGTTATTGTGTGTTTAAGTGGGTCCCCGGATGGTTTAAATCGACAATTAGAACCGATAGGCGGTGCTGGGATCGAATCCTAGATTTTTGTTTTTTCAGAGCAGTACAACGTCTGCCGGGGCCGCTAGTAGGTAATACAATACAACGAAAGACACGTTTCCATGAAGACGTGTTTGTAATTGAGTTGCAATCGCCACATAAAAAAGCATTCATCCATCTCATGGAAACTATGTACTTTTGTCGGTATAAAAATTATCACCCGGAATATAAGCTAGTTCTGTGTGTGTAGCAGAGACAAAAATCTAACAAATATATCTGAATCTGCTACGTTGGATTACCCTCCGACTTTTTTAAATTTGCATAGATACTTGATCCCACCTACAGATTTATTATAGTATAGAATAGATATACAGAAAGAAGTTAATACGTATAGCTAGATTTGGAAATAACGACATCCGTATGACTTATATACAAACTGATTTAACTTTGAAATATTATAATATCATATCATTAACGCTCGACTGCTTGACTCGGGGAACAGATCGTATTTTAGCTATGAGATTTAGACCTGACGTGTCCCAGCTATCAGTAGTCTTATTATATTGGTTTTCTCTAGATGTTTCCATTCGACATGATGTAGCCTGCCTAATCAATGCATGTATCTCAGCCAAGATTCAAATCCGAGGCATTGGAATGTTACAAATATAGGCGCTTTTCTACTGATCTACCACGACCTATTTTCATCTAGTCTTGAGATTAAAAAAATGATTTTTAAAGCATGAGGCTTTTCAAAACCGCTTACTTGTTAAATATTGCTTATTATATATACAACATACATATCATTTGCGCACGAGTTCCAGAATACGGGTACTGAGTTTAATAACTCCCGTCTACGAAAAGCTTTCATGTAATGAGAATTTCAAGGGACCGATATATCATAAAATTTCTCGCCGATGCGTGAGATAGAACATTTTCTGATAGGATATTGTCACATAATGCTTGTTATGAGGATGAGACACGTTATGTTGGGAAACAATTTGCATAACACCCAACTAACGACAAGTGTCAAAACGTGACAAAAGCATTCCCAATAGCATAAGTGCCGGCTAAATATGTACCGAGACTATTAAACCAGGACATTTCCAAGCAAGCTTAAGCAGTACAGCCAGAAGCGAAGCATGTAGTACTATTTAGAGTTAGGTTGTGGTATAGCTACTGTACGATTTATAGTAATGGTTATTCCAGGTAATTTCAGAGAATATTACAATGGATACGTACCAATAAATTAACTTAAAATGAAGGGTCTGTATGATTTCAACATAAATGAAAAAGTTTGTGTTATAACTTATATTTATAGGATGCTTAATCTGCTTAGAATTGTTATCTATTAGAAAGTTCTTCTTGAATTAGTTCCGAAACGACGAACGTATTTAATGAAAATATTAGGGATTTAAACAGGAGTTTTAGATTTTTGGTTGTACTTTTTGTTCAGGTACAATAAAAAATAAATATTTCTATGAGTTCTATTTCGATATCTTCCAGGATTCAGAAGATATTAATATAAAATTTAAGTTAAAAGTACGACGTTGCGGGTACTGCTAGTAATAAATAATGCAAACATAACGTTAATTTATATGCACAAAACATTTAAAATCCAGCTTAATGTACATATATGTACATATTATCACGCCGGTTTCTCATAAGTGTAGACAAAAACGATGGATCTTCACTTGCTACGATACTGACAAAAATATTTCACTTCATCTACCTACTCCATTAATCTTTTTATTCATGCACGTTTATCATCCCGATATTTTGATTTTTTTTACGAAAAATTTATAATTCTGAATATAATCGCATAAAATATAGTCAATAGATATATCTTATAAGTTTTTTTTATAACTAAAGCACTGCAGACAAGCTGACGGTCCAACTTTAATGAAAAGTGGTCACTGTCACTTAGGGACATTAGCGATACCAGAAAATTAAAAATTTATCGGTAGCATTGCATGGCATAAACACCGGCAGCATCGACAGGTGTATACTGTAATTATCAATTATCAATGTTTAGAATTACAGACCTAGACATAAAATTTTATTTACCTTACCAGGTGGACTGAAAAAGATTTTCATCCTGATTGTATTTATAGCAGGATTCGCACACGGCTACTAATTCAGTCTTAATTTTTTTTTCTATATAATATAACATAAGCGCAAATCATCAGTCAAATATTTTACATACGGTTCGATGACCCTTTGCCAACGTTCTTTTAACCTCATAATCCAACACACAAAACTGCGGACCTAAAGTGGTTGGTTTTGCAGATTCGTATTACGGATACTAGTTCATTGAAATGCTACGTGAGCTTTGCATTTGTTAGAGGACGCAATTATTTTTGGGACATGTGTGAGTAATAGAAGCTTAACTTCAAGTTTGTGGGGTCGCCACCCTTGTCCCCCGGCCGCCATTTTGGAAAAAGGGGTGAAAACACTTTTTTCGCGATATTTCAGAAACTATGCGTCTTACAAAAAATGTGTAAGTCATAATTTGTAGCAAATTATTTTTCCTACAAATATGTTCAAATAACTTTTTGCCCTAAATTAAAAATTAAAGAAGTTATAAGCAAAAAAGTGAGAATTTTTGTGATTTCAATGAACTATACGAAAAGTATCAAAATAGAATGGGATTATGTACTATGCTTTACACTTACACACCTACTATCTAATATATAAAATTCTCGTGTCACAGTTTTCGTTGCCATACTCCTCCGAAACGGCTTGACCGATTCTCATGAAACTTTGTGTGCATATTGGGTAGGTCTGAGAATAGGACAACATCTATTTTTCATCCCCCTAAATGTTAGGGGTAGTCCACCCCTAAATTTTTATTTTTTTATTTTTACCGGGCAGGACGACGTCTGTCGGGACAGCTAGTAATATATAACATTGTGGCACGTGTCAATTTTAGTTAGCGATTCTCCAGAAGCAGCCGCTTTAGAATCAGAAAAAATCTTAGCCAATTGCGATTTAACATTATCGTCATTAGTTAATCATTTAGTATTTAAAAAATATTTGACTTTGAAAAAAACTGATATAGTAAAAAGTTCAGGTCTTTCGGGGATGTGACGTCACTTCCCAATTAATCTTCAATAATTTCATACCCATCACGATAATCTGTGGTCTCAGTGAGACCGTCTCAGACATCTTAAGCAACACAACGTAGTGCAGCTGACATGTTTTATGCAGGCTCCACAGTAATCTGTTCTTAACAAAGAGTATGTATGTATGGGGCTGATACAGACGCCACGCCGTAATAAGCTCTTTTAATATCAGGTAAGTAATGTACGTATGTATGTCTATGAATATACTAGAATGTAAATGTAATATATAGTTAAAAGCTACCCTGAATATTATAAGTATAAATATGTGATATATAGTTTTATTATTGCCAAGCTGAAAAACAAGCAGACGACCCACTAATGGAAAGCGATTATTGTCGCCTATACACGTTTCCCACACCAGAGGCGGAGTCAACCTGTTACCAGGCTTGAGGATGGAACAGAAGGTATAGGATACAGGAGGAATGGGATAGGTGAATGGAATAGGGGTGTAGAGATACACTTAGAGGTCGGGGGTTAATGCAATTCGAGTTAGTTCCTGGCATTCTAATTGTGTGCCCGTTAGTCGCCCATTTCTTAAGTGTGAATATGTGATCGATCGCATAAAATTATGTGATCAATCACATATTTTACACTTTTCAAAACGATTCATTTACATATTGCCCTGGTAGGTGAACACGCACTTTAATGGTGCTACATAGAGTACCTTCGAATTCATACTAAATAAACGTAAATAGGTTACATATAACCTAACAGGGTGATGGGATAGGGAGAAGTGGGCCCTCGAAACCCTCACTAGCCGCACGAATCACGATTAACTCAAGGTTAATCGTTTCACTCCGACATTCTGTGGGCCCGTCACACCGATCGAGCCTGCCCTAAGAGTTGTTATCAAGATAACGATGCCAGCATGGCTCTACCACGTCGCGTCGATGAGATACCACTGTAAAGATAAAAAGGTTAAGACCTAAGATACGTGTTTAGTATAAAATGATTGTACGACTAACATTGCGTCCACAAGATATCATTGTCAGACTCGCCTCACCCTGCCTCACACCGCGTATTTTAGATTCTGGTAGTACGCCGTAGTGACACCATCCGGTAATGTTTTGGCACCACTTTAGTTTTACTTCCTTCATAAATCCAATTTCCGCCATTCGTTTTAACTTCCAAATTTCGGTTTCTCCATTTCCTCATAAATGCTCCTATCCAGTTACATGACTTTCGACATCCGTTTATTTCATAAAAGAATACGTCGTATCCGGTTACTAACTACTCGCATCATATGGTTACTCACATATACTTATATAAGTTTTATCTATAGTTCCTGTAGGTGATGACTGCAGCGCCATCTGCCGGGCTTATTTGTGAATCTAAACCATCCTCGAATCCACTTGAAGACACACAAAAAAAATCATTCAAATCGGTCCAGCTGCTTAGTAGTTCATTGTCAACACACGTATAGAAGAATTACATATTATATATACCAGTGGCCCCGGCAGACGTTGTCCTGCTTTGAAAATATAAAATCTAGGACCCTATCCCAGCGCCACCTACCGGTTCTAGTTGTGGATTTAAACCATCCGGGACCCACTTAAACACACAAAAACAAAATCACCAAAATCGTTCCAGGTGATTAGGAGGATTCTTGAACACGATCTCAGCGCCACCTACCGGTTCTAATTGTGAATCTAAACCATCCGAGAACCCACACATACACACAAAAACAAAACCACCAAAATCGGTCCAGGTAACTAGGAGGATTCTAGAACCCGATCTCAGCGCCATCTACCAGTTCTAACGGGATAAAAAGTATCCTATGCCCGTCTCCTGGTTTTAAGCTACCTCCCCTCCAATTTTCAGCCAAATCGGTACAGCCGTTCTTGAGTGTAAGTTACACGACTTTCTTTTATATATATAATAAAATTGTAGAGGTCAAATTTCTGTACAATTAAAAAAATGCTAAAAACCGAGTCAGGGGGATGTAAGAAGTGAAATAGAACTAATTTGGATTTTTTTTTAATTTTTGTTTCTCTGTTTGTCTGTCGGTTTGTAACGGCTAATCTCCGAAACGACTAGACCGATTGAAACGAAATTTTCAGCTTATATCCCTGGTCAACATATAGGATACTTTTGATCCCGAAAAATTAAAGAGTTCCCGTGGGATAGTTAAAAAACTTTAATTACTTAAACAGCTTATTTTGATATTGTTGCATCATACAATAAAACATGTTTACGTTATTGCCGGTTTTATCTATATCTATATATCTATACATATAATAAAATTGTAGAGGTCAAATTTCTGTACAATTAAAAAAATGCTAAAAACCGAGTCAGGGGGATGTAAGAAGTGAAATAGAACTAATTTGGATTTTTTTTAAATTTTTGTTTCTCTGTTTGTCTGTCGGTTTGTAACGGCTAATCTCCGAAACGACTAGACCGATTGAAACGAAATTTTCAGCTTATATCCCTGGTCAACATATAGGATACTTTTGATCCCGAAAAATTAAAGAGTTCCCGTGGGATAGTTAAAAAACTTTAATTTCATAAACAGCGTAAAACATACTAACATAATAGAAGCAGAGAATTTGACAAAATGTGGTGTCGGTGGGAGAGTTTTATCTTATATATATTAATATATAAAGCTGATAAGTTTGTTTCTTTGTTTGTTTGCTTGAACGCGCTAATCTCAGGAACTACTGGTCTGATTTGATCTTGTTTTCTGTATATAGATAGCCCATTTATCGAGGAAGGTTATAGGCTATATACCATCACGCTAAGAGCAATAGGAGCGGAGCACCAATTAATGAATATGTGTTTAAGTGGGTTCCCGGATGGTTTAGATTTGCAATTAAAACCGGTAGGTGGCGCTGAGATCGGGTTCTAGAATCCTCCTAATCACCGGAAGCGATTCTGGTGATTTTGTGTGTTTGAGTGTGTTCCCGGATGGTTTAGATTCGCAATTAGAACCGGTAGGTGGCGCTAAGATCGGGTTCTAGAATCCTCCTAATCACCGGAAGAGATTCTGGTGATTTTGTGTGTTTGAGTGTATTCCCGGATGGTTTAGATTCGCAATTAGAACCGGTAGGTGGCGCTGAGATCGGATTCTAGAATCCTCCTAATCACCTGGACCGATTATGGTGATTTTGTTTTTGTGCCATGAAACAAAGTCTTTTGGGAATTCAGAAAATATGGCGGTACGAAGTTCGCCGGTCAGCTAGTGTATATATATATATATATATATATATATATATATATATATGTATTTATTTATTTAGTTTACCATGCGATTTGATATTTTGTAGGTTGAATAAATTATAATATAATTAATTTAAAGAAGAAAAAAAAAATTAGGCTTTAATAGCTATTAAGCTCCAAACATAAAGAAATTTAAAAAAAAGAGAAGATGTATATCTTACATATAAAAGTGAATCGCAAAATGTGTTGGTAAGCGTATAACTTCAGAACGACTTTACTGATTTTGATGAAATTTTGTGTGTGTGTGTTTGAGTGGGTCCCGGGATGGTTTAGGTTCGCAATTAGAACCGGTAGGTGGCGCTGAGATCGGGTTCTAGAATCCTCCTAATCACCGGGAACGATATTGGTCATTTTGTTTTTGCGTGTTTGAGTGGGTACCTGGATGGTTTAGATTCGCAATTAGAACTGGTAGGTGGCGCTGAGATCAGGTTTTAGAATCCTCCTAATCACCAGGACCGATTATGGTGATTTTGTTTTTGTGTCATGAAACAAAGTCTTTTAGGAATTCAGAAAATATGGCGGTACGAAGTTCGCCGGGTCAGCTAGTGCTAGTGTATATATAAATGGAACACGTCAGTAGAGTAAAGAATAAATGACAAAAACTGTTGGTTATCAAAAAAGTTCGTATAGCATGCATACTCTAACACTAACTCTATAATAATAAACAGGTCTCCTATACAACATATTCAAACTATGCAGTATAAACAAAAAAAATCCAACAATTTTCATAATCAAAGAGTATATTGAATATTCATAACTGTCAGTATCCGTCAAGTAATTAAAATTCAGTAAAATTTGTTTTTATTTGAACTACACGCAATGATTATTGTTAGACGAAGATACATTTTGTGGAATTCAATAATTGCCAAGAAAGTATTAATTAACAATGTTCGCAATAGTAGTAAAGGAGATTGCGTTCCTTGTGCACCAGAGAGTACTCCGTGTCCACCAACGCAGCCTTGCTCCCCATGCCCTCCCCCCCCTTCGCCTCCTTGTCCACCATGTCCACAATATCCACCCTATTTTTGTTGCCCACGAACAAAATATGATGTAAAGTTTAAATATGTCAACGACAAGCCTCCAGGTACAACTGTAAAAGACTTCGTCGACAGAGCTTCTCAGATAATGTTCTGGACTGAATTGATTCGAGGTTAGTTTCATAATATCTTGTTTCATGCAATATCATTTCAAACAAGAACTCTGTTTTAAAGCTATCAAAGGTTAAATAGAGTAATTTATAAATGTGATTATACTAGAATCTTTAAGGCTTCAGACGCATTATGCGGATAACCACACTGGTTAGCCGGACGGCTGACTGTAGTATGTGTTTGGATATGCAGTAGTTACCCTGGTTGTTGCAGCCGGACTCGCAACCATTTGCTACGGTAGTTATCGCACACTGTTCACTGATGGCTGGTTCCTATAACTTACTATTCAATCACTTTTCTTAGCATCGTAGAAAGACATTATTTGTTATGTTATATATATATATATGTAAGCTTATACAAAATTATATCCGATACTAAGAAAAATTAATGATTGGTAACGTATAGGAACCGATTATGAACCACAGTACGTATTGCAACCGATCGGCTGACCGGTTCGAAGACAGCCGCTGCGTAGTGCATATCAATTTTAATGTGGTCCATACATTTTCTTACCTGCGGCGAGCTGGACTAGTGTGAATGAGCGGTAAGTCTCAAAACTTTGGAGTTGCTTATAAGGGTTCTTTTACTCTGTGTAAAAAAACATATTAAAATTTAAAAAAACGCATTTTAATTTAAATATGTTTTGAATTTTTACAATCTTACGATAAGTGAATTACAGAACAGTAAATGTTAGCACATTTCTCATTTTTAGGGTCACATAAATGAAATTCTTTTGTTTTTGCCCATCATCGTCATCATCATCATCTGACCGTTCACGCTGACACCCAAGGTCCGCTTTCCCACTTTTTCTGTTTCACTTCTCGCCGTCTTCAGCATCCCACATTTTGAGACTTGGTACGCATGTCATAATTCATAACGTCAAGCCAGCATTTTTTGAGCCTTCCCTTCAATTGCAACCTGGCGGAAGTGGCATGGCTGAACAATTGTAACCCTCACTATTGCTGGTCTCCATAAAACGTGGCCGTACCAGCGTGAGCAACTCTCTTTGTCTGCTATGTCACGCACGGACATGAAGACTGCGAATGCGGAAGTTACTGACTTGGTCTTATTGCGTGACTCCACATATCCATCGTAACAAATTCATCTCCGTGATACACAGTTCTAGCTCGTGTCGCTCAAGTATATGCCACGCTTCACTGCCATACAAAAGGACAAGTCTAATGATGGATTTATAGAGCTGTCCTTTTAACTTAACCGGTATTTTGGCATCATAAATAGCACCTGTCACCTCACTCTACTTGGCCCAAGCTGCTAAGATACTGGCCTTGACTTCATGGTCGATAACTTCGGACTCGCTAAGTACACCATATTTTACCTATGCGCACGGATGTGGGATCTGTAGTGTTGTAGCCCAAATAGTCAGTATTCGTCATATTTAGTTTTAGACCACCGTTACACAGCGACCCCTTCTACGCATTCACAGTCGCACCACTTTAAAATTTTACTGGTATGTCCTTATACCATGGCGACGTGGAGACGAGTGACTATGTACATAGTTGAAATATGATATACTGTCGTTTTGAACCACTATGATTTCATAAATTAATGAAAAATAAACGTAGTTGAGGGATGTAGGAAACTTTAGTGGACATAGCATGCGCGTTATATTTGCACACTTTTAAGCAATAGAGTAAAAAATTCAAGTTGGTAAAACTCAGCAAACACTTTCAACGCAAATCGGTTACAGCAAGATAGTAGTTTTTGAAATGCAGTGACACACGCTTTTTACAAACACGTCTCTGCACGCTTTTATAGGATTAAGTAGCAAAGGGCAAATATAGTAGACATTTTGTCGACACTAGTAAACGCGTCAAGTAGATTTAACATGGAACAATGCAATTTTCAGATTTTTATTACTAGGTGTAGGTCTATACAAGTAATTCTGCTATAAGCATAGCATACTTATATTAAGTGTTACTGGATTAAAAATAGTGAATAATTTATCAAAATCAATATTTTGTATTGAATATCGATGTTTTTTTATACAGGTTTCGCAGTGACTTTGGGCCACGTATTTAAAGAACCAGCTACAATAAATTATCCATTTGAAAAAGGACCTTTATCTCCCAGATTTAGGGGCGAACATGCCTTACGTAGATATCCAACGGGTGAAGAGAGATGCATAGCTTGCAAGTTATGTGAGGCCATTTGTCCAGCTCAAGCTATCACCATTGATGCAGAGGAGAGATCTGACGGTTCGCGTCGTGCCGTACGATATGATATCGATATGAACAAGTGCATATTTTGTGGCTACTGCCAAGAAGCCTGTCCAGTGGACGCTATCGTCGAAGGGCCAAATTTTGAATATTGCACTGAGACACGCGAAGAACTGCTTTATAATAAAGAAAAGTTGCTCACTAACGGGGACAGATGGGAACCAGAAATAATTAGTAACATAAGAGACAATCATTTATACCGTTAAATATATATTAATGGTTGCTTTAAATTCATTACTAGTATATGTCACACACACATCACACACACACGACAATTATGCATATATATATATATATATATATATATATATATAATATTGATGATTTTTTTCAAATTTTTTGTTTCTCCGTTTGTTTGTCTGAAACGACTGAACCGATTTATATAAAATTTTGTATGGTGATAGCTTATATCCTTGGTCAACATATAGGACTTATGACTTATACATATAAGACATACTTTTGATCTCGAAAAATTAAAGAGTTCTCGTGGGATAGTTAAAAAGCTTTAATTACTTATACAGCTTATAACAGACTGAAAGTAATTTATCTGCGACGGAACATAATAGAAGCGGAGATTTTGAAAGGGTGTGGTGTCGGTGAGAGAGTTTTATCTTATATATATATATATATATATATATATATATATATATATATATATATATATATAATATTTATATACATATATATCTATACTATGTAAAGCTGATAAGTTTGTTTGCTTGAACGTGCTAATCTCAGAAACTACTGGTCTGATTGGAAATTATGTTTCAGTATTAGATATCCAATTTATCGAGGAAGGTAGTCTATAAACCATCACGCTAAGAGCAATAGGAGGAGGAGAAGAATGTTTCAAAATCACGAGGTTTTTTGAACTTACATTTTTTTAAACTATTTCACGCGAACGAAGTCGCGAGCAGAATCTAGTATATATATATATATATATATATATATATATATATATATATATATATATATATATATATATTCACGATAATCCTAAATCTGTTTTAAATCTATTAAAAAAATTCATGCCAAGTTATAGCTCTTAATTTTATTTTAACCCGGCCCCCCTCGATAATTAAACTTTTACATAGAAATAACAAGGGAAAAACTCTGTTATTACTTTGGATTTTTTTACGTCATGAACGGATGAACAGATCATGTCGACAAACAATAATTCTTGTAAAAAATTTAACGCTCTATAAAAGAGGTCTCTTAGGTCGAAAGTTATAAATAAGTCTGATAGTTTTTATACAAAAATAGAAATCTTTCCTTTTTATAATATTAGTATATATAAATTTTAGTGGGTCTAAAAATAACTTATGTTCATCTTTATTAAAAATTAACTTGCTTTGTTTGCAGAAATTGTAAATAGACAACACTTTATTGTTCATCAAAACAAAAATGCACTACAACATGACCAGTTACTTGGTAAAACAAAAGGCGGCCTTATCGCGATAAAAGCCATCTCTTCCGGGCAACCTGACTTAAATGAAATTCCTAAATTATCTGTAATTATTATTATAGTGCAACAAAGAATAATAAATGAAAATGATATACATGGACAGCAGATTACAGTCAAAAGTATATATATACATACATATATACATACATACATACATTATTTCACGCCAGATCCCTTGCGGGGTAGGCACGAACAACAGAGCACACGCCATTCAGGCTTATTCTTACACACCTCACTTGCTTCTTTGACATTCATAGCTCTTGTCATGCACGCTCGTCTGTTCTTGGCTAAGTATATATACTTGGCAAGTGTATATATATATATATATATATATATATATATATATATATATATATATATATATATATATATATATATATATATTAAATTATAATGATTCGTTTAACTTCAGTCGCATAAGTTTTGTAAGCGTATTTCCGTATTATGATATCGTATCCTATTGTTACATACCGACAAAGAAATGAGCATCTGGTTTATAACTCTTTTGTTTACTTTGTGTTTAAAATTGGCAATTATACAATAGTCTGTGTTTTTGACTTTGTTGGCCGTTCGCAGGAATAATTAACCTGGTGTGCATATTACTGTTTCTCCGGAAACCCCAGTGCACGCGGTCGATTTTTAGTATTGAATACTTAGTATAAAACAATGCCCGAACGGAGGGGTGGGGCAGTCAAGCGAGGATTACGTTACGAGCAAGAGGTATGAGCGTTCTAGTGACGGACTTTGCGCGTGTTATTGAATCGTGCAGTTTGTACTAATAGGGTATTATTTTTGTGCTTATGTTATACGTGTTTGTATTGTTCTAATAAATTCTATAGTAATTCCAACGGCTTTTTAATTCGAGTCCAGCGTAACTCGTAACACTATTATAAAACACATACATACGTTTTCCTATCATTTCGTAGACTACGATGTAGACACAGACAAAGTAACAATCACATAAACAAGGTCATTTTGAAATTCGTAAGACTAGTTAACTTTTCATTCAATTTTTTTTTAAAGTGGAACAAGATTTTTTTCTGTACGAGGTGTATAAATCTGAAAAAACTTGATTTTAGCTTAAAAATTCATTTCAATGAAAATGGCTGTAACACTTAATTCCTTTAAAGTCAATTTAAATATAATATGAATAAGATAAAAGTTTTTCATTGCGAAGCTGGCAAGAAGACAGACGACCCACCTACTTGAAGGTGGTTACTGTCGTCTATAGACATTTGCAACATCAAGGGCGAAACCAACGCGCTTCTAGCTTTTAGGGTTAGATAGAGGGGATGGGAATTTGAGCCACCGGACTTCTCACTCTTAGTACGAAACACAATTAGCTCAAGGCTATAATAACTATTCCACTTCGCTATTCGGTGAGAGTGTGATATCAATATAACGATTCTAGCGTGGCAGACCAAAAACTCGATTAAGGCTTGTAGCAACACCAACAACCTTAACAGTTTGGGAGGAACCCCTGTACCGCTCCTCGTGCCGCAGGAGCTACACGCGGGAGCAAACGAGTCTTAGAGTGGAGAGCGTATCTCGGCAAACATAGCGTAGGACGCTTTCCAGCTTAGTGAACTGACGACCTGCGCAAGATCGCAGGCAGGTGCTGGATGAGGAAGACAGTGGACCGGATATGGGGTGATAGCCTATATTTAGCAGTGGACAGAGACTGGCTGAAGAAGAAGATTGTAAAATGGCAAAAACCGGTGGACGTTGGTCCCCTTTACGGTACCCTTCATTGCACGTGGAATGGTACGCACTTGACGAATTTGTCGTTAAGCCGGTGGCAAACGGTCATTAGGGGCAGCGATCGCGTGTCGTGATGCCGATACTTAATGACCTTGTTTAACGAAATTTAGGCTCGAGCAGACTGAACCGGCCTCAACTGTGAATTTAAAATGGTGCTAAATTTTACCACCCTATGATAATTAATGGTAATCTTTATCTACTTTTACAATGGAACGACGTTCTTAGTTGGAAGAGCTTTTAACTTAATTAGCCCGTTGCAGTTTATATAATGAGTAATATAAAATGTGGATGTGAATGTCGTAGGACTGCTTTCGCAGCGTTATTTATACAGGTGGAAACTTTCATCGGGGCAATAAGGGGGAGTAAATTAACCGTTACAGTTATAATAAAATGGTTTTAGGAGATTATCCATAAGTTTTTGAGAAATTTTTTGCTCAAAATATTTTTTTTCCAAAAAAGTAACAGGTAGGAAGGAAATGGCCATTATAAATAAAAATTATGCCAGTCGATCCTGTTTCTGATACTGAACAAAAATATGTATACGGCAACCCAGGGTGGAGTACTAAAAAAGTTGGAAGTTGAAAAAACCTTCGCGTACATTTTGTATGAAAATCTTACACATTTCTTTTTAATGTCATCTAATGCTTATGATCAGCTACGTTGTCAAAAAGCACATCAAATTTTACAAACAACGCCGTAGTGAAGCAATAGTCAAATACTCAAAATTAAGTATCAAAACGAAGTCACTTTTATATTTCTGTGTCGCTATACTCAGATATGTGTAGTAATCTTGTGACCGAAGCGACATTGCTTCCACTTTTCAAGTCACTGTCAAGTGTCACCCAATAATCCAATTTATCGGGACCTCGTCTTTGGAGTAGATGTTGTTAAAACATCGTCTTTGCATCTATGCTTCTAAGTTAAAAAACCTCATTATATGTGGATTTTAGATAATGTAAAACCATGAGTTTGTTATTAGTGAGGTAGTTATTATAAAGCGTTTTCTTTAATATTTTTACACATCTCACGCAAAGCTGTTGTTAGTTTGTGGAGAAAGAAAGACCAAAAAAAATATTTAATCGTAAAGAAACTAGCTAAATCGAACCAGGTTTTTCTGTGGCTCAATCTGATTTTAATTATTACGAAGTAGATATCCGAGGAAATTAACTAGAGAGTTAAGTTGAACGGCTTAGAAATTGATATATTAAAATGCTGTGCCACCTAGTGATGATTATGGTAGAATACAAGTTTTAAAACATATTTCTTTAACGTAAATACTGCCCGTGTTCAAATATGTTTGATATCTATAATCAATAATAATATTATAAAGAGGAAAGATTTGTATCTTTGTATGTATGGTCAGAATAATTGCCTCAAATATTACGGGACCCATTTCAAAAATTCTTTCACCATTCGAAAGCTACAACATTATCCCAGATTAATGTAGGCAATATAAAAATTAGGGATCCCTACTAAAACTTACGAAGTGGAGAACAAAAGTAGGAAAGCGTACTTCAAGCTCTGAAGCGAAAGGTTCGAATGCAACCAGGAGTTGACGCTAGAATAATTATGATAGTTTTGCTTGAATTTTTTGCTTACCAAATATATAATTTAAAATGCAGAATTACAATATAGATATGATAAAAACAATAAGCGGTCTTATCTCTTAACGCAACTCTTCCAAGCAACCTAAATAAAAGAATACTTGGACGTAGTTACGCAAAAAGGATCTAACCCACAAAATGTTACTTTTGAATTATTATAGTAAGTTTAACTGCATCATTGCAAAAATACAGCTAAAACTTTAATCTTTAATAATTAATTTTATCTGACATTCTTATTTTCCGATAAAAATAAGCCTATATTTTCAAATATCAAAACGGCAACCGTGGTCAAATGGATTTAAAATTCGTCAAAAATCGATACTGTCTTACCTCAGCGCTCGTTACGTCCACCACTTTGAGCTTAGTGAGTTCCCGTACCATACATGGTAGGTATAGGGGCCTCAATGTACAAAACCCCAGGTCTAGTCAAATACATACAGGTAGCCGGTCACTGGCTCTTAAGCTATAGTGTAGATTATTATTAGATAATGGATGGATGCAGAAGTCGCGGAAGGCCACGACACACCTTCCATGATTAAATTGATCATGTATTAGCAGAAGGTGATGTCAGGAGCCTTAAGAAGAGACGAGCGTGCATGACAAGAACTATGAATGTCAAAGAAGCAAGTGAGGTGTGAAAGAATAAACCTGTATGGCGCTCTGTTGTTCGTGCCTACCCCGCAAGGGACCTGGCGTGAAGTTATGTATGTATGTATTATTGGATAGAACTTAAACTACATATTTTATAGATTAAATACAAACACATAAATAATCTTATAAACAAATACATACATATTTATATTCTGATGATTAAAGAGAAATAAGATATTGATAAGACAAATGTAGGTAGTTATCGGAAGTTTCATCCGATTGCTAACAAGTTATCATGTTCTTATAATACCTCTTTGACGTTCTGTTCGATGCGACGCACGTAGAATGTTAATTAAGATCTTTCTTACATTGCCCTCGATCGATTCTTAAGTTTCTTCCTTTATTTCGAGGGGCGTTGATCTATTGGTAATCTATTAGGCGTCCGTCTCAGCGTCCGTTGTTTGATACTAAATCCTTTGTTTGGCAAGTGAAAGTTCCGTTCCTTCAATTAATGATAGTAGAACTTAAATATTCTTTAAACTAAAATTGGTTTGAACACTATTGAGTAGTTTATAAACATTAATTAGAGTTATGTTCAGTGTTATTCTTAATAAATTTTTAGTAGGTATAAAGAAAACTATTTTAATTTTCGTTCACTTCAAGTTCTCGCCCAGCCTGTTTTAGTGTGGGTGTGTGTGTGTGTATACGTGTGATACGTAGAAACCCACTTGTAAGTTATAATGATAAAATAATATGAGAAACAGAAATTACTAAATTCCTGGGTTTAATAATAGTATATAGTATATTAATATAATAATAGTATATTATAATACAACCAATTGAACGGGAAAGTGCTTAGCGAGGAATCTTTGATTACATATTATGGCCATGTTTGGGTTAAAATCGACTGATAGTTGTAGACCATATTGTAGCAAATATATTTAAATATATAGTATATATAAATATATAGTATTGACACTTTCTTCTCTCTATATCATGGAACTAGCAATGCTCGTCAAAGATAACCCTAATTTATTCCAAACACTAGCACAAGTAGTAAGTAACACGTAATCGCAGAGATCAGAACAAACCAAATAAACAAAATCCATCAGCGAAAACCGCATCGAAATTGGCCCAGTAGTTTTTACGTGAATCTCGAACAAACAGACATAACGACAAACAGACAAGAATTCTAAAAAATGCATCGTGTTCTTCAGGGAGAGTACTACGTAGTATGTTGTCTGTAATAGATGGAATCTATTTTGTCCATCGAACGCAACGTAGGCCCCGTACGTGATAGGCCAGACATATAGGTATTTATTATTCAACGGTGTCACTTTAACGAGGACACCTTTTTAATTAATCGGCACTCAGAATAATAAAAATAATTAAGCCATCTATGGTTAGCTATAATTAACTGATGGAAGGTCAGGTTCTGGTTTGATATCCTTTTCAACATGTAAGGTTGTAAGTATACCAAATAAAGCATTCTACATATACATAACAAAGAAACCGTTTGAGTTCATAAGTAATGATAAATAGTAACAATATAATTCGGGGTTCTCTACTGACAGAGTACAAACAGAGAGATGGTGTGGATCTGACTGCAACGGCTAGATACTTATTGAAACCATTTCTGTATTCTTCTAGCCACCCGAGCCGGGGTCGTAGGATATACAGTACCTTATTTTTAAAAAATGAAATCGTTCTCTACAATTTCATCGTTGTCGGCTGTTTCTTTTACCTAGGAATGGAGATAGGTATATTAAATGAAATAAAAAAAAGGTAATATATATAAACTGTACATGACAATATTTATTAGATTATAAATAGTATTTACGATAATTGAAGCTTTCAATATGTTTATGTCAGACATCAAACAACCAAAAGATTAGTCAACAATTATAATTAAATTATCAGAGTAGCTTGTAAAAATTATTTTTGGAATATGAAAGTGTTTATCACAACACAAAAACCCGAAATACGCTTCAGGTTTAGGGTAAGGTAAATGACACAGGGAAGCACTTCCCGTTAGATACGTTGAATAATGAGATTTGAATCCTGACATATAATATTGTTATCCACAAGTCGCCCACGTTGGATTAAAGATCTCGTGTCACGATGAGCGTGTGATATTCTCGCTTTAAAATGTTCGTACATTTGTTGTAACGTAAATTGAATGAAACTTGTTTAAGCCAATATAGTCACATGTAAATTCTCTCATGGTTCAGCCATTGTAATGATTAGGGAGTACTGTAGCTGCTACTAATATATAATAATATAAACTGTAACTAAATGTAACTATAAATTATGTTTTGTCATACTACTCCGCTCGTTTTTATTTTAGAGCGAGGTTTTATGTCCATATACTGTTGCAATACATATGCTTATGTAATGCAATCTGTAGTTCTTGCAATAAGTGTACACAAACGTAAAACCGAATTAATCGGTTTATATGTGTCTTTTATATCTCAACCCATTTTGGTATTGTGATTTTATTTAGCTACAAGAAACTAATCATGTTGTCACAAAAAACCCAAAATAATTTAATTAAAAATATGTTTTAACGGTTCTACCTGCGGCGTTTTATTTGTTTGTTTATTTTTATTTCGAAGTTTCGAGTGCTTTTCAGTAGTCGTGATCACGGAAGACTGAACAGTAAAGTTAGGCTAAGGCAGTGAAGGCTATTGAAAATTATTATTATCCAAAACTTCGAATAAAAATTAAATGTTTAAGCGCAATATTAAGCGTTAAAATTTCGTTTTAATTATGACTACTAGGCTCGGAACCTAATAAAAATACTATGTGTACCAGAACATTCTTATTCTAACAGGACTGATATTTGCAGATATTAATATGTACCTACAAACAAAGCTTACCAGCTAAGTATAGCACTATTCAATATAATATTAAGATAACACAGAATAGTAGAAATTGCACTTATAGTTATAACTTTGTAACATGTAAAATTAGAGTCTAATAGCGACATCTAGGAGAGCGCGGTAGAAAGCGGCCTAGAGTCGATATTAGCTATGATCGTGATTGTTTATGGTATATTCGTATTTTATTTGATTAATTAGGAAAACAAAATTCTTGGTCGCGAATACCTTTAAATTAAGTTTAATCAAATAATTACGGTAAAGACAAATTTTAGTCGTCAAGACAATCAGCGCCTCCAGTGGCCAACCGTCGATGCACGCTATACAGCGCTATTGTAGCGCGCGAAATAGCAAACAGCTAACATTGCGGTAACTGTGCGAGCCAAAAAGGAATTAACCGAAAAATAGCGGAGTTTGATTAAATCCCTAAATAGGCAATTTAGAATAGCAAAAATTTTATAAACGGTTAGCCATTGTTTACTGGCTAATAGGAAAACGAAATCGTCACTCGGGTGTACACACACAAAACGACCCAAAGGACTGGGGTCCCCAGCGCCTCGCGGTTTCGCCTTCGTAGCTGTCACATTGACAGCTACGTTTTTCAAAACACATTCGACAAGGCCGAACATCTCGACGGGCGTTGAATATTCCATTCTTTGGGGGGCATTTCATATAAAAGCAAAATCATCAAATGACTAGGCCCTTTTTGATCGTCACCAGTGCCCCGAGGTTTCGTTAAAGTTTCAAGTACACGTGTGAGAGCGGATATTTTGATATCATCACTCGTTCAAAGACAATATACCTCGTGCCGCTCCACGAGCCATTACGGGTTGTCCTGGACCCCCCGCAGTGTTCATTTTATTAGCCTCCTAGTGAGGTGTGTGTACGGGAGGCATAGTGGTGTAGCGACCGATGCCCTCCTACAAGGCTTGGGGCTAACCAGAGTTCAGCCCATGGCGGTACCCACCAGTTGATACACAGCTTTCATCGTCTACTCTCTCTTCTTTCATCTACTTGTCCTGTTGCAAGATCTTCCTAAGGAATTCAGCAGGTGGCGTCCATTTTTATTTATAATTTTCTTAATTCAGTAACTCACTCCATATGACCAAGTTATACTCACAAACAACGTTATACATTGCGCATAGCTCTTAGCCGATCTCACCCCCTGAAATATAGCTAGCCAGAGATAGTATTGGGTTAGATTCATCAAACCACCCTATACTAGGGTAACAGTTAAACTCTGTAGTAACAGAGTATTTATGTAATTGTGGAATATTAGCGGTGCGGCCTTTTTTTGTATGGTTCTTGGTGACCAGTATTTTGATAGATAAATAAACTGTGTATTACCTGGTTTGATGTTTTATTCCTTCTAATCCACCTATAACCCTAGGGTCCACTCAACACTCATTATAACAACAGTGGCGCCCAACGCCCACTTCAATGAATGCCTAGTCCATATTATGGGCATAATTCAAGGCAGCAAGCAGGAAAATGGCGACGGAAATGGGTAGCGCCAGTATGTAAATATAACATATGCGAATATATGTACTCGCGCTGCCTCTCTCACCACTTAGCTGGGTGTCGCCGTAGACGTTGGCACGGTGTAAACTAGGGTTAATATACATATTAACACCACACAAAGTTACAAACACACAACGAACAACAAAACTTATACACTTACTCACACCAACGCGCACTACCACTGCATTGCATTACACGCACAATTCACAAACAAACCAAGACACACAAAGAGCCTAAAAATTAATAACCTAGGCACAAAAAGAAAAAGCAACATACATGGCACTAGTTAAATAATATATATAGGTATAGACACAAGGCATACACTTCACATGCACTCTCTCACAACACCAGCTTGTAACAGACACTCTACATTAGTATAAGTTTAGTATTAAAATAAGAAAAAAATATATAAGTTATTCTTAAGGTACACAACACAACATAAAAACCACAAAATCAATGTCACACACAATAACAAAAGATAACAATAAGCGTGTATTAACCCAAAAAACTGTAATAGTAATCAAGTTGTAAAAAGGGTACGGACCTCGAGTCCGTAGTACTGTTATGAAAAAAAAATTTATTACATATACATATGAAATCAAATATTACAAGCAAAATATCTTTCATGATTATTGGTTCGCTTGTTATTAATTTAAAAAAAGTACGAACGACATTATTACCAACATATAAAGTAAAAGTACATATTGTAAATTTTGGTCTCTGAAGTCACACTACAACTTTACGAAAGCGTAGAGTCATTAGACTGTATGAAAAACTTGCTACGGAAAAGTTTGGTAAATTTTAGTTTGCTGCTGGATAGAATCGACCTTACGTTTTGTAGAGTATTTTTCACATAAAGGACTTTAATAGAAATGTGTTAGGCTGTCAAAAGTTTTACCTATTTAGAAGATATCTGCAAGTACATAAAAATATACCCATCACTGAATTCAGATGATGTATTCGTATATACACGAATTGAGTGATGGATATATTTTGAAATATGCGTTTCTAAGATCGTTCGGTAACAGTAATATTAATAGTTAATATCTCTAAAATTACATTAAAATAATACATCTTAAATTTCTGCGTGAAACAACTGTATATTAAAGTTTTAATTAAATATAAGTGATATACAGATTAATTACTGATTAAACAATATATCATATAATTACTATATCAATGTTATTGTTATATATTGTATTATAATAACGTCGTTCTGTAAGAACCTATTATGGTAGGTACCATTTTGCGTATATATGGAGCAGACGATAAAATTGAATCTTGAAGATGAAACATTGAATAAAAATCAACATATTCCGCAATCTTATTACGACAGAAATCTTATGCTTTAATGGATTTTTAGGAGACAGTGAAATATCTTAACGACATTTATTTTTGTTCTTTTTGCAAAGGGATTTAGAACCTTTACAATTATGTTAGCACCATCGTACCCTTTCTTAATTAGCTATAAAGTACCCAATATACCCGACTTACCGGGTTGTTGATGCAGAAAATAAATAAGCCGTACGTAATAAACATATATAATCTCGTTTAATATTTACAAAGGTAAAGCAATTAGTAATTCCTATACAATTAGATTAAATATAATTTGAATATGCTTTTGATCTACACCTCTTTGTCTGTCATAATATGTCAGTGTGTTTTCATTTTTCAAACTTTCATAATGTGTAGACTTCGGTATTTTATCTGTTACTAGGATTCGCCCCCGACTGCGTCCACGCTTGACAGGTAAAGTAGATTACAGTTATATTGCCCTGATTTAAAATCAAAGAGTATTTTCAGCAGGGCAACGGATTTTTTAATATGAAAATAGATGAATTCCGAAGATTTCCGTAAAAACCTGGAATAGGTAATGTTACTAAAGGCAATATCTAAATTTACTAAAGATGTCTCATGAATATAAAAAAAACTGTCATATCAAGTGAGTCCTATATCACTTGGTTTCGAAGCCAAGAGATCCCGGAGAATATAAAAGTCCCGTATAATATTTGTTGTTTTCTTATCAATCTGATCCGAATCAACACATTTTTAAAACACTCCCGGGAAAAATTCCACGGGATTCCCGGAGTATAAAGTAAGTGTCTCATTACTTGGAAAAGGACTTAACCTATCATTTTGGTGAAATCGTATTGAAATCAGCTAATATAAAGAAATAATCGGCAGACACACATATTGTATATCCTTAAATTAAGCAAGTTACGCTTGTGTTACGTCTAGTATACCTAGGGCCGATCACAAACGTCCAGACTATCGTATAATAACGGAGAATATTCGTTTCTGAAATTTACCATACCAGGTTTCGAATCTGGAGCCTCTGTGCTGCAGTTGCCGGCAAACGCTGAGCCCGTTAAACCACAGAATAATAATATGTATGCATTTAAAAAATAATGTAAGCTGTCGTTGTAGTGTAACGAACAACCGCCCTCGGGAAAACTTCCGCGAATTTCCGGGATAAAAAATATCACACATTTTACTACATAAAATTTAATATCGATCGGTGAAAAATCACATTGGAATTATAATTTTTTGTTCAATTTGGCCATTTTAAATAATTCCCAGTAAATTTCCCGCGGGAATAAAAAGTAGTGCAAATGTTATGTCTAAGAATTTGGCCCAGTAGTTTTTACGTGAGTCGTGAACAAACAAATAGGTAAACCGACAAACCTCAGTCTGTACTGTGTCTGTTTCTCAACAAGAAATCTAAAAAACTGTATCATGTTCTTC
The DNA here is from genome assembly GCA_012273795.1 of Dendrolimus punctatus. Taxonomy (NCBI): domain Eukaryota; kingdom Metazoa; phylum Arthropoda; class Insecta; order Lepidoptera; family Lasiocampidae; genus Dendrolimus; species Dendrolimus punctatus. Next base: position 11,970,971 of record CM022533.1, on the reverse strand, counting down.
ATTGTTTATATAGTCTATTCCAGTTTTTTTAATAGCTTCATTGTACTCACGCGACCTATTTAATATTATCAATGCTTAAAACTAAAGAGGCTATCAATTTAAACAAGTTCTAAATGTACGCTACAGTTTCAAGTTAGTTACAAATGACGCCAGTCCATTAGCATAATTTTAGTGGACACTACTGGCTGTAAAAGAAGATGCTAATTAACTTAGTGCTCTGGAATTGACGCACTCGAAGCACAGTCCATACTATTACCCTCCCTCCGAACTTAATAAGACTATATTAACTTCTATTTAAGGAGATGTAACAACTCAAGTTCTGAGCTCAACGTAATCAGAGACAATAATGGACGCATTGTGAAAGAAGAAGAATGTATATTAAACGGCTGGAAAGTATATTTTGAAGGATTGTTTGAGAAAGACAAAGCAGATGAAAACAGTATGATTGATGTGAAGTATAATAAAGAGAACAGTAGTGATAGTATAGTTATGGATGAAATTGTGAAAGCATTGAATAGTATGAAGTTAGGAAAGACTGCGGGTTATGATAGGATAACAGCAGAAATGCTAAAGGCTGGGCTAGGTCTGGTTGCAAGTATATTGTATCGCCTTTTCAACATGTGTCGGGAAATTGGCTGCGTACCGAAAGATTGGTGCAAAGCCGTTATTGTTCCACTCTACAAAGGAAAAGGATCACAATAGGACTGCAAAAATTATCGGGACATTAGCCTTCTCAGCGTTGTCAGTAAATTATATGCTAAAGTGATGATTGAACGGGTATTGAAAATAACAGAACAGAAAGTATGGGATGTACAAGCGGGTTTTCGAAAGGGAATGGGATATGTGGACCAAATCTTTACTTTACGATGCATAAGTGAAAAGTTTCTGGCCAAAGGTCAAAAAGTCATAGATTTGGAGAAAGCTTACGACAGAGTGAGAAGAAGCGAATTGTGGTCAGCGCTAGCTAAGTATGGGATAACAGACTACCTGATACAATCACTGAAGTCTCTGTATAGCGATTCCAGTGCTTGTGTTAGGGTCAATGGCGCCTACAATGAATGGTTTAGCATTGAAAAAGGTGTTAGACAGGGTTGTATAGCGTCGCCGTGGCTGTTCAACCTATTCTTGGACAATTGCTTGGACGATTTGAAAGAAAGCAACAGTGGGTTAAGAATGAATGAGTTACTTATCAAATGTCCTCTCTACGCCGATGATCAAGTCATACTTGCATCATCGGAAGTAGAGTTACAGGAGATGGTAACAGTTATGAACGAGTCTTTTGAGAGAAATGGTATGAAAGTTAATGTGAACAAGACGAAAGTTATGGTATTTCAAAGAGATGAAAACATGTCAATTTGTAATATACACGTAGGAAGCCAAAAGTTAGAGCAAGTCAAAGAATTTGTTTATCTAGGGTGCATGTTTACTAGGGACGGAAAGCATGAAAGTGACATCGAAAGAAGAGTAATTGCAGGTAATAAGGTGAATGGAGCGCTAAACTCTTTTATGAAAAGCCAAAAAGTGCCTGCGCACGTTTGGCTGTCAATCAAGGGGTGTTGGTGCCAACACTAATGTGCGGTAGTGAAAGTTGGGTGTGGCAAAAGAAGCATGAAAGTAGAATAAATGCAGTTGAAATGAGAGCTTTGAGAAGTATTTGTGAGGTAAGCATGAATGATATGATACGGAATATGTAATAAGGGAACGTTGTGGATTGAAAGAAGATGTAATAACAAGAGTTGAAAAAGGAATGTAAAGGTGGTTTGGCATGTAGACAGGATGGATGAAAATAGAATCATAAAACAAATGTATGACAGTATTGTGAATGGTAGAGTTGGTAACGGTAGACCACGACGTATACACCATGATCAAATAACAGAAGTGTCAAAACGAGGTCAGGTAAAAAGCATATCAAATAAACGTGCATGTATGAAGAGGTTAATGAAAGTATAAAAAGAGCGAAAGTTGTTTGTCAGGATCGTCGCAAGTGGAGATCTATAGTTTCTGCCTACCCCTGAAAAAGGCGTGATAATATGTATGTATGTATGTAACAACTCAAGTTGATATACATTTAATAATTATGGGTTTATTGAAATAATATTGTGGCGAATAATGGTGGAACCATCTAGTTAGTTTTAGACCTTTTAGAAAAAAACTAGAACATTCTAGAAGGAAAAGACAAAGACGGATATATTTTAGAAAGGGATAGACGATGAACGAAAGACAGAGATACATAGATGTTAGAAAGGGGTAGATGTATAAACGAAAGTTCCCAAACAGAAGGTTCGGGAAGGAACAGACAGAGATAGATAGATGGGTTCCAGAAAATTCTTCCGGGTATATAAAGCGTAAGGCGCGCCTACCGGGCAGTTTAGAGTTGAGTTCAGTTCAAGACAGTCTAGCGACAAGTGCGATACGTAAGAGTTGGAAGAAAATTTTAATAGAAGAGACTGACGAGTTTTGTGGTGAATTTAGTGAAAAGTTTAGTGGTCAGTAAGTGAAGGAGGAGTAAAGCGTAGCTCGACAGACGAACGAGAAGCGAGCTACATGCGGCAATATCGGAGGTGAGCACGGCGGAACCAGGAGGTGGTCTAAGCAATATCGGCGACGGTATTGTAAGCCAGACACCTTGTCGTCGAAACTTTGCACCGTTAGTAGTGCGTATAGGGGCAACCCTGCAGAGAGGTTATTACATGCGGCTGTGTAAGTCAATAAAAGCGTTTACTTAAAAAAAACTGGTGTTTTCTTCCAATCCATAAGTGCGTACTCCCGCTCGCACGTAACAATATCATATATATAATGACATTTGTTGCTAGCTTACGGTAAATAATAATAATAGCGTAAATATGAAATCATTATAAATAAGAAAATATTTTTTCATAGCAACAACACACAACACATGTCACATAATTGCGTAAAACGAAAAGATAAAAATAAATTTCGCTAGCATTATAATTACTACAGAGAAGATAATTGACGTAGATAATAAAAATAATGTTACATGCCGGCAAAGTGAACGCACACCTGGTTTATTACCTTTCCCGCATTTGGACTACTTTTGTTTACTTTATGTTTAAAATTTGCAATTAGAGTTAGAGTTGTATTCGTTTATGACCGTTCGCAGGGATAATTAAGCAAGTGTGCAGATTACGTTTTCTTGGAAAAACTCAGTCCACGCGTTCAATTGTTGTATTGCACAGTTTACTATAAAACAATGCGCAAACGGAGGGGTGGGGCAGTCTAGCGAGAACCACGATCAAAGCAAGACGTGTACATTCGATAAGTGATAGTGACGGATTTTGTGCGTGTTATTGAATAGTGCAGTTTGTACTGGTTGTATCCAGTTATATTTGTACCTTTTTTATACGTGTTTGTATAGTTTTAATAAATTCTATAGTAATTCCAGCGGCATTAATCGAATTAATTCAAGTCCTGTAGCTCGTAACAATAATATAACTATATTTTCGAGATTTTTAAGGTTTAGTAAAAGGCCCTAAATGGATTTCTCGTATCTAAATGACATATTTTTTTCTTGTATAATCTACTAGCTTTTTGTCAATAAAATTTGGAGTGAAGGAGTATTATATATATATATATATACAACTATACATAAAATGATGCAGTGTCATTAAAAAAACACAAATTAAACGTAGCCGTCATACATATGACCGGGACAAAAATTTCAAAGCACATAGGCATTGGATAGGGTGTCGTTTGACAAGTTAAAAAAACGTTGACGATGTTTATTAAAAAAAATTCCTTTAATTCAATGGTAGGGGCTATATGATGAACTTCAAAAGTCATTAAAAAGTGTCGTGTTAAAACTTAATACTGAATAAAATTGGTTTGAACATGTCCGATGAACAATATTTGTTTATGATTTATTGTATTTTTTAATCGATTTTTTCAGGTAAGTAAACCGCTACGGAATCTCACACACTGTGCGTGAGACGCGTACTTTGCTAATTTTATTATTTTCACTATGTCGGGTTTCTATAAGGCGTGGAATATAGGCAATCATTTGTATGTACAAACTTATAATAAACAAACAGTATGTAGCAGGTAATCCAACATCAACTGCACGTGTGTGCAGCAGATTTCATAGACTGATGTTGTACACGTGAACGACGTGACTCCATTCCGTGGACGTGTATATATTTTTATATATATGTTTCATCGTTCAATGCTGAAAAACTGTTGTTACTCGTCATTTTTACTGCGAAGCTGGCAAACAGGTAGACGGCGTAACTGATGGAATGTGGTTACAGTTGCCTATAGCCGTTTGCAACACCAGGGGCGAAGAAAACGCGTTGCTTATATGCCATAGATTTTAAGTCCGGGAAATTGCTATCGATCAGCAAAATCCTCATCGAAATCGGCCCTGTAATTTTTAAGTGAATCCCGATCAAACAAACACAAAAAATAAAAAAAACTACACTTTTATGATATTATAATTATATATGGGATATAGAACTGGAGTTGGGGAATAGGGAAAATGGGTCAGAGGTAGCTGGAAGTTGGGAGGCACCTCCATCAGCGTCGGGAAGATGATGAAATATCTCGGACTCGTCCTCGATAGCCGATGGGAGTTTTCGGCACATTTCGAACGGCTGGCCCCCAGGCTCATGGGGGAATCGTGCCAAGACTCTATGATTGTTAGTACGACCTATGGCCGGTACGGGGCCCCTATATGGGTAGAATCCCTGACGGCCAAGAACACCGCGTTGCTGCGACGACCCCAGCGCGCGTTGACCACCAGGGCGATAAGAGGATATCGTACTATCTCCTTTGATGTGGCCTCTCTCCTAGCCGATTCCCACCATGGGACAGGATCTCATGGTGGAATGGTAGAAGTGTCTTGAACACCCCAGGGCCGGTCACAGGACCGTAGAGGCAGTTGGGCCCGTCCTACCACATTGAATTGACCGGAGGCATGGCACCCTGACGTTTCGCCAGACACAGGTACTGACTGGGCACGGCTGCTTCGGCCAGTACCTACGTCGAATAGGGCATGAGATATTTTCAGGGTGCCATCATTGCAGTGCCAGCGTGGAGGACACGGCGCTGCAATTTCTGCAGGAGTCTCCAGCCTGGGACGAGGAGAGCTATGTTCTCGGCGCAAACATCAGACACGACCTGTCGCACCTGACCGTGGTCCAAGCCATGGTGGGGGCCAACGCGAATGGGATACCGTCGCCTCCTTTTGCGAGGCCGTCATGTCCGCATAGGAGGTGGTGGAGCGGGAACGAAAGCGAGCAGCTACGCTCCTCTCCCACCGAAACAACTGGCCACGGCTCTGGAGGAACCAGGATCTTCGGACGCCATGTACCTGTGGCGCGGGTGACGGTCAGGGGAGGCTTTAAGGCTGTCACCAGCATCCAAAACTGCCGAGCGTGGGGCGCGTCGGTGTCCCGCGCGCGCCTCTCTCAATCTAGAGTTTGGAGAGGCCTGCCCGACGGGGCATGCCCACACCAGCCGGGGTCGCGAACGAAAAGCTCACGCACATCCCGTGATCCTGGCACATTTCGTCAGGTAGCACCAAGGAGTTTTGGAGGGTATTCCGGCCCTTCTGGCCAGTGAGTCCCACACTTCCCCGCGAAAGTCTTCCCGGCGGGGACCGCAAATGGATTTCCCCCTTTAAGAAAAAGAGGTAGGGGAAAATGGGCCACCGCAACTCTCACTCATTGCACAAAACATGATTAGATCAAGGCTGGCCATTTCACGACTGTATTTTGCAAGAGCGGAGTATCACACTGCTCGAGCCGGACATAAGAATTGTTATCAAGATAATGATTCCACCATAGGTCTACCGCGTAACATGTATTATCCCCACAAATTGCTATTGCGCCTGGCCGCCATTGTGGTGACGTAACCGTAGCCGAACACTCAGCACTGTAAGCATCACTGGCCGACGAGTACGCCTACATATCGAGTTGGGGATGACGTCACGTGAATGTTAATTTGACAAGGTTCCAGCGCATTACCAATTTGCGAGGATAATATTATACGCGTTACGAAACCTTATATAGTATATACTCAAGTCAACAATACCTAGCGGTTTTATTTTATTGTGATATCCGTATCACAAGTTCTTAAGAAATTATTATATATCTCACAATAATAACTAAAAGGTTCTCATACTGTTCTGAGTTTTACAAATCCGCACTCTACATGCCTTTGACTGGTATAGTTTTCAAAATTAATATATGTGAAATTGAGTTGTTTATTTACAAGCATATGCACCAAGGTCATTTCATTAAAGTATTATGTAGGTAATTTCATTATCCTAAAAAACATAGGAAAATTCTAGGTATGAAATACAGAGTTTAGAATAACAAGGGAGCGATGGAAAACGTATAGATTTTCTACACCAAACAACTATTGTATATTTAAACAAAAATTATAGGTTTTAGAAAATACTGAGCAATTTTAGCTATATATTTGTTATGTAATTCGACAATAGCCTAAAGATTAGCCAAGGCTTATGGTAAAAACGAAATAATAAAAACACGACTTATACTTAGTGACTGTATCGTTTAACATTTATAAATGATTGTATTAGGTATAAGCCCCCCATGAGCTTTGTTACTATTACCTATATACATTGATGTTTACGAAGCGATACTGAAGATAAATTTCTAAAATCGCGTCGCTTTATTTCCCCGGCGTCTAATGTTTTCCCTTGCTTAATATTTTTGGTATAATATATTAAAATCGGAACAAGAATAATTTTTCAAGTCTTTATTTACATTCACAAGATATTTGACACGTTATTATATTATTTCTTATTTATAATATTTCTTTAGCTTTCCTTTATTAATAGGACCGAGAAATGAAGCTTTCGTTATACATACAAAGGCAGTTTAATTAGATTTGGGTAAATAGATATTCAATGAAATTATTTTCTTGATGAAAAAGGTATTCTATTTATAAGATAAGATTTTCTAATAACTTTTAGATATTGAAACTCGGGTCTGCTATGTAAAATATTTGACTGATGTCTAGGTGAAGTAATATAAATAATCGAAAAGTATTCAAATGGCTGTGTGCTAGTAGGAATCAGACTCTATTATAGATAAAATGCAGTTATTTATTTACTTTGAAAGCAACTTTAAAAATATTTAATCTTAATTTAGTACTTTACTTATTCACAATTAACATATAAAAGCACTCGCTTACCACTATTATTTTTTACCTTTGATTATATAAACTCTACATTTGGCACGATGGAGCAAAGACGTAGATAAAAATATCAGGTAGCAGCTATCTCATAAGCGGCGCGTGGTCCCGCAGTATTAAATTTGCTGCCACGGTGAATGGTCGTGTTACGTGTCATCTTTCATTGACCTAAAATGTCGTTTTGCGTGATAAAAGTGTGCAAAATTACAAAACACGAACAAAAACGACGAACTAGGTCACCTACCATCGGTAAGTAATTATTCAAAACTGAGTATTTCGTAAAATATATTAGGTTACATAATCTAGACATTTTTTTTTCAGGCGGGGGAAATGCGTTTCGCACATACCGGGTCCTTTGCTAGGGATTATACCGTTGTCGATCATGGAGGCATTCCACTGAGGGCAACCCAAACAGTAACCGACCGGCTTGTGTGGAGACTCGCACCGATGGACAAATGCCCAGGGGCAATACCCCACTAAAACCACCCTCCCCCCATGTGCTCCGCGCTTATGGTAGGAAAGGCATGAGACTTAGAACGTAGTTACGCCCACGCCGATCCTAGTGCAAAAGTGCCTGAGAGTGCCCCGGGAATCAGAGTAAACTCACTTCGACGACAGGGGTGAAGATTCCTCTGCTCCCTAGATGCAAGAGGGCCCCTGAAGCGGTATTTTCAGGGAGGGAAGTCATGCGCATATCTGCGTCTCCGGGTTCCTGGCTGGCGCGGTTGCCCATGAGGAGGCGTATGAATACGCGCAATTCCACTTCTCTCCCTATCTCGTTCCGCGGAATCTAGACTATTAAGTTATGATCGCACAGCATTAGTCCGTATAGCGCTTACCGCTTTTTATTAGACTAATATTTATTTAAGTCTAATTTTAATTGCTTTATTTATTTATTCAAAGAAATGAAAATACGAGTATACATTGTAAATTATAAGTCTACAAAGTTTCACGACCGGTGTTAAGTCTTTCCATTTGTAGGACGGTAACACCTGCCACGCCATGTACCCCGACCAGGATTCGAATACTTGGATTGAGACGCCGACGAATTAACCACTAATGGCCGATTTCTATATTTTACTAATTATTTATTTCCCTGACTTTCGGTTAAAGTTTGACATAAGACATAAGCTTTGTAGTGATGTGAAATTTCTACCAATGGGAAGGTAAATAAATAGTAGGTAAGTGAGATATAGGAACCGGCCATAAGCTACTACGACTATGAAGTAAGAATATACAAACTAATCGAGAATTAGACTATTTGTAGTGGTACAAATTTTCATCATATTTATTTGAGCTACGCAAAAATTATTAATACTGGTAAACTCGTTTGATTTTTAAATCAAAATATAGATCAAGTGGGAGTATTTTAATTCCTTTACGTTTTCGTTTGGTAAACATCAAAATTAAGAGGGATGAAAATCATGGTTATTATAGGAATTATTTAAAAATAGGTGCTTTTTTTGATCGGCGCTTTCAACAATTTTTTTTCGCTAAAAACAGATTTGGCAAATCGATATATTTTTCATTCGAAACGCGGATTAAGTGGGAGTGCTTTAATTTGTTTACGTTTTTCGACTAGTCAACATCCAGTTAAGAGGGTGGTATCCCTAATGGGCTCATGGATTAATATTGTTATAAAGAGAATATAAAAATAAATAATTTTGGCAAAAATGTTTCGCGGAAAAACATATTTGGAGTTAATTTTATTTTTCAGTGGAATTGTTTAATAAACCAAATGGGTGGTCTTTTATTTGTTAACGTTTTTCGACTAGTAAATATCTATAGAAGAGGGTGGTGTTGCTAATTGGATCTTAATTATTATTGCAATAATAGGAAAATTAAAATAAATGCAATTGATATATATGGGCTTTTAGCAAGTGAGAGTATTTTTATTTGTTAACGTTTTCCGACTGTTATATGTCTAACATAAGAGTCTTAAATTGATGCGTGGTTGTTGTTGGAATAATAAAAAATAAATACTTTTGACTGACTACTGTTGAATAAATACTGTTGAATTTTGATGAAAGCACGTGTGGAAAACACGTGCTTTCATCAAAATTCTTCATTAGTTCGCCGATTAAAACTATAAGTAAAGTAAGTAATGAACATTAATTTAGTCTTGGTGTGAAAGTCTTTGCTAACAAGCCATTTTTTTTTAATTTAAAGAAAGAAAATATACAATATTATAACTTGAATCAACAGCAGTCTCTATATATTACAACTATAGTACTCATTTTACTCTATATTTTATTAACAATATTCGTCTTCACTTTATGTAAATTCGAATCTTGAACGCAGACCAAGCGACGAATGATTTTCAAAGTAGCATTACCAGGCATTACCATAAAGTTTATTCCCTTGAATATATTGTCATATTTTTAATGTTCCACTTATTAAATTCTTGGGCTAACAAATTATATTCTGCTGAATGAAAAGGAGTGAACAAAAATAGAAGTTTACCTCTTATCAAAACATCAATCTTCAGGGATTGAAGAATTTGATGCGATGAATTTTCCTTTCAATCCCTTTTCTACACAACAGCGTATACCTGAAGACCCTCACCGATAAAGGATAACACGACAAATATAATTTCAAGTCAGCGTGGCTTTTTTGGCTTTATAATAGTTGCGTACAAAAAAATAGATTCTATGGTTAATAGATTTTTCTGTAGTCTCATCTTTATAAATCCTTTCGTTTTATGTTCTTACCCTTTTCCGCTTTTGTTTTCGTTGAACCTTCTTAGGCATATATTACTGGTAGCTGACAAATTCCGACAAATACTGCGACAAATGCTTACTAACCCTTACTAAACAGAATGCTGTAAACCTTTGTTCATTGTTTTTAAAACGTTGTTACGTGTGTATGTATGGTACCACTTTTCTCTTTATTTTACGACTATTCGAGCAACACGCAGAATACAGTATGAAGTACATTTTCACGTCCTCTTGTAGACAGAATATTTAATTAAATTTATGAAATTCACCGGAATCGCACCAAAAATATATTTGCACTGGGAAAATAACATAATAACCAGTAAAATGTTTTTGTTGTCCTGATTCGTGCCGTGTTTTTACTTTCAATTAAAATACTTTTTTTCTAAACAAAGAGATGTTGCAGGGTTTCATAAAGGCCGTAATTATAAATACAGAAATGCCGAGACTTATTATTCAAGCAAGTAAATATAAATCATCTGTGAAAGTTAAGCGGGAACAGAGCATCCTGGGACGTACGCTTCACCCTGCCGTAAATAATTGTTCCTGCATACAGACAGCGTGGAAAGGACACCGAGGTGCTTACTACAACGAACAATGGCTTTCCGCCTAAATCTCGACACAAAATTCAGCTCCCATCGGTTGTTTTAAAGTATTTCTTCTACAACAATCAGTCTCTACATCCACACTAACATTATAAATGTAATTAATTATAAATATATGAGGTTAACTGTTTTAAAAATAAGATGATTTGTATTAGAGACTAGCTTGTGCCCGCGAATGCGTCCGCGTAGAATATTAAAAAAAGTAAGTTATAAAAACCCCCCGATTTTGAAACATGCTCTGCTCGTATTGGTCTCAACTATGATATATAACCTATATATAGCCTTCCTCGATAAATGGGCTATCTAAAACTGGAAGATTTTTTAAAATCAAACCAGTAGTTCCTGAGATTAGCGCGTTCAAGGAAACAAACAAACTCTACAGCTTTATATATTTGTATAAGATTATTTATTTATTTATTTTAATAAGGATCACCAACAGTTTTTTACATTTAATCAGTTACTAGACTTATGACTAAGGTTTACAATGCAATGTAAAAACTAATTATAGGTGAACACAACTTGCAGTATAATTTCTTCACAGTTATTTACCTATTTATTTAAATTCTAACAATAAATGTAACAAAAATGTGTAGGGTATTGAAATTAGTCTGTCCGTCAGTCTGTCTAATGAGTGTCCTGTTGGGCTAAACGAATCTTTTTATAAAATGAATTTTTGGAATCAAAGGGAATGTCAGTAAGATCACTACTACTGTTGAGAATTCTGCACATTCTAGAGATAGGGGAGTTAGCACCTAGTACTGTAGTTCTTAATGGGGGAAAGAGGGGGGTAATAGGTTGTCGAGGGGGTTTCGAAGGGACTCTAAAGCGAAATTGGCTTAACAATTGAGGACAATCAATGTTATTATGAAATAACTTATAAGCAAACATGGCATCTAACATAATTCTACGTGTCTCCAGAGAATCAATTTTGAAATAAATCAGTCTTTTCCGGTATGATGTTTCCTTTTTTACCCTGTGCTCCGCAAAAGAAAGATGCCACAGAAACCTCTTTTGTATGCGTTCTAATCTTAATGTATGTGTACAGTAATGAGGTCGCCAGACAACACTGCAGTACTCTAAGACACTTCTTACTAAACAATTGTACAGCAATATCTTTGTTTTGTAGTTACGAAATATTTTGCTATTTCTTAAGACAAAGCCCAAAATTTTAGAAGCTTTTTTTGTAATATTATCTAAGTGTTGTTTAAACTTGCTATCAAACATAACTCCCAAGTCTCTAATTGTTTCAACTTCTGTGATATAGATACCTTCAATTGCATATAAGGACGGAATAGAATTCAATTTTCTAGTGAATTTTACATGTGCACACTTGCTAGTGTTTAACAACATTTTATTGAGCTTGCACCAGTCAATGAGACTGTTTAAATCTTTCTGGAGTAACAGTGAATCATTATTTGTTTCAATAATTCGTGCGAATTTTAAGTCGTCCGCATACATAAATACATCTGAGTTTTGAAAACAGCATAGAATATCGTTAATAAAAATGTTAAAAAGTATTGGGCCAAGATGAGAACCTTGGGGACGCCAGAGCTGATACGACAAACATTTGATTGTGCGCCATTGAGTACTACATAAAAACATCTGTTTTCTAAATAGGAGCTAAGCCAACTATGCATAGGACCTGATATACCATAGAAAAGTAATTTTTGTTTCAAAATTTTGTGCGATACGCGATCAAACGCTTTACTAAAATCTGTGTATACTACATCTATTTGTTTGCCTGTGTCTATTGTTTGCGTTATCTTTTCAGTGAAAGTTACTAAATTCGTGCAGGTTGATCTGGATTTAGCGAATCCATGCTGATGTATAGAAATAAAAGAGTTAAGGTAGTTTTGTATTATTGGACATATTAAAGACTCAAAAATTTTGGCAAAGGAAGACAGTATAGATATTGGTCTATAATTTTTTATCATTTCTGGTTTATCTGATTTTAAAATTGGGACTATTTTGGCGGATTTCCAAAGGGCCGGCCAAATTATATGTATATTAGTATAATATATAGTTTATCCATAATACATCATCTCTTTAATTAAAATCTAACACACTGTTATTGCCTATAGATATCTTTATTCGATACTAAATTATTACTAAAACCAGTAAGTGTCTTTAAAGTTGTGCAACTTTGAATTTTTTACCTCATAATTTAAAAGTAAGAAAAGGACACATTTTATGATTTTAGAACTCTGACCTAATTATAAATAACTTGCTTTACTGGTTTAAATTTTAAAATTATTAATCAAAGTAATCTAACCCTCCTTTAATGACTTTTTCGCATCCTTCGTTGAATCCAAAATTCAAATTCTTCCTCCGGAGATTCTTAATTACACGCTTGTTTTCATTGCGGGGGGGGGGGACTTGATTAAAATAAAACAGAAAATGACATAATAAATAAAGCACGTATAGCGGTTCTCTGGTCGGTTTACATTTTATGTAGTAATAGCATATGCCCGTGACATCGTTCACGATTTAGTTGAAATTCCCGCAATATTCCCGGAACACAAAGTACCGCAGCATTTAAAAAAGAATGTAAGCTATCGTTATAGTGAATACTGTGGCGGAATAAACTGATTTTTACGCGTCCGAACAGCTTCAAACCGCTCCTGGAAATAGTCCCGCGGGATTCCTTGGGTAAAAAGACACACATTATTACATAAGGGTTGCTATCCATCGGTAAAAAAATTACATTTGAATTTGACTTTTTTGATCAGGCCATTTTAAACCATTCCCAGGAAAATTCCCGCGGGATTCCCTAAAAATTTGCTCAAATTTTAATTCTAAGAATTCAACTTTAGATCAGCGGAAGCCGCATAGAAATCGGCTCAGTAGTGTTTATGTGATTCCCGATTAAACACACACCCTGACAAACAAACAAGAAATCTAAAAAATGCATCGTGTTCTCCATCGTTTATATAAATTTTTAAATAGCTTCAATGAACACACACACGCTTATAATTTTATAATATTATTGATTTCTGCTTTTTGGTATATTAATATTCTATACATACAGTATAGAATATTATATTGTTCTATATGTATACTTTACATTACATTATATATAGATTTAGGTATTAATATATGGACATTACCTTCATATAGGTCACTATTAGAATTTCAAAATAATATTCGGCTAACCGGCTATTAATTTAATTTGACTGCCCACTGATTTAGTCCTTCGTCAAGAGGACTAAATCAGTGCTAGTCATTAATTATTAATTACTAACGTAGACATAAGGAAAAAAACTAATTACTAACAACATTATAAATTGTATATTGGTGTAAATTCTTGAACTGTTTTTTCTTTGTGTTTGTGTATAAGTGGACTGTGTTGTCTTTTGAATAAATAAATAATTATTATTATTTAAACTACTATTGCTCTGGTTTAGCGATAAAAAATAATAAGTATAATGTTATAAATATTCCCTTATTTCACTAAATAACATTTTGTAACAAGATAGAAAATCAATTTGAGAGATATTGTATAAAGTTATCTAAAGTGTTAATAATTTAGAACTTTGTTCATATAAATCAATGTGTTCAGAGTTACTAAATCCTTTAAAGCCTGTAAACAAACTTGTGGCATAGGTGCAAGTTCATCATTTAATTGGATTTCGTCCGAAAAGGTGGGCGTATTTGAAAGCATTTGCAATATTCAATGTAGTTCAATGCTCCGTGGATACGTTTAGGTAGTATTCGTTCGAAGCCTCGTAACGAAATTTGACTGGCAGGCGGAGGCTCTTAGATGTATTGCACAGAAAAACTTTCGTTCCACTCCAATAGAGCGAATTGAATATTTTTATTGCCTGTACAATCTTTGATATTTTTATTTCATTAAGATACTTAAAAGTTATTCCTCGTTATTGTAATATTTTTAAATGTTTTGTGGACAGCAAATAAGAAATTTCCGTAACTGAAGATTTTGTCGCTTTTATAGCTCTTGTGAATTTTATTTACTTGATGATATAGATATAGGATGATGTAGGTATAGGCACGAATCTAATTACATATTATTAGTGAAATATACATTACTAATTCTACATTACTAAATTAAGAAAGTAGTAAGAATGTATATGCTTGTCCTACATACTCACCAAATCTTAAAGCTTGAATGCGCGTGTACACATACGTGTAGGTACGTGTAGAATATCTTACTTAAATAAAAATTAAATTAGGTTTTTTTACATATTATATAAACTTTTAATTAAAATTTATCAAACTGATGGTGAAAATAGCTTAAAAATCATAGCTACTCACCTAAGGCTTTGCCACAAAGCTCCCCTGCAGATTTTCCAGCGATTTTCACTTCGTGCCGGCTGCACGGCAAGCACGGAGGCGGGGCCTTGCCCTGGCCCCCAGAGTCTGGTCCGAGGTGTGATATTATTATTTATATTTTATGTAAATGTTCGTGCCTACCCCGCAAGGGACCTGGCGTGAAGTTATGTATGTATGTAAATGTTTAAAGTAATGTAGTTTGTCTATTTTGTTAAATAATTTTTTTTCACAATATTATTAACAAACTGGAATAAATTTCAAGCCCCATTGTAAAATTAGTTTTTTGCTGCATTTATCATCTTTCACTTTTAATTATCGTACATGACATCAGTGAGATCAATGACAACAGCAATTGGAGTAATTTCTTTGAAAAATATTTAATTATTATTATACTACTTATAACATCTTATTAATATAATGGACAGGCAATATTATAAATGCCTGTGTACATCCGAAAAGACAAACTTCGTTTTTATAATGTATAAAATATATTTCTTTAATTATAGTTAACTATACTATGTATGTGACAGTTTATGCAACAAATTAAATTATATTCTATCTTATTAATTATATTATCTATTCACAATAAAAATGAAAATCTATTTTCAGGTGATATATTTTTCCCTCAGAGCACTGATGAAAAGAAAGAGGGTGTGTTGATTGCGGTGAGGGTCTTGGTCGTAACCTAAATTCCACGTTACATCATATAATGACGTCTTGACGCAGTGTAAGCAGTTTGATTTTAAACGTGTGTGTAAGGCTTAAGACGGCGGCAGAGCGTCGGTGTCGTCTGGTCCATTTATTTATTTTTACAGCCTCATGTCAAGTCCACGCAGAAACCATTTGTCTCTCAAGCAAGCACATTATCTCTAACATACGACGTGTGACTGTCACTTAACTTTAGGCACCTTCAGTTCTATCTTCCAATCATATTTTTAGTAAAATTCAGACCATAAATAACGAAGAAAAATCGTTTCTGAAATTTACCGCACCAGCAATCGAACCCTGCAACTCTGCGTTACAGTGAGGTAGGTCATTAAAGGTTTTAGACCAGTGCTAATCCCTGTGAAAATGGTAAAAAAGGAAAAAAAAATAGTAGGATGAAACCCATTGGAAAACAAAGAGAATATAACAAAATGAAAGGAAAAATAATTTACGGGCTATCTGAGGTCGGGAAGCGGATGGGGGGGGTTTGAGTTTTTACGGTGAAGAACGGCTTGTCTCTATTTCCGGCAGAACTACAAGTACTATGGAAAAAAAAGTTAAATGGCAAAGTTGTAAGGTAATAATAAGATCTATAACTTTCGTATGAACATTTTTCACACAACAAAAATTTTTCACATACCCTCAAAATTTATGTGAAAAATTCAAATAACAAGTATTATTATTTTGAACTTTTACAAAACTTGCTTTTTTGTTTTGTTTCACGAAACTTGGTGAAAACGTGCCTATTTATGTCCCAAACTCACTGTAATTTATTTGATTTAAAATATTTATATTTTCATCTTATTTTGACTTAATATCAAAAAACCACCTAATTTTCAATCAAAAATTCTCCCGTCAAAATATCAGTTTTTTTTAAGAATCGGTGGGCTTTTTGTTTGTTGAAATCTCTTCTTTCAGGGGGTGTACAAAATATACATTACTAAGGTAAGTATTCTCAGAAAATGCATTTAAATAACAGGTAGTAAAGGCCAAGCCCTCCTAGCCTCTTCCCTACTTATCTATGAAATATCTTTTGGTGGACCGTAGATCACACTCAAGTATATAAGTTATCTTAAAATAGCAATAAATAGGCTATTTATTTTATAGATAGCCTATTTATTTCTATTTTTATAGTAAATTAAATAGATACATTAGGCAGCCTTCTAAGCACATTATGCATAGAAGACGATGAGCTGATTTCAGTACTCTACATATTAAGTATTATTTTAAGAGATTATAGGTATCAAACCGGCGTTAATTTAATTTATTTAGATTAAGTTTCTTTCAATGTGTTTACCTATAATTTATCTATAATGACTTCGTGTGGGCGTTTATGAATTCCTTGAGATTTTTTTTAGTTGTCGCCAAAGTTATTTTAGTCCACATTTCACATTCATCGAAAATACGTCACCAACAATCCGTGAAACAAATACACTGTATATGTATATATAAGTAGGTACCTATATATTATATTATGGATGGAGAAAAGTAATAGGTATTATTAAACATAGCTAATGAGATAGAATACGTGTGCGTCAGATGGCATGTTAGGCAATAAATTTCCTATACTTCTTGCCTGGTCAAAGTTTTCTCATATAATGGGCCGATTGTCGACATTAATGAACATGTAACTTATTGCTGCTAAAATTAACACCATGAGTTATGTTGGGATATACCAAGTGTAATAAGGATTTTGGTTTATTTATTTGTATTTTAGTTCATTATAATCACTTTTTCTTGAACATAAAATGGGTATACATAATCAAGCTACGTTTAAACGCCTTTAAACGCGATAATTTATTTGATTTTTATTATTCCAACATTTCGGCAACTTTGCAGCAGCCGTAATCACGGATGACAAAGATGTCGCGTCAATGGCACTGGCAAAATTAGTACCAAAGGCGCAGGAACTAGTACCAACAAGTACAGAATAGAATTAAACCTACCGGCAACTTGTTAATTTTGTTTATGTTTATTATTTTCTCTGTTGGAGCCGAATGAATTTACCACCGCTTCGAAACACGTTGCGGCTTCAAGAGAAGAAGCGGCGCAAGAAACTCTTGAGCAACATGCTAAACTTCAATCGTTTTATATAATATTGGAATGGGTGAGAGGTAAGGACATGAACTAAAAATAACATTACCTAGTTGTTTTGATATTACTAAATAAACAATTAGGGTAAAATGATCTTTCAATTTACGCCGTATGTATAAAGTTTTAATAATAATTCAGTTTATTATTCAATAAGGTTAAACATGCCTTTTAATAAAATTTAAAAAAATGTGTGTGCAATTCACTCGCAGTAGAATGAAACAAAGTGTGACAAGGGGTTGGAGGGATTCTAAATTTCGTGACATCACATTTCATATATCATTATATTTAAGCTTTAAAATAAGAAATTTGAAGTATTAACCAAAAACTTCAAAACATAGCATAGTGTTTAAACGATTAAATATAATGTATTCTATCTCATTCTCTCAGAGGCTTATAGATTGATGAATTGTTTAATTTCGTCTTTTCGTTTCATCGAGTTTCAAATTACTACAATTCTAAAAAAGTTTCACTTCAAAATTTTAAAATAAAAAAACGTAAAAGTATAATATAGATGGCAATTTCACGGAGTTGATGGTTTTTGATTATATTTAATCGTATTAAATTCTTCGCTATGTCCATAGAAGCTTTATTCGGCCCAAGGGTCTCAGCTGTTGGTAATTCCAGTAGGGTTTCGTTTAGATCCCGCAGTAACGGTCTATCTCGGAAAACACGCCCTGTTGGAAGACCCTGGTAATCTCGCTAATACCCACCAAACCGCACGTAACTTTCGAATCTGGCTCGTAACAACACTAACAACCCATATTAGTACTTGATAGCCGCAAAAGCCACGGCTTGCACAAAAAGGTACACTCGAGTAAAGTGAGCGAGTGAGTGAGACTTATTTCAATTTGTACAAAGATAACATTTGCAACAATTTATGCCATACAATATTACATACTAAAACAACGTAGTGATTCAGTGCTTAGTGTACTAAGAACATCTTAATCCAATAATGTGAGTTAGAATACTGGCCGAAAATATAAGTTACGAGGATTCTATACTGTTGATCAAATGTGTATATTGCTGCAATTGCCTCACTCGGATGGTGAAAAGAAATATTATTAGGAAATCTTGGCATCGAAATTACATTGGTAATCTCGATGCCAAGATTTCCTAATAATACATTGATATAAAATCCGAAAATGCATCTTACGCAAACAGGGCAGGTGGTAACCGCCTTTCCCTGAAACAGAAGAGTGCCCAGTATTGGGGTTTATATGGGATGCTATTATTACATTTGAGTTTCGAATAAAAAATGTAGACTAGCTTAACCGAATTATCCTGACATATTTTATATTAGGAAAGGTACATTAAGCAACAATAAACGGTAATATTGCTATAAAAGAGAGTGAGTCCAAGCTTACAAAAGGATAAACGAATCTAATGCTATTTTATGTATAGCGTATAAAGTAAACGTATTATAAGTCGATTTTAGATATGCAACCTTTGGATCTTGGTAATTAATAAAATCTCCGATAAGGAGTCTTTATTCAATCTTATCTAGCGACTGGCTTAAATGTACTCGTATTAAATTCCAGGAGCCGAAAAATATACAAGGGTGGTCATTGATTTGAATCTTCTAATGGTTTGCTCATAGGTTATCGCTACTCGAGTTTTATTTAATGTTCGCCTTTTTCTTAATTCAATTGAACATTTTCGGGCCCGCCATCTTACGGTCGATTAAACTGCTATCTGATTTCGAGGGCTATTACCCGAAAGTGATATGTTTACCTGTCGCATGTTTGTGGTAAATATAGAAAAAAAGAGTTACTGCTATTTTTGCGTATCAATATGAGTTGCGGAATTTATTAACCAGATGCCTTAAAACGGCCATTTTTGGAAAACGATCAACCCTTATTATATATACTTTATATTGTATGTCTTTCAAGACCACGGGCCATAAAAATGACCTGGACTTTTGGAGAGCTTGCGTGGGGCCATGGGAAGGCCAACACGTAGAGCTCCCTTGACTTTAATGTAAATGTGGCGTGACAATGACCGGCGAATATCCCTGTCTACACTATATACTAACGCATCCAAGGACAAGACCCGGACAGTATAGGACTATTGTGGGAAATGAGAACAAAAAGTACCGAGCTATTGGGGTGAATGCTAGTGGTACTAGGGGTCTGAGAATATCTGAATATGGCGTCTACCCGTCGGAATGTTCAGGGAACATGGAAAAATGGGCAGACGGTGAGTCGATGGCATTTTTGCAGCCAGTACCCTGCATGGGCCCCAAAAAATGCCATCGAAGACAGGGACAATAAGAGTGTGAGTGGCTAAGGGGTGTAGAGAGATGGGCTGCAGGTTCACCGAAGCTATTTCAGACTTAATGCCATTTATCAGTTCCACCTTGAGCTTGAGTCTTACCTGTAGCGATCTCCTTTCCGTGCCGGCTGGTTAAGTGTAAATACGGAGGTGGGGGGCCTTGCCTTGGCCCCCGGACTCGGGTTCGAGGTGTCGCTTCTCACCTAAGGCTTCGCCACATAGCGGGTATATATACCTTTATTATTATTATACTGTATAGTGGTACACACCCCTAAATTTTAATTTTCTCGCGATTCTACTACATAAGTTTTCTCTACTTTTTTCTCCAAATTAATCCATGTCGACCTTTTGTGAGAAAAGTGACTGTGCCATTACATAGAGACGGGCAAACGAATAGTCGGACATAGCAATTACAGAGGTTTTCCTTTTTACCAAAACAGCTACGGATTCCTAAAAATCCCAAATGAGAGCAGCAAAGTGGATAATTAGTGCAACGTTCTGATTTATAGCACATGGGACAGTATACTCATGTATACAACGAAGGTGCTATACAAGAAAAGTCGATAATATGAACTAGCATTTGATTCACACGTCACTGCGACTATGAGTTTTATTTATCTTCATATTTTTGTGTTGTTCGTAAACATAATCCTATTGTATGTCAGAGACATCCTTTAGTATTTTAGTTTGTGATTTTATTTTTTAGCTTACATCGTTAATAGGTGCTAAACTAACGCCAAACACATAGCTACTGCCTACTTGAAAAGTCACGTTTCCTTTAACAGATGACATTTGATAATTTCAATTGCTTCGTACAATTCTTGCATTAAACAATTCGAAAGCTTACTGGCATTTTCACATTTAACAAAATATTTATTGACTACAAAAGTATTTGAATGTTGTTAAAGCTTGAACAATAATGGTAAGCTATTGATTATTTTATCTTTTTTTCCAGCTACGCGTTGGCAGAGCCCTTGGTGTTAGAAATATCCATAGGCGTCGGTGACCACTTTCCATCTGGAGGCCAACTCTACAATTACAATCTTTGTAATAATCGCCCGACACTGTCTTCTCAATCGCAGTTTTGCTTGATTTCGTAATTATATTTATTCCAATAGCGTGCTACGCTATCTTAATAAATATTTATTAGCGAAAACTCGCTAAATAAATGTTTACAGCTTTTCAATATTCATACCTTACGGCTAACGCTATTTCTGCTAATGATAGTACATTTTTTTTCTACTATTATTCAATTGCGACAATAATGAGAAAATGTTGTGGTTAGTAGAATAAGAATAGTCAACACTATCGCAAAGGAATCATTCTTTGAATATCTTCGCGACGTCAATATTATAATAATAAAGCGATATTTAAACAGCGGAATTGGGCCTCAGGTGGGGCCGTCTACCTATTTGCCAACTTTTAGCATTAAACAAATATTTTTTATGGAAGAATGCTTGAGTAGACAATTTATGTCTATGGAATGTAATGTGATTTTTCGAGTAGGCACAAATCGTCCGTTTTATTATGTTAGTCATCTCCATTTTAGATAAAATCTGTATAAGTCCATATCCGGCTTTTATTTAACTACATTTTACTTCAAAGTTATTCTGAACCATACAGATCCATAAATACTTGGCACCGACTTATTTTACAATTCGATTGAAGTCATGTTCACAAAAGAAAATTAGTTCGTGATGTGACTTAATATATTCCTAACTACTTTTAAATATTAAATAAAGGAATATTTAGAAATTGCATCTTCTAATCATAATGTTAAGATGGAGTATTCATATTATCCGAACATACCTCTTGTGGAATAATTGGAATCCGATTCCCACGTATAGATATTAATCGATCAGACCCAATAAAGGAGCTCGCAAGGTGTGTTTGGCAGCCTCTCGGCATGTGCTTTATTGGCGCTTAAAGGTCCTACTTATACGTCAGACAGCTAGGTAGTTCACTTACTACCTATATTCAGCATAAACAATAAGGAAGCTTCTAAGTTTTACTTTATTTTAATAGGTTAACCGTCCGTAATCGTCAGTCATGGTAGCGTAATGGCTAGCGCACGCGTCCGAAAAACAAAGGACGCGGGTTCGATCCTGGCCGGAACGCATGCACCACTTAGGCGGTTTTCTGACCTAATTTGCATATTGTTCTAATTACCACGTGCTAAGAACGGTGAAGGAAAACATCGCGATGTAATCTGCACATCGAGATAACTGATATGTCAAACCTGCCAAGACGCTTTGGACAAGCGTAGCGGGTATACTGTCCGTTCCCCTATAATGGCCCGAGCCCAGCAGTGGGACAGTTATGGGCTGCTTTTATTATAATAAGTCAATTATATTTAATTGGAAACGATATCTTAAAACCTATATAACTCTAAATAGGATATATATATATATATATATATATATATATATATATATATATATATATATATATATATATATATATATATATATATATATATATTATGTGACCTCAAATTTTACTACTGTCAACACATTTCTAGGGAAAAGATGATCTAAATGTATTTCGATAATAAAGTCAAAGTTATCCGTGCAGGAACGGAGAAAGAATACAATTTCCTGCGGCCCGGCGGCCTGTCGTAAGAGGCGACAAAACAACCCACAGCCAGGTGGTAGGGCATTTGCCCGACTGGATGGCTACCACCCCTGGTCTAGAGTATGTCGCCATAACAACCTTGTGTTGTGTTCCGGCATTAGTGACCAGGTTCCAGGCTCCCTAAAGAGAGCAGCAGCGCATTCGTAGCACCTTTGGTGTTGCAAATGTCCATAGGCGATGGTAACCGCTGTCCATCAATTGGGCCGTCTGCCTGTCTGCTGATCTCCTGCAATAAAAAAAAAAAAAAGTTACCTCTAAGCGCATGCTTCAATGTCTATTGATATATGCTTATTTCTGTTAAACGTACATCGGTAAAATTAATATCAGTAGCGTATAATAAGATTATAACCATGACTTTTACATCTGACCCTCTATACCCTAAGCACACTGGAAATAAAAAATATATACTTTATTTACATCAATTCAATCAAGGGTGTATTGACCCTTATATCGCGGCACTTTCTTATGAAATTGGATTCATACAGATCCAGTTAGTCATTTCCGAGAAAAAATATTGTGCTAAACGAAGATAGACGGAGGGATGAACGTGATGGTATTATAAGACTTCCATTTTAGCCAAAATGCTAACGGAACACTAAAAAGGAAATAAATGTCACAATAAAAAATGCTTATTAAGCAGTAAACACTGGTTTCATTTTAATCTTTAGTGAATATTATACCGCCTCGTTTTCAGATAATTATACAAAAGAAAAGCCTGCTCATTAATTATTCACTAAAAGATATTTAAAATACACTTAAAGTAACTTTATTCTTATAGAAAATACTTATATAGGATTATGTAAATTGGACGTATAATTTAACACATTAATTATTCATGTTTTTTTTATAAATCTTGTTCACTTTGTGTTACTAAATACAAAAGAAAATCTTTGTGTAACAGAGCACGGTCTTGATGATACTAAGAAGTAGCTGAAACTAATGAAGAGTGTAATCTATAGATCGACAAGCTTTGTTAAAAAGTTTTTTAAGTGTTTTTCTTAACTGAAATTTAAATAAAACCATCATACAATGTTTTAACTTTTTGTCTTATTTGCTATACAAATGTTGCTAGTTTTAAAAAACAAAATACAAGAAAAGCGGATGCGGTAGCCCTTGTACTAACTAACTCGACTTGGCGAATACAAAGCAAACAAAAATTGTTACTGAGTATGCAGAGCTCTTATTTCACTTGTTTAAATACTTTATTTTCTGCAGGGGTAACATTTCCTTCTAGACGAAAGAACTTACCTTGGGTTAATACTAAATCTGTGATTTCCCTTGAGAGTGCCTGGGATTCATTGCTTAGTGTCACTTGTGGTCATCGCAAGGCCATTGCTGTGCTTCAGTACATTCAAGGTACCTTTGGATGAAAGGCAGGACTTTTTTGACAGATTTATATATTTTTCAATAGTGCACGTTGAATTGAATAAACAGCATTTTAATTGCGGATAATATACATTTTGATAAGGATTTTAAGATTTCTGAATTTACAGATAACATATAAGAACACATTGTGTTCTGTAAATGTTTTAGCAGAACTAAAAGAATAATAGTGTGCTCGATAGAGTCTTCAACAATATTTATGGTCAATTTTAATCAGTAATATACGACTGATTTTTATGCAAAATTAGGTATTACGCAGCTATTTGTGGCTCTTAAGTTGATTTTGAGTCTGAAGTTGATTTTTGTTAATTACCTGAGAGTTTTATACACATATTTGTTTGAATGAGTACTTATATATAATAACTAATATGTTTAATAGAAATACTAGATTAAAGAAGTTTAGTTAGGTATATTTTGAACAGTAATCCAAAAATAGCAAAATTCAATGACCATGCATATAACCCGGTCCCTCTTGTATATTGTAATCTTATTATTGCGTTGTTCAGACGTCGCAGGTTAACAAAAATTGAAACAAATTCAAACTTTCTTATAAATTATAATCTTGAGATAAAAAATCCAAAACAAAAATCTTCTCTTTGGCTATGTAACGACACAAGTCGTTATAATGTTTAAAGTACATAACTGACGCTGTAACCAGTATCAGTTAAAACAATTTTATAATTACTAGTTTTTTTTGGAAAGTTTTCCACGTACAATAGTGAGGATTTTCAGAAAAAAAAAATATTGTAATGTAATTTCTAAATCAAAGCGAATAAAATATTTGTGTGTTTGTTTTCAGATATTAATTAGTACAACATACATCTTACGCTTCATCTACATCCATTAATCGCTTCATACATACACGTTTATTATAGGTGCCTTTTAGTTCGCCTTTCTTTAAGACTTCTGGGATTCGATCATGGTAAGTACGTCGCCGTTGTACCACCTCTGTCTCTCTCTCTCTACCATCCACGCTGTTGTCATAATTGTAATAAATTTATGATTATACTCAATTAATACATATATGCTTACATAAACGTAATATTCAATATTGGATGGCAGTCTTGGAACTCATTATCGTGGTGAAACCGCGCAGGTCTAGTAAAGGGCCTCTCAATTAAAGGTTTTCCTGTCAGAATGTTCAACGAGATCACGGTTAAAACGTAATTGTGTTTGTCGAACGGTTGAGATACACTCCACTTGAGTGTTGCCCCCACCCCCTTCCCAAGTAAGCTCCCACCCGTCCACTGCCTGTCTTTAGGGCGCTTCCTTCCCGTACAAATATCTCTTAATTCGGCGTAAGCCGTAAATCCTCAATACATATTCGTTTATATCTACATAACATCGGCCCTCGCATTATTACTCTGTGCACAATCGTAAAAATACTAAAACGTGATAAAACTGGTCGCCGAACAAACTATCGGCAAAGAAAAGCATTATCATTTCAGATCATTTTGCTCTTTCTATGTATTCACGCATGCTTCAATATGTTGTTAAAGAAATACAATTACCTACGTAGTTATCACATTTTTACAGTTTCTAGTTTATACAACGTACAAGAAGATTATGACTGGGTAACATAATATCGTTATATTCATTTTCAAAACTTAAAATTTAGGTATGTATTGCGTGTATAAAATATATTAGCTATAAGCTGCGACGTAAAAAGAAACCAGCTGCCGATAATGGTGTTGTACATAGGTACGTCTGCTTTGCTGACAACTACGCGCAGAATGTCGCCCTCCTCCTAAACGGAATTACGATACACGGGACTAACAACAGCCGAAACTTTTTTCCATTTTCTAAAAGAAGCCTAAAGAAGAAGAATATGAAACTTATTTTCCCGTTATTATGCTGCCGTGCTCAGAAAAATAAATTGATTAAAATTTAATCAACCTGCGCCGTTCTGGTTCATTTATGCAAATATCCCTTTGTACATACATATATAGCAAGTATCAATAATAAAAGAAGACATGTTTCCGGACAACAGATTTTTGGGATTTCTTTGTAAAGATACTCAAGTAACAATACCCTTTGTACATATTTTTCTAGATGAGTAAACTATATTCATCTATACTAATATTATAAAGAGATAAAGTTTGTGACGTTGTAGGGGGTAATCTCTGGATTTACTAAATTGATTTTAAAAATTCTTTTACTGTTGGAAAGTCACGTTGATAGAGTGTGTCATAGGCTATATAATATGGACGCTATATACCACGGGAGCGGGACAGAGCGCGGGTGAATCCGCGCCGGGGCGCTAGTATGATGTAGAAATACTAATTTTGATTGTCTTTCATGCAATCTTATCTACAGCACTCGAGTATTGAGTTTGTAGGAACAAGTCACCTGAAGCACGCAACATATAATTTACAGGAACCATTTTGAGCTATATTCACTTAATATTATTATATAATTTGGATAATTCTGATTAAAAAATATTATATTATCAGCTCAAAAACTAAAGAAACTATTATAAAAAACTAAATTAACTATAGGTGTTTTGTAACATTTTATACAAAAACGACAATAGTCGCAGAATATTGAGCGTGTATATAGGAGATGCAACCAGTTTGATGATTAATGGCCGGTTTCCATATGTTACTATTCATTCACTTGCCTTACAATTGGTTGAAAGTATACATTCCTTGTATGGAGCTTATATTATTATGTCAAATTTTAACCGGTTGTAATGCGACTGAACGGTTAGTAAGATATAAGAATCCCTATAAAACAAGGTTCAAACTGATCAATAAACTCGTTAACCAAACATTATTTGTTTCATTTTATAAGCACATAAAGGCTTTAGTTATATGTGTATATAATATGTGATATAAAAGAGATTTTTATTAATTTATTTTAAGACATGAACCTCAAACAGTAAAAAAGGAAATTAAAATACAACTGCTTAACTTTGTTCAGCACGTAGCAATACATTGTACTTAATACTTCAAACGATGAATAAACATTGCATTACAACGTTGCAAGGTAGCCAGCCTTCTAAGGAGGTTTTTACTAGCATTGAAGTGGTATGAATTACTTTAAACAACTGTGCGTCTTCATCTCTTTTTGCAATAAAGAACTACGTACCTTTTTAATGAATTTAATTACGAATTATAGTTTGAAAACAATTTTTTAATTTAATTTATTAATTTGAACTTGAGAACAACTTTAATGATTTCAATGAATTTTTTTGTGTGTTTAAGTTGTTCCCCGGATGCTTTAGATTCATAAGTCGAACCTGTAGGTGATGTTGGGATCGTGTTCTAAGATCCTTCTAATCTCCTGGGCCGATTTTGATGAGCGATTGATTTTTTATGTTGGAATGATTTGTAGGACAACGTCTGTCTGCACGGGCCATTAGTGACTTGTAAGTCTAAATTCTAATAATAATTCTTATTTACACAGAAATATTCAAATAATATCAATTAAATATTTTACGTTTAGGCAGGACAAAAATTCTGATTTCCAATCAAAACTTAAAACACGAATACTCGCATTCTAGAACATTTCTAGAATACAGGCATTTGGGTTTTATAGCTTATAAAGCTATAAATAGGACTCATTTGGCCACAGTGAACAATCATAACATTATTGCAGATGAAGTCTGATGGTGATATCAAACCCGAAACCAGTTAATTAATAAAGTATATATATGCGATGAGTTGAGAACCTACCACTTTTTTCAAGTTAATTAAAGAGACTTTTGTGTAATTCTTCTTCTCCGTCGTCACACTCTTGGCAGAGTGGTCGTGGTCCTCAAGACAGGGGTGGTGGCAAGCTTCACAATTCCTCGCCACTCCTCTCGGACTGTAGCTTGCCTCGTGCATTCATGGAGTGGACCATTTAGTGCGGCTTTAACTTGGTCGGTCCAGCGCATTGGTGATCTACCGCGCGCCCGCGTGCCCTCCATTTTGCCCTGGACTACGAGTCGCTCCACGTGTCCTCTCGTCGTGTAATGTGTCCAAAGAAAGAGAGAATACGACCTTGAACGTTATCTTGAAATATATGTAAATACACATTAATGCTTAATTCTTTGCGTTACTTTACTTAAATCCATAATTTATGAAAGTACATTTATGGACTTATAGACCGGGTGTAGTTTAAATTCAATCTAGTGATTTTATACTGTTAATTGTGAAATTCTACTAGGGTGTTATGGTTTTTTATTACCTACCTTAATTACTTTATAATTTTGGACTATTGAGGTTCAATGTAACTGAAAGAAAACACTACTTTAGTTACATTCTATATATTTTTTGATATAACAATAGTAATTTGATAATCTGAGTTGTCTAACACATGTATTACTGATATAATTATATATTTAATAGATCTAAATATTTTCTTAACAGACATTTATTTAAGATTACATTCGAAAAAAATACAAGTTTAAAATTAATATGATTTGTTCTGATACCACTCGGAAGGTCATTAAAACGATAAATTATTTTGCCGGTAGGCACTTATTTGGTGCAGTTAAAGCGAATTAACCCCGCTTAATAAATGCTTTTATAATCTTCTTGTACTTATATCTATGTGATTTGAGATGAGAAGAGAATAGTTTAAGTAAAGAATAATATTTCTCATGGGAATTTAATTCAAAAATACTATTAGATACATTAATGAAAAACAGTATACGGCATTTCAGTTTCTTTTCAAAATTCGATTCTTAGGGAATAACTAGAAGTTGTAATACTATACTATTCGTTGGAATACTAGCCAAGTTACTAGAAAAACTAAAATAA
Source organism: Dendrolimus punctatus (assembly GCA_012273795.1). Classification (NCBI taxonomy): domain Eukaryota; kingdom Metazoa; phylum Arthropoda; class Insecta; order Lepidoptera; family Lasiocampidae; genus Dendrolimus; species Dendrolimus punctatus. Next base: position 11,942,351 of record CM022533.1, on the reverse strand, counting down.
TAAGCGCATTAAATCCAATGTACGAACATATGACGGAAATAGCATAAATGAAAAAAATGCTTTCACACTTAATGTGACATAAGAATAAAATCCTGTTCAACGAGATTTTATGTAGGTACACTCTCTTCTTGTTTATATGAGAATAGGTATACTGATTTATATTCCCCTTTTTAGATTGTCACCAGCATCTACCGCTACAAATGTTATTTGTCTGCAAATCGAGTACCAACAGAGAAACGTACTTTATCAATATCTAACCGGCAGAAAAATATAAATGTATGTAGGTATATCACATTTTTGATAAACAATTTATATACAAACAGGTATTGATATTTATATTGCGTTCTTGTTTTCTGCGGTATTTCTTATTACAGTATACAAAAGTGAATAAAAAATTTATTGGGATCAATTTAAAAAATGCACAAATTTAAACAAATACATTTTATTTTCTACATAATCTCTAAAGACCTCCAATGAAATGCATTTAGAATAACGCGTTTCTAACTTATTCCTTGTGAAAAAGATTATTATTCTTGAGTCTCGAAAAACTCCTTTACGACAGACACAACCGCGTTATTATAACGAAACTTAGTTCCACAACTTTCCTATTTTAATTTTGGAAATAAGTGAAAATCACTTGGAGCTATGTCCGGAGAATATGGCGAGTCGTCAAGAAATTGAAGCTAGCACAACGGATTACGTTGAGCGCAAATTCCGGTCGATGAGCGGGAGCGTTAGCGTAAAGAAACAACACGCCCAATGACAGTTTTCCAGGTCATTTTTCTTTAATCGCTTCGCGCGCTTTGCCAGCGGTAGAAGCAACTCGTAATTTATTAATGAATGGAGAGGGTGGTCGTTTCCAAGACATGTTTTGTCTCTTAATTTCAGGATAAAAATGGTGGACCAACGTTTCATTCATGGTGGTGGCAAAGATCATCCGAATCACGCTGGATCATTTCGAGATTAGGCTTAGAAATTTCCAAACGTCGATTTTGGTTTTTGTCGGTTATCATTCGTGGCACCAGTCTTGCCGACACTTTTTTGAATCAATTAGAATGGATTAAACGCTACCAAAAAATATCTTTAGGATTTCAACTATTATGTTTTATAGTCATTCTTCTGTCTTCTAAAACCAGATTCTCAACCTTTTGGCATTTTCTCCGTAACAGAGGTTAAAGGCCACCCAGAACGCGAGCACTTTTACAGATTGATCTACCTCTTTTAAATTCAGCCACCCAATATGCAACCGTAGAATAGTACAGCATCAACCCCTAATGTCTGCTAAATGTCAAAAAAAAAATTCAACGATTTGAAAATCGGTCCACAACTGATGTCAAAATAGCGTAACATGCCTACAAACAAATTAAGCGTCTATAGAAAATTTAATACTATAGCACTCGTATGCAAGCTTTTTTTGGAAAGATGTAGGCTCTCTGTGCTTTTTAATGAGGATTCCTCTCGATTTTTCTGGGATCCACTCATCAGTTCGTAACTCGGTGACCATGGAACTACATCGATAGTATACGTACTAACTAATAAAGAAAAGAAGTTCTAAATCTATCCACAAATGACGGGTAATCCGTGTTACGAAGAAGTTTATTAAACATTTTCGTGAGTTTCTCTTTCTAATTCTTGGAATACACTGATCATACCCTGACATAGTGACTACCATCAAGTGGAAGAATTCAGGGGTATATATAATATTGCCATTAAACGAAGAAAAGTGAAATCGAGTAACGAACATACAGACGAATTAAACGACGGTTAAAAAACCGATAAGCTTGCTTATTTCCGGAGAGAACTTACTTTGATATTTATATATCAAAATGTATATGTCAATTAATTCGTAGGCAGTAAATGTACAGTTATATACATCACGAAGATACGATGTTTCGGTTTTCTCGTAATAGGATTAGTTAGCGAAACTGCAGAGGTTCTGCATTAAAACAAAGTGGTTGTCATCAACAGTGAGCTTGGTCACGACTATCGCGATGAAGTGGATGGAGCTTTACCTTAACGCCATTGAAAGATAATAAACATTTCGGCGATTTTTAAACAGGTAGATAATTTTAAAAAAATCATCACGGTGTCTGTAATCTTGTGAACTAAAAGTTGACTTGCACTGAGTGAAGAAGGACCAGGTTTGATTTATTGTTATGTAAAGGCTAAAATTTAAGTATTTTCTTTTGTCTGGTTGTTATTAGAATATACACTAGTAATATTACTTGTAGGATTATACTTATACAATAACATATTGTAAGCTCTATAAGGGGCTATAGTGTGGTCAAATCGTAAGAGTAAATTTAATTAATAAATAAAAATATATTATAGCATGTTTACAATTACGCTCATCGATAGGCTTCGTATCAGAATGGTGCAAGTCATTTAATTTTAAAGCCAGTGGTTCGAGTTGTTTGAGATTATGGAATGTACTTTAGCGTCTATTTGTCGCAATGTTAGGAGAATATAAGTTAAAATGGAAATGCTGTGACTGTAACATGAGTTCAAGCGAATTTTTATCTGGGCTACCGCCGGCTTTATGGCTTCGATATATTATTTACATGTAACTTTAACAACAAACTGTATAAATTTTTCTCTCATCTTAAAGTTTCTATAAAATACACAAATTCGTTAAAATACAGTTTACATGACATTATTTATTATATAATTTATATTTACTTCTATTATAAGCATTTCTGAATTCAATGAAAAATGTCGACAGCAATTTTTTTTTTGGTACAAGTTCGTTAATTTAATGTAAGGGGTATTTATTAATTTCAAAATAAGATGTCATACTTATGATACATGGTAGTTATGATATGGCTTATTGTATATATTGTATGAACATGATAACTAATGATACACACACACATATATACATAACTTCACGCCAGGTCCCTTGCGGGGTAGGCACGAACAACAGAGCGCCATACAGGCTTATTCTTACACACCTCACTTGCTTCTTTGACATTCATAGCTCTTGTCATGCATGCTCGTCTGTTCTTAAGGCTCCTGACATCACCTTCTGATAATACACGATCAATTTGATCATGGAAGGTGTGTCGTGGCCTTCCGCGACTTCTGCATCCATCCACTTTTGCATTGTATATTTGTTTGGTCATTCTTTCATCAAACATTCTTTCCACATGCCCGAACCACCGGAGCATTCCTTTCCTTATCTTCACCCCGACACTCTCTTTCAGACCAACTCTCTTTCTTACTTCGGTATTACGAACGCGGTCCGCGAGCGTCACTCCGCAGATTTTGCGCAGTGCTCGCATCTCGACCGTGTTTACTCTACTTCCATGCTCTCTATTCCATACCCAACTCTCGCTTCCATACGTGAGCGTAGGTACCAGCACCGCGTTGTGTGTGGCAAGCTGGGCCTTCTGGCTGAGGTTCTTAGCACCTAGAAGTTTACCTAACGCTCCATTCACACTATTCCCCAAATTTACTCTTCTTCCTATATCAGCGGTGTACTTTCCATCCCTGCTAAAAGCACATCCAAGATACACAGACTCATTCACATGTTCCAGCATAACATCATCGTTTACCATTATCCTTGCATTCGTTCTGGTTTCTTCTCTTTCAAACACCATAACCTTTGTTTTCTTCGCATTCAAATGTAAAAGCCTCTCGTCTGACAGTCATCTTTCATCATTGTGACTAGTGTTTGCAGTTCTGATGGCGATTCGGCTAAAAGTGATATATTCGGCTATAACTTATCATACATAATAATAATATACACAGGTAATTCACAATACTAATCGTCCACAAAATACCGAAGTCGTATCAGATCATTGACCAACGCAGCTGTATGGTGTTTTAATTTGACCAAGGGTAACAACCTCTCAAACAGTAGGTTCTAGGGTAAAGCGAATATATTAGTGAAAACCACCAATCGATCCGTACATGGTCTTTATATATTAATACGCAAACAAAAACTTTGTACCCGTTTTCACGAAAATTGCGCCGTCGGAGGAGTATGACATTTGGCATACACAGTATATATAGAGAAGAAGCGCACAATGCAAATGTTCCTTAAGTTATGCATAAAAATACATTGAATCAACAAATAAAAAAAACATTAAACACACTACAATGTATTTGACACACACATGCATATTGCATATATATTCTTTTGTTAATTGTTCAAATCAATTAACAGTGTATCTTTGGCAATGGAAGTTATATTATAAGTTATATATATATATATATATATATATATATATATATATATATATATATATATATATATATATATATTATATATATATATATATATATATAGTCTTTGATAACAAATTAATATAGTCGAATTTCAACCAATATTAATTTACCTCATAATTATAGACAACTAGCTGACCCGGCGAACTTCGTACCGCCATATTTTTTGAATTCCTAAAAGAATTTGTTTCATGACACAAATACAAAATCACCATAATCGGTCCAGGTGTATAGGAGGATTCTAGAACCCGATATCAACGCCACCTACCGGTTCTAATTGCGAATCTAAAACATTCGGGAACCTACTCAAACACACAAAAACAAAATCACCAAAATCGCTGCCCGTGATTAGGAGGATTCTAGAACCCAATCTCAGCGCCACCTACCGGTTCTAATTGCGAATCTAAACCATCTGGGAACCCACTCAAACACAGAAAAACAAAATCACCAAAATCGCTCCCGGTGATTATGAGGATTCTAGAACCCGATCTCAGCGCCACCTACCGGTTCTAATTGCGAATCTAAACCATCCGGGAACCCACTCAAACACACAAAAACAAAATCGCTCCCGGTGTTAGGAGGATTCTAGAACCCGATCTCAGCACCACCTACCGGTTCCAACGGTATAAAAAGTATCCTACCTTTCAAGTTGGATCAAACTGCACACGGTGTGCAAATTTGATTAAAATCGGTTGAGTGGTTTTGGAGTTTATTGGCAACATCATCGTGACACAAGATTTCTATATATATAAGATTGTCATGACAGTGATGTCGTTATTCCTGTGCAGGTATTTTCAATTGGGAGTAACTTGTAGCATTTCAATTTACTACATACTTATACCTATTTTATTATAAGGTTAGGTACTGTGTTCCTAACAAGCCACCGACTCCGGCCCAAATAAACTTTATGATTATTACAGAACTATAAACTTTCTGATTTGATTGTTGGAGTTTTCCATTCGAATAGGAACTACGTAATTGCATAACAACATGAAAGAACTGTTCCTTCATAATATTTCGTGGATTAATAACTTTTTGTGTGACTTTATAAGTACTGAACAATTATGATAATTTACAGAATAACAGCAATTGTTACCTTGTAACTGACAATTTGTGTAGATAACATGTCAGTTTAAAAGGCCCGATTTCGCATTGGTAGTAGAAATTTATAGACTATGACTCAAGTTTATAACTACTCTATAACACGTTTCCGACGTTTCTTCGTTAGATATTATGTAGTCCATAAAGGTAGCTCTTAGTAGTTTGCTTCTGATTTATATCTAATAATTTGAACAGTTAAATTTGTTTTCACATTGTTATGAGCTAGAGGACTCGAATTAAAATAAATGCCGTTGGAATTACTATAGAGAACTGTAAAAACAGTATAAAACAGGTATGAATAAAACTGGATGCAACCAGTTCACATTGAATGATTCAATGCATTTCAACACGCGCAAAGTCCATCACTATATCGCTAATCGAAAGTACTACACACGTCTTACTCGTATCGTAATCGTCGTTTGAATGCCCTACCCCTCCATTCGGGCATTGTTTTATACTAAACTGTATAATATAACAAAAGATCGCGTTCGCCGAGTTAATCCCACACACCTGGCAAGCTTCGACGGCCATAAAACAAGTTCAATAACAGCATGTTTTCCTGGATTAAAAATTCTAAACACAAAGTAAACAAAATAATTTCTAAATCAAAGGTTCGGCGTTTTACGACGGGCAGGTGTGCTCATTTCTTTGTCGGTATGTAACAATCTTTGTTTAGGCCATCATCGTCAAGTAGGAAAAGTCTGTAGTGAAAAACAAGAAGTATTATAGAAAGGATCTATTTAGACAGATTTCCAGAAAAGACACTTGTTCCATTCCCCAAAGAAGAAATTTTATAACGGATAAGCAAAAAATGTCAAATGACGATGCGTCGATTTTAGCTAACATTGTTAATTTCATTTTATAACTCAAAATAAATAGAGATTAATTGTGGAGAGATATCATTATTTTTAAAATCAGAATTATGTGATTGTCAATTTAATTTAAAACTTCGCTTTCTTGAAAAACACAACGATTAATAAGTGCTACTAATCATCTATCTAGTTTAAATGACAAAATTGGCTGTGGTTGGTGGTATTTGCGCACCGCTAACAATACGAAAGAGCGACTGTCGTGTGAATGTAATGCGAAAATCACTTTTACTATTTTTATTGCAAATAAGGATTATGTTTGATTGTTAACCTTTTATCCACTCTAGATAAACCCTACCGAACAATAGCAACACAATCGACATCTGATGGTTTTATCGATCATAAATATTTAAATCAAATCAATGCCTACTTCTGTGGGTCAAGGTCACCATTTTTCACGTTCCTTTTGCGTACATCTTCAAATTTTATACGCTGCCCACATTGTTTCCGTTTGCCCTACATTCAGTTGGAGTGAAGGAATTATTTACATATCTTTGGTTTCTGGCATTATATATTTTTTAACACAAACAAAAACAACTTCATATTAAAAAGCATTATCTTTACTTACAATATCTTTAAGTCGATGCGAAGTAAAACTAAACTAACTAATGTTGGTTCTCCATTTGCCTGGGATCCATTCATCAGATCTCGAATTGTTGACCATGGGACTACCTTGAGAGTATAGACAACAGAATAAAAAAATAATTGAAAATCAGCCCACAGTTGTCGGAGAAACGGGGTAAAATGCATACAAAAAAATTAACCGCCTGTAGAAAATCTTATATTGTGGTACGTATATACAAAACTTTTTTAAGAATCTAGGTGCTCGATATTTTTTACTAAGGGTTACTTACTCTTGATTTTCCTGGAATCCGCTAAACAGATCCTGACTTGGTGACTATGGCGCCACCTCGAGTATAGACTTACTAATAAGAAACAAAAATTGAAAATCTCCACAACTCACGAAGATATCGTGTAATAAAGAATCCGGTTAAGAAATTTTGAGGGTTTCTCTCGATTACCCGGTCATCCACACATCAGATATGGATATGGTGACAATCAGACCAGTTCGGGAGTATAAGGTATACTACGTGATTAAAAGAAGAATATGAAATTCCGTTCTCAATTGACGGGAACTCTAATGACGAACGTACAAAAAAAAATAGAGACAAATTGAATATATCATTGCGCCATCTAAAGTGGCGTCGTATCAGCAGGTCTGTGATCGAAATAGCACTGGGGTTTTTATATACGCGTTCGGACCAGCGTATTCCCATCATATTATAGATACTACGCATAATAATAGTGTGGTAGTATCCATGTGATTTGTTGTTTACTGTATATGCACCATGTATCCGGTTGTATAGCAAAGCTTAAAGTCAAATTACTGTATATCACTGACTTATATAGATAGAACACGCAACTTTGGCGGTGGCCTTTAGATATCCAGATAACAATAATTTGTCTATAAAAAAATATCTGGTCAAAAATCGAACCTGTATTGGGTCCTTTGTGTTTCAGTGAGTTAGGGAAACCAACGCTTACGACTACTAGACCACGGAGACTGTCATTATTAAAATGATTTTGATAGTTTGATATAGTTTTCAATTAATTAAGCTTTCAGGTCAAGTTTGTGTGACCTAATTATTATTAGGATTAGTTTGGTAATATAACACTCTAGTAATATACAAAACAAATATAATATATATTGTATACATACAGGCCAGATTAGTGTAAGTAGTTCGGTGTGTGTACCTTTTGTATCCGTACGCCATAAGACCATGCTTGCATTATGCAGGCTTCCGGGAGCGGACTCTGCTGCCATTAATATGCTACCACATGTAGTAAGAAATGGTAGTGGGTAAAATGAAATAGTTATTAAAGTCCGTTCCCAAATAAAACCCAGATTATCATATCAACAAAAAACGACGTAAATGTTTTATTGCTCCTCCTTTAAAGGATCAAGTGTTCGTACATTATCTACGTGTTTAGGTTTTGCTTCTAAAAATATTACATTCTAGCGAACCTACTCTAATTTTTAGAACAAGGTTTTTATGAAAAATCTTATCAAATACACGCAAAATTCTTTTTTACTTAAGATCTTTTATTATGCGTAACAGGATAATGGAATAAGGTGTTTCTCTATTTTTGCGTCCTACATATTTCTTTTTTCTGTATTTAGAAGTTATATTTACATATTCAGGAACGGGGAACGGCACGACAATTCAGTTCATTGTGCAGGTACATTATCTAGCCTCGCCAAAGCGACGATTCAACATTGTAATGCTATTTTTACACACAATATGGCTATTTATTTAGTACCTACTGCTCAACATTTCCACATAAAATAGTCTGGTATTTTCTGTCAGAGTATGAATTTTAGAGATAAAATATTTTTTTCCACATATATCGTATTGTATTCTTAATTCATCTGGCGATGTAGGTGGATCAGAAAAAGATAGGACTGTCCAATTTAAATATAATATATATACAAAACAATCTAGATAAATATATATTTGTTAACATTATAAAAAGATATTCAATGATTAGGGGCTTAAGAGTCTCTTATTTAACAGATGGCTATTCCTTTCCCAAGGAGATTTTTATAAGTAAAACCGATATATATGTGACAAGCACTTTATATTAGCATATATTACAATAGATAAGTAAGTAAATGTATTTATTATAAATTAGACAGATTTAGTTAAAGACAGATAGTACTTTCGAAGGTATGTTATCTCACTGTTATATATTTATTATGTTATGTTATCTCACATATTTTTAATTTAAATCATACTTACTATTTTTAATTACTTCATAAACTCTGATATAACTATAAGTAGTTCCTGAAACCCTATAAAACGACGAATTTGAACGTATAAACATGATATCATTATTATCCGAGAATCATATCTTCATTTTAAGCTTTTAATTTGGATCCCATTGTCCATTTTCCTAAATAATAACGATCAAGTGGGTTTATGTATTATTATTAGCATTTATTAAGTCTTTTTTCTAAAGTATTATTTTAAATATGGCACCTCTATATACATAAAAAGTTCGTTTTCACGTGCCCACCAGAAGTGGACACAAATACAGAGTGCAAATCGGAGCATATCCTTTTTCAACAAAACACGCCGTGGTTTTGGACAGCACTATGTGGAACTTGTTCGAGTACCTACTCCACGTTAGTGTCCTAATGAAGTTTGCGTAGCGGCTGCCAGCTGCCGTCTGCTGGCAGCACTATTGTTTTTAGATATGCCTAGAATCACTCACGTGTACATTTACATGGTTTCCATAATTGTGGTTGCCATCTCTCTAGAAGCAAATGTCGAGCGCACACATTGGTTGAAATTAGGACAAAAGAGAACAGTTCATATTCTAAAAAATTCATAGAAAGTTTTATTGTAAATATTAACAAATCTGTTTGTGATATAGAAAATTTGCATAAGCAAAAAAACATTACGAAACCTTTTGTCCGAGTTTGATTTATTCACGAGAACAACTGTCTGATGTGCCGAAAATATTAAAATGATAACATAATGTGTTTGTATTGTACGAGAATATGCATAGTGTAAGGTAAGTGAACCAAGGCGTCTAGAATTCTGCAAGTTGGTCACGCAAAGGAGACCATTCAAAACTTTTGTATACTCAATATTGTTATAGAATGAACATACTTTTGTTGTTTGTCCGAAGTTTTCACGAAACAATACAAAGTATTTGTCACGTTTTGAATTAATTTCTGCTATTGTGTCAAGGACTCTATTTATGAATGGGGTATTTTAGAAATGTCGTTAATACTGTAATATATATTAAAAAATATATATAATTAATAATTTTATTATGGGCCATAATAATGTTCGAAAGTAAAATGATTTATTCAATTTGTATCATACATATTATAGGAATTATAGCTACTACAACATAGTTAAAATATAGTCGATAAAGTGCCAATTTTTTTTAAACTAGTTTCACGGAAGTTTTGAACAAGGAATATCATTATCAACATGTATCATTGCGAATTACCATTAACCAAACATATACATGTAACAAAATAGTAAAAAAATATAAAAGTAAATATATATGATACATAGCAAATTGTACGTACAAACCAGACAATATTGATTCCATCTTCTAAAAAAGATTTATTGAAAAGCTATTTATCGGAAATCAAAGTAATTTTCGTTACTTCATTCTCATTTAAGAGTGAAAAGATATAATAACAATACCGACCAAACTCATTAGAAGAAAGGGATCAACTTCCTAAGCCTCAATTATAAATTTAAACAGATGTTAAATAAATGTTCCTAGCGGTCAAAGTTTAAGGTCAAAATTAATAATTTATAACCAATCATAATGAAGAAAAGAATTTTCTTTGTGTTTTACACGAAATCATGATAGGTGCTTGCTTCTTAAAATCTATGTACTTAAAACAATCAGAATTGTGGTTCTCTTTTAGATTAAAGGTGGTCACTGATGATTTATTCTAATGTTATCTTGTTTTATATATTTGTATAAATTTCATTTTTATATTTTTCACATTGTATTCTATATGAAATAACTCTGCACTTGACATATTTACATATCTATAATTACTGTATAATTCTACAAAAAAAGTAAAATTAATGTCTGTGGATTGAGTAGATTAAAGTCTGTGTTTTTTAATTAGTTGATTTTTAAGTTTATTACTCATTTATTAGTCATGTCTGAAAGGTAAAAAACAAGTGAAACATAAAATAACATATTGTCCGATGTTACTATTCTTGTATTGTATTACTTACTATTATTGTATAGGTATACTATACTAGGTAGGTATACTAGGTATACTTATATAAAGTATATAAAATAATAAATTGATTGCAACAACTATTTAAAAAAAGGTTATACCTTTTTTTCAACCGTGCTGGCCATCGACGTGTAACATCATAAGGTTATCTGCAAACCTTCTGCACACGGGTGGTAATGATTTTACTAACCATGTTTTAAGCAAATAAATGATTTGATTTGATTCCTTGAAGTCCTTAGCTAGTTTGTCAATCCTCGCTAAGTCAATATTTATTGGGCTACTCCCTCTATCAGGATCTGGCGTATAGATGTACTAGAGGTTATATTTCTTCCCTGAATAATTAGCTGGATTAATATATACGGAACTCACGTGTCGTTCTAATGTCACAAGTTCTAATCTCCTCAGAAACTATAACTATAGGAACAGTAAGGTATTTATCTAATGGATCGTCTAACTAATAATGTTTCGACTCACCACCATCCTAAACAGTTAGCTATCGTAGACAAATATTTATTTGAAATCTGTGACGAGACACACTTGGCTGGAGAGCTACAGCGTGTCAATCGAGTCCTACAAAGCAATCAGATAAAGACTCCAATCCAGCGTCACAAGTACCCCAAACTACGTTTAGTTGAGCTGTACCCTGCTATCCTGATTTACGGTAAGGGAGTCACAGAGACAGTTAGTCATATCCTCCGACGAGTTTGAATCAAAAATATACTTCAAACCGCATAGAAGGATTACCAAGTTTTTGAGACCTATCTGCAATATCCCTCTCCAGAATGGAGGTGTCTATAAGCTCAATTATGAGCTCGGTTTATCATACACTGGGCAAACAAGGAAGAGCATAAAAACACGGGTAAAAGAACACATTACTGTCATGAAACACATAAGGACTACGAAGCTTGTAATGAGTGAACACGCGCTAGATGAACCCAACCACTACATCAGATTCGATGAACTGCAAATCCTCGCAAAAGAGAATCATTTCATACCCAGAATGATGCGTGAGACTATCGAAATAAATAAAAAAACATTTTCAATAAAGAACATGATTGGCAAGTACCGCCTGTTTGGGATCCGATCAACAAAACTATTAAGACCCAAACTCAGCAAAAACCAACTGTCAGACCTCAAGACACGGTGAGTTCTTTTTGCGGGCACCGTAACACAAACCAACTTGATTGATAATTTCTTTTTAATTTACGTCCCACCTATTTAAATATTATATAAAATTATTAAAGCTGCTGTTGCTGAAGACAAAGTGTTGCTTAAAAGTTTCTTGCGCCGTGTAGTATATTAGATTAAAGTCCCATAGAGTATAATATATATATATATATATATATATATATATATATATATATATATATATATATATATATATATATATATATATATATATATAAAGATGAACAAGTTGGCGGTAGGCTAAATAAAACTTTAACAATACTCATTGACATTTGACATCTTTGTCTTCCGTGATTACGGTTACTGAAAATTCGACAAATAATAATCAAATAAATTACCGCAATTAAAACCATTAAAACGTTGTTTTAATGTACATATATATTATTCGCGAAAAATTAAGAAAATACCAATATACTAGTTCCTTACCTGTGACATACAGAGAGATCGATACCAGTGGGAGATTTCCAGATTCTTTTTATGTATAGGAAGGAACCCTGAAATTATAGCGTTCTATAAATGATCTATAAATGCAGATTTAAACGGTCTTTCTTTGCACAAAAACCTCTTCGCGGGTAATGGTTACTTAGTTACAATAACATTTGCTTTTAGTGGCTTACATTGTAGTTTTGGATTTAAATCTTGGCCGCGACTTAGGTAGAATTTCTTATGTAATGGACAGTGGTGCATATAGTTATATTTGCCACCTGCTGACGATGACGTAGAACAATAAGATTATACCATATATATTTGAGTTACACATGTGAGCAACCGACAAACCATCCTGGAAAATCATAGCAAATAAAGTGTGTATATTGTGCCTTACCATAAAACGAGTAGGCCTGAATAGTAGGCCCGTAGTAGTACGTTTATGTAACTTTAAAGTTGAGCACAAAGTTGGCGATGAACTGCGAAAATTTCAAGGAAGTTTATTATCAATGGTTGAAATGTTTGCGCTCGCTATCGGGATGTAGTATATCCGCACTTCCCTGGGCAACTGCCAAGAAACAGTGCCTTTATTAAGGCTAGACTTCACATTCGGCTTTCACATTATGTAACATATCTTTAACTTAAATAACAAAACTAATTTATATATTAATAATCAATAATTTATTTGAAATAAATAATAGTAATTTGATTAAATTGACCGAATTTCAAAAATCGTTTCATAACTAAAGTGTAAAGAGCACAAGAAGGTGCTTTCGTGTTTATATATAAATAACAAGTCGCAGGGAAAATGTTTCCGTATTTTTCAACCTAAAGTAAAATAATAAATTAATTAAACCATAACTACCGCCAATCTTGCATCTTACACTTTCTAGAATTGATTAACGATAACTGTTTGGTGTTTGTTATTTATGGAATACTGAGAAAAGTGTTTGTATGTATTGCAACCTAATTTAAAAGTTTTAAATACACACACCATTTTAAAAGAATGTAAATAAATAATTATGTTGCCCTCGGACCTATGGACTTAAATATATAAAAAATGAGAAACATCATTATGGATCAAACTTGTAGATAGTTATTTTAAGGGATAGTGAATACATTTTACAATAATATATATATATTAGGGTGATCCAAAAAAATAAATCATTTTTTTTCCAAACAGGCTCAAAAGTTTCTTTTGGGAGTAAAAAAATTTCTGTGAAAAGATGAGCCCTAAATATTAATATTAAGATTGTCCTCAAACCATTTTTTTAATTCCCATAAGAATAACGCAGGAAAATTTTTTTTTGCTTCTTCTGATTTTTGTACCGTTCAAACGACTGGTTGACTGATAAATCGCTGTTCCAATCGTTATAGAGAATTGAACGCTCTAAAAAAAAAGCTCTGATAACATTTTTTGATTTTGAAACTTTTGAACCTGTTTGGAAAAAAAATATAAAAGAATTTTTTTTTTGGATCACCCTAATATATATACATATATAATATTGAATTGACTTGAATAATGCTCTCGCGCTTGCTCGCACAGCAGAACTTTTAACGAGTCTGGGAGGATGTTTGGCTCGTCAGATTTGTCTGGCACATTGGAAAATATTATACTTGAAAATAAATTTATATTATATTATATTTATAAAGTTCAGCGTTCCTAAAATGAAGTAAGCTATTTAAAGCGTGTGTCACAAGTTATGGCCCACAATAAGTGTCTGGCAACTGTATATTCTTGTTTATAATAATATCATTTATGACATATGTAAAAACTAGCCTTACTTACTTTGACGTAAGTTGGCATGGTTTTATTCCACCTTTGATACCTGCTACCTGAAAAACGGCCCCGCTTTCAGCTTAGCGAGTAGCGAGCATTCCTTTCTAAGTTTATGTTAAACCACCGATAATAAAAATTTCGTTTTTCCTAAAACCACGAAGTCTAGGGTGACTGGGATCTTAAATTAAGTGGCTAGGTGGTGTCGAGAGGTAGGCTGCAGGTTTACCGAAGCTACTTCCGACGTTATTCCATTTATTACTTTTACTATTGGAGCTGTAATCTTAGCTCTAACGGTCTCCACACTGTTCCGACTGGTTAAGGCAAGCACGGAGGCGTGGGCCTTGTCTTGGCTCCCCCAGAGTTCGGTGATAGGTGTCGTTACTCACCTAAGGCTACCACTACATAGCTCTCTGCGGGTTATTATTATTGCAATTTTAGTACAAATTGCCCCATATGCATTTATAATATCATTGGTGCCCTAGAAGATGGGTCGACAGATGTGACGTCCCATACTAAGGTATAGGACGTCACATCTGTCGATATTTTAGCTCCTTCCCGTTTTCCAGTCACGGTTATGGTAGCTAGCATGGCAGCCTAACTTCAGGAGTGTCCGAGACGCCTCAAACATGCATCCATTAATAATGGATACACATTTGTGACATTCAGTGTAGAAACTCTAGGGCCATGGGTCCCGAAGCTTATCGACTTTACCAAGACCTATCAACACGTTTGAAAGAAATCTCACGTAACCAAAGGGCAGCTTATATTTAGGGCAGCGCATAGCGCTGTCATTCGAAGACATGCGGCCAGCGTTTAGGAAACATTCCCATCTGACGGCGATTTAGGACATATATTATAATTATGTAATTTTTATAGATTATAAAGTTCTAGTTTTGCTAGAATGACTACTAAAAGTACAAAACTAACTAGAACTTAAAAATACAAATAACTGACGACAATCTGTAGCTGTAGATCACAGATGAAATAAAAGTATAAAACGGGGCTCACGTGAACTAAAGCGGCAAATGAATTGAAGCATTTTTTTAAACTTATGTAGGAGGTATGTGGTTTGCGTCTGTCTGGTTAATAATAATGTGTCCATTGAAAACTATTTCAACTTTATCCATGCTAATTTGACAATTTAATACTGAGCTCTCATAACGCCCATAACAACCTTGAGTTGTGTTCCGGCATTAGTGACCAGGTTCAAGTCTCCCTTAAGAGAGCAGAAGCGCATTTATAATGTCCATAGGCGATGGTAGCCACTTTCCATCCAGTGGACTTTCTGCCTGTCTGCTGAACTCCTGCAATAAATAAAAATATATGGATGGGAGGGAACGGTTCGTGAACGTCGTGACTTCACATTTCAAAATCATTAATTAATAAACATAAAACTATTTACCGAACTGCTGTTGTAATTTAATAATTTTTGGACGTAAAATTACAAAATATATGATGCCACACTAGGAAGGGAGGAGCCTCAAAAATGTGACAAGGATAGCGGGGAGCCAATAATCATGAAATTGTGTGTGACGTAAGTTGTGAATGGACTAATGTTATCTAAAACAAACACTTTTATTATCATATTCTAATCCATTCAGCATGAAAATCTATTGTTATATTTAGGCTTAACGACCAGGTTCATGCTGCTGAAAGAAATGTTTGTTCCATATAAAATTATACTATCAACTACTACGGTTCCGAAAAGTTTACTGGAAAAAAAATCTAGCTGTGTCCGTGACTTCGTTCTGTTTTGATAATATATTAAATTTAATTCCGATTTCTGTGAGGATATTTTATGATTTCCCAGCTTTTTATGAATTATATAAGTAATTTTGTGTAAATTATGTTACACGTATATAAGGCGAGTGACAGATGTGATTTTTATAAATATAATTTTATGATGCATTAAAAATTATTGTATGTTTCCCAAATAAAAAATAAACTAAACTATAAAATTAAATTAAACTATAAACATATTTACAAGTAAAAGATGTAGTCCAATTCGCTGTCGGTGGGGAGCGTTCCCAAAATGCTGGCCGCAGGCTCTTTGTATTGTTACCTGATCAAATATTGATTTTATAATATAATGACGTTTTATGAAATGAAGTTATGTTTATATTTTATATAATAAAGACATTAGGAAATCCTTAGTAATACAATAAATTCACAAACGTTCATTGAAATACAATGTCAGTTGCTAAGTTTTGAAATTACTCAGCTGAAATGAAGGTACCGTACTTATGTTAGTACATTGTATTGCATGTTTGTACAGTTATAAATGTGAGGTAGCAAAATTGTGCTACCCTTTCTTTAAAATTAGAATGTTAAAACATATTGTAGGGTAAATGAAGACTTGCGTTCTATCTACGTCACTTCAACCTTCTTTGCTACAAAGCTACACTTTTTCTTAATACCCCACTTCGTCTATAGTCCTATGAAAAACGTCGAAATAAATCGTAACAGAAACACTTCCTAGAAGAGCTGGATTCCTATTCTCGTGAATTATTAAATACGTATTACTACTATAAATGCGAAAGTAACTCCATTAGTAACATTTTCAATACTACTTGGTTTGATTGATACTTGTTTTGACCAATAATCTTAAAGGGACGAAAAAAAAACTTCGTTTAAAAAACCGACTTCAAAAAACTATAAAGTAAACTATAATATATATATATATATATATATATATATATATATATATATATATATACTAAAGCTATTATAAATTATATTATTTTATTTTTTAAAATATAGTAATTTTTATGTTTTACTTTGCACCGACTTTAAGATTTTGGACCTCTCGGTCGGACATATTCACTTGCAGCAATATTTCACTTTTCAAAATTCGACAATCGGAATTCGGGACTGATTTTTCGCAGGCAACCCGGCATACCACCGTGTTCATAATGAAAAATAATCTTTATTTTCATTTAGTTTTAATTCAATAATCAGATCGATGCAAAATGCTAGTATCGATTTATCTGTTAGTACCTGGCTACCCGAGAGTTGTGACCGGAAAAGAATAGGCAACCTAACATTTGCATATTCTACGGGCTTCATACTTTCGATTGCTATAGAATTTGTTTCATAAATAAACCGGTGAAATGTTAATTTTTTTATTATTATTAATTAATCATATACTGGACTGAAATTTTTTAGGCAACCCATATGCAATATATTTATTGATACATTAAAGTTAATATTAAATAGGTTTCATCAAATAAGCATCTCGGTGAAGGTCGTTGTATAGCGGGATCTTAGGGTAACATAACATGTTTTTTTTTCAATTGAGAGGAAAAGTTGGTTGCTAAATTTATGAGGTATTCTTTAATTATGTACACTGTTAAAAGTAAATGCGGAGGAATAAAAAGAAACACCTTCATTACAAGTAGTTTTTAAATGAGTTAGTAATGAGAACGTTCACAATTTCTTACCGCTTTCGACATTACTCTTGCATCCTTAGATAGTTTTAAATAGAGCATAGCAGTAGCAGGTGATATAAATGCAGACATCAAAACGTACAACAATGACTCACGCTCACCAGAATACTTAAATTCTCTAGTCTTTTATGACCTTATTCCTTTTTTAGGACAAACCGCCGCGGGGGAAGCGCGCTGGGGCGTCTGGGATTCGCTCGTCGGGGTGGTACAGGCACTCCCGCAGGAATGTTATTACCACACCACGGTTGGGGATACCTACTAAAACCCCTGCCTGATCTTCGTTGCATCCCATGTCCGGGCTATTGTGTGGCATTATAAAGATATGATAGATACCTATACACCTATATACTTTCTCACAATCAGCTGCTTACCTATTCGTCCGATTTCGGAGTATCTCGTCTCGATTCATGCGAGCTTCGTACAGTCGTACCATATACATACACGTTAAGCGAACGCTCGGCCGAGCGACATTGTAGGCGGGGTGCGGGGTGTTAGGTTTTATTTTCGTTACGGAATTTCTTGATTCGGTCGCCGCGCTCAAAGCCCGCGATAGAAGCTATGCAATAGCTTAAAACTAATTATTACATTATATAGTAAGATGTTTACTATAAAATACAAACGATATAAAAATTACTCCACTAGTATCTTAAAAAAAGCTACATGACACCATGATACTGAGGAACTTAATAACGCTATTAAAAGTCCAACAGCACTTTGGGAAGCTATTAGGATATAACTAATACTACATAAAAGAAAACTATTTCATCACGATTGCTCTCAATTTCTAATACGCCTACTGAGTCCTGTAATTTCGTGATCATTTCTTTTGTTGAAATAGGCAAACGACTCGCTAACAATATTATTCAAAATCAAACTTCATCTCATTCAACTATTACTTACAGCTCATTTTCCGCCAAAATATCCTCTTCACTTGTATTAGACTTACCTTCAAATGCTGCAATTGGTTGGGGAGGTATCTCTTTCAGAATTTTAAAAGATATGCCTCAGCTTTGGCACCTTTATACTTAATAATTATTGACCGATAGCTGTACTCACAGCTCTGTCCAAAGTATTTGAGCGACTGCTACAATAAGGTTACGTATTTTCTAGACATTACAACGTATTATTTACACGCATTTTTGGATTTCATAGAAATAAATCAACGAATAATGCAGCATTAGAACTTACTACTCTCATAGTTCATATCAGAAATGTTTTAACTATATTTCTTGATTTAGCTAAAACTCTTCCACTCAAACTTGGAAAAGTTGGTATCGGAGGTGATCAACTTGATCTTTCCTGCACTTTACAGTCGAATTAATGTGAAATGTTCAATCTATGACATAATTTATCCAAACTGTAAAAATCACTGCGAATATTTCTCCAAAACACTAGTTAAGACGACACCGAAGAATTACTAGAATAAAAATAGCAAATTCAATACAACATTAGAATATATACAAACAAACACATGATTAATATAATCAAATCACCTACATAATTATACACATAAAACATGGATTTTAACATTATGTCTAGCCGTCCTCCATTTAGTATCATCAAAACGGAGTCTACTATGCTGTTTCTCCTTAATACAGTTATTTTATAACCTAGCTAGGAAGACAGTGCCACTTTCAACGACTCGAGCAAAATAACTTATTCAAAATTGTTAATGTCGATTTAAATAAGTACTAATAATTATGTCATAGTCATTATATGAGGTTATTAATATATATATATATATATATATATATATATATATATATATATATATATATATATATATATATATATATATATATATATATTAATAATTGTAATTATTGTAGACACTCGCTCAGGGTATTTAACCCGACTTGGCCACATAAAAGTCTATGCTTAATTAATTATGTATGTTTTATATACTAAACTGTATAGTTTTAATTGCATTTCACGCGTCTTATCCTTAAGTAAATTTCAGCTTTTTTCCCGCCCACATGCATTTTCGCACAAAATAATATCAAAGATATTGGTTCATACCTATAGAATAGCGATAAAATATAAATTTGCGAATGTTCAAACAAACTTACTTTACCGTTTGTGCTACATTAGTATGGCCGGATGCTGGCAATACCTCAGAGTAATATTGGAGGTGATGTGAAATGGCTATTAGCGGTAACAGCGGTTGGTACAAGTACAAACCACGAAATAAAGACATGACTGGAGCACTAGTGGTTTCTACGAAATTGACATTTATTGGGATA
This sequence comes from Dendrolimus punctatus, assembly GCA_012273795.1. Taxonomy (NCBI): domain Eukaryota; kingdom Metazoa; phylum Arthropoda; class Insecta; order Lepidoptera; family Lasiocampidae; genus Dendrolimus; species Dendrolimus punctatus. Next base: position 11,922,285 of record CM022533.1, on the reverse strand, counting down.
CATAATTAAATCTCTGGATCTTTGAATAAAATTTACCTTGTATTGGAATTCTTAATTTAAATCTGATTTTACATAACACCTGTATTTTAATTCGTATATATATATATTTATAATTTGATTATTTCGGTTTCAGTTCAGTTGGATTGGAAGGCGCCACTCTGAAGCTTGTTGACTAGTTTGCATGTCAAACTCGTAAAGCCTCGTCTAGTCACCAGTACCAATGCATGTCCTCAGCGACTCTTATGCGATTGATTTTTGGACAAAATTCAAGTCTTTATTTTGGGCCTAGCCTAGCGGCAACATGTTTCGTACACAAGTGATTTTTTAAAATGGTACGGATCGACTCGTGAGACATAGAAAGTTTAGTGGCATGGCTTTCAAGCTTGAATCAGGATTTTCACTCAATATTTCCTTCAATTTTACGATGTTAATTTCAGTTGAAGACGTTGCTGGCCTACTAGGGCGAGGCAAATATTTCAGCATATGTTGACCGCTTTTGACAGCTTTATACCACTCATAAACACGTGTTTTTAATAAAGTCGATTTATCGTAAGCCTTCTGTGACATTTTCAGTGTCTCCGAACACGACATTCCATTGGCGATGCAAAATTTAGTAACGTATATGAATGAAAGTTGACACGGAGCTGGCTTATATCCCGAATCAACAAAATACTTTTCATCTCCATAAATGATGTCCTTTCCATAGTATAGAACTATAGACAGATCAGATGACGCTGCAATCGCGGTTTTCAATTCATATTAAATACCTCCGTTGTCATAAACAACATGTCATTTGTTGTATTACTTCAAATCAGGTTGGCTACGACTCAACTCTGTTTTACTGAGCAGGTAGTCTAGACTATATGGGCTTGGTTTCTTTGTTATTATTCTAGGTATAAAACCAATTCAGTTTTTGATGTAAGTAAAATAAAACTACTAATATAATTTTATATATTCCCGAGTTGGTCTACAAACTTACTACAGTTTGTTGACCAACTTGAATGATAAGGGTTTCGTGAATTGGCCGCTATTGAATCGGCATCGCAAATTCCCCGAAGTGCTCGCGTCGTTGCATTATTATTGAATGCAGTACTGTAGTACCACCTGACATGGATGCCAGCATTGAGTACAGTCAAGGACTTATGAAGATCGTCCAATTATTAATGTATGATAAGATATATAACTTATCTTATTTATTATATATATATATTTGTCTCCAGAATTGGTGATACCTAATATTACCTTTAACCGTAATTCCAACGATATTGATCCTTATTTGGGAACAAAGACTATATTCTTGAGAAAGGTATTATACAGTCTTCTTGATAAAGGCTGATGATTTCTGTGTATCTATGGCATATATAATTTTTATAAACTAATTTTATTTATATATATATTTTGTATTTTATCACGAAAATATAATATTATATTGTTTAGCTTTTTATATAAGTACTAGCTGTCCCGGCAGACGTCTTCCTGCCCGGTAAAAAATAGGGGTTGATCGTAGAGGGTTGAAAATCTAGGGTTGTATGTATTTTTGTATGTTGTATCATAAAAAATAGAAATTAAAATTTTTGTCTAAAAAATAAAAATAAAAATTTAGGGGTGGACTACCCCTAACATTTAGGGGGATGAAAAATAGATGTTGGCCGATTCTCATAGATACCGGATAAGCACAAATCGGTCAAGCCGTTTCGGAGGAGTATGGCAACGAAAACTGTGACACGAGAATTTTATATATTAGATTATTATTCTATGCATTACAAACCAAATTTGTTTTTTTACGCATGTCGTGGTCTCCAGTAATTAAAGGAGCACATTGATTTATTTAATGTTATGTGTATTTTACAAATCTGTTACGTGTATCCTTTGTTGGAGATTCTAATAATATAAAATAAAATAAATTTTATTTTTGGAACGAAGTTCCTTATCGAGCGTTGCGAAAGGGGGCTAGACGTAAAAAATTAAGACCAAAAGTTGTAACGACACTTTTTGATATAGTTGTAAGGCGTGCAGCGTGCGCGGGTTTCTTTGTCTGTCTGTCTCTCTCTCTCTCATAGAAAGGAAGCCAGTTATTTTCGTTTCGTCTTTCTATTTTGCATTGAACAGTGTGGTGTCGCGACGATTATTTTTGTTGAGTGTATACAGGTTTTTTGTACAAAATAAAAAATAAAAAATAGTAACAATAATGAATCCTGACAGTGTTTCGGCACAAGTTCCGGATATAGCTGATGGAGTTAGGTAAGTAGAGATTTTATACAGACAATAATAACAATAAAGACTCGCATTATAACTAACTTCATTCCACCCGGGTGTCCCTTGACACCTCTTAAGTTTTTTAATTTATTTATTTAAAAATACAAGGACCTTTGAAGATCGCCCAATTAGTAGTAATGTATGATAAGATATATAATTTATCTTGTATATAATTTAATGTGATGCATTGTTTTATGACTAAATAGAATACCGCTTAATAATCATGGTTTGAGAGGATAGAGATGAGGAAGCCTGGTTTAAGAGGAATTATCTGATATACAGTCGCCAAAAGAGACTTAATTTTATACTATGTACAGTTTTTAGATAAATATTTAATAAATACCTAATTGACAGCAAATAGTTAATGCACACTTTCAGTCGATCTCCGTTGCCTAGTAGTTTAAGTCCGAGCGTAAATTTCGTAAATGAACGTTTCGTTATTACTCTGGTCGGGGATAGACTCCAGAGTTGCGTGTTGTGTACTACATATAAAATAGGGGTAATGTTCTTGCCAAAGCTATAAACTGTGCTAAAAACGAATTGTTCTGCAAATCAAATCTACTCCAATTAAATTCACTGCCAATTAGTTCTCAATTGTACAAGATTTATTTAAAAAGTATGGCGATTCTATTACATGATCATGATTGGACACATATTATTATCCAACAGTGTATTGAATGGTGGGTATGCCTGCAGTCCTACCCAGACTCCCAATTAGAAACAGCTAAAAGGCGAGTGTGCTCTACTGAACTGATACACATCAGTGGGTTTTCACTCGTAAGCTTGAAGGTTTGTATCATCTTATCAATCTCATTGAGAAGTTGGAACAAGGGGCAGATGTTTGATCCATGTAGGGTAGGGAAAGAAATAGTATCTAAGTGTTAAAAAGACATATCTGTCAAAACCAATAAATATTAAAAGGGTAAATTTTAAATAAGACAATTGTATGTGTAATATTTGAGATTATCATATTTGTAGATAGACGACATTTCTTCAAATATATATTTTTTTTTACTTAAAAAAAATGACCAGGGACCATCATTACTCTCTTCTCGTGACATGACTTATAGCGGGGACATTTCTGTGGACGCCTAGTCTTCGCTAATAGTAGTTTTAAGTACATATTACCTACAAGTAATATGGTATTTACCACCAATGTACCAATGAGTATCAGAAGTGCAGAGTTACTTACATCTTGTAATAAGTTCATCAAAGATGTAAATTTGTAAACAGTACTTTATGTATGTGTATGTCGGATTCACTCCCGCCGGGAGCGGATGCCACTCGGAGTATAAAACAATAATAATCTGAAATGTTATAATCAAAGTTTATTACACTAGAATTATTACAATTATAATGTTAAATACAGCACAGAAATATTAAGACAACTCCAAGAGTCGTCTCCACGCTTGTCAGGTGTCGAGCAGCAATTTGTCCTTAAAGAATACTGCCAATATCGAACAGTAATTATCGACCACAATATACTATGGGCCTTTCGTCCAACAGATCTTCCGCTCTGTTAAGCCGATGAACGTAGAATCACGGTTGTAGACTCGTAGGCTGTCGGTTTAAGACTGCTCTTCCTCTGCCCGAACACCGCGTATTTAAGGTCCTCGTAGCGCGCCCCACTGACACCATCCGGTAATGCTTTGGCGCTACTTCAATAACACCAACTTCCGCCATCCGTATAGCTTCAACTTCCGGTTACTCCATTTCTAATATTACATTGACATCCGGTTATACGACTTCCGATTACTACATTTGACTACTTCCGACATATGGTTACTTTATAATAACAAATACTATACCAACATGTATGTAACTCTATGTATGTACATATATTTGTATATGATATGTTTGTGTATTTTATTAACTATTAATATATGTACATATGATAATATATTTAAACTATACGCAATGAATACCTGCCCATTATTAGAAATGTGAAATTACTTCCAGAACGTTATCTGGAAGAAATCGCTTTTAGCGATGACACCGCCGATTGTACTAGATAAATGATTGTTAACTTTTGTGTATTATTTTCTTGTGTGCAAAGAAGAATATTATATTCTATTCTATTTACCATGGTATATCATTGCAACGGCTGGTGAGTGTTGCCATTGGGTTATCAACAATTAATTATAAAAAAAGTATTTTAAAAACGCTACTAACTTTTAGTGTCAGTTTAGATAAGAATTCAAACCCCCATGGCATTAATAGGAAAAACATTCATGGGTGATTTCGATAATAATATGGCCATTTGTTCAGTATAAATACAACAGAGGAATACGGCTGTTAAAGTTTGCATCTGCAACTGTACCTACACATATTCTGTTTCCGTGAGTTTAACATTAGGTGGAAAACTAATTTTAAATAAATGGTAAGTACTATCAAACTCTAACAAAACTATAAATTACTTTTTAGTCTGAACTACTCTATGCTTCAGCGACCTATTTACGGGGCTGGTGTTAAAACGTCCACTGAAATGCTCCAAATATATAAAATTAGTAATATCAGTTTTCGTGTATAACGGCAAATAATAAAAATGATAAGTATATTTCAAGGTTGAGTAGAGTTAGTTATAAATCTACTAAACTGTGAAATGTGCTGCTTGGTGTTGCAAGATACTATTACTCAGACGTGAAAAATTATACAACACGACCGTATATACTATACGTTATATGTAATTTTTTTAAATTTTAAAACTGCTCTTGCGCTAAACGGTCGCTGATGCAGCATAGCTTGTGCGCTTTGGTTAGGCGTAAGAGGTCGTTAGAGGCGACAAAACAATCCACTGGCAGGTAGTAGGGTAATTGCCTGCCTGGATGAACTCATGTATTTAAAAAACGGGTGGTATGTTACAAACGCCGTAAATTGCGTGCTGCGTGATATAGTACGCCGCCGACGAATGCTTATTATGAAAATGCATTATTGCGCCGTGTTCCCAGTCAGTGTTGAGCATTCCAGCGTAAAGACATTGCACCCTAAAAAGAAAAAAAGAAAATCCTTATTTTTTGAAAACTATTTAACAGGTCCTGTTTCATTTATATATATCTAAACTCCTTTGGAAAGAAAGGGCGGTTATGATTTTTCTACATTATTAGTAGTAATTTAGTTCTAAAGAGGTTTTAACCGCCAAATTATGTGCTAGTAACTTAGTAAAGAGTCTGGTTATAATTTTTTTTATTCCAAATATATTAAAAATAAATCCTTATATTTTAAAAGAAAAGTTTTTAATTTTTCAGTTTGTAACTTTTTACTTTCTTTTCGAAGATTTGCAATTAAAAGGTTATTAGGCAACAAAAACGAACTTCTCGTTATTTTTAGTAGATTAATTTATGTTTGTCGCATAATCTTGCCTTATTTTAACTAAAAAGATATGTCTTTGTGGCTATTGTAATGGCACAATAAGAGCTAGTAAAATTACACTGCTGCAGGAAGAGATGTGTATCCAGTGTTACGACTCACAGCTGTTAAACGTAGGTCGTTAAATAGCCCAAAGAAACCGGACTCGATACTAAGAGACTGGTTTCTTTCAGAGAAGGCAAGGTTCTGAAAGGAAATGTTGCACTCAAGCACGAGACTGTTGTGAATAAAACACAAGTTCGACCAAGACTGCCTTTATTAGAAACTACCCTCATTACAATATATTAATATACTACATCTTCCCCTACGAAAAAAAAGTCTTTATATAAAAAAGTATCTATTTCTATGCATATAACAAATTTATTTTAAATTTATTTATTCATTTGCCATTTATTAATTTATATTTATAACATTATTTATTCTTAAAAGTTACATAATAAATTTTCATAGTATATTTAATACAAAATTAGTTACGAGAATTATTTATATTTTAAATAAAGCCGTGCCGTGTAATTAATAACCATACTGGATTTCATAAAATGATACATGCCTATTAATAATAAAACAAACATAGAAAATTTTTTAGATATATTTTTTTTTAACGATTTTTTTTTGTTATTTTTATTTTATTTTTTTATGAGTAAACAGCAAACATGTAGGTAATATAACTAAGAAATTTAATTAATTTTCATTACTCAAAATCTTTCTAATATTCTTATGAGCTTTTATAGCCGCCGTTCTAGACGCCCGTTCATTGTTTACATTTGAGTTTGGATTCTCACTGTTGAGAAATTCCTCGTCATCATTCAGATCGTCGTCCAAGTAAACTGTGTCCTAAATATGTGACTTCCTCGACACAAAATTGACACTTATCCTTATCGAAACTTATGCCGGCCGGCCTCTCGCGCCCTTTCAAGCAGCCGCGCTAATCTAAAATCATGTTCCTGGACGACGCCCACAAGATGACGTCTTCAACAAAGGAATCTACTCCTTCGAGGTCTTCCAAAATTTGACGCATTTTCGAATGGAAGACTTCTGATGCACAGTTAATTCCGTATGGTAATCGCAAAAATTGATACCTCCCGAACGGAGTCCCAAATGTGCATAGATCTGCACTCTCATCGTCTAGTTGAATCATCCAGAAACTAGACCTGGCGTCTAATTTGCTGAAATAACGCGCGCCTTGCAACTTTGATGCAATTTCTGTGAGTGACGGAAGTGGGTACTGTGAACGGCGCACTAAGCGGTTCAGGAGGCGCGGGTCGAGGCAGATCCGAAGGTTGCCATCTTTTTTCGCGGCAACAACTATTGCATTCACCCAAGGAGTTGGATGGGACACTTTACGTATGACTCCAGATTTCACCATGCGATTTAACTCTAACAATATATTCTCCCGAATTCCTAAAGGAATCTTTCGGACAGGACAGACAGACAGCTGTGCTCCACTTTCAACAATAATTCTGTATTACTTAAACCTTACCTTGGTAACTTACCTAAACCTTTAAATAAATCTCCATATTGTTCAATATTCAAAGCAAATACACGCTTAATCATTCCCAACTCTTCAACACAGCTTCTACAAGCATTTTTTCCCAGAATACTTTCACATTTATAATCGGCAATAACAAAATGTAAACTATATTATAATTTATTTTTATACACCCAATCAATAAAACAAGAGCCTACAATTGGTATATAACTACCGCAAAAGGATTTTGCTTTTGAAAAGTTGGGTTTTAAATTCGTGTCTGAGAGCCCTAGTTTTTTATAATTGTCCAATGACAAAACATTAAAATCAGAACCACAATCTAACTTAAATGTAACATATATTTCAGATGTAAATAATTTTAATTTTTCATACCATTTAGAGTCCTCATTACCCGCTACGTTATCTAATGTAGAAACGAAGTACACGTTCTCTTCTTCTTCACTATCTTGTAATTGATATATACGCTTTTTTAACTTTAAACACATTTTTTTTAATAGCCCATTTCACTACACAGATAACACTTAACTCTTTGTGCCGGACATCGAAAACCATTGCAACGATAACTGCTACATGACGCGCACTGCCTAAACGTATCGATTTCACGTCGTGTGTTTCCACGCCCAGAATAGGAGCCCTCCGAATAGGCGCCGCTGCCGCTGCCGCCGCTTGCACTCGCTCCCCGCGGCGCTCGCGGACGGCCCGCACTGGCGGCGGCCGCTCCACCCGCCGCCGTCGTCCATGGGCGCTCTCGAGCTCCGCCACTGCGGTATCTTCTTATGACATCTATTCCCGACGACTCGCTTTGGTCACTTTTTTCTACCTTGGTCGCTTCAATCTGCCTCTTTTCCTCACTGGACATTTCACTGGCTTGAGATATTTTCATTGTTTTATTTAAATCGAGGTCATCAGTTCTTAGCAATCTATCGCGCAGTCTACTATTCAACACGCCACATACTATTCGATCACGTATTAATCCTTCCTCAAGATGTTTAAACTCACACTGCTGGGCAAGTAGTTTTAGAACTGTGACGTATTCGTCGATCGATTCTCCTATTTCTTGGTTCCGTGTGACGAATTTAAAACGGATGAGCGTGTTTTTTTGCTTTGTTCCAAAATGTTGATTAAATTTGTTCACCAGTAAAGCAAAATCTGCTTTATTTTCGCCTTTGGCGAACTTAAATGTCGTATAAACATCGTAGCCTTCTGTTCCAATCAGATTAATTAACAAACTCGCTTTCACATCTGACGTTTCTTTATGCACTCCAGATGCCTTGAGGAACACCTCAAACTACTTGTACCATCTCCGCCACACATCCGCACGGTCCGCGGGTCCCCCTTGTAAACATAGTTCGGACGGAGGACGTACGTGTTCCATGTTTACAAAACATATATTTACACTGCAATATCCTTTTGATGTACACTTTCACCATAAAAACGTACTAACTTAGATAAATTTCAATAATTATTCGCGACCGCTGTCACCATGTTGTGAATAAAACACAAGTTCGACCAAGACTGCCTTTATTAGAAACTACCCTCATTACAATATATTAATATACTACAGAGACGATCGCTTTTTAGTGACTCAGGCGCTGAGAAACCGCTAATGCGACAAAAATAGACCTTAAAAGAAACCTTGAAGAGGTACGAGGAGCACAAGTTAACCGATGGACTGTAAAGAGGTGTCTTTTAGCGGCTGATGATATACGCAGTCAACAACCAGCGTGGGCCCCCAGGTTATTTCGTGAAGACTGGATTGCTCTGGTTGGCTCTGAATGGACACTAGGTAACTGGAGTAGCCTACTTTTCTCCAGTGAGGCTCGAATTTGTCTGCATGGTAAGGTCCGATGTCGGCGAATGTTACGAAGACCAGAGGAACGCTATTCCGACGTGTGTTTTGAAGAAATCAAGGAGAGGTCATACTAACTATTAATTTTTAATTTAATGTCTTTTTTAATTAAAATACCATAAAATATTCGTAGTCTTAATTTCATTATATCCGTAAAAAAATCCAATTTAACACGGCTCTCTGTTTACACTGACTAAAACACCTATTCCAGAATTAAGTGTTAAAAACTATTCTAACTATATTATTTTAATAAGAAATTTCTAGTCATCTAAGTCAGTGTTTTTCAAACTTTTTCATGACGTGACCCCTTTAGTATGAAGATTTATTTCGCGACCCCCCTACCCGTTGCTTTTTAATACACTTTTATTAGCTTCATACGTATGTTAGTATGTAACGAAATCTTTCAAGTTAAATTTGATCGACTTCCCGGTTTCCGATTGAGCTGAAATTTTGCACGTATGTGTATATCGCGTGACAATGCAATAATATGGTACCATGGAGCTGATCTGATGATGGAACAAGATATACCCGTCGTATTTGGGTTCGTTTTACTTGTCTTGGCTAGCACTCTGCTGCTACATGATATGCAGAATCTCAGAACTTTGTAGTATTTAAAAACCTTTTTTAAAAAATCAACTAAAAATGAATAATAAATAATAGTTTAAAAAAAACTAATAAAAATACACTTTTATAGAAAAAAATGGAAAATGAATTTTAATAAATTTGAATTAAAAATAGTGTAATAAAAATGATTTTGTTGTAAAAAAAACGTGGGGTCTATGGTATCAATAGTTATAAATATTTTATGAACAAATATGAGTAGAAGGGTTATTTTAATAATATCCTGAAAAGCACCCCATGCTTTTTTTACAATATAATCATTCTTTCTTACACTATTATTAATTCAAATTTATTAAAATTCATTTTCTATTTTTTACTTGGATTTTCAATAAAAGCGTATTTTTTAAAATGATATTTATTTTTCATGTATTTTATTTTGTGACAAATATTTAATCCAACATATTTATTAATTTTCATAATTGGACCGATTTAAGCAAAAATGTTCCAAACCACACAAACCTCATTTCGAGATAATTGACTTTAAAGTTTATTGCAGTCTTGCTCTGGCTTTGTAATACTTAAGGTTGTGTTTTTTTAAATGTAATTCTAAGTGTACTAAACTAATATACATGTATGTATTTAGTGAATAAATTGTAAAAGTTTAATAGATATTCAAGAAACTTGTGCCTGGATCATTTTAACAAAATAAATTTTATATGGGGTTTGCTGTGTAGGCTGCGGAAAGAAAAATGCAAAAATGTCAAAAATAGAAACTCAAAAATGTTTATTATTCTAGTTTTATTTAAAAAAATACCAAAGTGACCCAACTCCAAATCCAAATCAAAGTCATGTGCATCACTATAACCATCTATATTATCTATTATTGTATCGTCTCCATTCAGTTTCTTATAGTAGTCAATGCAATAATTCGGTTTAAGATAAAATAATGATTTCAAATCGTGTAACTTCTTTTTGTCAATCCGTTTTCCTGACAGCTATAATAATTCCTTTAAATCTTCTACGACACCCAAATCAACACCTTTTTGAACGGACTTCCAAAAGGAGGAGGCTCTCAACTCGGCCGGTTTTCTTTTTATGTATGTACACCGATTACTCTGAGACTTATGATCCGATTTACGTGATCCTTTTTTAGTTAGCTGCGCAATAGTTGCCATTTGGTCTACTAAAAGTTTAACATAGTTTGGCTTAGTAGTTATCATTTTATGAATATTTTTTATGAAAAAAAATTCATTCCGTTCCATATGTACACCAATTACTCTGAGATTTATGATCCGATTTACGTAAGTCCTCTTTAGTTTAATGCAGAATAGTTGCCATTTGGTCCCCTAAAAAATTGTCATAGTTTGGCCCAGTAGTTTTCATTTGGAACATTTAAGCAGAATGATTTTTGTAATATTTTCCATATTGTATAAAAGCATGATTGTTCCAAGTAGTTTGAATGATTATAGCAGAAAAACACATATCAGGGCAATCAAGAAAATGCAAAAATGATTCTAATAGCTTGAAACACTTATTCATTTTAAAAAATGGTCTTCGACATTTCAGCGGTGAGTTGGACCATACGGATTTTCGTCAATTATTGACATAGAGTTATGAGTCTTTTATATGTTAAAATATACCTTATTTTGAGTACATAGGTCACAAAAACTCGAAATTGTCGAGGTTGTGGGTTGGAACATTTTTGCTTAAATCGGTCTAATTAGGGTTCGACTAAATACATAATTAAGTACGTAAAACACGTTTATTTTGCATGGAATGCGTCGCCAATAGATAATGCAATTTACGCGCATACGCGGACGACCACGTCCGATGCCAGCAGCCCCGCATAAATGAGAAATCGTTGCTATCGAGTAGCTCTTCCTGTATTTAAAGCAGAAAAACCTAATACTATTGCCGAAAGTTTGATTTTACCAGCTTTAGATATGGCGGAGATTGTTTGGCAAACAAGATCTCGAAAACCTCAAAAGTATACCTCTGTCTGGCAGTACCATTCAACGCAGGATAAGCGATATGGTGACTGATGTTCTTGATCAAGTCATAGAAAAAATAAAAGAACGTACTATTGTGTCCTTGCAATTTGATGAATGTATGGATATTGCTGACTTTACTACAGTAACTTTCCCAACCTTTAGCAACTCTGCTATAGAAGCTTCGCGACCCCATACAGGGTCGCAACCCACGCGTCTAAAAATACTGATCTAAGTTAATGACACTATAATGTTTAATATTATCCATAGAAAAGGCAATGACTGTAAGGTAAACTTTTTTTTGCAAAGAAGTTTTGTTTTGGGGAAACGTCTAGATACAGACAGATGCACGTGATGATTGTAGAAGGGTTCTATTTTTGGGAAAATGGTTGCGAAAACTAGAACAGTATACTTATTTAGTGTGACAACCAAATTATACCTAATTAATTTTTGAAAACAAGTTTGTGTAATTTCTAGTATAGAAATATAATAATGTATTTAAGGTACCTCAATAATGATTACAATATAAATAATTCTTATAATATAAGACTGTAGGGGCATGAAAATACCTTTGTTCATTTCACGTGAGTTGCGCTCCGCACTATACACCGCAATATTTATTTTCTTATTTGCAAAGGAGGTAAAATGAACCCCTAAATTACAACTCTCCTAGGAACCTTAAAAGTTTATATCAGGGTTTTTTATTGTGATGATAAAAATACGCAATACTCGGTAGTTTTTTACGCACCAAGACACAATGAACCTCATATTGTAGTGTCATCCGGTTAAGAAGGGAAGTGCTTTGCTATCACTGCATACGTCTACCCACTACTCAACTGTGTATCAAAAGGGTTAAATAAATAAATATGTTTCTTGTCGATGGCGGGATGTTTTGTAAGGAATGAAATTTGCTTAGTAAGTCGTAACTTTGAGAATCTCTTAGCTATATATACTCGTATATATTCCCTGTCATAGTGTTTCACCGCGGTGAACTCCGAAACTACTGGACAGATATTAGTGTTTTTCGTCATTATGCTGGATTTGTTTTAACTTAGGAAATTAAATTAAAACCTATCCTATGATAGGTTTTAATTTAATTAATAATCTTTTTTTACCAAGCGGTTGGTAAGTAGGGTTCGCCTATCAACTAAATTACATAAACATCAAATAGATGACATCAGACTTTGTCCCACCTTTTCTTTAATGCCACCATTTATTTCATGTCACACGTCTTTTAGATATATTCAAACAAACAACGTAACCGAGTTTTTTTATATATAACTCTGCTATACGTGTGTATGTGTCTGAACTCCTATACGGTTGGACTGATTTTGATGAAAATTTTTGTGTGTTGAAGTGGGTTCAAGAATGATTTAGATTCACACACAATTGAAACCTAATTCCAACGCCACCTTAGGCATGTGGATTCCAGGAATTTGACGGATTTTTTGTATTCTATTTCAGTGGGTCCCTCGATGGCTTAAATCTACAGTTGGGCCCAGGAAGTAGGTAGCGCTGAAATTGGGACCTAGATTTTTATTTTTCAGAGCAGGACATCTGCTGCGGCCGCTAGTACCTATCCTATATAACTAAATAGCGCCACAGTTCTTCTCTAGCTTTCTTACTTTGTATTATTTAAACTATTTTCATGCCAAATAATATAATTCGATCTGTCTATTATTTGTTTACCTAATAGTGTTATTCACAATGTCCGCGCTTAACATATATTTTGCTGTTAGGTAGATATATGTAAATGAACATAATTCGTATGATTTAATGACTATTAGTCAGAATAATTTTATTACTGGATATAAATTACTCAATCGGAAAGGGAATATTTGCGGTCAGGTTTGTAAATTTATAAACGACTGGCAAAGCAAATGTGCACGCACATGTTTATGCATCTGAACAAATTGCAGGATTAACCCACAGTTTCCAGGTTTATAAAGCTATGTTCATCCCCGGTTAGTTTACACTCTAATGCATTGAATAACAAATATCCCTTTGCTCCTTTTAGTTACTTTATGAAAACAACTCAATTGGAGCATTGCATTAAATTTGCAAAATATTCGGGTCGTTTTAGTATCACGCCAAAAAAAAAGATTTGCACTGAAAAATCAGCATTGTGACGTATATTATGCTGGAAAAGTAATAAGTTGAGTGCATACCTTGTGTGCTAAAAATGCAACGTACAAATTTTCAATAAAATGTTTTTGTTTTTTAAGATTTACATAGAGCTACTACCTAGCGCATTTCACACGGCGTAGCCGCAGGGAAAACGCTAGTCAAAGAATAAAAATTGTGAAAGCTGAGGTAAATAATTCAGTGCTAAAGTGGTTTATTGATAGACGGTACCTTGAATACGAACGGGCTTTTACGACTCGATGCGTAAAGCATGCAATTAATTTAATTGAAGCATTTGGTATTTGCGCCTTTTAAATATTGCAGCTACTAAATAGTATTATAAAAAGATTATTATTAATCGAAAGATGAATTGATTAAGGATAATACCTACATACTTTGTTCCAGTTAAAGTTATTGGCTAAGTAAAGGGTGTCTTTTTCAAAGGACATGGTTTCAAATACGAGAAAATGGTGATGATGAAACTTTAAAAAACGTGATAGACGAATGGTGAAACGATTCTGATTTAGGCAAAAACATTTAAAAAGTTTTTTGATCCAATACGCATGACAATACCTTATCCCTGCATGTCACGCAAAAGGATAAAATAATTTTAACTATATTTTTTTTCATAATTAATGTAAAAACATATAAAACAATGTACTCCGCGTGATGATCAAGCTCGCTGTATATATTCTAAGTATCATAAATCTATAGGAGGTGTCGAATTTATACAATTAACCTAAAAACTAGAGAAATTAAGTGGTCTTATTTTCATATAACATATTCCGAAGATGCAACAATAATTTAATTGTCTTTTTTGACTGTCTGTCTATTAGATCATCACGTGAAAATAACTGAACGGATTTAAATGAAACTATACAGATTATCTTCTTTTTGTCACGATTAATGACGTCGTTTCCATTTGATAGATTTATCTATCTAGAAAGATGGCGTGGCGGTCGTGTTTTCTTGGTGCTGGCGTTGCAATTCACTAACAAATATCGTCAAACGTGGTCAAATTTTTGCTGACACTAAAGTCTATAATATAACAAATAGTAAAGACGATAATTCCAAATTGAAGGACCTGATCACCGAAGCGTAGCAATGTCTCATTCCAAAGTGCATGTATAAGTGAACAAATTTGTGCACATATATGATAATTACTACGGGCTTATCGACGATGAAAAGCGTCGTGTATATTGAAATTACAGATGTGTAAAATCAGTCTACCTTATATGATCAAATTGGTAAAGCACGGTCGCTGCATTGGAATGTTAATAGGTTTATATTTCTACGTATATAATTTAATTTAGTTTATATTTTTTGTTTAATTTAAATTAGTATATATAACTTAGTAATACTTAGAGTAACCTATTATATCTCGGACAGTTTTTCATATATTCGTTAAAAATAATAACTTTGAGCATAAGACATATCAGGTAAGTATGCATATATAGAGAAATATCAGTTACTCAGTTATATAATGCATGAATAAAAACTGTATTTTTATAAAAAGCTGGGAATGAAAGTGGTAAAAGAAAAGGGAAACCTGCTTAAGGTGCAACAGACCAGATGCTGATGTAACCTGGTCCGCACAAATTGTACCTTGGACTTTTTGAAATCAAATGAAGACAAACACTTAGGTATGGTTGCTCTAATGAGTTTGATTTTTATTTATTTAGTTTAGTTGACTTTCATAAATGACTGATCATATCAACACCTGTAATCAACAATGAACATTGAACATTAACGTAAATAGCAATATTTCACAAAAAAACATTACCCTAATAAACTCGTGAATTACACTCATCTCTGTTTTATCAATAGTACCACATCAAATTACTTCGTAAACCTCTATTATATTTTTACTTATTTAAACAACATTTTTAAAACTACCTAAAAATAGTTAATAATGTTTATCTTTTAACTTTCTATGTCCTGGGTATCCAGCGGAATTTTTCTCAAGGGTGGTTTAAAGTGGTAAGAATGTGTAAAAATTAGTTAATTTGGGTACTATTTCTCCTAAATATATTGGTACGAGAGCGAGCAACGTCGTAAATACAAGAATTTCAAGAAGGCCAGTTTTTAGATATACTATTCCTCTCACTCTCCTGGACGTCATACGGGCAGTCTGGCTGGCGGTAGTGGTTGTGTTCATCAGTGCGCATCGTATCTGTACAGGGAAAATATCAATTTTTCAAAGCATTTTAAGAAGGTTTCTTTTTTGCTTATTATTTTAATTGGAATTTTTGACACATGAATCTATTATTGCCAGACATTTTTGTTGTTGTTTAAACCGTGCCAGACGCAAATTCAGAACTGATTTTTTTCAAATAATTTTATAATGGCTGAAATTTTTATATGACGTTATTTAACTAGCTACAAACCCAAAATTAATTTGCCAAACAGTAATTCAATTGTTAACTTTCAGCCAGACCGATCTAAAAGTGTAAAGTGATGTGGTATAATTTTGCTTGGTCTAGAAATCCTTATAAAATACATTTCAGAGAAAAGACTTAAAACCATTGAATTTATTAGTAGTATGTATTAGTAGTGGATTAATGCGGTATCAAAATAATCATTTATTTTTGTACAAAATGAAGATATTTATCAACCTCAAGTATGAAAATAAACAAAAATTCGGATGGTCACATGAAAATCAAGGGTAGATTTTTGAATCCATAGTTGTATCAGAAGAAACGGGGGCATCTTGATAATCATCATCTTCATCACTGCTGTCATTTTTGTCATTGTCATCATCGTCTTTTGAAGTGATATAGGTTTTGTAATAAGTTATTATCTGTAATAGATTATAGATGTGTTGGGTGTTTTAAATGAGAATGTCTCCAAAACTTTGTGACTTCGTAGTAAATATTGATACAATTCAGCCTTACATGGTGGTAGGCTTTATGGGTCAAAATTACGGATTTTTTTCTTAAAATTATCGTCTAATTTTTAGACCGATAAGTGTTTGAAAACTGATGGAACCGAACGTCATTGACGTTGCAAGAATCACGAGCTCCGTAAATACGACATATTAATTTTTCTAAGATCCAGCAATTCTTCATCATCTGTTATAATATTTTGACAGGCTGACTGATACTGTTCTGATTCCTCTAACAGTTTAAAAGGTCGGAGTTTTCCTTTCCGGAAAAAGCTGATGTGTAGTCGCATCCTGTGAGTGCATGAAAGCACGGTAGAGCTTTCCATAAAGAAGATATTGTCTATCTCGCTTGCGCAACTAGCGCGTAACTGTACTCTTCCAACATACCCAATCACTTTTCACTTTTAGATCGGTCTGGCTGAAGGTTAACAATTGAATTACTGTTTGGCAAATTAATTTTGGGTTTGTAGCTATTTAAATAATGTCATATAAAAATTTCAGCCATACTAAAATATTGGAAAAAAATATCAATTCTGAATTGGCGTCTGGCACGGTTTAAACAACAACAAAAATGTCTGGCAATAATAGATTCATGTGTCAGAAATTCCAATTAAAATAATAAGCAAAAAAGAAACCTTCTTAAAATGCTTTGAAAAATTGATATTTTCCCTGTACAGATACGATGCGCACTGGTGAACGCAACCACTACCGCCAGCCAGACTACCCGTATGACATCCGGGAGAGTGAGAGGAATAGCATGTCTAATAACTGGCCTTCTTGAAATTCTCTCTCGAAAACGTTGCCAGCTCTTAGACGATATAGTTTGGGTTTCTTTTCAAATGCTGACGTATGCAACCGGGCATTTCACTTGTACTTTCACTTGGTTAAAAATGCTGAGAGTGCACAAAAATTGGCTGCTTCCATTACGATTATTACCAGAACTATCAACTAAGTTATTTTTTTTATGAATTGATTAATATATTATGTCCGGGTAATCCCGGAATTTTCGTGAGAATCGAATAATGGATGTACCTTAGCTAGTTAGTGTCCATGGTAAATTATTACAGCATCACACATTATCATCATAATCATCAACAGCGTCGCAGCAATTTATTTTAACAACATTCATAAACACTAGGATTAATTTTAGCCTGGACTACCTATCTTATATCATCTATAACCCACATATATTGAAGTTTAGTTGAAAAAGTTTATAATAAATATAATTATATCATATTATATACATAAAAATAAAAAATAATTAGAGCGTAAAAAGCGCACTTTTTTAGCAAGAAATAATGAAAATCTGATTTTATCGGCATTGATACGTCGCTGGTAAATCACAACTAATCTCACGTTAGAGTTGATAAAGGGTCTTTCAACTGCTATGGTAAGGGAATAATTATTTTAACACTTGAATATTTTCACAAACATTATGATTGTCCTAGGTACAACACTATTCAAAAGACAACAGGTCTCCCTAATTTCTTTTTGTTCAACGACAATGATTTTTAGCGAAGATAAACAAAATATGTCGCCAATTTGATGAAAGGTGGGATCAGCCTTTCATCAGTCCTTTGCTTGTTACGTTTAGTTGACTTCGTTGAACATTATCGCTTTTGAAATGGTGTATTTTCGTCGTTTTCGGTAATGGCAAAACGACTGGGGACCGCCTCTCGCTTCACTCGATCGTCATCGATGATTGATTGCGTCGCTTTCGTACAGCTATAACGGTAACCAGTCACTTGGCAAATCTTAAGGAGAGCACCCTACAAATAAACACTGAATACACGCGTTTGCCTTATTGGCCTACACATGAGTTACTTGTTTCTGTTTAAAGGGTAATAAACACTTGTGATGTGCCAGCCACGGTACATACGAAACGCAATAAACTGTCGGCACTTGAATATGCAATGCCTTGTTAATCCGTTTGGCAGTGTTACTTTTATATTCAGACGAAATTAAAATTTAACGAAAGCATTTATAGGCTTCATAGCGAATTTTAATGGAACCGATACAATATTGCATTTCGCAAAAAATATTAATTGGAAAACCAATGATAGCTGAAAGTAATAACATACATGTGCATACATATTTATATAAGTAGCAAAGTTGAAATTAGTAGTCTGTTTATACGTATAAGTTTGCAATTTTAAAGGACTTTGTTTGATGCCAAGGTGTGTTTTGTGTTGTATGTGCAGTGTGACAACCTCAAGACCTATTTTTATCTAGAAATGTACCAATAATATATTGTATTCTACAAATTTTCAGCCACCGCGATACACTCGTGTGAATTTTATTTTTAAAACTTCATAGTACAACAGCTAATCGAAAGTCTTATAATTTTGTTACTCGTATATCTTTCTATTCATTTGACATCCACAAGGATATTCCTGGACGTTTTCTTTATATTATTTATTTTTAATTATTTGCATATTATAACATATTCATTTATAAACTGCGATAGCGTTGAAGTTATAAACTCGAAAAATCATGCTTTTCTAAATAGTTGATACATTCTACAAAATAAACATGTTTTGTGAAAAAAGAATTTATATGCTCATTATTCATATATATATATATATATATATATATATATATATATATATATATATATATATATATATATTGTTTTTAACCAGATTTATACTGTTTTAGAAATAAAACTGCAACGTGAAACATCACCGTAACCAACTGACTACCCCCAAAACTGCCGCTGCTTTTATTTTACCAAAAAAAATTTTTTTTTATTGCTGAGTCACTGCAGACAGTCTGACGGCCCATTTGTAATGGAAAGTGGTTATCATCGCCTATGGACGTTAACAACACCAAAGATGCTGTCATTGTGCTGCCGGCCTCAAAGGGAAAACTGGAACCAGGCCGCTGTTGCTGGAACACAACTCAAAAGTATTATGGTGGCATACTCTAGACCAAGTATGGTAGCTACCCACAAGGGCAAATACCCTACCACCTGGCTGTGGCTTGTTTTGTCGGCTCTTACGACAGGCCACCCGGCCGCAGGAATTGATATTCTTTTTCCGTTCCTGCACGGATAATATTATATTTTACAGAGGTAAAATGCTTATTTATTAGAGATAATAATAATAAGATAATTTATAAGATATTTATAAGAAAAATGTAAAAGATTTGCAAAATAAAATATATATCAATAATAATAATAATAATTTATTTGTAATAAAAAACCAGATACAATGACAAAGAATCTGATAAGTTGATTTAAATCTACGTATATATTTTATGTTGACGTTTCAATTCCCTAACCCCCAAACTGCACCTGTGTCTTGGGCGTTAGTTGTGGGTTCTCATGGGTGTATGTTACAATATTATTAGGTTAATTTGTAACCAGATTAATGAATTTCTATACATCGTTCTAACATAACACATCACGAATGTTCAGTTTCATCATTGATTCTTATTAAACAGAAATACGTAACTTTACTCATTAAATGTTTTGGTACTACACTAATTGCCAAAGGGTAACTTTTTCAAACAGTTTTTCGTATTCTCTACGTAGTTGCTTCCGCTTGATGTGATGCCGAGCACTCCACTCTAAACTTTTCCACAAGTTACATAGTTTCTAAGTGCATTGCTAAATGTTGTATGTAAAACTTCGTACATTTTGCACAGTAAAAGACACCATTTTACAGTTTTGTATTTAATTTAAGTAGCATAATTTAATAGACACTGAGTGTGATAGAGATACTCTTAGGTAATATAGCAGAATTAAAAAACTTGATAAAACTAATATCATGTATTGATATGAACACTGAGATTTTGTGAAGACGGGGAAGAAAGTGCAGGTCGCAGCTGGTAACATTTAAAACGCGCATTCTGTTTTTAGCATTATATTTTAACATTTCATTCGTCGCGAATAGATACAATAATACGCGCCCCACTGTTGGGATTGAGTTCGCTAATTTTACTGTTCCTGAAGGTTATATATATTCCCAAGCTTATTCAAGGCGGATTTACATGTTTACCTTCATCATTCATATTTTTTTTGTACATTGTTTACCTTTGCCGTCAGCAGATGGTGTGTAATAATATGCATGTAGTGTCAGATACTAACTAAGCAGCAATGCTCACTGGATTTAATTGAACCCCCGCTATGTAACGAAATAAGGTTACCTTAACTACTATGCTATTACGAGTTAAACAAAATGTTTAGTTTATCAAATGAAGAAAACCGACTTGGAGACAAATAAAAGGCATATAAAATACTATTTGGCTTTGAAGCGGTTTAAGGGCTGTTACTAGCTATTAATTAAATTCGCTTAAAAAAATACAGTTTATCTAAATATGTTTTATTATATTGCCCAAGATAAGGCTGCCATTAGTCACAGTGACCGAGAAAAGTGATTAATCATGCAGTTTTATTTATAATGCCCACTTGATAGAAGTATTATGTATACAGATAGGTCATTATTCATAGTCACCGGATTTATCCAAGGGCCCGTGAACATAATTACGTTTACGGTTACTATTTTAAACTGCGAAGTTAAAAGTTATGAAAAATCTGAAGGTTGAGACATCAAGGAATGCTTTTAACAAAAATTGGTTGAACAAGATTTTACTGTTAATTCTTCTTCCATGTTGATGATAGAGTTTTTAGATTAAACTCTTTTTCTTGGTAATTTTTTTTTATTGGATATCTTAAAAGATCGCAATCAGCTAAGCATTCGCGCTTGCACTTACGGCGGACTTTCATTGTGTCTGGCTAGATGTAAAAGCCATTAAAACTGTCCGGCTATTGAAGTAATATTTTTTATAGGTCCACAAGTAACATATATAAAATTAAGCTTTTATACTATAACTAAAGTATAATTTATTAAAGTTTAGGGGTGTCTGGCAGGGGGTGGCAAATGAGAATTCTAAAGTTGTCCCGAAGAAAACATAAAAAAATTGAGCCCTATACTTTAACGAATTTAAGGTACTATTTTATACACCTTTACTACCTTTACTTGGGCAGGTAACAATCTGCCCAAGTAACCACAACCCAAACTCTTACTATTTGCGCTGGTCGTTCTTATCTGTATATGGGGACATGGACAGAAAAACTTTCAGGTTTTATAAAATGACGAAGGTCTGGCAGTCCTGGGCTCTTAAGCTATTTAGTTTGGTTCAAACCAAAGTGCACGAGATTTATTCACTAACCAGCTATTGCCCGCGGCTTCGCTCGCGTAGATTTAAAGTAATCATAGTTCTAGTAGTCAAATGAAGTTAAAAGGTAGCCAGCCTTTTTGACCACCTTAGGGGTAGAATTTAAAAAACGTTGAAGTACGAGTACGTGTGCATTTATTTCTAACCCGAAACAAGCGCATTAAATTATATGTTTCTTACTTTGAAAATGACGGATTTTCACACAAACTTCAATCCCCTTTTTCACCCCTTGAGTTTTCCAAAATCCTGTCTTAGTGCGCACCTAGTATAGAAAGAAAAATGCAATTTATCACGACCCCAGCTCGAATAGTACGGGCAGAATTCAACTGAACGTACACGTTGATATGTTAATCAGTGAGTCAGTAAGTGAGGCAAGCAATGATACTTGTAATATATATAAACACTTTACAATCTTTTTTTGTGTCTATAATATTGTTACGTACGAGCGGGGGTACGCTCTTATGGATTAGAAGAAAACACCAGTTTTTAACTAAACGCTTTTATTGATTTACTCAGCCGCACACAATACCTCTTTGCAGGGTTGCCCCTATACGCACGACTAAAGATGCAGTCTCGACGACAAGGCGTCTCGCTCACAATACCGTCGCCGATATTGCGTAGACTACCTCCTGCTACTGCAGTGCTCACCTCCGATATTACCGCGTGTAGTTCGCTTCTAGATCTAGAACTACGCTACACTCCTTCTACACTTACTGTCCACTAAACTTTTAATTAAATTCACCCCTAAACTCGTCAGTGTCTTCTATTTAACTCTTCTTCCAACTCTTTCGTATCGCACTTGTCGCTTCACTGTCTTGATCTGAACTCAACTCTAAACTGCCCGGTAGGCGCGCCTTACGCTGTTTATATAACCGGAAGAATTATCCGAAAATATAATTCCGTTATTCTTTTATTTACTATCAGTCTTTTTTTAAACATCTATCTATCTCTATCTTTTCCTTCCCGAACCTTCTGTTCGGGAACTTTCGTTTATACATCTATCCCTTTCTAACATCTATCTATCTATATCTGTCTTTCGTTCATCATCTATCCCTTTCTAAAATATATCTGTCCTTGTCTTTTCCTTCCAGAATGTTCTACCTTTTACCAAAAGTCTACCCTCGATCGTCACACTATTTTACCAAATTATGTTTGTTCACTTAAAAGTTTGACAGATGCCCGATCATTAATTTTAGTTATCCATGGTAACTTTCCATCAGGTGAGCCGTCTGTCTGTCTGCTGAACTAGTGAAAAATCCAACTTGCTTTTCATACCTATTCCCTTGTGTGGGAGCTCCTACAATAATCACAAAATAAAAAGCACGATTTGACACTTAAGAAAGTCAATAGAACGTAACTTTGAATTAAATGAACAAAAATGAAAGCCAATAATAACTAATTTATTTAGTAAATTAATTAGTTATTAATAATATACACATTTTTTACGTGTGCATTATATAATGTTATTAAACATATTTAAATTATTATTTTCCTGTAAATTATGAAAAACATGAAATTATCATTAATTCTGTTTTGTTGTATTAATGTATGAGGAAGTCCCTAAAACAGTTACATTATAAGAAGGCATCATATTTTTAATAATAATTTTATTGTCGCTACCAAAGGGTTTTTGCATTTCATTAGGTAACTTTTATTCGATTCAGGGACAAACTATATATTTATAACATAACTAACATATTTATTCCAAAACCTTAGCTTATTTATGTATTTACTATAAAACTATATGCTACTATAGAACAAAACTACATAACTGTAAACACTCGTATATGTATTAAAAATAAAAACGATTGAATAAATATATATTATACGGGTGAAATCATAAAAAAATTAATACATTAATTGTGGTGCATGTAAAATGCATGCGGTACGCGACTTTTGAGGTGGTTGTGAGACCCAAAAAGTAATTAACTTAAAAAGCAAACAATCACAAAATCGTATAATTATTCATCTATTTCTCGTGACAATCAGGCCTATTATTTTATGATAATTATAACAACAAATTATGCTATCACTCACCACCTTGTATTCACGTAAAACAATCAATTTCGCATCGAATTTGTCTAAATAACTATTTACATCGCATTAAAATAGACAATAACCAATTCGATGTGTCATCGTAAAGCGCCCATAATATCAAAATTTGCAATTCATAATATACACAAGAATTTAGGTCAGTTCACGTAAATAAAAAAGTGTAAATAAGTAATAAAAAACAATGAATAAAAAAGTGGTAGGCTCGGCTTCGAATCGGTACGGTTAGATTTGCTTTGAAACATAAAGCTCATACGACACCTATTAATCGTGTTTGAAATGTGCCCGTTATAGATTTTTCTGCGCGGTAAATGATGCGGTCCGGTGCGAAATCAAGATAAACGTGATAAATGGTCAGCCTTCTTATGGTGCCCATTCGTTTTCAGTTTTGACGGACGTTGGTAAAATGTTCTGCTTTATTATGGCTATTTATTTTCAACAGCCTAGGTCTAGGCATTTTATCTTATGTCATCTTGACTGTCATAGAACTTTTCGAAGCATTTCGATTTACTGATATTTTATTATGCGATTGTAAATTATATAATACCATTCCTCTTGTCCGTTGCTAATCGTTTTCCCACTTATCCGTTGAAGATTCACTTCTAATATGTATCCCAGCACACATTTAAATTTTTTGATTTAACTAAGTCGCCTTCTAGGGTGCCGCTGTCTTAGTCTTCGTCACACTCTTGGCAGAGTGGTCGTGGTCCTCATGACAGGGTTGGTGGCAAGCTTCACAATTCGTCGCCATTCCTCTCGGACTGTAGCTTGCCTCGTACATTCATTTGCGTTGTCTTAGTACCATACTTTAAATCTATATATATATACAGGGTGGATCGCTAAAGAATAATGGCCGGCTCTAGTGGATCACCCTGCTGGTCAGTGGTAACCAGTTGCCGAATATAATAGATTGACTTTGTATAAAGAATTTTCACTGTAACATTGCCTAAACTTCAGTTTAAAATCACACTGTCAAAATTCAACCTAAAATCAATTTGGCGGGAAATCGAAAGGTAATGTTTAGACGAGCTGTTTTATTTTACGCATTTTACGATCATCATAACGCGTACGAAATTCCGCTGGTACAACTAGCTTGACCTAATAATTTAATATAATATAGATACAGTATTTATTCATTAACATATCAATTAATCATTGGTATTGCTTCTAACTGAATACGTAGTCATCCTAGTCAGGAAGGGATGCGGGTTGAATGGCAGCTGCCAAGATGAATCGTGAGATATCGTGACGGTGATTATCACCTCTGTCAGAATTATTGGCAGTTTTTCCATGTACTCGATTATGAACGCACGATCAGTAATATGAATTTGCGACATGGAAAACAATCGACACAATTAAAGACAATCTATTAATAATATTGTACTTACATAAACAATTGAGTTACAATATAATTTTTAGTGCGTGCAAACTACACACTTTGTTGTGGGTTCCGTAAACTTCGTCCATACAGCTCTAATAGTTTGACTAGAAGATGGACTGTGACTGTGGAATAAAAAGATAGACGAAAATCATGATTACTTATAGAAAGGCTCTGCTTATACTAACATGTCTAGATAAATATAGAAAATATAACACCTAAAACTCAGTACGAGTGATTATAATGATAAAAACCTTCAAGTTGGTGCTTTTTTAAGATATTCGATTTATCTACGAGTAGATAGCCGTATGTTTGAAAAAGTACCTTGAAATAATTTCCAATACTAAGCAAAAAAACGTTCTGTTATTTCTTCCAAATAAATCATACTTGATTAAAAATATTCAGGCTTTTAAAAGCCTTTTGACTCACATGAGGAATTAATCCAATCATCATAAAATATACCACGAAACAATAGAATTTTTTTGGGGTTCTGGCTTACCTGAATTAATAATAATGACAGTGACCACTGCATCAGGTACGCTATTTGCTTGTTTTCAAGCTCTTGGTATTAAAATTGAAATAAAAATTAAAAAGGAGTATTGTAAATGTGTGTTCTTGTGCTATTTCAAAGCTAGATTCGCTGACGGATAGATAGTTGTAACAAAAGCATTATTTTTAACATGGATGTCTCTACAGACCGCGGGCCATTAAAATGGCCCGGACTTTTGGAGGGCTTGCGTGAAGGGCCACGGAAGGGCCAAAACAGAGGCCTCCTGACAAATTTGATGTAAATGTCGCGTGACCTATTTATTATTGTTCTTTTTATCTGAGGTCTAATCATGACTCATTTATTATATTATAATACATACTAAGATTATCAAAGAAAGAAGTAGCTATCTGAATATAATACAATTCTTGGATGTCTCTATGCTTGACTATACATATATGTGTGATGTGATGTGGCATACATATATACATACACATACATATCATTCTTTGAACTCATATGATGGAAAGTGTTACTACTCGCAGAGAGGAACAATTCTCTTATCTTGCGTCCACCATTGTATAGTTGTACCTATCCAATCACAATAGCTTTGTATGATCGCCAACCTTAATATATGCAGGGAACGGACCGACCCTATCTTAAGTCGTTGAAAATTATCACATAAATGCGTCTAACTATCCACATAATCAGATTAAAAAAACAGAAAGGTTTTTTTTAATGAACACGCATTATGATCCGACCAGAGAAAGAGAAAAGGTACTTTGAAATATTTTATTTTGTTTATCTTAATAAACAAGACACAGCTGAAAAAAATTAATAAAACAATCTTAGCCAGATATGTTGCTGGTGAGTTTGGTCCGCTTCTTTTCTTTAAATCAATTATAATACATTGCACAGCATTATACCTAGGTAAAGTAGGAAGTTCAGTAAAGTTATAACTTATACGTCGAAAAAGATCTCCTGTGAAACTTAATCTGAATTTAAACTTTTGAAAGCAGGTTTAAATTTACAACTGAATCGAGTGTAGTGTAGTGTTTCTAGGTCGGTAGTTAAGAAAAATTCCTAAATACACATTTTATATTACTTTTTAACAATGTGCATCTATATAAAAAAAAGTATTACTCCATAAATTTCTGTGGTTATAAATGTTGGGAGAGTTCGACTTCAAAGCGTTTTGATAACGCGTACCCTTCGGCTAGTAAGCCAAATATGTAAAGTATTATAGTCTTTTACATTTATGACAGTTTCGTTTGATACGCAAAACTATCCTATGCACTAAAAATTCGTATCTACGATATGTGCCAATGCTTCAAATAAAAGTGCGAACGTTTTTCCATAACATATCAATATACATCTATACAATAGATTTAGTTTTATATATATCCATTACCGATAGATGCCTATTTGTGGCTTAGTCTGACAAGAAATTGGGCAATCAAAATAATATATACCTAAATATTCTATAGTAAATGTTTGTTCCTTTTGAAGATTCATCTTAAAAACTTGGCAGTTATGCTCCTTACGGTATAACAATGAATATAATGGTTTTTTCCTGAATATGTAAGATAGCCGACGGTATATTAAATACGCGCGAATGGGTAAAATAACATTACAGTTGTTGTTGTGCCCGGCTCTATGTGGGCTCCTCCAAGTTTCTGTTTGTTTTCGTACTGCGTGTTTCTCATTCAACCCTGATGTTCAAAAAAACATATTTAAATACATTTCAAATGTATTTACACAAATAAGTAGTCGTATCTGTTGCTTGTTTCAAATGAGACATATTTTATCAAAGAAATTACACGTTATCATTTCTTTTTCGAGAGCAATAAATCCGGTGTTAATATATTAAATCCAGATAACCATTCATTTGTATCTATGCTATGATTTATAATCTAGATTTTTAAAGTAATCGGTGTATTGAACAATATGTATATAAGTTATATAGCTTAACCCCGCCACGTTTCGCTCGCTGCCGCAGCATGACGTTAATTATTAAGGAAGTCAATTTAAACAAATAACTTAACGAGCTTTGTGAATACGAAAACTGAAGCTCTCAACAACTTTACAATGTCAAATTTATAATTATACTAGGATATGCCTGCGACTACGTCCACGCTTCACTTGAAATTCCCGTGGGATTCTCAGGATGCAAAGTACTGCAGCATTAGAAATGAATGTATGCTATCGTTTAGTGAAAACTGTGTAGGGATAAGATAATTTTTATATACCCGAACAACTACAAACCGCTCCCTGTGAATCCTGAACAACCAGACAAGAAATCTAAAAAAAAAGCATTCTCCATCGATTATATAACCTGTTTCAGTTGCTTTTTATAAAAGTAGTTTTAATTTACAGACACGACATGTTTAGAATTTTATAAAACTATAGATATAATTAAGATTTCTTTAGTATCGTTGCTCTACCTATAAATATTTTCAGCAGGCGCAAAAATATGTAAATTTTCCGTTTATATCCGGGTTTTAGCTAAAACGTTATGGATAAGTTGCCTTTTGTCAATAGTTTTCAATTGTATATTACTTCCTTCTTTCAGACGAGCGATTTAGTTGTGAAGATTTAAACTACAAAACGAAACTAGTAGTCACACGTGAGTTTGACCCGTTTGAACAAAACCAAAATGGTATTGCTAGAAATTTTTAAGTATCAAAACGTTATTATATAAATAGATTAAAGGAATGGTGTACTCTAGAGAAGTACCAAGTGCAGAACCTTAGTTTCTCCATGCCTCTGTGGGAAACAGGCGTGATAGTATGAATTTGTTCATACGCATTAAAAATGAAAAACGCAAAAGTATCGCAGCAAAAAATTTGAAAATCGAGCGTTTATTGACTGAAACCGAAATAAAACCAGTTAAATAAAAACTATTTCGAAAATATAAGTTCCAGGGTATGGTTGAGTGCTTTGACATATCCAAGTTTGTAAAAGGACTTGTTTTTGTTTGTTACCTACCAATACCTAAAGCTTTTAGATCTCCTATGTACTCCGTGAAGGTAGAGCTGCACTACATCCAGTTTAAGTGTAATACATTGCTTTGTATTTGTAATAATTTGTTAGTTTAGTTTTTATTTAGTAATTACCTAGTTTATTTTCAATTTCTTGTTACATAAATATAATATGAAAATAAACATTAACAGTGCGGTATTTGGTAGTTTTACATGGAAAGTTGTTCGGAACTTTTGAAAATGGGTAATTTTATAGATTTCGATGCTTTTGTCAAATGTCAATTTTGCTATCTCGTATCGTTGCCGCTAGCATCACCATAGTGGAAAAAGGCGGTTATAGCAGTTTTTTGACAATAATAAATGTTTCCAATATAAAAGCTCTCTAAAATAATATTATTATTTGTAAACCAAATGAAAGCGTTATTTTTGTATTTCAATTAATTTTAAATTTGTAGGCTAAACCATGGCTAAACGTAAAGTTCTTTTCAGTAGATATTGCATTGAAAACGGCATAATAAGCATATTAACACTATTTAATATTATTGTACGCCACAAATTAAATTTATAATAATTATAAATTTGAATTAAAAACTTAAAGCTTTATTATCCTAATAGTAATCCTAATAGTAATAATATCCTAATATGTATAACGATAATTATAGATACATATATGTAATATATTTAAGTTTTCTTCATCAAGTTTCAATTAATTAGGCTCTTTACGATCTGGTATAATAAAACCTCAAAAAGTTTATGAGTGTTGTTGAGATAACTACATAACACCAGATCTTATATTGCATAACTTTACACTGGCAGTCATTAAATTTTAATTATATGTCATAATAATATATACATGTTTATAGGTAATTTATATTTTTTTTATAATTTCGCTTAAGTTTTTGTTCCTTTTAGTATTTTAGGGAGACAATAAATAAACATTTAAATTAAATTAACATAAACAAACTTCATATTAATTTAATGAAAAGTTTTGTGCATTCGTTAAGACTTCCATTTAGATAATTTGTTACTTGATGCTTATATTAATCTTTATTTGCAAGAATGTGTAGTATGTACAGATTTTATACAATTGTATACAAAATAACTACATCCTATTCTAAAAATATATATACAACATAATTTAAAAAAAATTAAAAAAATACAAACTACAAATAGTAAATAGGTCCCAAATCACCGTCAGTTGGGAACGTTCCCAAAACGATGGCCGCATTACCACGTTGTATGGCAATGCTTGTGCGTTGCCCAAAATACAGGCCAGCGTTTTGCTTTCGTGAGACATCTATCAGCCGTTTTGATAGGTCTCGATAAAGGCGATGGGCTTCTGGACCCCATGGTCCGAGAGTTTCGACACCAAAAGCCGCAAATATGTATAAAAATAACTTTAATAGTAAAATTAAATTATTTTATTAAATTGATGAAAAATAACTTTTAAACAGGTATAGTTCTCATCATAAATCTTTCTTAAGCAATTCCATTAAAATCACAACGAATAATTTAGAAATCCAATACTGACGAATATGTTGGATCCGGAGGGAACATGACGAGTGTTATTAATATTTTATTTCACGTTCACCAACGCTATCAAAGTGGGTAAATAAACGGCAGCTAGTATTTATCCAAGAATATAAATTGATTTTTTCTTATACTAGGCTGAACGATAACAAAATACCAAATAAACGTAAGCGCAGAGGCAAACAAGTGTTACGACGTGAATGTGAATGGACAAAATATATTACTGTTTAGGTTTAGGGGCATTTCTTTTTTTTGTCAAATAAAATGGCACTTATTTTTTCATTACAATAAATGAATCCGACATTCCACCGACGACTAAAGCTGCGTAAGCAATTCCTTTTCATGCGCCAGTAAACAACTTCTATTATAGGTAATAATTGGGTCACTACGTCTCGTCCACCGATGTGGAGTTCGAATAAAGCTAATAACTGAATTTTATATTGATAACACATTGGAGTCGCCTCGTATTCTATATTATTTCTACGGTATCTATTAATTATATAATACCTTGTTAAGCTTCTATTGGAGTAATAAACGATCTCATATTATAGGTATGTATATCAGTAATTTTTTTAAATGTTTTTGTAAGGTTTTGTAGCAAATAATTAAAACGGAACCTACATTAATTGAAATTCATCATTTCCATTCATCCTTTGCGTCTATATTTATGAATTAAATTTGACAGGAAAATGGGGATAGCCACCAGATGCGTAAGTAACTAAGTGATGAAAGAAAGTAGCGTATATATAGGTGCGGAGGATATATCATTAGTCTAGTCAAATGAGGTCTAAAATCAAAGTTTGTATATAATGTAGTTTGTGTGATGATGTCTGTGCATCATTATACAAAAATAATGAGTAAAAGGTTGCGTCGGCAACCCTCAGCAAGGGTTGAAATTTGTTTTTGAAGTTTCTTTTTGCAATTACTCAAAAACGTCGGTAAAAGTTATACAAAAAAGTTCTATTAAAATTTTTACAACTAAAAATTTTGCGTAAAAAATATTTCATAACTTTTTTTCTCCAGTCAAAATTAACCGAGTTAGGTTTTCAGTTTAAGGGAAAACCATAATTTTGAAAAATCGTAGATAGTAGAGATAAACGATTTTTTTAAATGCTTAAAAATCAATCTTAAATTCTAGACAGAGGTTTTTTTGTTATTGTAAAAAACTTTTTTGACTAACTTGTTTCGTTTGCAATTGCAAAAATTAACTATTTTTTTTATCCTTGCTGGGGATCAAAAATGCAAAATTGAGTCCTCACATTTTGATTTCAGGTCTTATTTCAATGGTCTATCATTGCATAGGCTTGAAAATTATAATCAAATTATGTTTGTTAGACATAAGACTGTTTTAAGGCAAACGGTGGTGAGGTGTTTGCTTCAAAAGACGTAGAATATGTATCAGCTCTGTAAGTTTTGAATGAATTAATCCTTGATGTGTTGGAAAACTATAAATTATTCATACGGTAAAACTTATAACTTTAATGAAATTAATTTCATACCAAATTTAATTAGTCTGAGTGACATTCAGTCACATCACAAAGTTCCTCCTATTTTATGATCTAAGTATTTTTAAGAGTTGTGTTGCCAAATACATAGACAGTGGACGTTCGTTTAATCAAGCAACGTTTAATTGGGTGATTTATGCTTGGCTGAATTCTCATTTATGCTTATTACCTACCCACGTCAGTAAAGTTCTACTTAATAAGAGTTTGATTTAATTTTATATTATCTTAAAATGTATATAAGGTGATAAATATTGTGAAAAATATGAACAAATACTTATGACAATTTAAAGAAGAAATGCCAGGAGTCCCCGAAATATTCTGAATCGAGGCAGTCTAAATTAATGACAGCCATTAATAAACCTTTCGCGACGGATAAAATAGAAATTGCAAGTGGAAGAAATTCAACGTTGCTCTAAATACACACTGAAATTCATTGTTATAAATCCCGCGTTTTCTAATAGCCTTTGTTGTGTTTTAAGAGAAAAAAAATTGAGCACAAAATTTTATCCGAGTAATTGTGTTATGATAATTCTAGGATTCTAGTCTAGTCTGCATATGGATACATAACAAACTAAACTATATTATTTTATAATTACTTGCACGATTATATATTTATTTACTTACATACATCGGAAGATTTTTTTACAAAAGAAACATAGATAAAAGAACTCATTGCTGAAATGAAACCCTCGCGGCTTTGTTCACGCTTAACTTGAAATTCCCGCAAGATTCCCGGAACAAAAAAATATGGTAAAATTAAAAAAAAGAGTAACCTATCATTTTAGTGGAAGCTGTGTAGGAAAAGTTACATCTTATTAATTCGAACAACTTCGAACCGCTCCCAAGGAATTCCGGCGGGATTCTCGGGATAAAAAATATCACATAATTTACATTAAATTTGCTATCAATTAGTAGAAACATCACATTGGAACTCGTTTTTTTATCTGTCAATTTTAAATAATTCCCGGAAAAATTCCCGCGGTATTCCCAAGATAAAAAGTAGCACAGAGTTAAAGCCTTAAATTAGCTGTGGATCAGTGAAAACCGTATTGAAAACGGCCCAGTAGTTTTACGGGAATCCCGAACAAACAGACAAGTAGTCTAAGAAAATTAGATCGTGTTTTCCATCGTTTATACGACATAGTCTATTCCAGTTGTTTTATTTTAAATACCTTCAATGTATAGTCACGGCATGTTTTTTTACATAATAGATTAAAGGTAGGCATATTGCTGTTGCATACGAACATGAAAAATTAAAACTTTAACAATACACATTGAAACATGACATCTTTGTCTTCCGCGATCACGGCTACTGAAAAGCGCCTGAAACGTCAGAATAATAAAATTCTAACAAACATAATTTTATTATGTATACTAGTCGCGAAAACTTTAGTATACACTAGGTATAAATTGTTTTTTTAATAATACAAATACTTAACTATTTCATACTCTTAGAGTCTAGGTGAGCAAAATGTCTCGCAACTATAAGCGTATTCCCCGAAGCAATTTTAACATTAGGCTACTATCCGCTAGAATAGACAACTACCCCTTTTATAGAGGTCTAATAAAACAAGATTTACTCAAAAACTATATTAATTATGTTTGCAAACATAGTCTAATGTGAAAGTACAAAAAATGTTTGTTTTGATATACATGTCGCTAACTATTATTAATAACAGAGTTTTTTTTTTAAAGTGGGATTACTATCTATATTTTCGTCTATTGTACGCGTATCTAGGGCCGTATATATCGCGAGCGAAGCCGCGGACAAAAGCTAGTATATAAAGAAAGAAATCGGTTTAGGAAGAGTTAGCGGATCTGTTTGTCTGTAAACAGACGCCGAAAGCGTCTTTGTTTTATACTGTGTAAAAGTGTAGTATTTTTACAGCATTATATAAATAAAGTCAATTTTTCATTTACCTTTTCAGTAGTTATTACATAATAGACTTAAATAATTATCAACGTTTGAAGTAATTTAAGTTTATAAAATAAATACAATAACTATCCTAAAAAAAAACCAGTATGGACGGGTTTTACCGTCCAGCCCATCAGATCACTGTCGCTGGGCATTGTGTATAGAAGGCTGGCAGCATTACCTCGCTGGATACAGAGGCTAATCCTTTGAGCAAGCTAAGTTCGAGGCTTCTAGTCTTCTGTTGTATCGACGAGGTATTTTTAATTTTTTGAAATAATTTGTGGGCACTTGGCCCCCATGGGCCCAAAGTCTCCACCCAAACGGCTCAAATATGTAACCTGTTCCAAGGGTTGCATATTTGAGCCGTTTGAAGTTTTCGGCAGAAGTGGCAGTACGACCGGCCCCAACTTTGGACTCCTGAAGATGAGAAGGCGCCAGTGTGTCGACACAGGTAACGTCCTACACAAGCGGCCTTCCTAAGCTCCATGGAAATTCAGTAATTGAAATATAAATAATAATTGAAAAGTGTAACTAGCAAACTGTTTTGGTTACGCCCAGCTCTAAAGCCGACATAGTTGTCAAAGCCAAAACATAATTATGTTGAAGTGTGGTGAGACTGTGAGACAATCTGGACACGATCACAGTAAAGCCCGCGTGGAATAAAAGGCAACCCCGAAAAGGAAAATAGGCCTACAT
This sequence comes from Dendrolimus punctatus, assembly GCA_012273795.1. Taxonomy (NCBI): domain Eukaryota; kingdom Metazoa; phylum Arthropoda; class Insecta; order Lepidoptera; family Lasiocampidae; genus Dendrolimus; species Dendrolimus punctatus. The sequence continues at coordinate 11,888,043 of CM022533.1, read as the reverse complement.
TAAAAAATCACGGGTTCATCACAACGAAGCAATTCTGGTAAGTCAACAACGCGTACAGCAGTCGAGATCAAAAATGACGTGGCATGAAGGAGGGTGACGTGACGAGACGCGAATGACGTCGCCAAGATGAAGAGAATTTATCGACGTCACAAAATATACGTCATGGGAGTACGCCAAAGATAAAAGATACACAAGACAAAATAAATAATATTGATTATATTATTATGTTTATGATCTACATTTAATACCGTAAGATCTTTAACAACTTCGGTACCGACGAAGGTCGTGTTATAAAACATAATATTATATTTTGATATTATACCCAAACGCTCGACAAAACCATAATTGGATTTGCCATATTTTATTGTAGTCCGAAATTGCTAATAAAATATTTTGCAAATGCCATTCTGCTTGTACTTTCGTAATTAATATTAAATACTTTGTTGCAAGGAAGTAATGTAATATATGTAGTTTCTAGGGTACCGCTGCTATTTTGGTAAATGCTGAACCTTTATATACCTAATCGTCATAAACCTTTCTCTCTCCGTATATGTATGACAATCTTTTTTTAGAAAAGGGTGTGGATCTATTCTATATGAATTAAACTTGGTAAAAAGGTGTATTTGGTCCGCCAATACACTAATGGGCGAAAAAATCGACAATTTTATAAGTTACATTTTATCTAAAAGCTACCTACCTACACAAACATCGATAGAAAACAATATGAGCCACAAATATTTTCTATAATATTATGAGCTTGAATATGTATCGAAAAGATTATATAACCAAAGTTCTTGTAATTGATCATTGGTTGAAAGCCGCAGTACCGACCAGATACGATGACGACATTGAATAGGTAAGATTTAATCATTGAGTTTTTATGTTTAAACAGCATGGTTGCTTTATCTAAACTGTAAAACAAAAGCATAGCATTATTACTAATTTAAAAAGAATCATATTCTGAGTATTTAATGCCATACTCTAAATATGTTCAAGCGGTTTTATATAGTGTTCTTCTTTCACTCAAACGTTTATCCTGTAACAATTCAGCGATCACATAAGCAGCTTAAGAATTATTTGTTGAAAGCATAAAAGATATTGTACATTTTATTTTCTATTCCCATTTCTTTTTGATATGTGTTTCTAAAGTAAGACGGTCGATGAGGAGGGCTTTTGAGAACATTTTATAAGAAACGGCGCAACTATTAAGACATTCTCGCCTGTCGAGCTTTCAACTCGAGAAAATTACTAGCTGTTCAACTGGTAGTACCCAATGTACGGCTAGACTAGATCAAACAGTACTAATTCAACTTTGTGTTTAATTTGTTGCAGTGGATCATTAATATAAAATCAATTTAGCATTATTTGAAGGTGATCTTAAAGTCGTATAGATGTTAAGGCTCCTATTGTCGCAAGAAGACGACAGCGAGGTGCAAACGAAACAATTATCCATTAATATTTACTGAGTAGTAATTTTCTTTAAAAAATATCACGAAATAAGACGTGATTTTGTCGTAATATATCTATAGTTATTTTAAATTAAAAATTAAATTATTGACATGAAACTATTTTATCCTTCAATTTTTATTAAAACAGGATTAAATAAATATCTAAATTATGTAATATAACACAGAGATAAATACCTTATTGTATTCCTAATAAAATAATAATGCAACAGAAAAACGACCGCGCCTATTGAATCCCCGCTATCACCCGAAAAATCCTCAAGAGGTTGGTGTTGCTACAGGCCTTAAATCTAATTTCCATATTTTTCTTACATTTATGTTAACTACAAGCGTAAATTTGTTTAGAAAAATACTAGTATTTTCTTAAGTTTTCGTGACTAATATATAGATTAAATACAACGTTTTATTTGAAAAATACCAAATAACGAATACCAATCGTCCTGTAAAAAAGTAACTCTAACAGACTCTGCAATCATTATATATATTCAATGTACTCTTTGCTCTGCAATCACAGTTGGTGCGACTAGTCCGTTCTTCTTTTTAAAACCAATTTTTTAAACACTAATCTGTCATAAACTAATCTACACTTCAAAGATGATTGATTTAATTTATTTCAGGTTGCAGTTTAAAAATAGTAGATTGTTATACGAGAAGTGACGTATTTAGGCACAAGATGATTTGGCGCACGAGCGTAGCGAAGGTGCTAATAATTCGAGTGCTATGCAACTCATGCCCCAACAGTTTTTACAGCCACTGTTAAAACGCAGCACAAATTGTAATAAATAAATTTGACGTAGTAAATGAGTTCATAAGACTTAGATATGGATTTATCGCTTAATTTCGTTAGAGAAGTAGTTGTTTGTTTAAATAATCAGTTTTTATTAACTTTCCTCAATTTACAAATGAAAAGCAGAATGTTAGCCTCGGGTGAAAGGAAGCTTCGAATATTAGCGCCCTGGCTACGCTCGTGCGCCAAACTATTTCATGCCTAAATAGGCCACTTTCACCTCTAGTGTAACAATCTACTATTCTTATTTTAAAATGCATAAATTTAACGTTCTACATTTAAAAGATATTGATGGTTAATTTGATGATGTAATTGGATTCAGTTTAAGAAATATATTTCAAATAATAAGATGTTGTTAGAAAGTTTTAATTGAGACTTGATATAAAAACAGGAACGAACTGGTGGACTGGTGGTAAACGTGATTGCAGATTGTGTAATTGAGTTAGGGTTTTATTGGGCGATTGTCATTCCTTACTCTTCTTTCACTTTCTTCATCAGGTGTCACTCTTCTTCTATGGTTTAGTTACAATTCGCAACGGAAATGACCGTAAAATATTTATCTTATTTCAGTTATTCCACTAATACAAGTGAACTTCTTACGTAAATACATGATTACTATTTGGTAAATAATCTGTTAATTGGTTTCACAAAATGTTACTGCTTAGTACGTACGTACATTTTTTCTAAAATTGTATCTGTTTATATCGAAAATCCTTCTATCTTATGTGTAGATTTATATGCGACAGTAAATATTTTTCTTTTCTTTCTTCGCTTTCTATACTGTTGCTAATGTTTTACTAGTCCTAGTTTTATGCACTATTTCATTAAATCGATAAGAAAAAATAAAAAGTATGTGTCGAAAACACTGCTCGGCACTAACGACTCCTCGCTTGACTGTCTCTGATAATAAAAATAGCAAAGAAAAATAATAATGCAGGTTCATTACTGCTTTTTAACAAAGGAAAATTCTAAGCTATTCTGTTCGCTTCATACAGGTTTCGTTGTTTTATTTGGTCACAGGGAGTCGGAAATATAATGTATGTTTTTATACATGAAACACATTTTAAAAATTATACCCGCCTTTAAATAAAATTTCATATTACTTTCTGTATTCATTTTATTATTCTTGTGCCTCACTTATATATTGCTTGATGTTTTGTTGATATATTAAATTCAAAAGTCTGTTACGATTTTAATGATATAGTTTATGGTTTTACACGTGTTAGGTGTGGTTTTAGAGTTTATAGCAATTATTGTGTGTTGATCTTTAGACGTATGTAAGACGAGGGACATGTGTGATTGTTAATAATATAAGGTTGTGTTTTAATGAGGTTTTATGAAATAAAGAAGTTGCGTTAATCGCAAACATTTAAGTTTTCGCGAAACACTATTTTGAAATATTACTCGTTTGCCATTTCACATTCCTTCAAAGAAATTGATCCTAACAAGCTACAGTAGATTTTACAATAATGCAGATTTTTTATAAAATTCTTTTTACACCACTATAATTTTCGTGAACATTAGCTTCAAAACTCCTTTGGGATTTTTTCGCTATCTCGTAATAGTTTAGATTTTTTCATTTAATTATCTCCATGGCTATCGAGTTTGTCAGGCATTATACTATTGAAGTTTTTTGTTGAATTTTTTTTCATACGTATGTTTTGTGTCTATTTATACATATTTTTATAAATACTATATCTATGCTTACACTATTTTGTACTGTAATTATTTTATAGTTTAAGATTTAGCCCTGAAGGCTTAATTGAACAATTCACGCTGCATGTAGGTTAAAGCCATTGATAAGCGTCCATAGATGATATAATGATGATCTATCTATCGATAGATAGATGTATAACACTTTATTGTACACCATTGCAGAAAACACAGATGAACTTATAGATATACATTTTAAAACAATTATGACAATTTACTAAGTATAACCATCCTTTATATATTCCCTAACACAATTACGGTTGAGCTTCTAACTAAATGTGGAAAATGTTTAAACAAAAAACATGATTTCCCACATTAACCCGCTTTACCTACTATTACAAATTATAATAAAAGCTGAGATCTAACAAAATCGTCGGGATTGCTGAGCTCGAAATTAACGACGGTCATTATAAAGCTTTCGCTGCAAAAAACAAATAAAAATCCCCGGGTAGCCGCTTGGTGTTAGGCTTAAATTTTAGTTTATTTACCCAAACGGCGAATGTATTTCATATCTTACATTTTTAAATCCTTTAATTACCAACTTCAAATTAATAACGCAAGTGGTAAATTATGTAAAATTTTCCCGCTTTATAAATTAAACAAAGCTCTGGTTAAATATTATTAAACGAAGATATAATTAGGCCACATATTAAGGCATTATAAATGTAGATTTCAAGTATCTGTAAACGTGTTAATTTCTTTTGCAAACTACATATTTCGACCTATAGATAAATTTTAATATAAAGATTTGAAGTATATTTTATTTATACTTCATTAATGCTTATAGCCTAATTAATACTTTATTCATCTGAGATACTCGTAATAAACGAGGTAACCTTGTAAGCTTACTAGAAACGTTACCTAAATAAGGTGATCTGAATACAGAATTCTACTTATTACCTAATTACTTATAGTTTCGAGTGGTAATTATAATCACAGAACTTATTAAGTGTGATCAATTTTCATTAATACATTATCTAATATATAAAATTCTCGTGTCACAGTTTTCGTTGCCATACTCCTCCGAAACGACTGGACCGATTCTCATGAAATTTTGTGTGCACATTGGGTAGGTCTGAGAATCTGCCAACATATATTTTTCATCCCCCTAAATGTTAGGGGTAGTCCACCCCTAAATATTTTTTTTACCGGGCAGGACGTCGTCTGCCGGGACAGCTAGTAATTTATACAATTATACATTTAAACTTCAAAAAAGCCTTGAGTAATAGTAAATACTAGTGGTCGCCTGTGGTCGAAATTCGATCATAATAATTAATTAAAAGTATAAGTTGGAACATTATTAAGGTTCTGTTGTCAAAGACTATACTTCTATAATCACAGATTTCGTCAAGGCTACACTGTTAATTTGACTTTAACAATAAGCAAAAGAGTATATATATATATATATATATATATATATATATATATATATATGCGTGTGTATATGAAATACACGGTAGTGTTTTCTTTATTGATTAAATGTATTTTATATGCATAACTTCAAAAAATATTAGCATTCTGCAGTCCTTCTCTGTATAAAGTTTATATTATAAACTATAAGAGTGCGAAATTCCATATACTCCCCCGTTCGCGTAATTTTCGTGAAAAAGCGTACAAAGTTTTTGCTGTGATTTTGCTTCACGTATTAATATATAGATAAAAAAATCGGACAAATGCGTATCACTTTGCGATGTATGAAGGTTTCCGAACAACTGAAAAACTATTGTCTTCACCATTTGGTGACTCAACCGATACTGATACTGAACAGAATATCTTGTCTTTTATTCAAATTAGGGCCCATTTTTTTGGCACTAGAGAAAAATTATTTTATAGAATAGCGGTCTTATTCATAGAGAGCTAGAGTAAGCTTGAACGCTTCTTTATGGTTCTTAAAGAAATGTTCGGACCTATTCCAACTTTCTATGAATGAAGCCGTAAAACACAACATGGGAAAATTAAAAATGACATTTCGAGAATAAAATAGTTGGTCGGCTTACAAGCTATGAAGCCTGATAGCTTAGTTCAGCGGTTCTCAATCTTTTTTGGTGACGGAACCCTTTTGGAAAGCGATATACTTGATGGAATCCTACAATAATACAATAGTTTTTAAAAGTATATTCTTTATTAATGAGCATAATAAAAGTACCTACCATGCAACAGCTACTTATTTACATAACAAGTATAATAAGTAATAGAAGATATTGAAAAAGAACAAAATCCAACTAATGGGAGGTATGAAACTGTTTTTGAAGTGAAAATTCTTTAGGCACATGAGGGTAAAAAATTTTACGGATGAAACGCAATAATAATAATATTAGCGTCACGAAAATGTGCAGCGTTTTTGTCTTTTGTCTTACATTTTTAAACTCGTGATACCTTTCGAATGGAATGTCTGAATTAAATAATTCAAAAAGGTATTGAAGCAGTCTTGAATATGAAGTAATTTATTTTGATACGCATTAATACCAAGATACAAATAAAGATCCTTTTCTAGCGGCGGTATTTTAATTAAATTTTTAAAATAAAAGAACACTTATTGTCGCATAACTATAATAGTTAGACATGTGCTGTCGCGACGCTCTTTGTTAATAATAAATCTAAAGTTTTAGATTTGTATAAATATAAACAAGACTTAAAAATGTCTTTGCCAAAGAATTTTCACTTCTGACATGTGTATTTATTTTTCATCAATCGGTTGATATCAGGTTTGATAGAGGTCATTTGAAGTCTCATATCAGGTTCAGCGTTCAGTCTATTGCGATATTTTGTTTTCGTGGCTGCATAGGTTGAGAATCCTGTTTCGCACAAATATGTGGAACGGGAGAAGAATATTCAGAGTCATTTTGGTAAGCATTGGATATTCACCACGGATTCTGAACCAAAAATCGTTTAGAGGCGTAGTTTTGCGCAGAGAGGTGTTTTGATTTTTTTTTCTTAATTCTTGCGGAACCCTTACAGGGTTATCGCGGAACCCTACGGTTCCGCGGAACACACTTAGAGTAATGCTGGCTTAGTTGTTCGCGCACGCGTACTAAACTTAAAGGGCGCGAGTTCGACTCCTGGCCGGAAATCCTGCATGCACTATTTAAGCAATTTTTGACCTAATGTGTATATTATTTCGATTATCAATGATAAAAGAAAACATCTTAATGAAACCGGTGTGTAAAATCTGCCAATCAATCTTGGACAAGCGCGGAGTGCATACTCTCCATTCCCCTATGAAATGGGAAGCCCAAGCCCAGCAGTGCGATGCTTATGGGCTATCATTATTCTGATTTTAATAACGAAATCTTCAAGGACTTATTACAAGAAATTCAGAAGAGCCACTAGGCTCGTATACACAGTGGTTTTTAAAAACATTACGTCATACGTCAGCCGTACGATATGAGTTTTTAAAAGGTGTCATAAAAATCCCTCAAGCCTAGGAGTGCTTTGGTATTGACTCTAGTATTGTAAATCTTTAATGGCGTGGGTAACTTTTCATTAAGTAGACTTGAGCTTATCTGTTAAATGCAATAATAATAAAAATATCTATTATTTACTAGGATATGCCTGCGACTTCGTCCACGCTTGACTTGAAAAAAAATGTAAGCTGTCGTTTTGGTGAAAACTGCAGGAATAAGGTAGTTTTTATGTACCCAAACAACTATAAATCGCGTCTGGGAAAATTCCCTCGGAATACCCGGTATAAAAAATATCACACTTTTTATGACATAAAATTTGCTACCGTTTAGTGAAAAAAAAACATTGGATTCGATTTTTTTTTCAATCTTACACTGACTGAAAATAATACTGAGTTTATATCCGGAATATACTATAGATCACCGAAAATTGCATCGAAATCGACCCAGTAGTTTTTACGTGAACCCTGAACAAACAGATAAACCCAAAAATCTAAATTTTAAAAAAGTACACTTTTATAATTTTTCTATAGTTTCAGCCTCCAAGCTACGTGCAGTTAATACCCAAATCAATATGGTGGCTTCATAGTTATTATACGAAATTTAAATATGGGCAAAAAAAACACTAGGTTTATTCCCCAGCTATTTGCAAGTTATTATGCTTAAGATTCACTGAACTAAAAAGTAGAATAAATAATAGACTATTTTCAATATCCTATTATCCTGTGTTAAATCTGTGTTTTCTTATTGCATGAGTTCAACAGGCAGGCAGATGAGCCTACCTGATAGAAATCGGTTGTTACCAAAAGTGCTACCAATGTGCTAATGTTCTGTCGCTCTCTAAAGGGAGACTGGATCCTGGCCACCAATGCCAGAACCCAACTCAAAGTTGTTATGTCGGCATGCTATAGACCACGGGTGTGTTAGCCATCCAGACGGGCAAATACCCTGCCGACTGGCTGTGGGTTGTCCTTTCACCTCCTGCTGCAAGCCGCAAATAGTATTTTTTCTCCGTTCCTGTACGGATGGGTTCAAGTGATCTAATTAAATCAATCAGACTAAGGAAAAATGTTTAATTTTTATACTTCATTTCAATATAGCTAATACAATGATCAATAAAACTTATCAAGGAAAATAAAAAAGCACAATATTGTTTTAAATTATTTTAGTTATAGTGATGACTAAGCACATTAACAGTATTGTATAGTGTTCGACCGCTTGCCGCACCTCAATAGTAGTCTTAAAAGGATGGCTTTGCCACCCCTGGTCTGCCTTATCTCTTCGTGTCACTCACACCCTGTCAAAGGATATGTCACGCCAATCCTGCGACTTCACAGATGATTGATTGTTAAGCAAATAGTTATAGCGATATAAGGTAACAAATGTTCGTATTGCTTAACTGTTGTGACACTGTTAAACATTATCATCGTTATTTCGGAAGTACTCGATTTTTTGGAATTCCGTAAGTAATTCTGTAGTACACATACATTCGTATGGCGCCACTGCGGAACTTTTATTTATTTTTATCATAAACTTATGATACCTATTGCCTAAACAAATTTCGATTATAACTATAATACCTCCTAATTTAGCCATTAAGTGTGATCACACATAAGTGAAAATTTAATTCAACTACAATATTTATAGCGTATGTTGGTGAGAAATCGTTTTTTCACACACCAAGTTCCTTTAATTGCTTTCAATCTTAAGAAAACAAAAATTGAGGAGCCTACATAAGAGGAAGTCGTTATCCATTAGGATAATAACGAATTTTCACCAGACTTTTGAATATATCGTAAACAATATTCACCTTGTATGAAGTAGTGCTTAGTGAATAATTGTCTCAAGTCACAAACTAGCGTTTAAAAAAAGGAGTAAGTGAGACATAACGTCGACAGGACTTTAGGAACGTTCTGTATGTATAGAAGAATGGAAGGCTATCACTTACTTTTCTAATTGTAATCTTAATGTACTGAAGGTTTATAAAAGTTTATGTACTATGTTACTATAATTGAAATAGAAGTGTTAATTTTTAAGACAATAAATTAAATCCACTATTAAAGTGTCATCTAAACTCCCAGTTATCCCAGCAGCTCGCAGCACACTTCCGGCACGAAAAACAAAGCCACAGTACACAACGACGACATTGATTTCCGTGTTGCTACGAAGAGGGGAAGCTCTTATACCTATAACAATACATTTGCCTCTCTCGACTGGTACAGTCAAGAGCGTTATTGCGCTAGTTGCAGCTTGCTCGAGTAGATAGGAATAAAGGTTTCATCGTCATCGGAAATTCTGACGTATTTAACAGGCAACTGGAGACACTATAATTGGACCGTCCAGCCAGCTTCTGTTTATAGATGTTAGCATTTCAACGAACACTATTTCTTCTTACTTCCCTATTGACATGTGAGACCGGTTAATTAATACACGATTGACAACGTTTTTATTAACAGGAACACAGTTAATAACACCACACCACCATTTGAGACATGTATTTATTTAATATATGAATAATTGTATATCCCACTTGAAAATTTAATCTTTGCTAACAAATCAGGGAGCTTATAGCTTTTGAAGTATTCTTACTAAAATTGACGTAACTCTGGACGGGTGAACAAGTAATAACGTACGTATTATATAATAAGCACAAGTTTAAAATTTACATTAGAGAGTATTTTGTTTTGTGATTATTATGTTATAATTTTTATGACTTACTTCCGTAGGATCTGTAAAACTATTTAAGAAAAGGATAGGTCTAACTAACGCAGGAAAAATTGAATCTAGTAGAATAAAATAATCGTAACGGTTTAATAGAGACATACGATGATCATGATTCAAACATGACACAAATTGTTGTGTGTAAATATTTGTACACAATAATAAATTCATATTATATGTCAAGATCTTTAAATAAATTATTTGATTATCATAAAACATGTAATATCTGTTTGTAACTAAAAATCTTGGTATTTTATGAGTGCGCATTTATTTGCGATAGTAAATATTTTTCATTCTTCGTTTCTTTCGTTGGAGTCTTGTTGTGGACGATCTGTGAATTTTCATTACAATAAGCTATTTTTTTTTGCATCTGAATAATTACAAACCACCCCTGGGAAAATTTTCACAGGATTCCCGGAAGAAAAAATATCACACATTTTATTACATTAAATTTGTTATTGATCATTAAAAAAATCATAATGGAATTCGATTCCATTATTACTTTTAATCAGTGTAATAGATTAAAAGACTCGTTTTTACAAAGGGTCTCTAGAATATGTAGTTAGATGGTGTGCACTGAAAATCGCTGCGATGTCGGACCACGTTTCGGTACAGCATAACACAGAGTGACAAACTTATGTATCAATTATTTAATTTTTGTAGTATATTTTTCAATCTGATTGTCTTGTAAGTGACGCATTTGGAAATAAATATTTTCCTTCTTTAAGTATAATTCCTTAATTTTACTTTTTGAAGTGATAACTTCTATGGGAGGTTAAACCGCTTCCTTACGTAACGCATTACGGAGTCAGTCTGTATTACTTTCCTTTATCTCACTCCAACCCACAGCGCTAGCCTTATTTCGGTAATTAGATTAAATAATTATACTAATAATTTACATACACAAAACTTTAATGTACGTACATACATATTCAAAAATTGTACTGTAAAATTGAATAAAATATATTTTATAATCAATAAAAGATTTTATTAATAAATAACTTTTCCTTGCATTATCATATTAATATACATCAAATTTAAGTAATAACCTAAGCTTTTCTCAAGTTAAACCATTTTAATATTAAATAGTTCAACTTGGATTAGTTTAAGTTATCACTGCTGTCGAGCGTCCCGAGACGTACAGGTTTTTTAAATTTTACTAACCCTAATGTAAAATCATTTAGTTTAAAAAGCAATCACGTTATTAGAGAGCAGGTAATTAACTATGAAAACAGTTATATGGAGACTAACGAGCGTAATCGGGTGGAGTTTGCATTTTCCGTGTTAAATGCAAACTCTACCCGATTAATCAGCTCGCATTAGGAGTGTGGAGTGTGGTCGTCGGATACCGTCGCCACATACTGGACTGTAACAACTGGTTCGTGATAACAAGTCGGGCTACCACCAAGTCCTCCCCACGTACCTCGTTAAAAGACGCTTCACTCATCTGACAGTAACGATGATCGATGGCTTGGAGACTTCCCCTGTAATATCCGACGCCCCTCTTGCCTTCCCCGCAGACTAAACTACCGGTCCGCATAACCAACCAAATGATAATGCTTAGATCAAGATAAAGGAAATGCATTGATTGTAATGAGATATCTATCCCTATTATTCAAATAGATTAATACCATATACAATACTTTATATTCATATATGTATGTTTAAGCTAGGTTTCATCTTGTGCGTGATATATAAAAATTAATATTTGTCTGTATGTCCTTTATAGAATCGTAAACTATACATTTGATCATGTGCTGATCTTTAGCAAAGTTGTTGTGCATGAGCCAAAGAAGGTTTCTGAGTTGGTTCACAATTAGATCCGGTAGGTGGCGCTGCTGTCGGCATATCGATTGAAGCTTTTCCGGGCAGGATGATGTCTGCCGGGGTACCTAGCACTTAATAAATTGACTCTAACTATCTATAGTACTAATTTTTGGTCAAAATTTAATGACGTCAATTTAATATCCATTAATTAGTCAAGAAAAATCAACTAGTACAGTATTCATCAAATTAGTAATTTGATATCTATAGATAAGCATTACTTATCATGTCTTATATAGTATATCATTTTTTGAATAGTTAAAATTACTCAAAATTGTCTGCTTGTTTGTCATTATTTTGAATATATAACGAGATGATAAAACAATAAAGATAAGAAAGACCGAAGTTCGCACCACTTGGGATCCTATTTATACTAAAAACCGGAAGGCAAACCTCCCGGATTTACTTAACTGTTGATAATTACAGAAGACCGGATGCCGCCGTTTCACGCGCGGGCTCATTAAAATATATTCAAATAGCTACGAAAATCCTTTTGTTTTCTTCACTCCAATTAGGCTTATTTCCAAATGTCGAAGAATTATTTTTTAATATTTATCTTTGTCAGCTTAGTTAATTTACATATTGTATGTTGAAGATGATATAAACGATATTATATATTGAAGATAAGGTTAAAATCGAAATGTGTGCTGGGACACATAGTGGAAGTGAAATTTAAACGGACAAGTGGAAAAACGAATGGCAACGTACAAGTGGCAAAACGAATCGCAACAAAATTTTAACTTGAATTTTTACGGGCAGCTTATGAAATTGGACAAGTACCTTAACAATCTGCCCGTTTTGCTACTTGTCCGTTGCCATTCGTTTTTAGATTTGTCCTTTTAAGTATCACTTCCACTATGTGTCCCGGCACACATTTCGACTTTTCGCAGGTTTACTGCAAATTATGATTGGTTAGGTTAAGTACATTTTAATGAATGCATTTTTTATTTAAACATGTTTTATTTTATCAAACATAAAAAAACAGCCATAGTCTACTCTAAAATTATGCCGCCTCTCCACGCGGCCGCAACCCTTTTTCGTGACAGAAAACATCCTAGTACCCCCAGTCTATAGAAGTTTCACTTCAAAAAGATATTAGTTAATTACGGCTGTATTATAACGCAGCTTACAATATAAAGCTTGAAGTGAAGTCAAAACAAAGCTCTATTCAACTTTTAACTCTATAGAATAACGTCTGAAATGATTGGGGAGTTCACCAGAGCGTCTATCAGATACTTAAGAAGATTAAATGAAGCCTGTCAAGAATGTCAAATCTTCAATCTGAACTTTGAACATGATAAATGATGCATGAATAAATCGGTCACATAAAAACACAATTAATGGTACTAGCATTTTGGCGATGTTCCGCGAAGCTTTAACATTTCCTTGGTTGCGGATCGATGGACATCAATTAGGTGTTTTGTGCCTTGATATTTAGTTATTTTTCACGGTCTACTATGATAAATAAATCTTGTACTTTCTAAAACGATGTAACAAAAAACTTCTTGTAACTGTATCCAATTACAAAATGTTGAAATAAATAAGTATGAATTAAGAAAAATCTCGATGGAAATTTCTAGAACTTAATTTTATTAACTTTTACCGTCACAAATAGAATGGAAACTAGTCGCGAGTAGAAACTTACCTGAGTAATATTTATAGATATATTATTTATAGATACTTTGATGAAAGACTGCATAGGCGCTTACAATCTTAATGTTTATTATACATTCTTTTCGATCTTAGTCACAAAGTGTTGTTAATTCGGCTACTCAGTAGCTATGTTGAAAAGCACGTGATTAGGCAACCGCCCAAGAGCATGTTTTTTTCATACAAGCCACAACAAGAATACAACGTATAACACTAAGTTGGTGAAAATTTGTCTACTTGATTCTAGCCTTTTTGTATTTTTTTTTTTGAAAAATTTGATGTGTGTTTGCGATATGGAAAGTAGGAGCCGTAGCAATTTTGTTTAAGACATCGGTAATGCTAAAACCAGCACTGCGGTTACAATAGTTGCGTTAGTCTCGGTGATTGTAAGAAGTCCTTAACTTAGAAGTACAGCACCTTATAATGTAATAATAAACACAGCCCATGTGTTGAGAATGAACAGTCAGTATCTTATAGAAAGTAGCGGCCAAGATGGTTAAATACATAAGAACATCGATACAACTAAGATAGTCTAATAGTTCGCACCAACCTTCTTATCCAAAATCATCGGCACAACAAGAACGCCAAATACATGAGTACATCAAGTCATCCATATTATCTTCATAACCACCTCGCCAAATGTAACTAAGCAGACAAGGACAGACTAACAGTAATTGGCGGGTTTGACACATTGGTAATTCGATGTATAGGTTTCATCCTGATGTTTTCTTTCACCGTTAGCACATGTTAATTAGAGCAATATGCACATTAGATATGAAAACTGCCTAAATAGTGCATGCTTTCCGGCCAGGATTTGAACCAGCGCCCTCTGAGTTTGAAATGCGAGTGCACTAAGCACTAAGCTATCACTTATCGAAACACTTAATTTTTATAAATAATTTTGGTTGCGGGGGTAGATTGCTTGTCTCCTCAAAATGTAGGTAGATGTTCCAGTAATTGTGCCTTTATCGATCTATTCTAGATGAAGGGATTGCTAAATTTTATCCCCGCTTACTTGTCCCGCTTTGTCACAAACTACTTTTCGTTCCTTTGCACGTTAATTAATATCACCAATTTCTCACAAAATACTCCAATAAGAAGAGTTTATTCATTAGACCACAAACTTGTAATCCGTTAAGCTATTCCTGGATTACAGGGATATAATAGTTAATAAAACATTAATAGATTGAAGTAGACATCAGGACAATTCAATATTAATTTTAGTTGCCACTATATTTTAAAGATGCGGGTATGGCAGAGGTCGATCAGCGAACACTGCATAGAAATCGGCCCAGTCGTTTTATGTGAATTATGTCGTTTTCTCCACCGTTTATAGAGTGTATTCCAGTAGTTTATTTTAATAGTTTCAATGTACAGATGTCATGTATAAGCAATACATGACATGACGATAACCGTGTTTTGATCAATTCATACGAGATGTTAAAATTACAACCTTATAGTTGATTTCCCGAAAGAAAGCTAGAGATTTGATCAAATCCCTAAACTGTTATAGTGAAATGATGAAATGAAGAAGTTCCTTTACGTCACCGCCCCGCCACAGCGACTTTGTTGGTCGACGTCGCGCTTCTCACGTGACAACACAGTTAAGTAGCGCAGGAGTTGTGAGGGACAGTCGAAGGTCGCAACCAGCAATCAGATTTGTGAGTTTCTTTTTTCGCAGGGCTTCCCTGTCATTGTTCAGGTCAGGGTTTCAGATCTGTGAGTTAGGATAAATTAGCTTCAGATTACCAGTGGCGCTAGGAAGCTTTGGCGAGGGGCACCAGACCCGCGCCTCACGAGATTGAGGCGTGCAGGTCGGAGCTGCAACAGGTCGCCGTGATGGTCTGTGAAGATCGCCTTAGACACCCCAGCACGGGCTCCGCCAATATCGAGGCGGTGCGGCCCGTTCTGCAATAATGGATTGGACGACAACACGGCACCCTGACGTTTCGGCTGACACAGGTCCTCTCGGGGCACGGCTGCTTCGGGAGTTACCTGTGTCGTCTCGGCCGCAAGCCAAAGTCAGGGTGCCATCATTGCGACACAGGCGACGAGGATACGGCGCTGCACACACTCCAAGAGTGTCTTGCATGGACCGAGCAGCGCCCACCAGCACGGGCTCCCCCCGCCTTCTCCTTCTTCGACCGCGTCATGCTTGTGGAGGAGGAGGCGGAGCGGGGAGCGTGAGCGGGCTACCTTGTTCCGCTCCCGGCAATAGGCACTTCTAGGGTTGGCTGGAGGAAGTGGGCACAATAGTGGCCCGCAACCGCTTTCGCTCCGTACATATACACGGGGACTTCAACGCCAAGCCCACAGCTTGGGGATCCCCGCATACCTAAGCGCGAGGCGAAGTATTGTAAGAGTGGCCCATCACACAGCGTCTCGTTGTTTTAAGCCGGTTACCGTACAACGTGTGTGCGCCAGCAGTACGATTCGCAAATATTTATTGTTCTGTCGAGGAAAAATATACTAATTGTTATGTTATAAAATATATTATTTTGAAAATAATCCCTTACTTTTCGTTTTCCCACGAGTATCACGAAAATTTATTAGGCTGCATATAGGATTATATTCATGGAGTTCCATCAGTAGCTCACAAGACCCAAATGCACCATTAGCCGTTCCACAAGGCGACCACGGTCAATGTCGTCGTGGCGAAAACGTCATAACTTTCGATCACACAACGCTCACAACGACCCATATTGAGGGTTGGGTCGAATAGCCATTCCACTTGGATTTAATAATGCCGACAAGCAAGTGGAACCAAAGAAATCGCGGTCGTGAATGTCACCGTTGTGAGTCCCTGTTGGAACGTAGCCATTGTAATATAAGATATGGCTTAAAAGCCTAGTTGCCAAACCGTAAACCTAAATATAAAAAAATAGAGTTTTTGATAATGTCAAATTGACATTGTCAATTTAAAAAAAAATGTTCTGTAATTCTATATTCAATATACTCTTTGGTAATTCTTGTCTTATGATATTATTATAAAAATGTTTCATTTGGTATTGCTACATTTATTTTTAAAACTTAAATGAAAAGTCAGTTCAGTTTACTTTAGAACAGATTTCTCCATTATTTGCAGTTGTTACCGCCGTTCATTGCATATAATGGCATCGTTAGCACCAAGATCGTGCGACACTTTTGTTGTACTTCCAAATCTGACTAAAGAAAAAATAATAATATTTGGAAAAAACTCAGATCGACCTCAAAATGAAGTCCAAGAAGTCGTGTTCTTCGGAGGTAAACGCTTAGCCAGTAAGCTAAAGGTCAGTGAGAAACTGGGATATCAAAGAATTTGTTTCAGACCCTGTAATATGTGTACTATACACAGTTTCTTCAAAGAATAGCAATTGAAATTTATTCAAATTATGCAAGAATTCAATCTCCAAAATTACATTTACAAAGATTCATCCATAAAAGTTTATGATTATTCAAAGCATTGAAAACAATTTTTATTAGAAATAATAATTATTTCTAATAAAAATTATTATGTAAGCAATTCATAGTTGTCTCTATTTAATAACATTTATACTAGGAATTGTATTAATATAATTTTAGAAAATAACTGTAATATTTGGATAGAAATATAAGATAACATATAGGGGTGCTGTATAGCTATAAAGTGAGTGCATTTATTTATTATTTGAGATATAAATTGAATTTTGGGTGGTTATAAAAATAATAGCCACAAAGGCTAAGACAGGCGAGCAAAGGTTCTCTTTGCTTCACTGTAGTCTTCTAACCTATATTAAAAATATTTGAATCTATTCATAATAAATAAATGCACCCTGTAACTATATATCCCATCAATGTTGAATAGAAAATATATAAAAGTAGTGAAAAAATACTGTATAGATTAACATATCAAATAATTTGTAAAATACAATATAATAGAATATAAGATCTGTTTCAATATAAGTAAAAATGAAATGGGATAATACCCACTAATCCCTAAAGAAAAGCAATATAAAAAAATTCAATGAACAACATAACTGTTGAGGTATTGGAGGTTGGAGCTTAGTAAAAAAAAAATTAGGAATAAGTATTGAAATCAATTTGTTTTCCTTATAAATGTTAGATTTTATGAAGTAACAATGAAGAATTGACCAAACTTTAAAACATAGTTTTTGTTTCAGTGTACTTTTATAACTATAGATGAAAGCATAACAGATATAAATAGTGTTGTACTAAGTAAACCAGCATGGATGTGGGGTGCCGAAATGGGTGTAAATGACAAGAATGTTACTATTGGCAATGAAGCAGTATGGACAAATAATAATGAAGGTGATGGGGATGCTAGCCAAAAAAGACTTCTAGGTATGGACCTTGTCCGGTAAGTTGATTGAGGAAATTTTCTTTGAAATATACAAAATATATTTGGTAGCATTTTACAAAGTAAGCTTAGACTACAAAAATGCTACTCCAAACATTAAGAGTAGACATTGTGTGGAGGAACCATATAGATGAAATAGTACTTGGGCATAATGCACACATATATATATACAATGAATGTTTGTCTGTATGTCCTTTATAGAATCATAAACTATACATTAATTTGATCATGTGATGATCTTCAAAGTTGTTGTGCATGAGCCAAAGAAGGTTTCTGAGTTGGTTCACAATTGGACCTGGTAGGTGGCGCTGCTGTCTGCATATCAATTGAAACTGTTCCGGGCAGGACAATGTATGCCGGGACAGCTAGTAGTATATAAAAAATTCATGACATTTTGAAATTAATGAATTTTTAGAAATAAGTTGAATGTAACTAAGATGACAGCCAGTTATTATTTAAATATTTTCTATTGCAACTCTTATATGTGATTGCAGGAAAAATCTGGGGACCTATCTAAAATTAAAATCCTGCTGTAGTGTGACTATCTCTTCTAATTTCTTTCTAAATTAAATTTGGGCCCAGAATCATCCATATGAAAGAATGTCACAGTGATTTTACCATAAAAGCTAAATATTTTTTAGAAACAATTGCTTTTTAGGCGTCCATAGCCTAAATATAAATAATAAATATAAGGCCAGAAAAAATGCTGACTTGTAGCTTTTATTAATATTTATATTTCAGGTTAGGATTAGAAAGAGGAAATACAGCGGAAGATGCTTTGAATGTGATAACAACTTTATTAGAACAGTATGGACAAGGTGGTCCATGTTCAGAATTTGATGATAGCCTTTTTTATCATAACTCATTTTTAATTGTTGATTGTAAGGAGGCTTGGGTATTAGAGACGAGTGGCAAGTTGTGGGCAGCTGAAAAAATTGAAACTGACTATAGAAATATTTCTAATTGTCTATCAATAACTACTAAAATCGACAAACACAGTGATGGCTTAAAAGAGAAAGCTTTATCCATGGGATTGTGGGATGGACAGGTGACACAAATGTTTCCTTACCATATTCTTTTTTTTAAAGTTATTCTCACAGCTTTCTTTGAGATAAAACTACAACATTTTTCATGTAGTGTCAAGTCAAAATGTTTAATTTTTATTTCATAAATATTGGGCCAATTTTTGAATTAAAAGGTATTTATGAAATCATATTTATAGACTCCCTAGTTATATAATTTAAAATCAGTTTTTAATGCCATAACTTTTGGAGCAGTTTCAAAAGGTTGTAAAATATATCTAAAAAATCTTTATATAAAATAGATTTTTGGTTAAACAATATTTTTATTATTATTATTATTTTTTAAATATATAAGGTTATAAAAAAAAAAAAAATAATTTTATTATCACCAAAAATATAACAGAATTTGCCTTAAAATTAAAGACTACATGGATACTAACATCTAGACTAGGCCAAGCCTGTATCCTAGGTGTTGCGGCGGCGCTGGATTTAGCTTTAAGCGAACTGTGTCAAACTTGCGGAAAAGAAGTGTGGGACAATTTAGATGGGAGTTAGAGAACGAGCACGCACTTACCTGGTTAATGGGAATGATATGCGGCTCCTCATCTTCCCTATTCGCTTCACACACACTTTATTTTACTTGGTATATTTATTTTATAGTAGTATTATATATGTATTTATTTTATGTGTTTTAATATTAATTTATTATATATTACAATGGTGGCGCGGAGCGGGTTATTTATAATATATTTATGTATGCGGGGAGATTTATTTTATAGTATTTTATGATATTTTATTTATATACAAAGCGAGGCGATTTATTTAATTTAATGATATGACAATGAGTGACTGAAGTGACGTGCGAAAGGGGAACGCGCCGTCACATTTGAAGGAAGAAT
Organism: Dendrolimus punctatus; assembly: GCA_012273795.1. NCBI lineage: Eukaryota > Metazoa > Arthropoda > Insecta > Lepidoptera > Lasiocampidae > Dendrolimus > Dendrolimus punctatus. Next base: position 11,868,224 of record CM022533.1, on the reverse strand, counting down.
TTAAATAGTAAGAGAAAAGTATTAATAGGTCGAAAGGAGGTGTACATGGCGGTACCATTTCCCCCGGCCTTAAAGGGTTGCCTTTAAAAAGAAAGTAAATTAAAATACGAAGGACCAATAAATTAATCAAGCGGGCGAAGGTCCAAAGTTTAATGCGGTGAGCGAAATCAAAATTAATGTTTAATTAGCGAATGGCAACCATTATAAAAGTGAGCGGAGTTTTAACTGTATATACATGAATCGAGCGAAAACGTAATATATAATGAGCGAGCGGGTATTTGTATACAATGAACTTCCAGTACGATACGTCTGATTGTTCAAAGATATTTCCAAATGAGCGGTACAATGGACATGAGCGAAGAAATAAAATAAACTGAGCGGTTATAAATGAATAAAGCTTGAGCGGGGGACTAATAATATGTCCATTTAATTTAAAAAGGTATGCGGATCAGAAAATATTCAATTAAAATACAACTTAATTAACATATCTCAAGTAGACGAGAGTCAATATAATAAATTAGCGAGCGAAGAACTAATATAATCGAGCGTCCTACGCAAACAAACAAATGCGAGCGAGTAACTTAAATTAATAGAGCGTATTCAATAGTTAAAACATCAAGCGAAGAACCAATTATTAAAGTCCAATATAATTATAGTGAATAAGAACAAAAATATAACTGTACGAGAGCGTACCCTATAATAAAGGAGCGAGCGCGGATGTTGGACTAAATAATGCTAAAATAAATAATTAATGAAGCGAGCGTGAGACTTTAACTAGCAAGGTCCAAATTAATATAAAAAGAGCGGGAGCAGGACCTATACTAGTATAGTCCAAAGTTAATTAAAGAAGCGGATACGGGACCTAAACTTACAAGGTCCAAAATAAGTATACATGAGCGGTTGCAGGACCTAAATAAGCAAGGACCGAAATTAGCTTATAAAGAAGCGAGAGCGGGCTTGGGACCTAAGCACGCATGGTCCAAAATAAATTTATTAGAGCGGGTGCGGGACCAAGACAGCTAGGTCCGAATTAAAATAAAATACGGTAACAAGGCTTATATTTGTTTGGTCCAAAATAAATTTACAAGTGCGGTGCGGGACCAAAACAAATCAAGATCAAAATAAACTTATAAGAGCGAGAGGATTAAAGCACGCTTGGTCCAAGTATATACTTATTTACAAGAGCGTGTAGGAGACCAAAGCAAGCTTAATCCATAATTAAATAAAGAAGCGGAACACAATTAAGTAAATAAAGGCGATATTGAAACAAATCTAATCTAAACAGAGTTTCAAAGATTGAAATAAAATTAATATTTCTAATTATTTACATTAAAACTAAAGCGGGACGCTGGTAATGTTTAACCCAAACAAAATATACTTCATAGAGAACTTAAAAATAAAATATTAATCTAAGTTCGAGCACTGAACACAACCAAACGAATTAACGCGTGAACTTCATTCATTGTGAATATTCGGATACACGATATACCGTCTCTCGAAGGTTGTGATGCCTATTACCCTAAAACTAACTAACAATTAAGAAACGATACGGTGAAAATTATTTATAATTAAAAACATTAAATTAATAAAATATTAATCACTCGATCCGAGTAAAGACTTCGGATGAGGCGCGATGCGACAAAGTATTTGACGCAAAGAAAGTTTAAAATTACGCGGGTCGGCTTAAAACAAGAATTGTATTTGAAAACTCTATGATGACCGGGAATCACACGTAAAACAATGACAATAGAATGCCTTTTAACTATGACATCGTTCGATGTATTTAAGTTATAAAACGAATGTAAAACGTCATTAGAACAGTGCGCGATATTATATTGATAACTCGAACATAAGAGTATGCGAGTTTTCAAAGAGGTTTTATTTTGTACTAATATAGTAATAGTGCGCGGCGTAAAATATAGATAGATAGATAGATAGATAACACTTTATTGTACACCATTACAGAAAAGCTTACGAACTAGTATTATTATAGTAGGGTACAAAGGGCGGTCTTATCGCTAAAAAGCGATCTCTTCCAGACAACCCGTGGCAAGAATATTCCGATTTGAAGTGGCGACGGTGGTATACATAATTATTGTACGATTACTTAAATTTTATTAATAAATATATAACTATACTATATATACAAATATACACATAAGTTATATACATATATAATGTATAGCGATAATATGCAACTATTTAAACATAATAGACATATAGCTATATGCAATATAATATATACTAATTACATAAAATTACATATCATTATATTGCAGATAGAATTTTCTGACTAACTTCTTAAATATTATTAGGGATTTTGCTTGTCTGACAGCAACAGGCAATGAATTCCAAAGTTGGACAGCCTTAACCGTGAAAGAATTATTGAAGAACGTTGTACTATGAATAGGAGTAATAAGTCTATGTTGACTGGAAGGGCGTAAATTGTGAGAGCAAGAAATAAATTCGAAGCGTTCTTTAAGGTACTGTGGAGTAGTAGGGATGAATAAAATACTGTAAAGCAATGAAAGAATATGAGTATTCCGGCGAATACGGATTGGCAACCACTTGAGCTTTTTTCGAAATTCAGAAACGTGGTCATACTTGCGTAATCCAAATATGAACCTTATGGAAAAGTTTTGGAGTCGCTCAAGTTTATTAAGCTGTTCTTGAGTTAAATCTAGATAGCTGGCGTCGGCATAATCAAGTATGGGCAAAAGTAGCGACTCTGCTAGCTTAATTTTGGTGGCAATGGGCAGGAAGTTTTTCAGCCGCCAGAGTGATCTGGAGGAGAGAAACAAACGCCGACTCAACTCCGTTATATGGGGTCTCCAGGACAGCTCACTATCAAATATAACTCCTAGGTTTCTGACCTTATCACTGATAGGGATAAGCTTCCCATCAAAAAGAAAACTTGGCATACAGGTCCAGTCAACTTTACACAGCATCCGCGAGCTACCGATGATAATTACTTGAGTTTTCTCAGGATTCACAAGAAGTCCGTTCGATTTACTCCATTGCAGTATGCGGTCAAAGTCAGTGTTTATCGTTGCGACTGCTTGATTTAGTGTAGCAACCGGTGCCTGCGTGTAAATTTGCAGATCGTCTGCATAGAGGTGATAGGATGAAGTAAGTTCATTGGAAATTGAGTTTATAAAAACAGCGAATAATAAAGGAGATAGTACGCCGCCCTGTGGAACACCGGCAGAGAGATCACACCACGACGAATAGTCGTCATCAACTCGAATGCGCTGTCGGCGTCCATACAGGTAACTATGAAACCAGTCGATTACTTCAGGAGATATGTTAATAGAGCGTAGGATGCCGAGTAACACTTCAAAGTCAACATTATTAAAAGCACTGCTGAAATCGAGCAGCGATAGCACAGTCAGCAAGCCATTGTCCATGCCATGCCGGATGTCATCTGTGATTTTAATGAGGGCTGTGGTGGTGCTGTGGCCAGGACGAAAACCAGACTGGTAGGGATTCAAAAGGGAATTACGGTTCAGGAAAACACTTAGCTGCTGATGAACTAAGCGTTCGAGGACTTTGGAAAGGAAAGGTAGTATGGAAATAGGACGAAATTGAGAAAAGGAAGCGGGGTTGGGTTTTTTTGGTAGAGGAGTAACCTGGGCTTCCTTCCAGGCAGATGGGAATACACAAGATGTTATGGATGTGTTAAGGATATGGGTAAGGGTAGGATTTATGACATCCAGTATGGGTAGGATCATGTTGCGACTAATGCTATCACTGCCGACAGCATTTGATGTAATGGATTTTACAGCTTTCTTAACATCACTATCAGTAAATCGACTAAAAAGAAAAGGAGAATGCTTGGGTGTTGGCTTGGACGAGATTCTTTTCAAAGTTTCAGACTTTATTACTACATCAAAGTCAGAAGTGGTTGAGAAGTGTTGATTTAAATCATCAATATTGAATTTTTGACTGACTGAGTTTTCTGTTTGTTTGCCAATCCCCAAAGAGCGTAGAAACTTCCATACTTTAGCTGGATCATCATTTTGAACTGATTCGTGAATATAACGGCGTTGAGCGTCCCTACACACTCTATTACAGCGATTACGGATGCTCACATAAGCAGCTTTGTTTGCTTCGGTTGGCTTCATTTTGTATCGAGTTTTAGCTTTAGATTTCTTGTGCATCTGCGATTTAATATCATCGGTAAGCCACGGTGCAGGCAATTGTTTGACCTTGATACGGCGTAAAGGCGCATGAGTATCATACAGCTTCATCAAAGCAGCATGAAACACATGAACCTTATCATCAATAGTGAGTGCACTGACCACCCCAGACCAGTCAACTTCCTGAGCGTCTTTAAGTAAGGCATCTAGGCTCATGCCGCCAAAATTACGCTGCAGGATGATTTTGGGCTTAGCTTTCGGCGGATGTAAGTTATATGAGAGAAAAATCATGTCATGATAGGAAAAAGCATCCGCCGAACATTGACCATAATGAGATACGTGAGGTAGTGATGAAACCATTATTAGGTCGAGAAGAGAAGGGGATGAATTAGGGAAACGATGAGTAGCACTCAGAGGAAGTATATGTATGTTAAGGGATCTTGTTAAAGTTTCTAAAGCAGAAGAACGATGGTCTTGTTTAAGGAGGCAAGTGTTGAAATCACCCATGATGATACTATGCATATATAAAGGAGAAAACTTTTCTAGTAAAGTTTCAAAAGAGGAGAAGTAATTAATGCGAACAGACGATGCGTAAAATACTCCTAGTAAAATTTTGGTATGCGTAAGTTCTACTTCTATAAATAAATACTCACCGTTATCCGGTGTTGGGGGTTGTGAGGATGCACTTAAGATTTTGTATGCTAAATGGGAGCGCAAGTATATAGCAACACCTCCACCACCAGTACCGATACGGTCATTTCTAATTAGACGATATCCTGGCAAAGAGTATGAAGTAGAGGACAGGCAAGGTTTAAGCCAAGATTCCGAAACTAATACAGCGTGCAAATTATTATGACTAAATGACGCCAGCATATCGGGGAAATGAGCTGGAATACTCTGAGCATTTATGTGTGCCACATTGAAATTACGGGAAAGGCCTGAAAATTGATTTTCAATTACTTCTTGTAGTGAAGATAAATCATGGTTGCTGCCATGTGAACTGTCAGATGAAGACAAACAGGAATGAAAATCTGAGTCAGAATCACTATAACTCTCATAGTTATCCATAAAATAAAATAAATACTTTATATAAATAAATTACAATTTCAAATATATAAATAATCAAATATATAATAATACACAAATATTGTTTATAAAAATACAAATCAGTCAGAATGTGTCTGCCAGGTGTGCGGATGAGATAGCTGATATGAGTATAACAACACAATAATAGCAAAAACAAAACGCAACAAATGACACAGGGCAAAAAGTAAATTATATGAATGACATTGACAATTATGACAGAATTACAAGAAAAAGAGACTAGAGAAAAAAAAAAAGGTAAACAAACCAACATAATAATAATTAAGTTAATGTAAAGTCAATGTGCGAAAACTATAAAAGAACGAAAGTTATAATAGTAATGAGATTTTTGTCATATTTTATAAATTACACAACAAGAAATGGAGTACAGAACAATTAATAAACGGAAATGTATAAAGCGGAGCGAAATAAAACAAGCAAAAGGCTTGTTTGAGAATCGCTACTTCTTGGCTCCTGCTGTTGGACGACGAGTTTTGGGAACAACTACAGGTTCTTTGGTCACAACCTGTGCTGCAACCTGGTCTAAATTAGACGAAGCGGGGAAGCTTTCCAAGTCGATTAACTTTTCGATGCGTTGGCGTGTACCGTCGCGGGCTAACACATAGATAGTGCCCTCCCGCGTCCAGCAGTTCCTCACTCCTAGGCGCTGCCTAGCTTGGATAAAGAGTTGATGTCGTCGTTTAGTTAAAAACTCCGATATGGTGATCCCGGTGCCCTTGAGCTTAGTTTTAGCAAACCAGATTTTGTTACGGTCCACTGCATCACAGAGCTTGAATAGAATAGGTCGCGGACGCTCGGCTGGAGCTGGTGCCTTACCCATTCTGTGCGACCGGCGGTTGTCAGTTTCTTTGAAGCCTTCTAACTTGAGTTTTTCACAAATGATGTTAGTAACAGCAGATGTGGTATCCTCTTGTTTATTCTCAGGGACTCCATGTAACAAAAGAATTTTTCTTCTAGACCGCATCTCCACCTGGTCTACCGACTGCTGCACAAGGTCTATCTGCTCCTGTAGAGCCCGAAGAGACTTCAATATAAAGGTCTTAAAATTGTAGAAGTCACTACTCAGAGCAGAAGTAGAAGTATTTGCTGGTGCACCCTTGTGTAGTTCACCCTCCAGAGCATCCATGCGTTCAGCAAATGTTGAAGAAAGCTGATTCATAGCTTCCTGTATGGCATCCATATTGTAGGAATATGTACTTACAAGAAAAAATGTGTGTTGTGTTGTGAATTGGTAGGAGATAACACCTGACAGTTATTATTGCTACAAACTGTAAGTAATCATGTAATAATCACTCACTAATTCTTATTTAGTTAATTAAAAAGGTTAAATAATTGCACAAGTTATTTTCAAAGATGTTACCTTTTCCAAATCTACCAAAAAAAAAAAAAAAAAAAAAAAAACGGGAGAAAATATTTTGCTAATGCAAATTTTGCGATGATAACCATCACGCAAATGATAATATTTAATATTAGGCAGCGAAGCGGTATTCTTCCTAGGATTACAAAATGTCCTAAGAAGGGTTAAGCAAACTTGAGCGAAAAGATTGTTATTTATAAACGATATATTTATTCGCGGTTTCTTTAAATTGTTTGCGAATATCGTCCAAAGTTGCGGCATATGCAAGAAAGTATTGCAGACATTCCGTACTGTTGAAGGCCTGCTGCGATTTTTTATATATTAATTGAAGAACTTGAAATAAGCTATTTTGTCGAGCCTTTAAACCCATTAATTCGACGTTGTCATCAATGTTCAAACTGGACGACATATTGATGACAAACGTAACTCGATTAAAATTAAATGAAAAGAATAAAAAACAAATGCGGTTAATTAACAAATATGTCGCGGAAAATCGATAAAATGATATGGCGAAATGACGCGAGATGAAATATGATTTAATTAATGGTAGATTAAAATATATTTATTTCTATAAATAGAAATAACACTCGGCTAAGGGTTGCCTAAACGTGCGGGTGCGAGTAATTAATATAGCTTAGACAAACACCTATAAGACCGAGGGCGGTGAAAAAAAGGATGTGGGGCGGTAATTTTCCTAGCTCTAAAGCTAGGAAACACACGAATGCGAGAATGCGGTATATGATATGCCTATGGTAGGGCTTTAAATATAGGAAATCCGGCCCGATTACGCCAAAATTACGCGTATCGAGTATCCGGCTCGAAGGACCATTTGTTGCGGCGGCGCTGGATTTAGCTTTAAGCGAACTGTGTCAAACTTGCGGAAAAGAAGTGTGGGACAATTTAGATGGGAGTTAGAGAACGAGCACGCACTTACCTGGTTAATGGGAATGATATGCGGCTCCTCATCTTCCCTATTCGCTTCACACACACTTTATTTTACTTGGTATATTTATTTTATAGTAGTATTATATATGTATTTATTTTATGTGTTTTAATATTAATTTATTATATATTACAATGGTGGCGCGGAGCGGGTTATTTATAATATATTTATGTATGCGGGGAGATTTATTTTATAGTATTTTATGATATTTTATTTATATACAAAGCGAGGCGATTTATTTAATTTAATGATATGACAATGAGTGACTGAAGTGACGTGCGAAAGGGGAACGCGCCGTCACATTTGAAGGAAGAATTTAAATAGTAAGAGAAAAGTATTAATAGGTCGAAAGGAGGTGTACATGGCGGTACCACTAGGTGTTAGTTGCTTCCGGTGGCATAAAACCTAAACTTATTTTAGAAATTACTTCCATGTTAGAAAATAAGAATTACAACAAAAAAAAAAAAAATATGAGGTAGTCCCAAGATTACCAATGTGACAATGAGCTTATTAAACACGGCCTTGAATCGCCCACAGAACGGGAATTATGTAATCTGGGAACTTAGGAACATTTTTTCTTGTGGGTACAAATTTTATTATTTATATACTACTTATATTACTTATATACTTTTGAAAATATTTATGATTACTTTACATAATTTAGAATTTATATATAGTAGACTAAATATATATATATATATATATATATATATATAAACGTGTATATATTTACATACTTGTCAAGTTGATTATTATTTAACTGAGAATTTCTAATAGTTTTTCAGTTTCTTCGTAAGTTTTTGTTTTTAGCCAATTTATTAATATTATTTTACATCTGTTTATGTTAAGTGGATATATGTGTAGAAGTTTATTGAGTTTATTGTATAGGTAAGGTCCAAGATAAATAAGAAACTTGTTAATAAAAGAAGTTTTGGAAATGATAGTTTGACAGACATTATATGTACGCCTAGCGTTTGTTGAGTCGCTGAAAGTGATTTTTTTATGTTGGCACAATACACCATTTAGTACAAATAACTGTCTAACTGTCAATATATCACATTCTCGATAAAGGTCGGAAGTCGGGTACCTGAATGGTTTATTTTTAATAACTTTTAATAAAGCCCGCTGTGCTCTTTCAAGTTTAATTAAATGACTTTTACGGGCACCGCCCCATGACGTAATACAATAGGATAGGATAGACTGAGCTAAGGCAAAATACACGGTTTTAAGCAATTCCCAATCCGAGACGCTGCGCAATCTTTTAAAGATATATATTAGTTTTCTAGTTTTATCTGTGAGATGATTAATATGCGGTTGCCATGTTAGTTTGCTATCAAGTAGAATACCTAGATATTTTATTGTTTCGGTGACATTTAGGTAGTCACAATCACATGTATTTTGACTTGTATTGTCACAGGTATGTATTTTAATTTTTAAATTATGATCTGATGGCATGGACTTTTCTGTATTTGCAAAGAGAATATATTGGGTTTTGGCATTATTTAGAGTGAGTTTGTTTTGGATAAACCAGTTTGCTGCTTTCCTTAGGCCAATTTCAGCAAATTCTTTGGCCTCATCCCATGTACTCCCATGAAATATCAACGCAGTGTCGTCAGCAAAAGTAAGTAGTTTACAATTTGTGAGTTTAAGGTTACAAAGGCTATTTATATATATTAGAAACATAGTAGGACCAAGAATGCTTCCTTGAGGGACTCCGTGTGTTATTCGGGCATCAGAACTAACGTTACCATCTATGATAACTTTTTGTGACCTGTTAGTGAGATAATTTTCAAACAATTGGAATGGAATTCCCCTAATACCAATTGTTTTCATTTTGTTTAATAGAATAGGGATCGAGACGGTATCAAAGGCTTTAGCAAGGTCCAGAAAAACGCCTATGCATTTTTCTTTGTTATCAATTCTCTGAGCTATAAATTCTGTAAGTTGTGAAACTGCCATTGACGTCGATCTCTTTGTCCTAAAACCATATTGATTTACAGAGAGAAGTTCTTTAGTTTCCAAGTAAGACAAGAGTCTTTTGTTTAAGATTTTTTCCAGGACCTTCGACAAAGCTGGTAATACTGAAATTGGACGGTAGTTGCTTACGGAGTCTTTATTACCAGATTTGTAGATTGGATGAATGAGAGATGTTTTGAAAATATTTGGGAATACACCGGTCTCTATGCATAAGTTAATAATATGTGCAAGAGGTGGTGTAATCTTGTCTTTAAGTAATTTAAGTATTTTAGTAGATATTCCATCCCAACCCACTGCGCAATCAGTTTTTAGATTAGTTATAGTAGATTTTATTTCTTCTTCTGTTGTTGCTAGCATAGCCAAAGAATTAGGAGGTGAGTAATCTGGTTCAAGGTCTGATAGGTTACTAGTTTTAGGGATCCGATCAGCTAAATTTTTTGCTATATTGACAAAAAAGTCATTGACTAATTGTAACGATTTTTGTGGTGATGGTCCTAGTTTAAGCAGATCTGATGGTTGAGTCTTTGGTGTATTGTTTCTATTAGTTATCTTATCTATTATTTTCCATTTTAGTTTAGGATGTTTAGCAAATTTATTTATCTGTTCCCTTTCGAAATTTTGTTTAATACGTTTTAATAAATTGTTACAAAAGTTTTTGTATCTATTATAAGTCAGTTTAAGTATTACATTAGTAGGGTCCTTTTTGCACCTCAAGTGCATTCGATCTCGATTTTTAATGCATCTAATTAATCCGGGAGTTATCCAGGGCTTTAGGCAATGCAAGCGTTTTGGTGTATTAATTATTAATGAGTTTTTCGTAATTGATGCTTGCAACATATTTGTCAATCGTTCGGCCGACCAGTTCGCGTCGTTTGATTTTAAAATGCTGTCAAACGTTTTCTCATTTACGTCGGAAATTAAATCATCATAATTAATTTTTTGACTACTTCTGCATTGTTGATTGTAGTCGGTTTTTAATTTAAAAGTGATAGCAGAGAGGACTGTAGAATGATCTGTGAGTGGGGCCTCGGAAACCATAGTCAAAGAAGGAAATACAGATTTAATCATAGAATGATCTAAGCAGCTGTGGTCTCTTGTAGTGTATTCGTGACCTGGAAGTAGGCCATGGATAGATAACAAGTTTAAATAATCATTTGCGTATGCATCATTATTTGTCGATTTTATATCTATATTCAAGTCACCAATTACAACAATATTTTTATAATCTTTATAAGTAGTTAATAATATATCCAGGGAATTTAAAAAAAGGATCTAAATTTCTAACTGATGGTGATCTATATATTCCGATAACAACAATATCTTTATCGATATCTATTATTAGACATGTAGCGTCAACGAGAGAAACCTCTTTTACAGAGCAATTTAAGTTTTCTTTAGTATAAGCCACCAGTCCGTCATTTTGGTTAAAATTATTTTTGGTATAATGGGTCGCATAATTATTTATTGATGGGAAATTACAAGCTTTTTGATTCCATGACTCTGTTAGAATATAAATTTCGCATGGTATGTCTATTCTTGTCAAAAGTAATTCAAATTCCGTAAAATTCTTATTTATGCTTCTTATATTCTGTGTTAAGATTTTTATTGTATTTATATTAGCTTTTAGATCCCGTAAGATAGTTTTGAATGTGTCTGGTCTGCAAAGCACGGAATTGCCGGCTTTTACCTTATCTAGGTTGCTCATTAAATTTTTATTGTTTATAAAATCGAATTTTAAAATGATTTATTTTTGACTTTCTTAAAATTGCACCTTCTTTTATTAGTAGTATAATGATAGATATAAGTATGATTGGTAAATAGATATTATTTATAATACACGGATTTAAATAGATTTTAACACTTAAGATAAAAGTTTTTTTTACATATATAATATAAGAGTTAATAGGTTTAACATAAGAGGTTGTTGATAGACTGTTGTAATATGGAGACACTGAAATACTAACATAATTAAACAGTTGATATTTCCCTGAGCTTTTAGAAACTTGCAGTAGTCATTTTTGATTTTTCAGAGAAACTATTTGGTTTTCACTTCTTATTTCTACATGAGGAGAATCCAAGGTTTTTCGGAGAAAGATCCTGCCTTTACTAGTCCAGCAGAACGCATAGCCAAGAATTTTTGCTGCATCTCTAGCCAGGAAAAACAAACGTCGTCCTTTAGCAGTAAGAGACTCGGAAAGATATATTTGGGAATCATTTCCTTTAATTCCTATTGAGTTAGCATTCAGACGATGTGTTGGATGCTCTTTATTGTATATTTTCAGGCTATTAATAATTTCGTTTTTCAGAAGAACGGAAGTAAAATCGGCAATAATAGTACCTTTCCCAGCCCTCTTGTTTACTCTATACACATCTCTTATGGAAGTTTGTGGTACGATAACGTTCAGGGCTTTACAAACGTTCTGTACAACGTTATACAAGTCGTTTTTAGTTTCGGGATTATTGAGGATTGGTACATTTCTTATTTCTATTGCAGACGATTTCAGATTTCTTTCCATATCTTCCAATTTGTCCTCAAGAGAATTAATTTGTAACAAATGTACCTTTCGTTCAGTTTCCAAGTTCTGTATTTTCGATTTCATATCTTCATATTGTAGATTCAGAAATTCTAACGATTTTTCTATTTCGTTATTAGAACGTTTAATTTGATTGTTTTGTTCTTTTATATCTGCAAGGTCTGTGATTAATTTATTTAATAAAGAATTCTGTGCATCTTTCCAGTTTTGTATCATATTCATTATGTCTTCCTTAAAAGTAGAAAGCTGCTCGTCCGAATTTGACCGTTCCTTTCTTTTGCGTTGTGCTACAAAGTTTGGTGTAATCGATCCCGTCGCTATCTTATTCACATCAGAGTCAGATAAGGTATGTTGTAGATTCGAGCCGGGTGGTGATCGTAGTATTTTAGACATATTAGACCGAAGTTCCAAGTTTATGTTGTCAAAACTACTGTATGTTGAACTCGCTTTACGTACTGTATATTGGCGACAATAGGCCAAGTTATAATGGATAGTACTTATCTGGTTCTTTTGCTTTATTTTGAAATAGCGCTGATCTACTCTAAGAATACTACCTGTTTCACACACTGCTTTTTACGTAGTACACTAAATTTAGACCTTGTCACCTTGTAACAAGGATCAATATATTTTTCTTTTTAATATTGAATATAATTTAAAAATGTAGCACACGTCCACTCGCTATCGTTGTTTGGTTGGGAAGCTAAATACAGGAAATAAAGAACAACAACCTAGAGATGTTAATCATAAAAACATGACGAGTTTCTATAAGAAAATATTATCAAGCTTATTGTGCTAAAAGGATTAACACCAAAACTTATCAATTCATCAAACACCTAGAAAACCTATTAGAGCCCTGAAGTACGTTAATTAAAATTGTACAAAATCTGACATTAAAAAATAGTGTAATAAAATATATCTATCATTTAAGAGCTGTGCTGTTGTCGGCGGAGCTTTCTCCAATCTATTATGGGGAGCTGTTTTAATTTAGTTTAATAATTTAAATGTTAAAACAGCATGTGTAACTTGCAGAGTGAATTTAACTTTACAAAATGTTTTTCATCTGGAGGTGATGAAATAAGGTATCATGAAGGTGAAAAACTTTTAAGAAACGCAACTATTAAAGCTGAATTTAAAGTGGAAGACATGCTTAACATATTGAGACATAAAGAGAGTCATATTTGTCGTAGTTGCGATGACTCATTTCCCACACAAGCTAGTCAGGTAAGAGAGATATATAATATAGTAGCGTTCCCGGCAGATGTTGTCCTGTCCTGAACAAATAAAAACTTAGAACCCGATTCCAGTGCCACCTACCATGGCTAATTGTGAATCTAAGCCACCCCGGGACCCACTCAAACACTAATTTTTACATCGTGGGTTACATTATTGAAGTTTTAGGAGGGATCCCTAATTTTTTCAAGTATAATGCTGAAAGAATTTTTGAAATAGAATACAAACATATAAATCTTTCCTTTTTATAATATTAGTATAGATATGTCTTCCTTTCTGAATTTCATGTAGTGTGATAAGAAATAAATGTACATTTGTCACGTTTCTTTAAATAACTAGCTAAACATTTTAATGTAGTAATCCACACCTCACTGTGGCTGATTTTAATATTACTTATAAGGAAAAACAATCCCTCAAATACATTTAGTTTTCTAGAAACAAACATATAAACGTTGTGTGCAATGATTCTTAATCATTAGACATCTGAGAATTTTCAATTCCTTTGTTTCACTTATAATTAGTTGAATTAATTTCTTTTATCTGTTACAGGTTTCAAGTCTGTCTCCAGAAGGCATCAACATTCATTGGTTCACAGCAACTCCTGACCCGAGTCTTTCATTTTTCAAACCATTCGTCTTTGCTCCGAATACTTCTACTTCACCATTGACTCATAGTCCTAATACGGTAAATACATAATCAACCAGGGGTCGTATCTGAACCTTATTATGATTTTACAAGATTTGTCTAAGGAAATACCACAAAATAATGTATACTGAAAATAAAATCATCCTTCAGTTACGTGTAAGGTGGTAGCTATTCCTAACCTTAAGACTGTTCGCGATTTCACTACATAACATATAGGCACACCTAACTTGCTGTTAAATTTCATTCTCATAGGTCTCGTGATTTCATGACATATACAAACAAACAGGCAGATGTGACGAGTTTAATGAAGTCACTTTTTTGCCAAAGTGTCTCGGAGATCGCAAAGAATATTTAAGTAACCTTGACAGCATACTATTATATGTTGACGTTAATCCCCTATCTAAAGAGTAATGATCAAAAGGTGTTATTCATAATAGCATTAATGAAAGGATTATGAATAATTAGATAGCAAGTTCAATTTTTTATATTGAGCTTAGTGAATTAGGCGCCCGCCACTGATTTCAGTGACGTAGTCTTGAATACTGACCAAAGGTTTTAGGTTCACCTTGGACAGTGTGTATATGCTATTATATAATGAGGGATTTATTGTAGCATGTAGTAAGGCTCGAATGGTCTGATATTAGTATTAGACTTCTTTACATCTTCATTTCTACAAACTTTTTGCTTATCTTCGCCATAGAAATTTTAACATATTAGTCATGCACTGGAATCATTAACATGATTACAGCTTCTAAGGTCGGCACGATCGGTGTGATATCACCCGTAATTGTCTTTAGTACTAAGAGTGAGAGTTCTGATGACTTACTCACCTCTCCCTCTATCGCTTTTCTCCTGTTTGATCTTATTCTGGTGCTGTAGACGTCTAAAGGTGTAATTTTGTGGACTGTCTGTCTTATAAATAAAAATCAATGTTTGTATGTTTGTCCAATATACGTTCCTAAACCATTGATCAGATTATGCTGAAACTTTGGTAGAGTGTTCTGAAGACGCTCGTGAGTGTTTCTGGCCGAAAAAGCTATCTTTATAAATAGAATTCTTCTGTTTTTGTGTGTGTCACTGGACTCGTCCTAAAGATTGGACCGATTTTGATGATTTTTTCTGTGTGTTCAAGTGGGTCCGATAATGGTTTAGACTAACAACTGGTCCCGGTAGGTGGCGCTGGAATCAGACTACAAGATTTTGCGATGTTTTGTGTGTTTTAGTGATGGCTTACATGCATAATTGAACCAGGTAAGCGGCGCTGCAATCGGGTACCAGTATTTAGGTGAAATTATTTTTGAAAGGAACAAAAATATTTTATTCAAAACAAAAACTAAGTTGTTATGAATAGATACAAAATAAGTCTTAAATTGGACCCAGTCTCAGCTTAATGCTAGCCAACAGGGACTAGCGCTGTTCTTTCATCTGGAACCATAAAGTGAAGTTACGGTGGACAATACAATTTTGTGTATGTTCAAGTGGATCCCGGGATAGCTTAGATTCGAATTTGCACCAGGTAGATTTAGGTGAAATTATTTTTTGTGTGTGTTCAAGTGCGTCTCGGGATGGTTTAGATTCACGATTGGACCCGGTAGGTGGCGCCACTGAACGCACTCTGGGGCCGATCCTAGACACCCAGACCATATTAAATAACAGAAAGTTCGTTTCCGAAATTCACCAGGCCAGGAATCTAACCCGGAAGCCTCTGCGTTCTAGTGAGTTCGGCCGGCTAAGACTTAGCCCGCTCGACAGCAGTGGCCGTCATTTACCAGTTTCACAATAAAAGATCTTAATTTAATTATTGTAGATGATTAGTATGTTGTTCTACAAACAAAATGTTTTTTTTTATTACAGCCTGGAAGAGAACATGACCTTTATTCTTTGCACAAAAAAGTGGTATTGAAAGCAAGTACCGAGGAGATAGAAAAAAATATACAAGATTTAGAAACTGAATGGCTGAAGAAAGTGGTAGATTTGACTAAACCTGGGCAGGCGTCAATGGAGAGGCTTGGCAACATTTTTAAAGATTCTGTTAAAGCAGAAGTGGAATTGTATGAAAGTCTGTCTTAACAGTTATTGTTAACGTAAAGAGAGTACAGATCTTTTATATACGAAATACTAAGCAGTGGATATTCGCCATTGTACTAATTACTATTGAGTTTTAAACTTGTTGTTTTTAAGAGGTTATTTTCCTTGTAGATGAACTACTAAATAGCTAAACTAACGATAACGAGTACTAAAATACTTTCATCAGATAGTTAGCTAAATCCAAGACTACAAACTTGTGGTCACTGGGAAAGTTGAAGAAATGTGACTATAAACTCGACTGTCCACTATATTCTTTTTTCGCCTTCCTCTGTTTTTTCGCCTTTCCTTTTATTTTTTTAACTTTTTTTAAATATTTTTTTTTATTGCAGGTGATCAGCAGACAGGCAGACGGCCCACTTGATGGAAAGCGATTACCATCGCCTATGGACATTTGCGACACCAAAGGTGCTACAAAAGCGCTACTACTCTCTTAAGAGGGACTGGATCCTGGTCACTAATGACGGAACACAACACAACACAAGGTTGTTATGGCGGCATATTCTAGACCAGGGGTGGTCGCCATCCAGTCGAGCATATATATAATACCCTACCACCTGGCTGTGTGTTGTTTTGTCACCTCTTACGACAGGACGCCCAGACGCAAGAAATTGTATTCTTTCTCCGTTCCTGCACGGATAACTTTTTATCTTATTTTTGATTCGGGATTTGAACTTGAAATTTTTCAGGGGTATATCTTTATTATCTAGTTGTTAATTTTATTTATTACATATTAACTATAACTATTATCATCTTTTATATTATTTATCTAGAGTTTAAGCTAAGTACTAAATATTGTATTTTTGTATTACATATTTTATTTAAATTTACAAATTACATTTTGGTTTCGTTCCGTTTATTTATGATTTCAAATATTTTAATGCTCAATTTTAAAACTCAAACATTCTCTTTTATTTTACCTTTATTCTATAAGCTCCATTATGCTCTCTTTTTTGATGTCTGTCCGAATTCTGACTGCGACATCATATCTCCTTGCAAACAACTGGCAGTCAAATACTATCTGCCAAAGAATTGTCCACTATGTTCAAGACATATCTCAATGGAGGGGAGCTATTCACTGTCAACAAAGGTAATAATCATGGAGCCCAAGCAATAAAGAATAACAGACACGATACGCTATTACAAGCTCAAGCTGAACTCAGTGGTTCTCTGTCTTATCGGGGGTACTAAATAATTCATGCAAGTATTATTTAATCAATTTAAATGAACACCAGATGTCAATGATGTCCTAGTTATTCTCACAAACCTGTGACCTAAGTATAATTTTAACAATACTCATTCACACTTGACGTCTTTGTGTCGGCGATCGACGATGTAACGGCTACTGAAAAGTGGCCGAAACCTCGGAGTTAAAATGAAGTTTTTATTAAATATGTCCATATTTTTCATAAACATTCTTAAATACGACTTTGCAAGAACTCTAGAAATAATTATCTATTTGAATGGTATAAATATTAAAGCGAAGATGCCTTAATTAAAATAAGTTTTAACTAGATCCACCGAGTACTTTTTGAGATATCGTGTGGTTTCGACTAAAATATTTGCTAAGTATCTTTTCACTACTTGCCAAAATGGATATGGGTTATCTCTTCAGACCCGTTCATTGTGCGTAGGCTCTACGTATTTGATCTTCTTTTAGTACATTTCTCATTTAAAACCTTGCACTTCTTTTACGATGCACACAAACAGGCTGACTCAGATAATTTTAATAATTTTACCCAATATTTTTACTCTTAATTGAAAAAAATCAGTTATTGTAAATTTGTCTTGTTATAATGTATAGTAGAACACGTTATAAAGTTTTGTTATACTATTTGCAAATAAATTATTCTAAGAACATTTGTGTTTGTTTACACACCATTATCCGTAACCATTGTTTACGCTTTTTAAACTTAAAAAAAAAGAATGAGCCGTGGATTTTATCATTTTGTACCACTTAATCATCTTTTCATTTCTAATGCTCGGTGCCCATCTGGGATAATGTTCAAATTTGTGACCAAATGCGTCTTATTTATAGCGTTAAAAATAACGCCGTTAGCGAATAGATATACGTTATCTGACAATATTTAACACCATTAACAATATGGTATTTTCGTAAGTTTCCGCAAATAGTACATATAATGAAACTACGTTTTAACAGTTTTAAGCGCGGTATTTTATTTAATTTAATCCCACTTATCGGCCGCCGTGATCACGGATAACAAAGATGTCAAGTGTCAATGAGTAATATTAAGTTTTTATTTACTCATACCAATATTTCGCCTACCGCCAACTTGTTCATCTTTATTATTATTCAGTTTAAATTATTGTTTGGATTTTATATTTTGCAAACAAAGACGTGTATAAAACACGGGTTAAAGAACCCATTGCTGACATAAAGCATACAAGGCCGACGAAGTCTTAAAACGGAGAACACGCTGGATAAACGCAGTCACTACATCAGCTTTTATAAAGCACAATTCTTCGCAGAAGAATCGTTTCATATCTACAATGCGAGAGGTTATTGAAAAAAAAACACCCAAATTTCAACAGCGAAGACCTATTATGTTGCTTATTTGTATATATTCTTTGAACGCGTCGGGAATCGTTTGTGACCTCAATTATTGCACAGCGCTATCTATTGGCTGGTATGTGTTCCACTACACATGCATCGCAACACAAACAAACTTCATTGTCAATTTCTTCTTATTTTACCTTCCACTTATCTTAATCTTATACTTATATATAAAGCTGAAGAGTTTGTTTGATTGAACGCGTTAATCTCAGGAACTATTAGTCTGGTTTGAAAAAGTCTTTCAGTGTGAGATATCCATTTATCGAGGAAGACTATATGTCATCACGCTAAAACCAATATGAGCGGAGCACCAATGAAGAATAATTCCAAAAACAGCGGGTTTCAAAAATAAATTCCACGCGGACGATGTCGCTGGCACAGCTACTATTATATAAAATTATTAGATTAAACCACAATGTTGCCAATCGGTGGCAAATTAGATTAAACATCCAAAGAGTAAATAATAACCATACACAAAAATTAAAAGGAATAAGTCCACAGCAGGCTGAATAAAACCTTTAACATTAATCATTCACATTTACATCTTTGTCTTTCATGATCACGGCTACTCCAAAGTGGCTGAAACGTCGGAATAAAAAATTAAATACCGCGCTTAAAACTGGTAAAAGGTAGTTTTATTAACCATAAATAAAAATGTGCATTACAAAAAACCCATCGCTGCATTTGCGTGTAACAGACAATCACTATACTATATATATAAATTTCCCAGATAAAGCAGTAGCATAATAAATAATTATTATAGTCCGCATCATATTTTATGGCCACTCTTAGCAGGACGTGGATGCATAATAGACTCTTGTTCGTGTCAAATTTGGACTGTTATATTATTATAACTCAGCAATAAAACTAGCTCAACATACGTGGGCCAAAGTTTATTTTCATGTACTTACAACTTTTCTGAAGTATCACATACAGCTGTAATAGGGAATATGTATGCATTATTTTATATTTTAATAAATTGTTTACATAAATAATATTTCATAAACACGATAAAATTATTGTTATGTTATTAAGTTAATTATATTGGAGCTTTTTACACGCCACCATATTGACCCGATTTCATATTGCGGACACACTTCACACAACAACATTGGCATTTTGTAAACCAATAAAAAACCAGTAAGTAAATGAGCTTTTGTTGACAATCTAAACGTGTGCGTTCACGTTAAGATTCAATTACACGTATCCATTTTATCAAATTATCTTTAACACTTTAATAAATAACATCCATAACTAACATAAAACAATAATTATAAACGAAATGTTTAATCATGCTGTAATAAATATTTCAAATAATACCAATGTATATTAATTAGACTTACACGCATATTCCCCATTATATAGAAAAAATGATCCTTAGATATATAAAAAAAGATAAATATGTATAAGCTACCTAATTGTTTCATGTTAAACTAAGTCGTACACTGAAACACACCTCTTTTATGAGAATATTTAATAAATGCCACGTTAACTACACTAATTCAATTTCCAACATCATAAAAATTATACAATAGTTCTAAACTTTATGAATACTTTAAAACATTGAATTATTTGAAGTTCTATTATGGCTGTAACATTTATTAAGCCAATGTTTATTATTACATATTTAAAGTGATATGCTATTTATTAATCATAATCTTTACATTGAAACCACTTTAATATTAGGAAAGAGACTATTATCTACTTTGTCAAGAATACATCGTTAGAAATATTTGACATCATTAATACAACCATGTACGAAGAATATTTATAATGACAATACCAGTACTTTACTTTATAACTTCGATTCATTGTAATTTTACATATATCTGTGAAAATGTATCGATTTAGTGCCGACTTTGTTATATATTAATAACGATATGAATTTTCAGAATTTATTAACGACATGTCTGTATTCCAACAATATTAACAATAAAATTACCAATGTTTCACAAAACATAGTGTAGCGTTGATTCAGACAAGTTTTCATACATAAAAAAAATACTTTTTTATATATCACAATATATTTTCTGTGAAACATTCGTAGTTTTATTGTTAGTGTGGAATACAGATTTATAATAAGGTCTTCGTCAGCCAATCGTAGGCCACTGCTGGGGGGCCTCCCCAAGTCGGTGCCACTCATCCGTCCACAGACTCCTTATCCAGCACCTACCGGCGACCTTACGCAGGTCGTCGGTCCATCGGGCCTGTGTGTCCGACACTATGTTTACCGACTCATGTAAGTTTTCTTGGTTTTCCAAAATGTGGTAATGTGCATTAATCATATAGATCTATATTACGGTTTTCATGAATTCACGACTTAAAACATCAATAACAAATATAAGAACTAAGTCAATTTTATTAAGAGACGGTAAAAATAAATACACTGAAAATTAGAGTGTATGGAAAAATGCTTGTCCCAATGATATCACAGTAGTTTTAACTAAATTTTTGTCATTATTTTCAATTATTATGTTGACAAGTTTAAAAGCATCGTTTTACAATAATTAATTTAAAAAAATAGGTTTTACACCATGAGTTCATTACTTCTGTTTTCTAAGTATGGTGTGGTATCGTACAATCGTTTCGTAGTAACAAAAAAACAATTTTTAAATCATGGTCAATAAATTTGAGAATCGCTCAAATGTTTTCGTTGGACGATTGTCATTTCGAATATTCTTCCATGATACAACGAACTATTTTATATCGATCAAAATAACCCGATTACAAGTAATGAGATCTTATTTAATGACATAAAATTAAACAGCGTCACTATTAAAACTAAAAATTAAACACTAAAATAACCAAGCTAATTCTGTACAGCAATAAAACTACCATAAATTAAAGACGTTTATTATTTTAAAACATTTTTGTCGATAACTTTTTACACGACAACACACGAACTAATATGCTACAATTTCTTATTGAGGCTCTTTTTGATTGATATATTAAGAATAAGGCTGTTGTTGAAAGTTATTGCCCATATGCATACTTGGCATTACTTAGTCAAGTGATTTCTTTAAAGTAATAATTAACAAGTTCTTTCAGTACTATTGACAAGAAACCCTAACAAAGATCTGCAGTCGTATTCAATCTTCATCGTTTTTCACCGGGCGTATGCCTAATACATTTTACATTTATGGATAAATACTGTAGTCATCCGTTTCTGGATATGTATTTCAGATACATATGTAAACACCAGAAATGTTCCTAAGGGCCGAATTATCACTATTAGTTACAGCCCTCGAGCCGACGCGAACTCGGCACTAGGTCCCCTGAATGCCAGAACGAAAAGGCAATAATAATAGGGAATATTACTTTTATTTTTTAATCCTCAATATAAAATAGTAGTCGTTAAAAAATGTAAAAAATGTGGTTAACATGACGATTGAATTTTTTTTTTCGCATTTTAAACTGTTTTAACTAGCATCCATAAGTACAAAGCAAATAAATAAAATTATGTTACAGGTGTAATTTCTACGGTAAATGCGATTTTAAATACTACGTGAGTATTATGAATTACACGCATTTTCCTCATTACACACGTTATCACGTCTGATCTTTGATTAAAATCCTTCCATCAACATATAGGATACAGCTAGTTCACGAAACGCTTTTCATTAAATTGTACAGAGTTTATATTGTAATAACAAAATTTGAATTATATTAGCAGTGACAGTGAAATTACGACCCCGTTGCTATAACGACGACTAATTTGTTACTGAACTGCAATGACGGCACCAAAAAAGGCAACCGCAGCACCATCTTTGTGCCTATCCCACGCAAACCATATAATTTATCAGGATAAAAAGAATCCAAAGTATTGACCCGGCATATATGCTAGCTGTTTTGAATGTAATTTAAATCCGTTCAGTAGTTTTCACGTGATGCTGATTCAAAAGCTGCTGGTCCGAATTAGGCTCCCTGGTTATTTTATCTATTTTAAATTCATTGTAAAAAGTCGATTCCTCTACAGAATTATTTATATTACAGACGTTTAACTTATGGCCCTGATATAGCCAGGTATGCCATTACTAATTAAAAATAAGGTACTAAATTTATGCCTAATCATATACATATTTACACTTGTATAATTATGACAAAAAGTAAATTCATAATTTTTAAAAGTATTGCGCCATACAATGCGATATATAGAAAACCTGAAATTAAAATCGTATAAAACAATTTTACTAGAATGGTTTAAAATTTGATTACAAATAAAAACGTGCGTTCACTTGTCAGTCTTAATCTTCGAAAAAACGGTAGATTGGCCACTAGTATTGAAAGAATCTTGGTTATTGAAACAGTGCAATTATTTTCTAAACGGTTATTTCACTTCAACAAATATATGAAAACATAACCTTATTCTTTTCACTTTTATTTGTGCATATTATATAAATAAAAGTGTACATTTTACGTATATTATACGTATACACTTATATAACCAAAATTTTAATATTATTCTCAATATTTTTGTCCTACCAAAGCTTGATGTTCTCTATAAAAAACTCCTAACCACGGGATTAAATAAGATCTCGTATATGCTAAGCACGTCTGGAAGAAGTTGCTTTCATTTATTAGACTTTTGAAATTTAAGTTTTCTCTAGTGTGTAATAAATAGTTTCATATCAAATGTACGCCAATACAAATGACAAAGCTAGTGAAATTACTTTTTGTATATTTAATAACTGAATATATACTTATGCTGGTGTGCACCGACATTTAACCGACGGTTAAAATAAAATAATCACTGTTTATGCATACATTTTTAGCGATTATTTTATTTTAACCACTGGTTAAAAGTCGGCGCACAACAGCCTTAGTATTCGAAGCGGTCTAATAACCGCGCTCACGAATTAGCCAAGGTGAATAGAAAAAAATATCAAGCTATGGCGTGACATTAAATTCGGATTAAAATGTTTATTTCCAATAATACTTATTTACTGCTATAAATATAGACAGTGACAGACGTCGGGAATACTTTTAACTTCACATTTCATCTAAATATTATAAACAGAACTATTTTATACTTTGGCTACTATTATTATGTAAATTTTATGTACAGAAAGAACCATGAACCACAGGTATTAACGTGATTACATGAAATCAAAAATCATTATCAAAAATTAAACATGCAAAACTTTACTATGACAGTATGTACAGATATAATGATAATGTATCATCATTGTTATTATACAATTTTTCATAATTATTACCAAGCATCCAAAATATATAACTCAATAAACCGTAAAATTTAGAGAGCCTCTAGATCTATAATAAATTATTTCGAGGAAGTGTAAAATAATCTACTGGTGTGGTATAGTAAAATAAGGAGCGAACTACTATAAAACAAATATCTAATTTCCAGTAATATACAAAAAATGTATTATATCATACATGTACACAGTATTTGGGAATGAACATTTACTATGTATGTATATTTCATTTTATGGCTATCATTAAAAACAACTTTTATTTACATAGAAATATTTTTACTTTTAGAAACGTTCACTTGTCAATTATTAGACTTATAAAATTCCTCTTAATTATACTACGTTAAAACACTCGTAAATACTAAGAAACATTAATAAAAGGCGTTTAATAATTAAATAAACAAACTAGCTAACTGCACTTTGAATGCATATATATCTATCACAAAATTCTAAACGTGTCACGTACATTGCAGCTATTTTAAAAACTGGAACAGAATACATACATGCATACACACATTATATATATATATATATATATATATATATATACACGACGTAGAACACGGTGCAATTTTGATTTCTTGTCTGTTTGTTCGGGATCTACGTAAGAACTACTGGGCCGATTTTAATGCGGTGTTCACTATTCGACAGCAAATTCTTAGACATAAAATATGCGCTACTTTTTATCCTGGGGATCCCGTGGAAAATTATCTGGGAATGATATAACAAATTTCATGTAATAAAATGTGTGATAATTTTTCCGGGAATCTCGCGTGTCTTTTCCCGGGAGTGTTTTAGTGGTTATTATACATAAAGTTAGCGGATTCTGATCTGATTGATCATAAATCAATATAATCCGGGACTTTTCATATTCCCCGGGATTTTCTAACGTCGAAACTTCGCGATATTAGGACTTGCTTGATATGACAGTTGTTATGTTTATTAGACATCTTTGATAGAACGGATGTAATTGTGTATGATTTTGGTAACATTACGTATACCGGGATTTACGGCAATCTTCGGAATTCATGTATTTTTATGCTAAAAGATACGTTCCTCTGCTGAAAACACCCTTGATCTTAAATATTGTTAAAATAAGTGTAGTATGCTTTACCTGTCAAGCGTGAACGAAGTCGCGGGCGAATACTAGAACGCAAATAAATTTATTTTCATTCCAATATAATAGTCAATATATCGCAGGCTTCAAGCCAGAGGGGCGTATAAGCCAACTTTTCAGGAAATACAAACACTTTTTTTTTTCAATGTATCTCTATAACTGAAAATTTGCATGTGTCTATGAAAGTACTTCCTTGATTACGTGAAATGCTCTTTTTTTTAATTAACCTACTATTAAGAAAAAAAACAGAGGTGGTGTATCGATAAAAATATAAATGATAGACGAAATTTAAAAAAAACGCATTTTTTATACGCCCCTCTGGCTTGAAGCCCGCGATATCGTTTCAACTCTATTTCTTACCGGTTGCAACATGAACCATACAGAACTTATAAATTTTATAATACAAAATATCACACTAATGCTGGTGTGTACCGACATTTAACCGGCGGTTAAAATAAAATAATCAAGCCTTAATATTATAAAAAGGTTTATGATTACTTTTTTCTTTAAGTTTCTTCCACATTCCTTGATTGTGTCTAATATCAATTTTAAAAAATATCCATCGAGGACGGTTTGATAATTTTTAAACGCCCTTAAAAATGTTAAGGTATGTAATATACTACATTGGTAGACTAATTTTTTATACATACAACATTTATAATGTTACAGTGTATCTTTTTAAATGCATAATATATAGTAAATGTATGTATTGTCCTAAAAAAACAATTCATAATTTAAGGGGGCACAACTAGCCATGTAATTACTAAAACATTACTTGATGATTTTGTTGATCTATTTGCCACCTATCGCAAAATAAAACTAAACATTTGTAATGTTTAACAAAATGCTTTCAATAACTTGTAACTCATAGAGAAAAAAAACAGAAGTCGCGAATGCGACTACATGTTTGTAATTAACTCGTATAGCTATCGTATTTCGGCTTTTTAATTTTCAATCATAAGCGGATTTGCGATATCAAATAAATTCAACATGAATAAGAACAATTCATCAAGTTGTCTTAAAAATACATACGTTCTTTTAACCTATGCATATTATTAAATGAGTGAAGATTTTTTTATGTACATCTTGCCGCTAAACTCGGTTGTTTTAACCATGGTTAAATAAATGTTGAAATATCCATATCTAGAGCACTGAATTTGTTATATACTTTTAAATGGTTTCCATTTTTGAAATAATGTAGACAATACATAATAGTGTAGCAGTTCTCATTTTTTTGAAAGTTTATCAGATCAAAAAAAATTCTTCTTGATGTCGTCTCACAAAACCTTATATTGATTTAATTTAGTTTTATTGTTTAGTGTAATGTCTTTGATCTTTTAGATCTTTTTAACGCCTTTGAAACCCTCACCCAAGGTAACATAAAGTCTCTGAAAAATAAAATATTTTATATTATTATATAAGAACTTATACATTCAAAATAATACATATTAAACTAATCTGTCCAATCTATGTTTATTGTATCAGACTTTAAACGGCCCACTTGTAAACAACAAGATTATGAAAGGTTAACTGGCAGGGGTCACACATAATATGTTATTTCGATATTCATAGTTCCCTTAGAGTTCTTTCTCGTCTGTATATTTATTCAGTAGAATTTGTGGTATTTTATAATATATTTATCTATAATCTGTATCTCTATATGTATAAAATTTCCCTGTCATAGTGTTTGACTGCGATGAACTCCAACACTACTCAACCGATTTTTATGACTTTTTCATATTGCTGGGCCGATTTTGATGCGGTTTTCACTAACATCTTTAATAAGCCCGATGTAGTTATGTATGCCTTTAGTAAGTAACATTTCTTATTATTTTACAAGGTTTTTACGGGACCCTTTGGATTTCATATGTTTTCGCACTAAAGCATCCCTTATCCTGCTGAATATATCCTTTTGAATTTAGATAATGGCAAAATAACTGTAGTCTGCGTCAGATGTCAAGCGTGGACGAAGTCGCGGTCAAATCTTAGTATATAATATCATAGAATTTGTCCTTTGTGCTTGTATTAAAGGAACTCCTTTAACAAGGATAAAACTTCATGTGTCAGTTTTTTTTATTTTAATGGATTATTATTTGCATTGGCCATATGTTTCATACATTTTGATAATGTCTATCGCAAATCAAATCACACTTCACTTATTTTTGCAATGTCCCACTCGGGTATTCAAGACATTCTTATCAAAACTTTTATTAATTAAAATTCATATTTACTAATAAAAAGACTAACGATTATACACATTAAAACACTACGAACTCAAAAAACAATTCAAATCTTTTCTATTAAAAATTGATTAGGAAAACACTGAAAACGTTACACAACTTACTAAATAATTATCTTTATAGTTCAAGTGATGGGACATCAGCAACAATCATACGCGCACACACACTCACATATACCCATTTGCATCCACATCACAGGCACATGCTCATATCATTCCTATATAACTTAAACCACTTGCATATTTAAACATTAGTGTCAGCTACTATATACTCGTATTTTTAAGTTGGAGGTGTCAGGAGGGGTCAGGAGTGCCATGACAGGATTTTTTTCCTAGTTCAGGCTTCCAGCTTTTCCATTCATAGTTAAGATTTTTCTCGCTTTATTGTTATGTAAAGGAAATAAATAAATAAATTGTGAGTAATAAGTAGGTACACTTACACGTCTGGCAAATTTGACACTATCACCCCAAAAGCCATTACGGGTAGAACGTCCGTGATCTCTATCATCATAGCATCCCTTTGGGGCTGTTGCCATATGGTGTATACCGACGGCGGTTGATTTGCCGGCGACGCATTGCCGCTGCACCAAGGATCCCTCTGCCTTTGCCTCAGGCGTTCAACGTGCCTTTGTTCTCTAATGCGTCGCATGTGCCACCTAAAAATCGACATGTTTATTGTGATTAATAATAGTTTTTTAACGTTAAGATAACAATGTTTTATTGGGAAATAAAGCTGGTTTGCTTGCTCAGTCTGTCTGGAAAAATCACTATTTTTTTTATTCCTGCAGGAACGGAGAAAGAATACAATTTCCTGCGGCCGGGCGTCCTGTCGTAAGAGATGACAAAACAACCCACAGCCAGGAGGTAGGGCATTTGCCCGACTGGATGGCTACCACCCCTGGTCTAAAGTATGACGTCATAACAACCTTGAGTTATGTTTCGGCATTAGTGACCAGGTTCCAATCTCCCTTAAGAGAGCAGCAGCGCATGTGTAGTACCTTTAGTGTTGCAAATGTCCATAGGCGATGGTAACCGCTTTCAATCAAGTGGGCCGTCTGCCTGTCTCCCGAACTCCTGCAATAAAGAAAAAACCTACCATTCTGCTAAACTATTTTCTTTTTGTATATAACAAAGAATATTCATTCTTTTATCTAGTCATATTCGTAACATTTCGAATCTTAAGGTTGTATTATTATGTCAATTAACTACATATAAATAATGAAATTGACGACGAAATCAATTTTAAATTAAATTAAATGAATATAGTTACAGGATATTACACATACCTCAGTTGCCGCCTTTCTTCAGCTTCCAATTTTTGGTGTCTCTTTTCAAAAACTTTATCATCCAAGTTCTCAGTTCCTTCAAGGGAGTAACAACTAGTGTATGGCTTTTCCCGCCATCTTGGTACCTGATAATTATTCAACATTCAACATTATAATCAACTACACATTATAGTTTTAGTTTTTCCCGCTCAAATAACGAATGTGTATCACAGAGAATAACACGAATCCCTTTATCACTATTAAAAATATAAATACCACATTCCGTAATGACCAGTCTATTCAGATTTGTCCATGTGGACTTATTTAAAAAAAAATCTTATTTACATAAATAACTGCGACATTATAAACAGAAAGATACAATTGTTATATAAGCAGTCAAATAAAGTTTCAAATCATTCACTCAAAGAGTAATGTAGCGAACCTTGGACTACCCTAATTGTTGGATTCAAGTCCGATTAAACACGTGTAAGATCGGCTGTCCCATTTACAAACTTAGTAATTTAAAAATATTTAATTTTATTATTAACAATTGAGATAAAAAATTGTTCTAGGAAAATATATATTTACAAATCGAATTTTTGATTAATCTAGTGTGAATATCTTTTATAGGATTCCGTATTCATTTTAGCAAAAACTGAACACTTATGAAATCGTTGAAAAATACAGACTAGGGGCGGTTGCGATTCATGTACTTAAGCGATTTTTATTCACTGTATATAGCCGGTAACCTTAGATCTTGAAAAAGATGTTTCTTAATGACTGTTTTAATTAAATCAATGTAAAAGATTAGTTAAGGTTTGAGCTATTTTGGATTAAATACTTTTTTATAGTCCCATAGCCAAATAACGAAAACGGGGAATATTTGCCATTTCTATGAATGCCTTTATTGTGCGCGGACTGCCATACATTTATCCAATTTATTTATAAGAGTAAAGAAATGATGTAATAATTTAAAGTTACTGGGTTTTGAAATGGAGCAGCTGACAAATGTTTAAATGAAGGGGCTTCCCAAAATCCTTTCGAAAAAGTAAACACAGAGTGAACTCGAGCATCTTTATCCAATTTCGTGCCTTATTACCCCACACAGATATATTGATATCTTATTTCTAATATTATATCTTCGCAGAAGTGTTGTAAATATTTGCTTTATAGATATTTTTGATTTATAATTATCAACCAATGAACATCTCACTGCTGCGGTCAGTCTACCACCATTTCAGGGCAACGAACAGTATAACCACAACGCTTGTGTAAGGCCGATTGACGGTGTCCAACACCAGTGGCATCAATCGTACTAGTTGGTTGTTCGTACATAAGATCAGAAAAGTGACTAAGAATTGCATGGGCTCCTCCAGCTTTCGAAACCACGACATTTTAAAACACTAGTTTGAGAAAGGAGTGCGTTAGCCACTAAGCTTTACCACAGCTTACTTTGATGTTTCCTCTCATTTTTCTTTACTAAAATATTTTCAATATGAAAACGCCTGTTTCACTCATATAAGAGGGTGAATCAAGAAGTTCTTGACATCAATATTAAAAAATGCATTTTTTTTCTACATATTTTCCCTCCAATATATTTCAAATATTTCTTTATTACACTTAGAAATTGCCAAACGTCGCTTTTTGTTTAAGTCGGTAACAGTCGTGACACCTATCTTGCGGACCCTTTTTTGAACCCTAGTGAATCAATTACAATGGATCAAACGTTACCAAAAGATATCTTTAGGATCTCAGCTATAAGTTTTATAGTTATTCTTTTGTCTTCCAAAACCAGATTCTCAAACTTTTTGTCATTTTCTTCCGTAACGAAGGTTGCAGGCCGCCCAGAACGCAGAATCTTTACAGCTTGATCTACCTATTTGAAATTCAGCCACCCAGTACGTAGCCGCAGAATAGGGTACAGCATCATCCTCTAATTTTTACTGAATGTCAGAAAAAAAATATTCCGTAGACATTTTTTTCAAGTTGAGATATTTTATCGCCTCACGTAAGTTTTATCCGTAATTTTGCGTTTTAACAACTTGTTGCGCAAGACAATTTATTACCTGTGAACGATCTGACAAAAAAAAGCGACAGTTGGTATAAATATTGTGTGATTAACACTTTTTGGTCTAAATATCGAACTTCTCCCAAAATGTTTTATAATATATAAAGCACTTCTAAGAACTTTTTGATTCATCCTGGTATGTATTTTAGTTTTCCTTGTTAAGAAACTCGTTGCAGTATCAACAATTGATCTACTGTAAAATTCTTAGACATTCTCTATGTGTTGATTAGAGAAGATGACCTACATATAAACTGTGTATTGTTAAAACATTATTACCTCAACTGTGGCGACTTTGCTATCAGCCGGTGGATCAACGTCTTCTAATTTAAGTTCTGGGTCCAAACCAAGGTACCATGATAGATCAGGGTCACCAACCAATGTGTGATATGTTTTAAGTGTCATTAGACCAGGTACTGGAGATTTTTTACCGCGACATGCAGCTAAATTAACATATAAATATACACTCATTATTTCTAAAATGTTCAAATTGATTTTCTCTCCATGTACTGTTTCTTATAATTCCAACAGTGATTAAAATCTTACTCAAGTGTTGTGAACCACGCTGTATTAAATGTATGAAATTAGTAAGAAAAAGCTGGTTTATTATAATGAATTTTATTTGGCTGACAAAAAATATTAAAATTTAAATCAACGGCAATCAACTAACAATTAACACAAAATATATTAAACTGTATACTCTTTTTTATTTACAAGTGATTCTACTTTACAAGGTATAAAAAGCAAACTATATATAACTAACTCTCTTATATTGGCAGGTCATCCCAATAATTTTGTTGGCAAAATTAAATTTCAATCTTTTTTCAGAACTTAAATAGTTATATTTAAGTACTGAAAATATATTTATATATTCCAAAGATAAATACTATCTTGAGTTAATTAAACATTCAGAATACAAGATGTTGCATTTTGCATAAATACAGTCAACACATGAAATATTACATTGCCATTTAAACTTCAGTTTTACATTTTAATTATAGCACGACCTGTATTTCTTTGGAGATAATCAATTCTAAAGTAATTTAAATAAATTACTTTAGAACCGAACAAATTTCTTAATACCTAATATAATAGGTTTGTAATTTATTAACATCAACATTAGTAAGATTTCTAGTACTACAATAAGTTTGGGATAACTTTTTTTTTTTAATGATAAGGTAATATATAAAAAAAAGTAACAAATAGTTTTACACATTATGCTCATGATTGTTTGTGATCATGTAAATCAATTCATAAATATGAAATAAATATAATTGTATTTTTCTATAAGCTGGAAAATAATGACTTCACCGAAGAGAGTGGAAATGATTATAGTTATAACTTAAGAGATTTCAATAGCATGGAACTGTAATGCAGAAAAACTGCAGAAAAAACATCACTTAATTAAAGATAAATATATATACAAAACCTAGCCTAAAATATTACAAATACTATATTGCACCGATCGGAATGTTGGGCCTCTATAGTGATAGGCCAAAAAAAAATCCATCTAGCCATGATGAGATAGTTGAAAATGTGGTTATAATGACATTGTAGAAACTGAAAAATAACTATACTAAGGGAATGTTGGAAGTTGCACCTGTAACCAATATAAAATGGCAGAGAACGAACCAATAATCCTATTATGAAGCCTTAGTGACTGTACGTATAATAGAAAAATATAGATAGAAAAGTGATTAATGTTATGATAGCGGTGTACATATAAATTAAGAACTATATTTTTTCTTAAGACTTCAAATGTTCTTCATCTGAACATTTGAGTATAATTTTGAAGAAAATACAAATACTTTCAGGCCTGTATAAGTTTCTAACCTTTTCCTTTTGGCGTTTTTGTTTTGGGCCCCGTTCCCTTTTGCGTATTCTTGGCGCCCTTTGCAAGGCCGGTCGTCGACATTGTTCGCTTTCTGCCACGTTTGCTATCAACGCCACGTTTGCCCTCATCCTACAATTTAAAATATTTTACATTCAAATATTGACTGCCTATACTTACGTTTTTAATATTTAAATATCAACATTATACTTACAATTACAACACTGGGCTCTAATAAACTCGAGGGTCGGGCCCCTCGCCTTTTTGTTTTATCAATGGGGCTCTTTTCAATAGGTGGATTGTATTCAACTACATTTAAACTATCCAAATTTAATGGAGATTCTGATGTGAAGAAATCTTGGAACTCCACATCGTCAAGGCCTGGCAATAGCTGTGATGCCAAGTTAGAATTTTCACCATAGGAAAAGTCACATAGGCTAGTTTCATTGCCAGTCCTGCTACTAGTTGCTGGCGGGCTATATATTCGCCAATCAATTTCAGTCTCTGTTTTAACTAAATCTAAATCTGGCTCTTGAACAATCAGTGTCTTTGGCCGGCTTTTGTCAATATCAGTGCTATGGAGGTATGTGGTTGACATGTTGTATGGTTCCATTTTCATTTTTTGACCTGTTTTTACAATTGTTTCAGTGGGTTCATAAATACGTTTGGTGGCTGTAGTACTTTCTGTATCTGTGCAGATTTTTAGTCTACCGTGTGTTTTTTGCAACATTAGCTTTGGAATAGGAGATTGTTCTCTCATATCAGCTTCTCCAAGCTGGTAAGGGTCTTCACCGGTTGGAGTTGTGTCAATAAGTTGTAACCTATCTGACAGTGACCCTGTAAACTGACTTGTCCGTTTCAGATTGCTGCTTCTAGATTTTCCATATGTATTAATCATCTTTGATTTCTTATTTACATTAAATGTACGGTCATAACTCTTATCGTCCTCAAACATTTTACCTAAAATTATTATAAGCTATTAAAGTAAAGCAGAAGCAGAAGAATTATTTTTAAATTGACAAGTAATAATTATCAATTTTAGCAAAATATATTAGTATTACAATAGTATTGGCAATTTAATGTCATTAACTAAAATTATTGCTAGGTTACAAATGCATTGATACAAAGAAAAGAAAGAGTATGCATTCCAAAAATAAGCATATTAAGAATTTTAACAAATCTCTAAAGATATATATTATTTAAGTAAAAGAAGAGTCTTACTTGTCTCTGGAATGTCCAAACAAGTCCTAGTTGCGGTCGTTTTTGACATGCGACTCAAGGCCCCTATACCTGTTGAAGTTCTTCTTCGATTCCTTTGTATTTTTTGTATGACCGGATTGCCACTATAAATTTAATTCAATTATAATTTTGAGCATAAAAGTAAGTTTATAAGCACATGAATCTCAGACTATCAGCTGACAGTTCATAATTTTATCTGTACATATACAAACTATACGCGATCACAAATTTAGAAGCTGTATTAGAATAGTTGTTGAAATGTTGATAGATTATGTTTCCAGATCAACAGTTTAAACAATTTGATTGTTATTATTGAACCTAAAAATTCTCTATGGTAGGTCTTTTTGCCTTAATTTCAAAACATTTTCATTTAAATGACTTATACTATCTGGTAATATTCACTAAAACAAAGGAGGAGCTAATTTGCATGCACCCAACTATCAGTTGGATTTCATTCAAGAGTTACAAAACTCACAATTGGTTCGAGGTGTACTGGAACTTCCAATTGGTAGTCAAGGAAAGTTTGAGTTTTGAAACATATCTATATAACAATAAATATGTCTTACCTATTTGATGTTATTGTGTACAAAGGCTCTGGACGATTTTCAGTCTTCATATCTTTTTTAATGAAAGAACGCTTACTCTCAATCATTGTAAAGTTATCGCAAGTAAGATTACTGTCCAAAATCGAAGACACTCCCAAGTCACTTGCCATATAATTTGTTAAATCTGTAAATCAAAAATTGTGTAAACATTGAAATACTAACTTTCTATTAGTAATATGTAACAGTACACAAACAAGCAATGTTAATAAAAAATGAAATATATAACTAAATCAAAAGTGGTTTTATATTTATTTAAAATATATTTATTTTATACCTGAGTCAGCACTCCTTGACAATTCATAAGAATCTTGATCAAAAGGTTTTGTTTTGCTTAGATCAGTATTGAAAATATAGGAACTGCCTTTATTCTCGGGCAATAACAGCTCAGTGAAACTGTTGAATAAAAGCTGAAA
Source organism: Dendrolimus punctatus (assembly GCA_012273795.1). Classification (NCBI taxonomy): domain Eukaryota; kingdom Metazoa; phylum Arthropoda; class Insecta; order Lepidoptera; family Lasiocampidae; genus Dendrolimus; species Dendrolimus punctatus. The sequence continues at coordinate 11,833,648 of CM022533.1, read as the reverse complement.
AAAACATAACAAAATGTATACTTAAAATGGAAAAATATTTTTTGGGATATTGTTAATCCAAACTTATAAAAATACTATTGAGTGACGCAAAAGGAAGAATGCGAGTATTGTTTGACTTGTTGGTGTTATCAATACGACAAAAATATTTTTCGATGTTTCCTATGTTACACAAACTCATTTTTTAGTACAAATAAATATTAGTCTATGAAAACTGAAATATATAGACGATTCGATGTGACTTCACCTTTATACGAAAGTGAATCAAAAAGTTCTTGGAATCAATATCAAGAAATGCAATCAAATGCAAGCAACTTTAAACAAAATTATTTTATTTTTCTACACAATCTCCCTCCAATGCAATGCATTTAGAATAACGCGTTTCTGACTTACTTATTCCTTGCGAATATTGTTATACATGAAAATTGTTTTTCTTAACTGTCGAAAATCTCTTCTATGGCAGTCATTATCGTAATACGACCAATTTCCTCTTTTAATTTTAGAAATAAGTGAAAATCGTTTGAGGCTTACTACGGAGAAATTGGTGAGGGTGGTCAAGAAGATTGTAGCCAGCACAGCGGATTGGGTTCAGCGCAAAATCACGCCAAATAAAAGTTTTCCGCGACATTTTCCTTTAATCGCTTCACCCACTTGTGGATGGCCGTAACTTTGCCAGCTGTAGGAGCAACTCGAAATTTCATAATAAATGGAGAGGATGGTTGTTTCCAAGACATGCTCTGAGTCATAGTTCCAGGATCGAAATGGTGGACCCACGATTCAACTATGGCGACAAGGCCACAGTAAAAAAAATATCGGAATCACGCTACAACATTTCGAGATTACACTTAGAAATTTCCAAACGTCGCTTTTCGTTTTCATTGGTTAACATTCGTGGCACCCACCCATCTATTTAGTTTAGTTATTCTTCTGTCTTCCAAAACCAGATTCCCAACCTTTTTGACATTTTCTTCCGTAACAGAGGTTGAAGGCCGTCCAGAACGCAGGTCATCTTTACAGTTTGATCTACCTCTTTTAAATTCAGCCACCCAGTGCACAACCATAGATAGAATAATGTACAACGTCATCCCCTAATGTCTGCTGAATGTCCAGACAAACATAAGTGACAGTTGGCATAAATATTGTGTGATTGACATTCTTTAATTTAAATATCGAACTTCTCACAAAAAGCTTTTATATACAGCACTTCTAAGAACTTTTTGATTTACCCTCATACAATGCCTAACCTGCAAAGCTTTTCATTTTCCTATGAACAAGAAAGTAACATAAGTCACCATTATTTATTTATTTATAATTTTATTTGAGGAAAACATGTCCTTACGACTTATGCAAATTTTTTGTTCATTAAAAAACTACATTTAGTAATTATATCCCCATATATTTGACACACCAGACCTCTGACAGAACTTTGGCAATTTTTAACTTTGCATGCTTCCTGTAGATCTTGACCTGATTGCAAAAGTCAGTCATGTAGACAAAATTTACCACTTAATCATTTAATTACGGAAACTCCTTGTTTAAATGTACTAACGTATATAAAAGTCCATTTAAAGCACTGATAAAAGGACAAACAAACTCATTTGCACACTTATGTATAAGTGTAATCTAGAAGTCCTTCATGCATTATCCATGCGGGAACTGAGAAAGAATAAAATTTCCTGTGGCCTGGTGACCTGTCTTAAGAGGCGACAAAACACCACACAGTCAGGTGTATTTGCCCGCCTGGATGGCTACCACCCCTGATTTAGAGCCAAAACAGCCATGAGTTATGTTCCGGCATTAGTGGCCAAGTTCCAGTCTCTCTTTAGAGAGTGGCTGCACATTGATAGCATCTTTTTTCCAAATGTCCATAGGCGTTGGTAACCACTTTCCATCGGGTGGGTAGTCTACCTGTCTGCTGAACTCATACAATAAAAAAAAGTAAATTTAATAATAATGTTCACTTCTCACCTGTGAAGAAGTCCCAGGTTCACTTTTTACAACTGTCGAAGAAACTGGGGGTGGCGGCACATGGACTAGTGGTGGAGGGTTAATACTTGGCCTATGTGGTGACACTTTAACAGTTACCTTTCCTTCCATGCGATTCAATTTAGTTTTAAGCTGTAGAATCAACAAAAAGTATTGTTTACTAATTCATTCAGAGATCTTAACAATTTTCTGTTTATTACTTTTCTACCAGCTGTAATGATAGTAAATTACAGTAAAGAGCTTACATACACATACATATGCTTTTATACTTTTGCAAAGCACTGCTTGTTACTGTGTAAACATGTGTTTCTTTCTATAAATCAACAATGTCATATTTTGATTTGTTCAAATACATTTTATTAACTTATGTTATAAAATGAATTAGAGACAAATGAAATTAGTCATGGATGTATACATCCATGAGATTAGTATCAACAATTTAGATGTAACATAATGTTCCATTGAGAACTTGTAATGATAGGGTTAACTTAAATAAAATTGTTTATATTCCAATTAATTTCAATGACTATTAAACTGTAGGCTCTAAATAGACATATATACATCATACACAAAAATATATAAATTTTAGTGGATATTACTAAAATAACAATCCATGAGAGACATATTATTAAAAATCTTTGAAAGTGACATTTAATTTTTTTGTGCTGTCATAAAAATAATAATTATAATTTTACCAAAAGTGAAATGTACTTTTAGGCAATATCATAATTTAAAATTGCAAGTAAGCCAATTTAATTGGAGTTAGTTCTATCCAATTGTGGATCCTAAATCAAAATCTACACATAACTTCTATCTAAATAGTTAGTCATGAAAGTATAAATAGTTTCAACTACAGGTCATTGTGATATCAATTACAGCAACTACATCCACAATAAACTTGGCAATGTAGAGATCACACTCAATGAAGGTTTCCAAACAACTGTATCTGAAAAACTATTCAAAAGATTTTGTTTAATCCAATACTAGTTAAAAAAAAATTACTCTGCTAATATCTCTTTATCTTTTGATTTACACAAAAAACATAGTTTTTTCAAATTCCAACTACTGATAGACAACTACATATTGTTGTATATTGGAAAATACTTCAATAGTAATTTACATTAATTAATCTGTGTTGTGGCATGTATGACATACCTTCGTATCAAATTTCATCCATATAAAAAGTAGTTTCTGAGAAACCTGGCTGATACAGAAGGACAGATGTACACGACATCTGTCCTTGTGACACAGACAGATTTCTGATTCCATAAGATTAAAAGTTAAGATTAGGATTTCGATTCATTAAGAGTTCTGGTTTGCTCATAAGGCTCATGTATGTATGTGAAATTAAATTTTGGGTGAAAAGTATATTTTGGCTAGTTGTTCCATTGTTCTGGCAAACAGTCAGAAGGCCCATGGATAAAGGTCCTGCGGTTATTCCAGAGCACTACAATATGGGTCTCTTCAAAAAGGGCATGAACAGATACTAAGGCTGGTGTGCACCAACATTTAACCGGTGGTTAGAATAATATAAAATAATAATAATCGATGAAATTGTATGCATAAACAGTGATTATTTTATTTTAACAGTTGACTAAATATCAGTGCACACCAGCATAAAAGTCTCAATGAGGTAGGTAATGCATCAGAAGCCTTAGTGTTGCAGAAGGCCAAGGGTGACGGTAGCCACCTACCACCAGGTCTGTTTGCCAGTTTGCCTACAAGCAAACATGAAAAAGATCTATAGGGGGAGGGGGAAGTGTGTCATTGGAACTTTCACTCATTGCCAAGTTATTAGCAATATTTCAAAGTATTAGAAATAAAACAAATGTGTGTCTCGGGACACACCAACAGAAGTAACAACTTGCTTAGGAGAAACAAAGCCAGACAAACTGGTGCCGTAACGCGTTACATAACGAAGCGGTTTAGCCTCCCATAAGAAGTTATCAATTCAAAAAATATTGTTATGTTCATAATATACTCTTTACATTGCAACTAACTTCAAATATATACTAAGGCTGGTGTGCATAAACACATAACCGATGGTTAACGAAAAATAATAGCTAAAACTATAGGGTTAAACACTAATTATTTTTATTGTAATCATCAATTAAATGGCCATGCACACCAACCTATGACTGTTAGGTTAAACAACAAATTAAATTGTTAGAACTTGAATAAAGTTAATTGGAACTTGAATGGTTGGAATGTTTAAAATTAACTGCAGCACTGTGAGGTATATGCCTATTGCACTGGGAGATGCACTTATGCTGATGTAAATACATAGCTGAGCATTGTTCTGTTGTATGAGCTTATTTTATCAAGATTCAATTTTTAAATGAAAATTAATAATATTGGTAGAGTAATAAAAAGCACAAATAAGTTCTTTTTAGTTTCTTTTTAGTAAATAGTACACAAAGAATCCTTGGCTAGGATCTTATTCCAAATTCTTAGAGTGCACCAGAGAAATATTGTGAATAGTTTTAAAAACTGTAAATATTTATTTCGAAGGATTGAATTTTTTTATCTTTTGATATGGGATAGATGGCAGCCAAAACCAATTTTAATCATTTTCACAATATTACTTTACTATTGTAAAAATCTTTTCTTTAATTTTGACCTTTATACTGGTCACAGTATTTCAGTGAGTCACTCTGGCCACTATACAATGTAAAATTCTGGAGAAATTCCAACTTAAAAGAAATTTCTGATGAAAAATGATGTGTATCAGAAACATTTAGTAATTGTTAAAAGTATAGTTGATTAAATATAATGTTTTTAAATTTATGTAGCCAAATGACAAAAACTGTGGATGTTCATTATATTTGTTCAGAACCCTTCACTGTGTATGAACCGACATTCAATTGAAAAACTTCCGAAATTCTTTCAGAGATCAGAAAGGGATTGAGTGTACTTAAAACTGAAAATACAATAAATTAAATATTACATGAGTATCTAATTTGTTATAAGTAAAATTTGTTAGAGTTATTTTAAAGTAATAGCAACACTTTGCAGATAGAATCCAATATTGAAATTAGCAACATTCGCTCATTGACAAGAGACATCAGGATATAAAGGGCATCACACATTATTTTACCTATAAACGGAAACAATCTTGTTTGAATCTGAATTTGATATAAAACTCGCTAGCTTTGATATTATATAAACATTTTGAAAAAACAAAAAGTGCCAATATCTCCTTCCAAAAGTTATGTTTCATGCTGTTCATTTACCAAACAAATATGATACATAAGCAATTGAAATAAATTTGACACTTATATTATGTAAAACATATTAAGCAATATATTTCAATATAACATACATATTGAAACCACACCACACCTGTATGGGGTCAATATGGTATAGGCAAGTGAATTGCTAATTTACCAAAGGAAGTTAGGTCAATATTTTTCAGGTATAGCAATAAGCCTAAAGAGGTTTTAGCTGCTGCAATACAGACCCAGTCTAGTTAATATAGATAAATAAAATTAATTATAGCTAACAGCAACAATTTTTCATACAAAATCAGTTATGAGCAACTTTCTGCAAATTATCTGTTAAAGCTACAAGTTTGAAGCAAACCACATTACCTGTTTTGTGAACAATAACACTAATAAAGCTATTGAACTTTTAAACAAATGGACACCACATATCAAGGTGTTGGGATGTATATATACAATATATAAAAAGTAAAAAATTTAAGGGTAATTTAAAAACTGCTTTATTATTATGTAAGGCTATTTCCCTTGAAAGGTTAAGTCACAAACAGGTGTTCCTATGTAGGTAATTGAAAATATCTAAAAAAATTCATACAGTTTATTTATAATCAAAAGTTTTGGTGCACCATATTTGATAGTGAGGTTATGAGCAACAACGGCTGATGATAAACAATATTCGCACAGCATGGGTTATTTTGTCTATTTGTTTATGCAGTTATTGTGTACTACCCAATATCTTTTAATATCAAAAATCTTATATATACATATAGTGCATGTAAAATTAAATATAGCCACATAATGATTTTAGTGTATATATATATATATATATATATATATATATATATATATATATATATATATATATATCTAATCTTACACTACATACTATTAAAAAAAAATCTATTCTCAATCACAATGTACATGGTTATAAACAATTTTTACTATTCCATTCTAGTTTAAGAATGATTCCAAATATATCTACTAAAACTGACTTACAGTATCATTTTCCTGTCTTAAGGCTTGATATAGCTTTTCCTTCTTGGACATCAATTCATTCTGCTGCTGTATTAAGTCCAAATGATAAATAAGCAAGTCCTTCAACCTTTTGTTTTGGTTTTCTGTGACTGATAGTTTGTCTGTGAGGCGAGTGATTTCTGATCTTGTGCTGCCTAGCAAATCCTTGTCCTCAGAAACGACACAATGCGTCGTAATCTCAACCTCCTTGTCTAATTGTAGTGTTTGCCTTCGGTCAGTGCTTGCAGAGTGACAAGCGTATATGTGGTCAAAAGGAAAGCTCAGCAAGGATTCTTTTGTATCCAATTGATTAAGAGTTGTTAGATCCGCCGAGAAATTCACCAAATTTGTTTCATTTACACTATTGCGACTGTTCATTTTTATAGGGAAGTTAATTGTAAGTCACTACGACAAGCCTGCCGGCTGTCAAACACTAACTAACCGACAATCCACTGTTGTTCGTATCATCACCACTAATCTTCAGTATCACCAAATATTACCACCTATGCACAATTTAACGGCTTCACATTTTCAATATAGCTAAAAATCAGAAGGTACCCTATGAATTTACTCTGACATTCGTTTCACGCGCATGCAAAACGTTTTAAGACGCATAATGGGTATGCAATTGTTACATTTGATATATATAAGCCGCAAGAAAAACTGAAACGTGTCATTTGGAATTTTTGAAATACTTTTGATTACCTATTAATAAAACATCACTCAGATAAAAATCAAATAACTTTGGTAAAATAAATTAATAATGTACAAAATTTATTTGACGCTGTACAAAGCGTGAACCATAGACAATTTTTCTATATTTTTAATATAGATCTATCTATGACATAAAACATGTACTTTTTTTCTATAAATAAGGTATTTAATAAGAAATACCTTATTAATATTACCATCTAACCTAAGAAGATTAATAAGTAATTTAAATATAACCTAAATTAACTAAAATAAAATAATACTTTTAGTTAATAAAACATTTACTAAAAAACATAAACTGCCTATAGACAACTCGCCCGTAGAATATTTTAGTCTGTAACGATACTATGATTAAGAATTACAGAGATGGCACCACAAGCGAGTCAATGGTTGCCAGGACGAATAAATCTGTATTTATTTAAGATCAATAAGTTTTTGTAAGTTAAGTTCTTCAATAACGATATTAATTTGATTAAAATAATTGAGCATATATGTTATGTTTGAGCCTTTTTCATTTTCTTGGGAATCAATCTATTTTCATGAAAATGGATATTTAAATAAATTCTTCAGGTTGGCGAAAATATACTCAAAGAAGTCTTGGACCAATTGTTTATTAGATTTTTGAAAACTCAATTACCCTGGTCAGGTATTAAATAGGCCGATTTGAGAAAGAGACACTTGCTGTATTATTACACCAACCATAGTGTAGCTGGTAAAGATCAATTTCTGTAATAGTCTAAGATCCCGTTATTTTATATTAATTAAAGGTGTCAATAAATATATTGCATATGGGTTGCCTAAAAAAATTCAGTCCAGTCCAATTTAAAAAAAAATATTTAAATTTCACCGGTTTGTTTATTAAACAAATTCTATACCAATCGAAAGTATGAATCCCATAGAATATGCAAATGTTAGGATGCCTATTCTTTTCCGGTCACAACTCTCGGATAGCCAGGTATAAACAGGTGAATCGATACTAGGTTTTTGCACCGGTCTGATTATTGAATTAAAATTAAATGAAAATAAAGATTATTTCATTATGAACACGGTGGTATAGGGTTGCCTGTGAAAAATCAGTCCCGAATTCCGGTTATCGAATTTTGAAAAGTGAAATATTGCTAGAGAGAATATGTGCGGTTGAGAGGTTCCAACCAATTTTTAGTTTTTAGTTTAATAAACAAATTCTATACCGCTGTCGAGACGCTTGGACCGTAGGGTACTGAGGCCATGAGTCTCTACCAAAATTTATCAAAACGACTCATCGACTCTTCAGGTGATCAGAGGGCTGGTGCCTACCTCGGCCAACGGATCAGTATGGCGATCCAGCGAGGAAACGTAGCCAGCCTTCTGGGCACCTTACCCATAGAAGACGGTGATCTGGGCTCAGTATTCTACTTATAGTCTTGAGGGACTATGGGTAGAATACAATACAAATAAGTTAAGTTTTCTTACATTGTATTCAATAGTATGTAATTTTATCATTGTGATAAACAAACCGGTGAAATGTTAAAAAAATATTTTTTTTAAATGATTAATTAATCATATACCTACTGGACTAACATTTTTAGGCAACCCGTGTGCAATATATTTATTGACACATTAAATTAAACATAAAATAGGTTTCATCAAATAAGCATCTCGGTGAAGGTCGTTGTATAGCGGAATCTTATACTATAAAGAAATATCAAACATCAAATGAAGTGAAAGGCTTGTTTTTTTACAAATAACTCAATTAGAAACAATTTCTTTAAAGGAATGTCCAAAGTCAAAATAATGAATTCCTGTAAATATATATATTTTATCTAGCAGTGAATAAATTACGTTATATGAACTAATTTAGAAACATAGTACAAAATTAACATGAAAGATGCGTTTACAAACTATTTATTGTTTTTGGTTTGAGATTCCATAAACTTAAAGCAAAATTTGATTCCTGCCCTGCCATTGAGAGTGTATATTATTATGAAGATGAACTACTCTTATTAAAAATCGAATCACGATCAATTCCGCGAAAAGTAAAAATACTTAATTAATTTTATATTATATTGCTAGGTATTCAGCACGCATCTGATTTGGCAGATATTTGAACAAAAAACCTTCGTTTAAGTGTTAATATTATAGCTTATAAAATCATTGAAATAATATTGACGTAACAAAAAATATAAATACATTTATCTTCGGTCTTTAAGGAACATCTATAAATAATACTAAAGTAGAGGAGTAAATTACAAGATCTTTTTATGTACTAATTAAATTGGTATGACTTAATACAAAATTGTAACAATCTAAATGTTGTGTTTTAAACCTGTAACTCTCCTATTATAACAATGAACACTGTCGGTCTTGAAAGTTAGACTAAGTTTGAACGGCTCTTTAAGCACCATAACCATATTCTAACTCTTTATGAACAAGAAGCCTGTAACATATATACTTATATGTCGCTATGGTTACCTACGACCTTACGAGACATTATCTATGATAACATTTCCTTCTATTGCTTTCATGTTATCTTGTACATATTTCTAGTTTTTTACATAAAAGACACGAATACAATATTAAAATTTACAATAAACCATTAAAATATACCGACTTGACTTGTTGTCTTAATTATGAAAAATCCCATGAGATGGATTTCCATTCTTTTTCACATGATTCATATTAAGATTGCTTGTAATATCTACATCTACAATACATACACGTAATATCGCAGAGTAAATTAATATAGTAACATTTACTCCAAATAACGAGTGAAAGAAAAAAAGAAATTATTATTATTCTATGTCAATTATTATTACGTATTCTTAGGACGCGGTCATATGTAATCACTTTTATTATGGTTACGCTTTATATGCATATCTAACGTTTTTTCAAAACTTGAATTTTATCGCCAAAGTAATCTGATAACATTCATTTAAAAAAATACGTAAATTTACACTAAAATAATTTCATTTTATAGTATGTTAATCTTGAAAATTATTGTTTTTTAAACGAAATTTTTTATGTGTCATAAATTAAAAAATCTATATTCAGTGTTGAAAGTAGATAACGATAACAATAGGTATTTTCAGGTTTTCAAAACCAAAGGACAATAACAGTTTTACTATGAGCCATCCAGAACGATAAAATATTTTCTAGTTACGTGCCTCTACATGAGACTATCTGTAAGCGGGCTTCAAAGTACTTTTTGGTAGGCTTGCAGGGTGTGCACCACGCGCAGGCGGCAAGGCCAGGAAGCGGCAAATTGAGCAATCGATCATGTAATATTCAGACATTGGAAAAAAAATATGACAACAAACTATTTATAAAATCAACAATAGATCAGCGAATTATAAGTAGATTTCATAAAAATCGATCCAAGAAGAGAGCTCTATTTATGTAAATAAATAATAATATATAATTCATGGAAATCATGATCTCGCCTTTAAATCTAAATGAACCAAAATTCAGTAAGTAGCTTCTTAACATAATTGAATAGACTTTCTTTGAAAAGTATTTTTACTTTTTCATACCCTTATAAAAAATCACTATTGAGACTTTCTGACAAGCTTTGCGTAGGTAGGCATTCTCGAACCTAATTAAACAGTGGGCGGTATTATCAGTGCTGCCGACGAGCGTTTAGGCTACAGACACCCAACGGAGCGTCCTGTGCTATATTTGTACATGTACAATAACGTAGGTAGATGAATATAAAAAAAACTATTTTATTAACTTGTATAGGTACTTTTTCGATACATTATGAGATCTATCCGTGCAGACCCGCAAAATAATACAATTTCCTGTGTCCAGACGGCTTGTCGTAAGAGGCGACAAAACAACCCACAAGCAGGTGGTAGGGTCTGGATGGCTATTAACCTGGTGTAGAGTATGCCGCCGTAACAAACTTATGTTCCGGCCGGCATTTGTGGTCAGGTTCTAGTCTCCCTTAAGAGAGCATCAGCAGATTTGTAACACCAAAGGCGTAGTATAGTGATGATAGCCGCTTCCATCGCTTGCCTGTCTACTGAATTTTGCAATAATAATAAAAAGAGATGCGAGCTTCTAGATTCGGAAGTAATACGGCCAACTCTTTATTAAAAAAACGAATTGGTAAACTGAAGAAAACACTAAACAGAAATTGATTTGGAATATTGACATTTTTAGTATACGTAGGTGATATTTTTTAAAGTTTTCACTATAAGAAAACTATGTTTCAATTAGTTAGATTTTTGGTATTTCACGTTTCGGTCACTTTAGTAGCCGTGATTACGGAAGGCAAAGATGTCAGGTATCAACGAGTAAAGTTTTGTTAAGCCTACCGCCAACTTGTTCATTTTAATTTTGTTTATGGTTATAATTTACTCTATGAGAGCCTAATTTAATTTATCACCGCTTCGCCATATGTTATGGCTTAAAGAGAAGCGGCGCAAGAAACTCTTCAGCAAACATGCCTAGCTCTAATAATTTTATATAATACTAGCTGTCCCGGCAGACGTCGTCCTGCCCGGTAAAAAATAGGGGTTTATCGTAGAAAGGTGAAAATTGAGGATTGTATGTATTTTTGTATGTTGTATCATAAAAAAATAGAAATTAAAAATTTTGTCTAAAAAATAAATAAAAAAATGTTAGGGGTGGACTACCCCTAACATTTAGGGGGATGAAAAATAGATGTTGGCCGATTCTCAGACCTACCCAATATGCATACAAAATTTCATGAGAATCGGTCAAGCCATTTCGGAGGAGTATGGCAACGAAAACTGTGACACGAGAATTTTATATATTAGATTAAAATGGGTGGATAAAAAAAATGACATTCAATTTGGTTTGTTTTCCGATGCACGCAGAAAGAGCTCACAGTGCAGTGGCGTAGCTGGGAGGCGGCACTTTTTAGGGGCGGCAAAATTTCACAATAAATAATATACATATTTGAACCATTTCATATTTTTATCGCAACTACAAATTCGGACCTATTTAAAAGAGCATGAAATTTTTCGAATTCTGGCAGTCCACTCTTTTTTAATGATATTTTTAACGACTGTTGGGAGCACAAATGAAAAAGAACTTTCAAGATCGGTTTGGTAGATCCAGAGCTTACCCCCTACAACGTCACAAACACAGACACTTTACCTCTTTATAATGTTAGTAGCATAGTATGTAATATAGTATGCATTAAACGGATCTGCCTAAATAAAAGGGCGGCAAAATTGTATTCCGCCCCGGGCGGCCGTCACCCACGCTACGTCGCTGTCACAGTGTCTTGACATCTGGCAGTTGGTTTTTGCTGGGGTTTTTGCTTCTCTATTGAAATTTGGGCGTTTTTTGATTTCAAAAGCCTCACGCATCATTAAAGGTATGAAACGATTCTCTTTCGCGAGGATTTGTAGGTTATTAATTGTGATGTAGTGGTTGGGTTTATCCAGCGTGAGTTCACTGATCGCAGACTTTGTATGTGTTTCATGTCAGCAAGTGTTCTTTTACCCGCGTTTTTATGCTCCTCTTTGTTTCCCTAATGTATGATATTTCATACTCCCAATCGAGCTTGTAGACACCTGCAATGGAGTGGCATATTGCATTTCACAGGTCTCAAAAATTGGGTAATCTTTTTATGCAGGTTGAAATATATTTTGATTGAAGCTCGCCTGAGGATGAGACCAATTCTGTCTGTGACCCCCTTGATGTACCCTCAACTGAAATGTCCATACATTTAAAAGCTTAGTTTTAGCGGACGACTGGGGAAGATCCTTACGAAAGGGCTAATAAGTACTGCCAGTAATATGATTTTAAAAATTATTTAAAAGCTAGTTCGCTTCTTGATTTAGGTAACTTATAGATATTAATATCACGGTATAACTTCAAAGAGTATAATACAGTAACCAACCATAAATGTAATTAGGAGAGTGTCGGTAAGTAAAGTAAGCGGGGACAACTTTTAGCGACAGTCATCAAGGAGTAGGTATATAACCGCACAAGACTGATTTATGTTAGACCGTGAGAGTGTAAGCCGTGCTCCGTAGAAGGTTCGGACGAGGCACTGATCTAAACATCAAGAATATTTTCTAAAGCAGTGTTTTTCAACGTGTGGGTCGCGACCCCCTAGGGGGCCGCAAAGCTTCTATAGCGGAGTTACAAAAAGTTGGGAAAGCTACTGCAGTTAAATCTGCAATATACGTAGATCGATCAAATTGCGAGAAAACATAAGTACTTTATTTTTATTTTTCTATGACTTAATTACGAACATCAGTCGCCATATCACTTATCCTGCGTTGAATGGTATTGTCAGAGAGTGGTATATTTTTGAGTTTTACGACCTCTTGATTGCCAAACGTCTCCGCCTTATCTAAATCCACTGGTAAAATCAAATCTCGGTAATAGTATAAAGTTTTCCTACTTTAGGCACAGGAAGCTTCATAGCTAGCCAGCAACGCTTTTTCATTTACGCGCACCGGCGGCGGGGCGACGGCGGGGCAGCCGGCACCAGCCGTGGTCGTACGTATGAGCGTAAATTGCGTTATCGATTGGCGACGCATTCGATGTAAAAAAATTACGTACTTAATCATGAATTTATACGAACCCTAATTATGAAAATGAATGTTGGATTGAATATTAGTCTCAAAATAAAATGCATGAAAAAAAAACAACATGGGGTCGCGAGACATTTCTTCACACTAAAGGGGCCGTGCCATGAAAAAGGTTGAAAAACACTGTTCTAAAACAATGTAATGCTATACGGTGCAATGCACACGTCTCAGCGGAGTTAGGCCATGCCTACATATCACTGTAGATCATCCTCAAAATCGACTTACAGTTCGGACTCGACACTAAATGGTAATTATGGTATAAATCATCCTTTACCGTACAAACGAACGAGTGAAACCACGTGGCACAGAATTGGATTTTCTGATTTAATTTTTTTGATTCAATGTAATTACAATGGGTGTAGAATGAGCGGGCAGGGTGGTTGAAAGTAATCAATAAAAGCACCATTTTAATTATGAATCGCATTGAAGAATTCATACAAAATTAACATAAGGAAAATGTCTCGGGGCTTGTTATATTTGTGGAAAATCAGAGTAGTTTAAAATGTATGTATGTATTCAATAGCCAGTTACAATGAGGCACAGAGGTATAAAATGCTATATTTGTTATTTGCAAGTCTTTTTCAATTTTTATTTATTAAATAAAACGAAACAAAATCAATAACAATTGAGTTTATAAACCGCAATATACGTCTTGGGTTTACATCTTTAAAATGTTCAGAATAAAATATGAAACTGATTTTGTTTGATTTATTTTTCTCTACAATTATATAATTATTTGATTTTAAAAAATAGATCAAGGTATCAAGGGTTTGCTAATAGTGCGCGAAATTCAAGTCCGAAGCAAACCAAAGTAGCTATTAGAGAACAACTTTTATTTGATTGTGATTTGGTTTGTACAGACGTCAGCCTGTTATACATGGCGTATTGCCAATTCGATCTATACATAACTTCACTACACACATATGAAAATAAACATCTATGAATAAATTCTCGCAGTTCATACCTACGGGACTTTGTAAACGTTTTAAATTCCGCGTGTACTCCTGTTAACCTTGGAAGAATAAGTTACGTGTTATTAATATACAGTATTTATAGTGATTAAAACTGGCGCATCAATTTTGGATATCTTACCATCCGCCCACTGGTAGGTCAAGGCCGTGAATCGTGTTTATGGTCGATCATTATTTCAGCTTTGAAATGTATTAATTTAACATTCTTGAATAGGCGCTAAACACACGTCCAGTGGAGATGAAACACCACCAATACCCGAAGAAGAACTCGAGCAACAAAAGATCGAACATGAACGTCAAATGCAAAAAGTATGTATGCGTACATAAGTCTAAGAAATTATTACCTTTAGAGAGAAACATTGAAACAGAGTAACCAATGTAATGCGAATGCGAGTGTAACGTATACTTAATACTAAGTATATGGGGATACTTGGCCTTTTCCTATATCTGACTATTCATTTTTCTGCCTTACCTTCGGTAGAAGTTTGAAATTATTTAGAGTTGTATAAAATGATCTTATGTAAAATTTTAACCTCTTTAAGAAATAAAATAAACTTATAGTAAGATATAAGAATCGGCTATCAAATAATTTCAAACGCCTTTCCTCGTTTCGTCGAATGCGCCTGAACAATTAACTATATTAGACGAAAACGTAGGACGAAAGGCGTGTGGGAGCTAGCTCTCAGGTCAATCTGCTAGACATGTAAAATTTAAAAGCGTAAAGATTCCTTTTATGGGAGTTACTACCACGCCAATCTGAAGATCTCAAATAAAAATTGCGATTCTATTTACAAATTTTCTTTACAGTGGATAAAAAAAACTATTATCCACTGTAAAGAAGCTATTATTACATTAGTAACAGCTTCTATAACTCTGTAATAAGTATTTAATACGATTTATATTTTTAATATTTAGTCAAATTGCCGTTTTGAATAATTTCATAATATTTCGAATTGTATATAAAGGAGAAAGAATGTCAGGCGCGAGAAGCGGAAGAAGTGAGGCAATTGGACATAGAGCTTCTACATCAGCGAGCAATCGAAGCAGAGGAAGAGCAAAAGCGAGAAGTTAGTATTCTTATATTAAGAATGCCACAACTAGGCTTACTACCGTACGCTGTCTCTAGTGAGTTATGAAGTTTAAATAGTAATATTTTGATTGTTACTTCAGTGCTTGTAGTCTATTAAGTAAGTATTCTTTCGGTACATTCACAGCAGAGCCCTTTCGTAATAAAGCCCTTACCACCGTACTTGCCATAGTCGACTGACAAGGACTGTGTAGCCTGCTGTAATTTCAGAGTACAGGCGTAAAATAACTTATGTATCCCTTATGGATTTTCAGTGGTACACGTTGTAGCCAATAAATCACAAACAGTTCCGATGGACGATGATACGAACTGTATAATCATGTAATAAAAGTTTAACAACATGCCGCAAAACTTCGCGTTACTATTTTCACTTTATTAGTTCATGTATACCATATTCATTATGTTCACCATTTTTAAAGAGAAATACAAATGTAACAATAAAGTAAATTATACTTTGTAAAATATTCTAAAAATTTAAAATAACAATAGAATAAGGTCTAAACATTTTGCGTTGTATGCCCGAGTCGCCCGCGTAATTATGATAATCACAATAAGCCTAAATTAGGCATGTTACTGAGGAGTTTCTTATTCGAAAATATACAATATGTTAGAAAAATATCATTCTAATGACATTTAAGAGTTGAGCTATTATTAGTAAGGCATACTCCTCATCCAGAACGATTTGGGCGAACTATTTCAACTTCAATTCTTTATACATCACTACCTACACATATTGTTTTACCTTTATTTGTTTCATTTTAGTATAAGTAATTTTCCTATATAGAATAGTGACAAGTTATAAAGATTTTTTAGGCATTTACTGCATAAGAAATGCCCAAATATACTTCCTCACCTTTTCTTATTAAGTATGGCTATATTAAACTATAATTTAACGTCTCTAAATATTCCAATGAACTTAATTTGATTACACACATTTAATTCGTAATCGACTTTTCAGATGATCAGAGGAATGGTGCCTATTTCGGACAGCGGGTCAATTTGGCGCCCTAGCGAGGTAATGTAGCCAGCCTTCTGGGCATTTTACCATAGAAGACCTAGGCTCAGTATTTTATGTATAGTATTAAAAGGTTATAGCTATAATACAATATAAAATAACTAGATATTCATTAAGATTATTTTTATTTATTTAATTCGTTAATAAATCATATAGTATGTAATTTTTTTACCTAATACCAATTTATAAGAAGTAGCTTGGACACAAATTTTCATCCTGGTTGAATACTGTAACTTTCGCAGCTAAGTAAGTAAGTAAGTAAGTTAAGCTAAGGTTCAAAAATAATTTTGAATTACTTAAACCTAAAACCTAAATAGTTATGAAGGTCACAAGTCCTAGTTGATTGTATTGAAGTTTGTCCCTCGCCCGTGGCAATCATCTCAAATGCGAATAAGTATATCAAAGTATTATTTCAACAGAAACTAAATAAGTCAAGTATTTACCACGTGTTGTTCGTATGATGCTGATGGGCTTGAAACGGGAACAGAAACCGATGTGCCATGGTTCCATATTATGTCCAGGAACTGATGAATACTTTTCTAAAGCACGAAATGCCAAAATTTTAGTAGTATGTTATATTTGTATATATACATATAATTAATATATATACCAATAACGAACTGTTTATAAAATAATGAGTAATTGCTGTTTTTTTTACGTTAAATGTGTAGGCAACGCATGTTCTAAAAGATTTCATAGAAGCGACGAAGGTTCACTATTTTTGTTGTTTGGCTACAACGTTAATCGAAGATACCCTATGCCCCAAAAATGTTGAAAGAATCACTAACAAATTTATGTTAAAAGTATTTATTTCCGATCTATTATTTGATACTTCTTAGAATGTTTTACTTTATAGTTCCAAAGTTAGAAGAAGCATAGATATGTATAAGAATAGAATAAGTCTTTGGGAGCTAATATCCCGTCACTTATGAACTAAAACAAAAAAGTATTTATGAAACAGCATTATGATTTGATTAACGGTATGGGATGACGATGGGAAAAATTTCAACCTTCAGTTAAAAGTATGAATTACAAGCTTTTAGTGACAATTAGCATAAAAATATAAACTAGATATTATTCTTTGGTAATAATCACACATACAATCGGCAAAAGTTGAGAAAATAAATAGGAATATATTTTTAAAATTAAATAGTTATATATTAGTCCAGCTATTGTTTCTACCATGACATTATTGGCATCGTCCATTTTTATTTGTACATTTGATGAGCAATAAGGTGTTATTCTATATTTTATTGTTTTTATATTTTATTATATATTCATATCCAAAATTATAGTAGTATTTTATTAGAGTACAACATAGGTATTATATGACTAACTAATAAACTATACACATTAAAATTAAATGAGGAACTAGTACAATGAATGAAACTTAATAAAATCCAAAATTCTTGAATATAAATGATTTATATCAAATATAAAAGTAGAAAACAAAAGAAAATGGTATCTGTATAAATTATAAATTTGAGTAAAATATTATGATAAAATACATGAATATTTATCAGTAATTATACATGTGGGTAACGTAGCTTGTAGCTTTGAATACCTAGTTTAATTGATAATCCTGTCCTAATTACACCTTGTCCCGTTTCACACTTTTGTATTATTGTAAACGTTGTGTTTTTCCCCGAAAGCTTTTTACATTCTCTTTACTATTTATTTCCAAGTCAATACAACAACAATTTCCATAAATTCTCTGAGTCAGATTACATAACACTGGCGTCATGTATCAAACACTATATAATCTGAGAACAAAGTAGAAATATTATAATTTATCTACTTTGCATTCAAAGGCGAGTCCCACTTTAAACAAATATCAACAGAATTTTTAGGGTACCTAATGGGGAATACTCAATATTTCCAGAAATTTATTTTTATATCCTTGGTGCCTCTTGTCTACTCTACAACATTTAGCCTTGTCTGCAATATAAGTAGCAAGTAAAATAGATGATAACATTTTAAATTATATCGGCAGACCTAAAATTAGGCTTAAAAATAATTGGTTTTGATATTAGATCAGAATACTATCATGAATTGTAATCGAATATAATTACTAGAATATAACTTAACTAAATTTAAAAATACCTTAAAAATAGTTCCTTAACTTAATTATAATATGCTTGTCTTTAAATGTATTATGGGGACACTTCATTTGGCGTGTTGTATTCGTGTATCTGTGCTATGTTCCCAAAAATTCATGTATAAAGGTTAGAGTTATTCATTATATTTGCTTCATTTCTAACGAATAAGGCAAACAACGCAAATACCAGAATAAATTAAGTACGTCCAGTAGTTCTTTAATTCAGTCCATGTGTAATTGGCATGTTTGTGAACACCTCAAATACTTAGATAAATACAGCGATACCGCTACACGATGAAGCTAAACCAAGAAAAGTGTAACTATTGCAGATAAAACACTGAGCCTAGGTCACCGCCTTCTATTCTTCGATAAACAAAGAAGACACACTCTTTCCCTGTATCGTTTTTACTAAAAGTGTTCTCAGACTTACCTGACACCTAAACAAGTAATTTTCAAGAGAAGTTTGTCTCTTTCAACTGTTTCTTTTGGTATTCGACTGTTAGGTAATATATGAATGAATAACTTGGTTCGCGTTATGCAATCCATCATTTGAGCGATCTATTGAAACAATAAATTAAATTAATAAGTTGTACATAAACAACACATTAGCCAATTTTTTTCTTAATAAGCATATCCAAATTTAATTAAAATCCTTAAGTTCTGTAAAAAGTTTGGGTATCAGTGGGTAAAATTTATTTATTATAAAATGTCAAATAAATCATTTTTTGTAACCTATGATTTATTTTCAGAGCCATGTACATTTTATGAACATTCGGAACCCTTTATATAAATACACCCGTATCGGTCTTTATATTGCATGTCTGGATGTATGTATATTGTATAGTAATAGTAACTCCATATCGGTAATGGTTGTACTGCTACGTAAACATACTACCTATACTTAAATAATATCCAGCTATTCGTTTTATGTGAGCTTTTGTTGTTACGCAAACATTTGTATTCGAGAATTGCAATCAGTCTCGAAGCATACTTGAAAACACGAAGATGTAAAGTTAAAAGGTCACTCTGCCTGGTCGGGGCTTCATGAGTCTCTATAAACTTTTTTGTGCCGTCTCATAGATTGTGATTCACAATTGAGACATTCTAAGATATTAGCTTAAGCGTCCTGAGTTTGTGATTTAGATAGCAGTAGCGGTAGAAGAACTGCGAGGCATGAACACCTCTTGGTCTCACCATCGATTGTGCGACTTGCAGCGACAGGCCGCGAGATTACGTCATAGTCGACCGTCAATTCCGGACACCACTAAACATTACAGGGTAGTCTTCTATACTAATAGCATGAAATTTTTATTTTATTTTGCCGATCCCTTTTTTGTATCCCCGTGTTAACATTTTTGCATTTGCCGTTATTGCTGCTAATACGATATGATATATGCAAGTCCCAAACTCTAATAAGTACCTATAATAAAAAGTCATAATAATAAATTGTGTATATTGGTTTTGTTATGATTTTCAAGTGAAATATGTAAAATGTGTAGAAAATTGAAAACTGTTGTATTTTATTGCAGAGCGTCTTGAAGAAAGCTTGTAGTGCGCAGTTAGCGAAGCCACAGTCTAGTCAAAGTATCAGCGAAAGTGATGGAATATTCATCAATTTAACACGACTACGATCTTGCCGGGGTAAGAACTTTATTCTTGGTTTACAAAATATCTATGTTTACAATTACTTTTATACACTAATATTGGCAGTATAAAGCTAACGTGTTAGATTTAAATCAAAAGCGAAGAATACATAGAAAACATACTTATAATAGCTTTGCAAAAGAACACAACTATGAACAAAATGTAAACACTGCATCAAAAGAAATACAGATAGATAATAGAAATAGCAGGAAGCAATTAGCCTGCAAATGTACAGAGCACAATCTAAGTAAGTACAACTTGATGACTCGACGGGGATGTTGGGTTTATGCAGAGGAAATTCATAGACAGCCATCTTGCTCTAATTTCCTACTTAGCTTTTACTATACGATTACACTAATATTCATATTTTTTTAATTACTACAATTTACTTAATATAATATATAAAAGAATTATAGAACTGAACGCCTTCCAGCTCAGTGGGCTGAGAGCCTGTGTAATTTTACGAGTGGTCTGGATGAGAAAAGCGGTGGAACAAAACATGTGACGCAAACTTGAGCATATCTACATCCAGCAGTGAATTGCGATTGACTGACGATGGCAATACATAAGAAAAGTAGCCATATGCGAGTCGGACTTACACGTGGTGGGCTCCTCTACTAAATATAAAGGCACTTGTAAGAATCTTCAACAGTAACTATGGAGTCTTCAGTCGGACAATGTTCCATTACCTTTAAACAGTGTCATATGAAATTTCATTTTCTCTTAAACCTATCTTTATAGTTAATGGAAGTTAAGGTGCTACCTAAATTGAGTTCGCTACGAGTATCTTTACGTCTTTGAAGATATAAATTGAGAGAATTTTTTTAGGAGAAATCTGAGTTCCACGAATTAATCAAATCACGAATGTTACACAGAAGTTTGGTTTAGTTATGCATTGTAATTTCTGATTTTGTATGAAAAATTGTGTATTTCTCAACCATCGGTTGCTACGATACCATCTGTTGCTCATAGTTAGATTCGAACCATAATGGTGCTACTTCATCTGCAATAATATTAAAGGTATAAGCCGTTTCACGCAGATATGGCGATGGGCTTAACGCGTTATCTGAGTGATGTGACATTGTTAATGACGTTAAATATTGACAAATAACGTAGGTATATGTGTATACACACAATAGTAGTTTTGTGGCTAATCGTTAATGCGTTATTTTTTTAATGCTTTAAATATAACCTATTCGGCCACAGGAAAAGTTTTAACATCATCGAAGATGAAGCCGCACCATAACCGAGTATAAAATATCTTGTTCGATCCAATTTTCTTTGAATATTTTCTTTTAAACTCCAGAACTTGTTACATATTTATAAAAAAAAATAATTTATAAATAGTTAAAAAAGGCTTTATCACTACAATTTTAATCCATGAAATATTTAAAAAGAATTTCGAAGGGCATGCTCTCCGCCAATTATTACATTTAATAAAAAACACTTCTATGTGCTCTAAATTTTTTTATCCATCAGCAAAACCTCTGACGTCACAGCTAATTTATATTGTTTTCATAGTTTTACAACACCACAGTATAGCGGTACATAAAATATATTTCTAATTTCATTTACATGCACAGTGCCGTTAGTTTTTAAATGTAGATAAAGGATATAATATATATAGAGAGACGGACATAAAAAATGACGGAGATTACTTAAAACAGTAATATTTACTAGATTTCATAATAGGTTCTTCTTACTGTATCTATAATCATTAGATTTACCTTACAGAATGAAGATGATCACAGGAATAGGTTTTTCTCGATTAAAATTAGAGAGTTCTTAAAGTTCTGGTACTTAAAGCAATTTTTTTAATTTTAAGAAAACATCCCGTACCTATCTCGCTTGTCTAAAACGTTATGGCAGGTTTCACATATGTTGTGAACACATAACACATATGTCACAGGTGTCTCGATGTTTTTCTTTACCGTTAGCTCACAATACCTAATTGTAATGGAACGTACATAGACATAGGTAATATCATATTTTAACCCTTAGTGAGGAAAATGAATGGATAGAAGATACAGAAACCAGTCAGAGCTGTGCATGCATGTCGTCAGATCAAGACGGAAGTTCCTTAACTGCTAAGCGTCAATACCTGTCTGTAACCGTAGAAATTATTACAATTAAAATAACTTTATTTTATTCATAACGTACTAATTTTTTTGCCGGTCGAGACGAGTCTTTGAACAGCGATGGCTGCTGCGAGTCCGGCTGCACTGGCGGAGCTGTCGAAGGAACAGAAGTCGAAGCGGCCGGTGACGATGGGGTTGAGGATTTAGAGGCTGCCTGGCGTTCCTCCGCCAACGACGTGATTGGCCATCGACGCTTGGACCTCGTCCGTACACCCTCATGTCCCGGGTCTGCTGCCATTTCATATGCTTCTTATATCCTGTTAAGTTTACCAAGTGTAAATATAATACATTTTGATCCCTATTATTGCTGTCGAGAAAATAGTAGTGCACAAAGAAGAATACTTCTTCAACGTGTATGGTAGTGTATACTGGAATGACATTCTTGCTAGAATCGATTGACTTTTAAATTTAGATTTAAAAAAAAATAATCTACGTATTTTAGAAACTGCGACTTTCTTCATTTTATGATAAACTATCTAAAGAAATAATAAAATCTTATTCACCGTACTATAATTATAATTATATTAATCCCCGGTTATATGCTAAATCTCGACGGAGGCTTCATTATTATCATTTGTTTCAAAGACAATTCATATTTATGTCGATTAATTTTATTCATAAAATCGTTAGCTTTTTCAAATCAGTGTCAGGAATACACTGTACAATAATATTGGCTGTAAACAAAAATACACGTCATAAACGTGAGTTTCTTAACAGACGACACAGTACAACACACTTTACATTTAACAAGTAAGTTGTATTGTTGTACCTACAAGCTGGTCTAATAGAGAAATAGGGAAAGGCATTGAAAATACTATTCTTTTCAGTCTGTTTTAACTGCATACTATTTTCATTAGTATACATACATACCGATATGACACGCGAATGATACGCGGGTCATACATGGATGATGCCCGGATGCTACAGGTATGATACACTCTTGATACGTTCAAGTGGGCATAGTAGATCGTATCGTATTTTTTACCGTGGCTAATAAACGGTGTAGTAGACAGGGACCTTAATTATTAAGTCCATCTATAAAATTATGTAACACAAGACTTTAAACCACATCAGAATTAGCTTAGCCAGCCATCGAGGAGATTAGCATGCAAAGTGCTAAAGATACCTACTGCTGCACTATCGCTGTTGATTCACATATAATATACATAAACATTTACAGAATAACAGCGCGGTGGTGACGCGTATCGACAGCGCCGTATACATCTTATAAAGCAATATGAATTTTACAAAACATTTAGGCAGTTTCTACGATCAACAGTAACTTACCAACAAAACATGAAATCAATCAGAAAAGCGTATTAAATTAACCGATAAATAATGTATTATTAAGAATAATTGCAATCCTTAAAAGACTTTGTGAATAAAATTCCCAAATTATATTTTATGTAATAACCGAAATTTCTAAAGCGATTACAATAGCTCTTTTTAGAAAGTAAACTTTTTCACTAAAATAAATTGTACAGATGCTATCCTAGTGAGATCGTAAAAATACCTATTTATTTACATATTGTATTTTTTTCTAATCGATAATGGCATGATAACACAAAATACTAGTACTAAAGGTATTTCTTATGTCTAAATTACTTACAAATCATTAGAATAACAATAATTGGTATCGACACACATGTAAATCCCTAAATTAATCAAATCACGCTTTTGTTACGTGTATTATAACGGATTACTCTGGGGCCGATCTCAGAACCCCATATCACAGCAATTTCGTTTTTGGAAATTTACCAAATCAGGAGTCCAACCCGGAGCCTCTGAGTTGCAGTGGCCGGCAAAGGCTTAGCCCGCTCAACCACAGAGACGTCAATTAAGAACGAATTAAAAATAAGACGTATAAAGTCGAAATCGTGGTTGACAAACAGTAATGAATCTTAAATAAGTATCCAAGTTACTGTCCTTATATTTAGGCATATCCCATTTAATTAAAAAAGTCTTTTACTATGACAATGGCAAAATTAATGCCAGAGGTGTTGGAGCCAAAAACAACACAGATATAATAGGATACAGTTATAAAAGTCACTTCTTTTTTACATGTAATTTAAAAATGTTATACATATTTCTATTAATGAATAACAAATTCATATTAGCATCGCCATAAAGAGAGGTTACTGCTTGTTATTAGTCTTCTACAACAAAAAGATGCTGTTAAATCACAGTAACACTAGAATAACTTGTAGAATTTTATGCTCTTTTGCGAAAGAAAAAGTAAGTGAGTTATAATTTTATCGTATAAGTACAAGTCCTTTAATCTAAGATCCTTTAAACCAAACAAACTTGAAACATCTGACAAACTTTTCGCTACGCACATCTGTATACAACGAATATTTAACAAAGTTTCGAAGTTTAGATTTTGTTTATGCTTTTAACCTTATGTGATTCGTTTGTTTCTTTGT
The DNA here is from genome assembly GCA_012273795.1 of Dendrolimus punctatus. Lineage (NCBI taxonomy): Eukaryota > Metazoa > Arthropoda > Insecta > Lepidoptera > Lasiocampidae > Dendrolimus > Dendrolimus punctatus. Next base: position 11,808,792 of record CM022533.1, on the reverse strand, counting down.
CTCACATTTTCAAGAATTATACATGCATTAAAATGTACCTATATTTATGTTAATATTTTAAAAGTTTTATTATATTTCACTTAAAAATGTTTAAAATATTCGAAGTAAATTGGCATTACTTACGTTTGTTGTAATTAACAAACGACAATCACTAACGAGCACTAAAATGAATCTGTGGGCTAGATGTCCTAGGTTTGTGAGCGAACATTGCGCTCGTAAAGTCTGAGCTCAACTGAATAGTGGTCAATTTATTTCAGGTAAAATCCTGATTGACACGAGCTGTAAACTTATACATTAAATTAATTACATATATTAAAATTAATAAAGCAATTAAATATGAAGCCGTTATTTATTAGCGGCGATATTATGAACGATAATTTAGTATTTTTGTCCTAGAAACATATTAACTCCATTGGTCCGGGTTAAGTCTAGAAATAGGTCAGGTCGTTCGTTGTGAGGCGGCAGAGGACAGCGCATGTGCAGCGCAGGGTGGCCGCGGGCGGCCGCGGCTGTGCGCGCACCACCCTGCGCGCCACGTGCCCCCACCCTTGCGCCGGGAAAACGGCACTCGCCACTCACCCCCACACCCGCAATACAGTCCTCTAAGTTCGCAGTTTGGCTTCCATCGTCGCAACACGGCGCCCCTCATGCTCAGTACATACTCGTAGATACGACTAAACCTGTCCCGGTGAGTTCTGCGTGCTCCGGTACTGTAGGCTAAGTACGTTTTATCGCGCTCGTTACACAACATTCCTTCTTGTCGAGTCTGTCTGATATAGTCCAGTGCTTCAATGTTAATCAGTGTGTGAATCACCGAGTTTGTATATATTACTTACTCTATAGTGTTAGGGCATGCATGCTTGTCTATGTTACCTTACCGTCCTGGAGTAGTGCGTAACAAATGAACCCTCAGTTTCCCATCCCGGCAGTGTCCTTGGTTGGGCCGGCGGCAGGAGACGAATGAACGTTTCGTTACAGATGAGTTGTTTGTAGGGAGTTAAGATGCGGTTGGTAAGCGTAGGAGCGGAATGAGGCGCCACGAGATGCAGTGCAAGGGGGCAGAGGCTGGCGGTGGCAAAGAGGGCTCGCAGATGTCCCGAAGCGAGTCTACCATCAGCCGATGCACGCCACACACTCCACTCGGCCTCCCTGACAGCGCTAGCGTCGACTCAAACCCCATGCCTACCATATATCGGTAACTGGACTACGACAGTCGCGCAATAGGGAGAATATGTAATGATAATTACTGCGCGCTTCAAAATAACATATTCTATAACTTCACACTTTATATATAAAAATATCAATGATGTTTTAATTGAAGCTCATGTCGTGGGAAAATTAGATTGACAATAATATTACGTACGTCTTCTCCCTGAGACGAGTAATACTGAGAGCGCACTACGCAGCATCGCGCACAGCGATCGTCGCATGCGAGTAGGTATTGGAAAAAACCCATGTCTTTCTAAATTGCAACGATATTCACAAATAAATAGATGAAGCTTGTGCATATTTTATTTTAATGAAAAGTGTTGTGATGATACATTTTGCTTAAAAATACGTGGGTTTGAAAATTAAATACGAACGCTTGGCTTGCCTCATGCTGTTCATCGGGAACGTGTTGGCCGACCCGCGACGCACAGGTATGAAGTTTATTATACTGTTATGTTGTTGCTTTCGAATTTCTTTCTGACATCTACCTATTCCCTACCTTTTACCAAGCTCCTGTTATAATGGACAACACTAAACATCCGCTAAAATACAAACATGTTGTATAAACAAGTATTGTACTCCAAGTGTAATTAATTACCTACACACTTTTAGCTAGACGCAATTTTTCTCAATAAAGCATTTAGTACGTAAATTTCTGAATAGTTATATTATATTTTAGTATAGAACATGAGTCGGATTCATAGTAAGTTAAGCCACAGTCATCATGCATGGCAACATTCGCACTCGATATCCATAAATCAAGTTTATTTAATCAATAAAAATGTTGCAAATTAAATAACGACCATTATTACAACAAATTAGATTTTATTTTGTAATCAGTGCAATTTATAATCATAGTTTCAAAATAATTCATTTTCATGCTCATATTTAGAAATTAGCCTTAGCTCGGAAATTAGTGGATATTTATTGTATATTTTTTTGCTATCATATCCCCCCTCCCATACATAAACGATAGCTTAAAGTAGAAAATCAAAAGACAGTAAAATTCAAATTGCTTGTATTGCGAATATATACAATATAAGATAGGTGTTACAATTAATCCTTTAGTACATCTAACCGATAGCGGTGTGCAATATGTTATACTTAAATGATATATAGGAACTATTTAATCTAGTTTACATCATTTGAAATTGAGTATGGTGATATTATTTACTAAAGAATAATTTATTAAATATAACAAAAAAGTACGTTAGATTTGACAATAAACTTTTAGTTCTAAAAAATACATTAAAACAATAGTTTAAAATTCACCTACACTCATGAACACGTAATCATGTTACATAAGCTATTTTAAATTCAGCTCTTACTAAAGGCTGTTTGTTATCTTTTTGTTGTTTAGATGTCGGGCTCCAATAGCATCCCTTGATTGTATGGACGATTTCAGTGCGAATTCCCAACAAATGCTAGATCAAGGTAAGTGCTTTTTCACATGTATACTCAGACTAATCATATTAGAGCTTTACCTGTCTTAGTCTCAGATAAAAATAGATTTTGTCATCATATCATGGATGTACGGCTAAAATAATAGAACAAAATTTATAGTACAAATAACAATTTTTACATTATTATGGGGAGGGATTATAGGTAAAATACAATATAACTAGGTCAAATGTTCTTTATTGTATTATATAGTTTATAATGTTTTAGTTTCATAAATATGTATCTATTTTTTTTACATTTGATATTATTATGAATATTGTCGACAAGCAATACAAACTGACAATTCTACCTATTAGGGATTGTAATATTGTATGTTCTTAAAAATATTTCCACACTTTTGCGCTTTTCACTTCGTCTCTCGCTTTCTTCTGACGCATACCAGTAACACCATAAAGCATGCGTTAAAACTGTTTAAATGATAGCGTATTTCTACTGTACGCCACGTTGACTCGGAGAAATCAATTGCTAAGCTGGATCTGATTTTTACAGGATACGGTTTGGTCACAAAATAATTTATGTGTATGAGTTTACACGTGCATTCGGTTTTAAGTTCCGACAAATAACAGAAACGGGCAAAACTTGATGCCGATTTCGCGACTGTAATCAGATGCATTCACACGGAAAAATACCGAATTCCTTTCAGTGGCAAATAGCATGTACAGACGTTCACAGGAGAGTAGATTCGCTTTTTACCGAATTCCGCAAAAACCCAGGTACTGCAAGTCGGGTGGTGGGTGGACGGGGAGTGGCGATGGGGTATTTTCAAATGTAGGTGAGAGACGGAGCGTTTTACTGCAAAACACCGAATTGCATATTCACACGGTGACACACCATTTGCTTTTGTGGAAAGGAAAAACCGCTAGCCATGTGAACAGAGCATTCGGCCCTGCTGTATGGGGTAAAAATCCGATCTGGCAAAACTTGACTCCGTATGAACGTCGTCTTAATAAGTGAATTTTCCACACGTATCATTGGTCTCAATCAAGTGGTTTTTTTAATACTAAACCTTCTTAAAGATTTTCTATTTCAAGTACCTTGTTAAGAACAATAATGAGCATGATCAGTGGTATAGGTAGATATCAGTGGCCAAAAATACAACACACACACACACACATAAAACTACTTGGAATTTTTTAAATGAAAGCCGGCCCATTGTGCGGTAAATTCTCGTGCGGCACTGTGTGCAATTACGAGAAAAACATTACAATTTATAATACTTCATGAAAGTTGACCTGTGATATGGGAACATAATAGGAATTAGAAAAATAAAGTATAGAGCGACTCTTCAACAACTCTTCAATTTGATTTACTTTCGAGTAAAATCTGTCCTAACGAAGATATAGGTAAGTTTTATATGCCATTAGTTTTAAGTTTTCTTTTTCTTCACAAACAGCAGGGGAGGTGACAGTTTCACGGCATATGTCAGCTTATATGGGAAACCATACAAACATGCCTTCGGTAGTGACACCTGGATTGCGTTATAAAAATCTTGGAAAGTCTGGCCTCAGAGTTCCTAACATTGGGCTCGGTATATGGACTATGCTTAACGAAGATTGCGCTGAAGATGTTATCATGACTGCGATAGAGAACGGCATCAACCTTTTTGACCTGTCTGAAGCTCATTGCGGTTAGTCCAATATATATAACTTATCTAGTTAGTTACGAAACAAGACTTAGGCTGGTGTGCACCGACTTTTAACCGACGGTTAACCAAAAATAATCACTGTTTTTCCATACATTTTTGGCGATATTTTATTTTAACTATCGGTTAAAAGTAGGTGCACCCCAGTCTAGTCTTAATTTTATTTTTACAAATTTACAACATTTAAATTTTACAGTTTTCTTTGGTATTAAACATTCTCTTTAAGACACTGGAAGGGACTAACACCTAAAAAACAGGCTCGGCCTAGTTTAGGTGTTAGTTAACGATATCAATAAATTCGTATATTATTATTATTATTGTAGTCCGTGATTTGTACCAAGTATTAATCGTAAAGGTCAATATTGTTTTTTTTTTCTACTAACCGACTGATATGGAACAAACACTAAGGCCGATGTATATAAACATTTAACCGAAGTTTAAAATAAAATATTCGCTAAAAGCGGTATGATTAAACCACGATTACTTTATTTTAGACGCTGGTTAAATATCTATGTACACCAGCCTTTTCTTTTATTGCTGGAGTTCAGCAGATGGAAAACGTCTATGGATATTCATAACACCAATGGTGCTACTAATCTACTCCGCTACCGCTCTCTAAAGGGGGACTGGAGGCTATGTATTAGCCAAATTGAAATTGTCAAAGTCGTACCTATTAAGTAGTTACACCATTTATAACTCAAGTCCAGCCGTTGGACGAATTTTTATTCTTTTATGTTTATTGTTCTGTTTTTGGAATTGTCTTCGTCCAGAATAGGATAATAAGTGTTAAAATATGATATTCATCAATAAAAAAATTATCATATTGAAAACATCAGTTTAGCCATTCATTTGTTATATGATCTTTATACCCGGTAGGTGGCATCACTAAATAATATCTCTAACGGTGGGACCGATTTCTATGTTTTTTTTACGTCTTTTTCGAGTATATTCGAGAATTGTTTAGATTAACAATTGGTGCCGGTTGATGGCCCTGCAATCGGTTTCTAGATTTTTATTTTTTAAGGACAAGACAACGTCTGCCGGATATAACTAGTAATTAATCAATATAAATACATAAATATTTATTAATAAAAATAATTAAACTGCTTTCACTTAGCCAAAGGCGAAGCGGAACTGGGTCGAGTCCTTAAAAAACGTAATGTGAAAAGAACGAGCATCATAATTACTACGAAAATTTACTGGAGTACCAAGTAAGTAAATTACATACTTAGTAGTAACATTTATGTTGAACGTGTAACATTTCCATATAACCTGTGTTTATTGAAGATAGTGAAAAGATATTTCTTATAGCAGTCATTATGATTATTTAAGGTAATAAATTAGAAAGTATCAGGTTTTCATACTACAATAGTTACCAAACCGTTTATTAAAAGTTAATGATTTAAATCTATTAAAATTTTCTAATATTTCATTTTGAGCTTTTCACTGATTCTGGCGCTTTTTAATAACATACAACCATTGAATAATTTTATTTACATAACACATTAAATGACTATAGTTACTCATTTCCTGAATGTCCTCGTGGCAAATAGTAGTTATAATGCTTTTTTCAGTTTAGATTTTGATGCTTATAAAAGCTTATATTACTTTGGCTAAATCTAAATCCAACACATAGCATTTACATTAAAAAAATATATAAATAAAAAAAAAGGAAGAAGAAATATAAGAAATTAAATTAATATACAGGCACAGTTTAGGATCCTAATAATTTTATCTAATTTTAAAATACAAACACAATAATGACGTTTTTAATTTTTGTCTATTTTACTATAATAATAGTATATAGCATAGTAACACAATAGTCACATGAAAGACATTATTTATAACAGTTTGATCGTAAAAATATACCTTAGGACCTTAGGCTAATAAACTATACATTCTGTCAAAAAAGTATCGGGAATGGATGATTTGTTTATGGTCCCAAATTCAACTATTTGTTTTTTTTTGTTAGATTGGCATAACTGTTTTTCATTTTCGCGCGGTGTTTGAGATGCACCGGTCATTTAGGTTAAATACAGTGCGGTTTTTAGTTACATTATACAATCTAGTCTGTAAAAACATCGAACAAAGAGTTTGTCTTAAATGTTGCATAGGCAATGGAATTTCGTGTTCGGAGACTTTGAAAAGGCTTACGGTGAATCTATTTTATCAAAAACACGTACTTATGAATGATAATAAGTGGTCGAGATATGGTGGAATATAATATGCCTTGCCCTGGTAGGCCATCAACGTCTTTAACTAAACATAACATAAAAATGAAGGAAATAGTGACTGAAAATCGTCATTCAAGTTTAAGAAAAATAGACGCTAAACGTTCTTTGTCCCATGAGTTGATCCGTATCATTTTCATTTTAAATAATTACTTCGGTATGAAATAAGTTGCCGCTCGGCTAGTCTCAAAATACCTCAATTGTCTCAAAAACTTTAATCGTATGAGTCGCTAAGGACATGCTAGAACGACCCAACATTCATGAAACGCATTGTTAGTAGTGACGAGACGTGGGTTTACGAATTTAACATGCAAACTATTCAACTAGCTTCGGAGTGGCGCTTTCCAACTGAACCAAAACCGAAAAGCCACACCAAAGTCCATCAAAAGTCAAACTTTGTTTGACTAGCACGGTGTTGTGCACTGGGAATTCTTACTGGAAGGTCAAACGGTAAATAAAGTAATTTGTTAGAGCGCTTTGGGGCGTTTAAGAGAACGAAAACGAAAAAAACCAAATTACTGAAAATAATATTCTTGGATTTTGTACCACGATAATGCTTCTTCCCACAAGGTCATCATTTTGAACAAATTTTGGACCAAAAACTTAATTAATACCATCGAGCAAACCACCTTATTCCTCAGATATTGCTCCAGCTGACTTCTTTCTTTTTCCTCAACTCAAATTACCGCTTCGTAGCTTTTTCATCTGGTAGAAGACATAAAGGAGAATTCGCGACGAGATCTAAACTCAATTCCGGAAAGCGTTTAGAAAATGTTTTGATGGTTTGATTATTTATTGGCGTGAGTGTTTCTGAAGGAGCATACTTTGAAGGTGATGAAATAAATTTGAATGAATAACTAACATTTTGTGTGTGATTTTACCTTTTCCCGGTACTTTTGTGACAGTATATATACATAGAGCTAACCTTAACGGCAAATTAATAGAGCTAGCCCCGAATCGCAGTCTGGATCCCTGTAGACATTCTCGTTAAGTTTAAATGTTATTAAATATGCATTAATTATAAAAACTTTTAATGTGTCTTAAGTTAATTGTGGCTCGGTAAATTACCGATTATTAACCTTTAATCGGTTACATACTACGTAGGTTTGTGTACAAAGCTCGAACTAACTTTGCGTTAATTGTATGTTAATTATATGCACCGCTTGGTTAAATATAGTAATATTTATCTTGTAACAATGGCGAATATTAATTTTTATTCACACTAGTATATAAATACATAATAATAATAAAATGATAGATGTAGTTAGTTCCAACCGAAAAGTGCTTGTAATGGCTGCTAGTGCTAGGATTTAATGCGTTCACGAACCGAGTTAACGCTTTTGATTTTTATATTTGCTTTTTGCTGACTAGTTCCTAATGTATTCTAAACTCTCCATTCACTAGGTTTGCTCATACAAACAGGTCGGATGAAAGAGGTCTATCTCGTAAACATATTGTTGAAAGTGTTAAGGCTTCACTGACACGACTGCACGTTGATTATATCGATGTAGTTCTCTTACACAAAGTTGATCCTGTCTGTCCCATGGAGGGTGAGTCTTTTTACTTCTTTGTGGTTTATCCAAGAGGTCCTGTTTTCTTTATATTTGTACTTGAACAGCAATTTAAAACGTTTTAGAATTGGTTCGTGCTATGACCTTCGTAATTAATCAAGGATGGGTCATGTATTGGGGAACAGCACGATGGACTCCATCGGAGGTAGGATTTATAACCTGATAATTATTTCATTTTTCATATAATGTATTTAATTTTAAGTTAATGTTCTAGATAATGGACGCCTACACGAACTGCAGACAGTTTAACTGTATTACACCAATTGTGGAACAAACAGAGTATCACATGTTTTGCAGAGAAAAGCCTGAGTTATACTTACCTGAACTATATCACAAGATTGGTGTTGGTATGTCCACATTCAAACATTTCACATAATATAGATACTTTTATTAACTTAAAGCTCACTATTTTACGTGTAAACGTATATATGTAAATATATACATATTTTAACGTAAAATAGTGAGCTTTAAGTTAAAACCATTTTGCATTTTGAGCAATATTTTCTTTTTAAAACTACGCGGATAAAGTATAATGTGTACACATTTTCTCAATTGTCCTATTAATCTTTTTTTTACTTATAATATTTAAGGTATGATAGTTTGGTCGGCCATAACTACCGGAAAGGGACTAGGACGTGAAGAAATCACAGGCTTATTTGCCAAATCCCGTTTCAATAGAAAGTACAGTACTTTTAGCTGGTGCGAAGAGGACCTTGCTGTACCAGAAGTGAGATGCAAATTATTATTTAATACTAATATTCTATTTATATTTTGTATATTATCTCTAAAATTCCTAAAATATAGTTTACAATAATTATTGTTCGTAGTACAGATTTTTATTCTTTAACAATTTTTTATGAATAAAGGTGCCGATCTCCGGCAGCAAAGAACAAGTAACGGGTGAAGAACAAAGAACTTATGGTGATAAACTTCGTGATCTCGCCAACTTAGCGAATTCGCTGAGTAAGTTTATTTTAAGAGTGACATTATTTATTTTCATGTCGTAGATAGACCACTTTTTATTTATTAATATGCCATATTACAGAACATTTACCATTTCTCATAAAACAACCACAAGAGTTCTCCCATCTGTGATTAAATATATATTGTTGTCCTATTAATTTTGCTGCCTAGTGTAGTAACTTTTTATGTGTAACCTGTCTATTTACAGATTGTTCAATGAGCCAGTTGGCTGTTGCGTGGTGTCTCAAGAACGAATCCGTAAATTGTCTTCTCTTGGGCGCTACCAGCGTTGAGCAATTTAAAGAGAATATTCATGCATTGCAGGTAAGCAATACTTTTTATTGCCTGAATGAAGCAAACAGGTAGATAGCCTAAGTGATGGGAAGTATTTACTGTCGCCTATTTGCATTTACAGCACATGGAGTGTTGTTGCCTGTTTATAAACAGAAATACAAAAAAAACCAAATAGTTACTGTAAATTAAAAAATTAAGACATATCATGGTGATGGTTGAAATTTTAAATTTGTAACCAGATTGTGCCGCAGCTGACGCCATCAGTGATGGTGGAAATTGAGCACCTTCTGTCAAACAAACCTCAACGGCCTCCAATGGTATCAACATTGGCAATGAGAAATCAACAGAACAACAACACTGTGAGGGTGGATATGACGTAAGTAATGTTCTTTTATACCAAACTGTCATCCTTTAGAAATAAGTTCCAAATTTGGTTAGTCCAAGTAAATATTAACTGGTGATTACATTTTATGGTAATGCCCGGTTCCTATATCTTACTAACCGTTTATTTCCTTATTACCCTCTTTTATTTAAAATGAGGTAATTAATACAAGTGATGTCACATTTCTATGAATGAAATCTGAATGAATAAATGAATAATATTTTGAAAACGAAAAATATAACCATTTGAAAAACTGATATCATATTTAATTAGCCTTATTTATTTAGAAGTGTTATTCCACTTTCCATTCGATATAATCATAAAACGTCGATAACAATTAAAAATATTGTCAAAATATTTCATTAGTATAACTTGTTATACACCTCGGTACTTTTCGTTCGCCTTAACACTACTTTGTCTTATCTTATATATAAAATTCTCGTGTCACAGTGTTAGTTACCAAACTCCTCCGAAACGAATTTAGGTGTTCTTTTTGTTGTTGTATGTGTTGAAGTTTGTCCCGGAATGGTTTAAATAAACGATTGGACCCAGTAGGTGGCGACGGTGGCGATAGTCCTCCTCAACGCTGGGCCTGATTTTGATGAAATTTTTTGTTTGTTGAAGTGGATTTGAGTATAGTTTAGATTAACATTTGATCCCGGTAGATGACGCTGGAATCGGGTTCTAGATTTTTATTTTTTAAAGGCAGGACATCGTCTGCCAGGTACAGCTAGTTTGTTATATAAAATAAACAAATGTGTATAGTGGTGCTACAACATCTGGTACGGGTTCACCCAAGCCTGAGGAGAACGCAGTAGAAGGCGAGACCTCGACCCCCGGCAAGGAGTCAGGTCGGTTTTGTGAGATTCAGTGACCGTGGTGGCGCGGAAGCACTGACACTGCTTCCAAATCTAGTAAGTCAAAGGTGAGTTGAAGACCGTTAGCCTTTTATCAAAAGCTTGAGAAATATTTAAATATGCTTCAGCTATTTTTTATATTTATATTTGAGTGTTAGGAAGGTAATAATAAAATGGTCATAAAAACTGCTGGACCGATCTGATACTCGGTATTTATATATATATATATATATATATATATATATATATATATATATATATATATATATATATATATATATATATATATATTATTGCCGAGGATAAGCATACGATAGTTATTTTCCTGAAAAATTTGTCTCTCAGTTTACGTAAAAAAATACTGGACCGATTTGGCTGAAATTATATAATACTGAGGGTGGACAAGGAATACTTCTCATCCCAGAGAAAGGGATAGATTTGTGTAAAAGTTATCCCAGCAAGTAGGAATGTTTTTTTTTGTGATTTGTCATTTTGATCGTTTTTGTCATTTTAGCCGATTTGGTAATTTTGATAATTTAGTATATTTGGTCATTTCGCTAGTTTACAGATAGATAGATAAATAAAACTGGAACTGGTTGAAATAGAGTATGAAAGTTTGTATGGGGGACCGACCATTTCTCAAGAATATATCGCGGGCTTCAAGCCAGAGGGGCGTATAAAAAAATGCGTTTTTTTTTATTTCGTCTATCATTTATATTTTATCGATACACCACCTCTGTTTTTTTCTTAATAGTAGGTTAATTTAAAAAAGAGCTTTTCACGTAATCAAGGAAGTACTTTTGCAAATTTTCAGTTATAGAGATACATTGAAAAAAAACTTATTGAAAATTTTGTATCTCCTGAAAAGTTGGCTTATACGCCCCTCTGGCTTGAAGCCCGCGATATGTATTAACGCCTGCTCTTTAAACAAGAGATGCGTACTAATAATAGTATTAATATTTATATATATTAGAACATGTAACTACTATTAGTATATATATAGTAAACTTTAAAATTCCAGGAATCGCTTAAAGAAACAAAACCTAAATTTTTCTTAAACAACGCTGGAGAAGTCATTAAACGAACAGGTATGTAACTATTTGTATAAACAATCCTTAATAATAAAAGTACACACACTTTTTGAAAAGTTTTTGGCGGGACTAAAAGGAGAAATTGTGCTGTGCAGTTTTATTTTCTAAAAATGTAAAATTACTCTAAAGTGAACAATAGTTGTAGGATATTGATAGTTTTTGAGTAGTAATTATTTTGCGTTTTTGTGAGAAATGTGAACTGTATAGTCAAATGTGGCCTTTTGATTTGTCACAAGAACTCCGTTGAATGGATTGAGTTGATAACCTACAGTTCAGCTGAGCAATACATGGGCTTAAGAAAATGAAGAAACTATATCGTAATGTAAGATCTAGCTTAAAGGCCTAGCTGCCAATCCATAAACCTAAATAAATAAATAACACTTTTTGAAATATTAACATAGGTGGTTAATGCTGACACTATTCTCCGATTCGTACAGAACAAGACGGCGTCTCTAGGGACGTAGTCGTATCAGTATCTTCGCTGAAAGGTAAACAACCAGCCAGTGGTGGTAGTAAAGTAAAGAAATCCAAGTCCGACACAGCACGGCCAAGATCGGCGTCACTACAGCGCTCATCTTCAGGACAACTATCGATCATTAGGGATCGAAGACGTTCTAGGCTGGATCTCGCTTCACCGGCTGATCTGTGAACATCCGAATCTTGTAACAAATGGTCCGTAATTAGTAGAATGTATAAATAAACCGAAAACTTACGTATAATAAAAAAACAAAATTTATAAATACTAAATTGGAATCATACTTACATGTCATAAAATAAAGTTTTCGGTAGATATATAAGTTTACTCAACAGGTATATGGTAGTTTGTCTTGAAATTATATACATATGTATTCAGTCAAACTTACTGTTCATGTTATATAACTTTAAATTAGTAAATTTATTTGTTATAAAATACAAATCAAAATTGTATGTGAAATATTGTTATTGTGTCTTACATGAGAAAATTTATTTAGCCAAAGGAAAGTGATTTCAATGAATCTGTGATGTTAAAGCATAGCTGGTAGCGATTCTGATCGCAAGTTTTTAAGTTAAAACTTGAGTAAAGAACTGTATGTAGTGTAGCAGTTTCCTCTTGATATTTGTAAGGTAAGTGTAGGATTGCTTGTTACTTGTGGTCACAAGTAGCACGTGTAGAAGCTTTGTTACAATTGGCAAAAATGTTCTTACTAGAGAATTAATACAATATAGAGTTTCAAATGACCGGGTAAAATAAGCTAGTGGTGCCAGAGTTAATACTGATAAACAACGCGCATATACTGTGCACTCATTTCTAGTCATTATAATAACGAATTTAAAATAAGCGCATTAAAGTAGTTTGGCAAACAAAGAAGTGATTATCTTGATAACAGAATTCAAATATTATAATTATTAAAAGAAAAGTTGTCAAATGTTTTAAGTACATTTTACACAATCAATTTACAACTCTTATAACATCTTTTTCTTAACCTACATCTCTGCCGACTATCTAATATTTATATACATATAATGTATTGTTCAAGTATTATCCCCGCAAATTGCTAATGCGCTGGAACCTTGTCAATTAACATTAACGTGACGTCATCCGCAACTAAAATGTACGCGTACTCGCCTGCCAGTGATGCTAACGGTACTGATTGTTCGGCTACGGTTACGTCACCAAAATGGCGGCCAGGCGCAATAGCAATTTGCGGGGATAATACTTAGGTAATTTTTCAAGAGTTATTATTTTTTCCTGAATATTACAATGAATTTAAGAATATCTAATATGGTAGATAGTTGTAGAATTCCTGAACAGGAATTATTAGTGAAGATATATATCATTGTTGTCTGTTCATAATGATTAGATTTTAAAGATTCCTTTGAACGTACTAGATTGGAGTAGATAGTATTAATTATTATTGAGTTTTCTTAATCCCTAATCTCGCTTACACTAAATATGCATTTTCCTAATAAACATCTGGCTTAAACATATTGATTAGTTTAGTATTTTAGGTAATTTAAAGATATATCCTCCTCTACACATATATTTAGGCTTTGAAAGGCTTCATGTGGTATGTAGGTTCAGGTTCCTCCTGTCAGTATTCTCGATTTTTATCATGTATGTATTGTTTATTTTTATATAATTGCTAACCTTTTTTATCTATTTGTTCCAATTATTTTTTAATTTGGTTGGGGTATATTACATTTCAGTTCTAAGATTTTTAAAAGTATGTAATGTACGTATAACTTTGAATAATGCTTTTTTAATCTTCTAGATATACGTTGCACAAGCATGTATTTTGAGTTTATATATCTTTTCATTTTTCATCAGTGATAAAGATAAGTAAATGGTATATTTTTCATTTATTATATTGAAATAAAAGTGTATGTTCGTGTCTTTAATGTAATTCCTAAAGTTAAGGGAAAAATAAATGTGTACATTTGTGTTCAAATGAACTTAGCTTAGTATTATGTTATAGTAATTTTTAGTTCACACCTCGCGATATAAGAGTTTTTTTTTAAAGGAGTTATTGTATATTTTATTGTTTGTATGCACCAATATAACAGTACAAATTAAGGTAACAATTCCTGTCACTAATTTCAGCCTAGCAATATTTTATTGTCATCGTAACTATTTCACGTCTAACGCTTTTGCTCAATTTGAAAACTACGAGGTCACTCAGTGAATTTATTAATTATAATATTATAAATACCTGGCGTTTACAGTTGTGTCTTAATCTACTTTTAAATTAAAACATTTATAAAAAAGATGTTATATAAAAGTTTTCTTATGTTAATAAAGGTATACATATCAAACGGATAAGATAGAGTGAGATCATATGTTTAAACTCATATAAATTATACTTTATCATTATTAGTACAATCTTTACTACTTAAATATAAAAAGATAATTCTACTTATCTGGCGCCTTTCTCAAGAATGCTTCATTTAGCATTATAAAAAAAAACTTGTTTTATAAGAAGCTAATAATGAAGAAGTAATAATTGTACAGTTGCTAGTTTTTTAATTTTTGTTACCGTAGAGATGATACTACATTATAAGTTTTACCCAAAGCAATTGCTAGGCTTCTTGTCAACATACCCGTTGATTAATCAATTGTTCTTATTAGGTAGTGAAACTTTAAAGTAACTATATATAAAATTTATTATATGAATTGGATAAATTAAATATACTTAGCAAAGTTGTTACATAAAATGTTTATAAAATTATATGTGTCCAATTGGATTGAAAGCAATCGAGGAACCTCAAACAAAGATTATAATTATGCCATAGCTACAACGTACTAATTACCTTAATGTAATATTTCTAAAAAATAACTCATAAAATATGCATATCCCATATTTAATAGTTTCCTAGTATTAAATCAACTGATAGACATTATACATCAGATTTATTTTTAAATAATGCTAATATATGTATGCTAGTGAATATTATTGCGTAGATAGTTAAGTAATTGATGTTTTAAAAGTAAATAACAACAGTATAATGTACAATATAAGTGTTAATATCTCTGCCCAAAACATCAGGAGATAAATATCTAAATTGTAGATATTTGGCTGCACTACTAATTTCTGTATAATATACCTGACATAATCAGAGAAAAGTGTATGTCAATGGAGTTATTTATTCAATGTTGAAATTTTATTATAGTATATTTTACGCATGTGATTAGGTGTTAAAATAAATTTTAAATATAGGTTTAAAATATTAATTCGGAGTCCTGTACCTGGTAAAAGTAAAGTAACCAAATCTCGTTTGAAAAATATTAAATGCCATTCTAATTGCCGGCATACTTTATTTTATAAACATAGGTTCTTATAGACTGTATGTACCTAATTTTAATATAGTGGTAATTTACTACGTATTGAGGAAATTAATGTAGACTTGTTCACTAGAAATTGTGGTACAATCATATAAATGTCGCTAACTTCACCTCATATGTAGAAAATTAAATTAACTATCTTGCTCTCATTTTATTCTTTGAATGTTTAAGCCAGAAATATAAGTAATGCAAAATAAAAAGTAGAATATATATTGGTGTATTTATTTCTCCTACGAATAGTTTCACCCGCAAAAATCATTTTACTACACTAATTTTCGAAATAAAAAGTATGCTATCTCCCTTGTCAAAGTAAACATTTATAATATTTTAGTTTTCGGTCAATTTAACTTAGATATAAAAAAATAAATCAATAATTTATTAAAATTAATAATATAACAAATAAATTATTAATTATTATATATAAATAATCAATAATTAGGTAAATTTTGAATGCGCACCTCAAGGGAAAAGTAAAATGTTTCCACATTTATTCCCTTTATCACTAGAATATAATTACCAAATTTACTGAAAATCGGTTTATTCTCAGGGGCGTGAAAAAAGTTCACACAAATATACAAATAAAATAAGTGATTTTGTTCATATTTTAGAATGCATGTTACTTAAAACTTATATTAGATATTTGTTCTAAGGTTCAGAAACACTGGCGCTTACTGTGAGGGATATTTGGCCGGTATAATATTTGTATTATCACAGGACAACAAACATACTAATGTATGTCTTGTAAATGGCAAGTATGTGTGCTGTGCTGACGCGAGTAAGTAGTCAATTACATAGCCTCATCCCTCCAATAGGTTTGCCCGAGATCCTTCCAAGGATAAATATAGTATACCGTTCCTGCTGCAAGTTCCGCTCAGTAAATGCCTATTGTGTACCGAGATAGAATTTAAGTGCCACAGTGGACGGACGCGCGATTTCACTGCGCTCGTCGGTCAAATCTCACGACAATATGACTATCGTATATTTCGACTGGCTTGACTATCTGGTATTCGGGAGCATGCTGCTCCTTTCGGCGCTAATTGGGGTATACTTCGCGTTCTTCGCCTCTAAGAAGCAAAACACCACATCGGAGTACCTCATGGGTGGGAAGGCTATGGGCATGTTTCCAATATCCATGTCTTTAATTGCAAGGTACCTAATATACGTTTTCTTAAAATTTAGAACAGCTTCGTGCGAAAATTATTAAAAATAAAATAAAATTACCATTTCAGTTATATTTCTGGTATATCCTTGCTTGGTTTACCTGCCGAAATGTACACATATGGAACACAGCTATGGACTATAGTATTTTCAGAATGGACAGTCTCTTTAACAATTGCACTTGTTTACTTGCCTGTTTTCTATAATTTGCAAATTACATCTACTTATGAGGTAAATATAATAATTTTCCATTTATTTGATATTCTCAAATCACGGTTTTATTTTTGCATGCGAGTATTATCATAAGCAAATTGGATCGTTTTTGGGGTGCCGATATTTAATAGTAAAACACAAAACTTATGGTCTTATTCCTTGGTCTATGTCTGTTTGTTAAGGAACTACTGTGGATAGTGATGTAAAATACTTTATAAGTTTCGTTTGCGCAGAGATATGTATTGCAAAAATATTTAATAACAACTATAATCAGATACCAAATAAAAGGGTTCTATAATAATATTTAAGATATGTTATTTGTACATAATTAATTAATCAATTGATCTTCTATTAAATAAATATGATGGAAGATAATTCATTTATCCTTTTTGCTATTTTAATTTTTGAATTGAAACTTCTATATAGACAGAACAAATCCTAATACAGTATTAGGATTTTTTCTGTCATGAAAAAGCGTTATGGCCGCGTGTAGGTACTACATAATTTTTGAGTAGACGTGGTGAGAGGCCGCATAATTTTAGAGTATACTATGGATGTGTATTTTGGTTCCGGATCGATATCAGATTTTTTGTTTGATAAAATATAATAAAATACGTTAAAATAAAAAAAAATTCATTACAATGTACCTAACCAAACCAAATCATACTTTGCAGTAAACTTGCAAAAAATCGAAATGTGTGCTGGGACACATATGTGTTGAAACGCAGGATCCATCTATGGGTTCTTCGCGCCTGTGCCATCAGAACGACGACATTCGGTTACTTTCGCCTGCATCTACAACCTGCCGCGTATGACTGCTTAGACAGACCAGCACTTAGCAGAAAAACTTTATTAATTTGAAAAATTAATACATTCGTATGTTTCCGTGTATGAGCCTGACTCGCACACGACCACTTACTATCATTAGTGGGTTTAATCAATATCTATATTTATTACTGTATTATGATGTAAGCGCTTGTCATTTATAGAATAGAATAGAATATACTTTATTGTACTATAGAAATTATGAAATAATATACAAGAACAGCTTAGAATTAGGTACAAATGGCGGTCTTATCGCTGACAGCGATCTCTTCCAGACAACCTTGTGATGGAGAGAGAAATATGGCACAAAGCTAGGGTAGGGTTTGCTGCACAATATTTTAAGTGTTACATATTGTATATATTAATAATTTTTATAATTACACATATGGATTGATATACACATGATTAAATATATAAAGCATAGTAAATATTATAAATATAAGCATATATATATATATATATATATACACATATATTACGTCTATTAAAAGCAATACATGTTATATAATAATTCAATAAAATATAGCATAAAGATACGTATTATAATGTTATTATATATACAGTTATTCATCGTCAAATGTGTTTCCTTAGAATCAGGAAAATAATATAACTTTACTTCCATTTGTGCACGCTAATTTCAATTGTTTTGATATATCTATGGTCCATTTACCAGAAATTACTTATTATAAATTCACGCTACAACCCAATTGTGCGAATCAAAAACCATAAAAGGCAAACTGTCTTCGACTAGTATGCCAAGTGAAAACAACGATGTTACCTGCATTAGTGTGGCGACGGTATAAAATGGTACAACAGCTAGTACTTAATATACTGGAGGATATATAAATTTCTTACTATACAGTCTATTTGAACAGTATTGTAGTCTCCATTGTTTAAGATAATTTTTGGTCTCTTTCTTCTTAAATATTATTTAATCGAAGTATTAATTTACAGTATTTAAGACTCAGATTTAATCAAAATGTGAGATTATTGGGATCTATCATATTTATCATCAAGATGTTGCTGTATATACCAATAGTCATCTACGTCCCTGCATTAGCTTTCAGTCAAGGTAATATTAATTATTATTTTACGAAAGCACACCATAAATGGAATATGTATTATATTTGTATAAACCAAACCATTGCAGCCGTAACAATATTTATGTGTTTTGCAGTGACTGGCATCAACTTGCATTTAATAACACCTATAGTTTGTATAGTTTGCATATTCTATACAACTCTAGTGAGTACCTTTTTTCATAGTAACTATCTGTAACCTTTATTGACCTTGTTAGATTTCCCGCTGCTATTTATAGATTGAAATCTAGAATAATCTTCAATCTAGGTCATCTGGGTAAGCTAAAGTATAACGGTTTTGATCTAGTTTTCTTAGAGATACAATTCATCCGTTCTATTGTAGTTATTGTACAACACAAAGCGTTCAATTTGTATTTCTTCTGCAAACGAAATAAATGTACATATATTTCGTATGTCCTTGTTTCTCTAATATTAGATGACTCTTAAGAATTATTTAGTAAGGAAATCCCAACCCATAAACGTTCCACTACTCAGCTCGAGTTTCCCGTTTCCAAAGAACGGACTATGTACTCGTAAAGCTTGAATTAAGCTGATTAGCATGTAGCATTATATATATATATATATATATATATATATATATATATATGTAAATCGGGTCCCCACGCGGCCCAAACTCGAAGGGCGCGGGTTCGATCTTGGCCTGACTGCAAGCACCGCTTAGTCAGTTTTCTGATCTAATGTGCATATTGTTACAATTACCACGTGCTAACAACGGCGAAGGAAAACATCGTGATGCAACCTGCACATCGAGATAACCGATCTGTGGAACCTGCCAAGCCGCCTTGGACAAGCGTGGCCGGTATACTGTCCGTTCCCCCAATAATGGGAGGCCCGAGCCCAGCAGTGGGGCATTTATGGGCTGATATTATTTTTATATATACATCGATAGCTGCGATGTGCTTGTTGTTCTTGTGTTTCTTAAGTTTTCCTTCGCTATAACCGCGTGCTAGTATACTTATTTTCTCCGATCAGTAACAAAACTAGATCTGCATCTGCAGATCTATCTACCCCATATCATTGTGTACAATGAAAAAAATTCAAACCTTAGTTATGAATATACCGGGCAGGCGAAATTGGCTATGAAACCCTAAAAACAAAAAACACAATCGTGGTATACAAAAAAATGTGATCGGCCCCAGAGTGGTCCGTTGTATATTACCCATAACACGAGCGTAACTTGCTTAATTTGGGGATATGCAGTGTGTGTGTATGTCTGCCGATTATTATTATTATTAATTATTAACGGTCTTATTCATATTAAGATATATGAGTATAATATGAATAGGACCGAAACAATTTATATATGAAACTAGCTGTCTCGGCAGACGTCGTCCTGCCCGGTAAAAAATAGGGGTTGATCGTAGAGGGTTGAAAATTTAGGGTTGTATGTATCTTTTAATGCTGTATCATAAAAAAATAGAAATTAAAAATTTTGTATAAAAAATAAATAAAAAAATTTAGGGGTGGACTACCCCTAGCATTTAGGGGGATGAAAAATAGATGTTGGCCGATTCTAAGACCTACCCAATATGTATACAAAATTTCATGAGAATCGGTCAAGCCGTTTCGGAGGAGTATGGCAACGAAAACTGTGACACGAGAATTTTATATATTAGACAAAAAATCTAAACCAAAGAATACTATTATAATTCTCACTTGAATCATGTTTTAACAAAAGAGGCACTGCTTTATGATAAATAAGTATAATATGTATGATCATATTATTACTTATAATCTGTACAACATACATAAAACAAATCCATATTTAAAACCAATAGAAATATAATTTTGCATTCACTATACATCATCTTAAAGTCTCCTTATTATTTTATTGTGTACAATTTTTCATAAGTATCAAATAAAAGATCATTTTCAGGGTGGTCTTAAAGCTGTTGTGTGGACCGATACTTTACAAACAGTACTTATGTATTTTGGCGTTATATTCGTATTAGTGTACGGTACTTGGAGACTTGGTGGCGTCAATGTTGTACTAGATATAAACAAAAGAGGAGATCGCCTTGAATTTTTCAAGTAAGTATTTGGGTATTACAGTGACAGCTAGAATATCTTATACACATACGACTTGGTCAGCGTTTAACAATAGGCCGACAAATAATATAATGCTTAAAATGCGACATCAGAACACATTTATAAATATGTTAAACATATTTCAGACATTTTCTGAAAAGGCTTACCTGATAACCGGATTTCATATATTTTCGGCAAACATTTCCAATATACCTAACTGTTACATGGTTAGTTTGCATTACCTTTACGGTTTTAGGTACGTACGTATCTCTCAGGGTAAAATACGAGGTTTTACCGGGATTACTCTCAAAGTTGCAAATATGTTTATAATTATCGAAGAAGGAATAACTCCGCAAAAATCGAACTCTGAAAAACACATAAATCCTATATAACGTCAAAAGCTATTCCTGCCTCGCTTTTTAGCGTAAATTTTTTCAAAACATATAAATCAGTCAAAATTAAAAAAAAAACCTAACCAAAATTACATGGTTTAACCAAATTTATTCAACTTAGTTAAATAGCGTAGAACTGAAACGATCCGACGACACTCAATGAGACTGCATGACTCAATTTATAGTTTACATGAATCACTTTGATTGCCTCATCCAAATTGAAGACTTCTGTCTTTGTGCTAATATTACACTTTTCACTTCTGTGAACAGTGTACTATCTGCACTAGGACGAAATTCAACGACATTGAATGCCGGAACTTCATGTCAATAGATCACTTTCGTTGCTTCATTCAAATTGAAAGACACAAGCGAACCATGCAATATCAGGATTATTAAGCCTTTCAATTTTTGACTGATTCAGTCTAATCATTTTTTTACTGAGCAAATGTGAGTCATTTCTTCCATATAATGATTAAAATAGGTTTTCCATTTTAGTTTATTTTATTTGTTGTTAAACTCAATTATTACTTTTTTCCTCCTTATTATCTTCCCTGTTAATTTTTTTATTGAAAAAACCAACAGCGCATACTAAAATAATACAAACAAACAAAAAAGTTTCTATTAAATGAATTAAATTTGAGAAACAATAAATATATACGTAAGTTAATAAGTGAAAGCAATATATACATACTCATATAAATACACATATACATATACAATAACAAATACCTTTTTTTAAGAAAATCGCGCTGACGGAAGAGTACGATATGTAGCACACTTATAGTTTATATAGAGAAGAAACGACGAATGCTATTATTTTAAATTATGCATTAGAAATACATTACATCAATAACAAAATCACACACATTAACACGTATTTGACACACACACGCATATGCAATATGCATATATACTCTTTTGTTTATTGTTGCCTTGGCGAAACCTGTGATTTTAGAAGTATAGTCTTTGACATATTATTATGGTCTATTTTTGACCATGGGCGAGTACTAGTACAAGTAAAAGCACTAAATTTACAATATCATTTAAATATAAAAATATATTGATATTAATTAAACATATTACTTACACATATTCCTATTTTTTATATCATGTTATTATATGTCTTTAGTTTATTAATGTAATCATCTACATATATATCTCTATTTCTCCAACATTCTTTTTAAATATTATCGGCCCACTGGCGATATTGGATTCTCTAAAATATTATTATATATTATATCTCCTTATTTTAGCATGGATGTTGATCCTACGATACGTCATACATTTTGGTCAACAGTGTTTGGTAATTACTTTAGTTGGTTGGCCTCATGTTCTGTGAATCAGGCTATGGTCCAACGCTGCCTTGCCCTGTCCTCTCTGAAGCGAGCCAGAATGTAAGTACAGTATCAAAATACAAAGCATGTCAAATAGTCACTATTACAATCATAGTTGAGGACAATAAATAATTCTACAGATACAAATATGCCATAAGTCTTCATATTATATGTAATTCTCAGTGATAACTCTTAATATCGTTTTTTTTATATTTTTCATTGCATGAATTCAGCAGACAGTCAGACGGTCCACCTAATCGCCGATGGATATTTGTAACACCAAAGATGATACCAATACCATAATACCATCGATCTAAGCATAAAGAAGTTTCTGTTTTAGAACCATTTTCATAATGGCAGCTGGCATTTTCACTATTGTTTCGTTGTGCTGTTATACTGGGTTGGTGATATATGCCACATTTGCGGATTGTGACCCTTTGACAACAGAAGCCATTAAAAAGAGCGATCAACTGCTCCCATATTTTTTGATGACTATTACTGGGTCTATTCCTGCTTTGCCTGGAATTTTTATGAGTGGAGTCTTCAGTGCTGCGTTAAGGTATTGATACTTATATGTAATTATTAAAGTAACTTTTTTGTTTCTTTATTTATATGCGGGGAACATAATTGTTTGATTCGGTATTTGGATCGCTGAAAGTACCGATCTCATTTGAATTAGGGGCAAACTCAATTCTTATTTTTATTTATGCGGAGCGGATTGTTTGACATATGATCATTTCTTTATGAAGCCGGTTGGGTGATTCATTTCGACTAATGCACGTCCACACACGGCTAGAGTCGTAACACGTATTCTTGCCGATGCCCGCAACAACGTTCTGTCGTGGCTTGCTCAATCACCAGACCTCAATCCAATTGAATACGCATGAGATATGCTTCAAAGAAGACCTCTGCCGAGTATGGATACTGTACATACTCCCACAATAAATTTTTGACTTGTTGAATGAGCTGATTTGAAGCATGCCAAATTGCTGTGATTTTGCGATTATCATTACAATAAATTATTTTTGCCTTTTCATTGCCATTTAATTGACGACTTAACTTAGGTTCATTTTCCACAACTTGCAAATATTTTAATTTGTCTTAATTTTTACAAAATATAGGGATAAGTTCCTAAATTAGACATAAGAGTTAAATTAAGAAGCCAGCCTGGAAGACTAGATTTGGTAAATATTACTTGGATATTTTTTTAATGGTTAAAATGTACTTGATCCCTAGAGACTTTTGATGTGCCTATTTATCCCTAAAAAAGATAGTTTCCACGAAATAGGCATTCAGAATGTATGCAAGTGGACTGGACTTACCGGAGGCAGTATGGTTGGATATACTAATTATGTTCCCTACACAACTAATCAGTTTTCATCAATTGTGACCACATTAACGCAGGCAACTCCCTAGTAATTTATCTACTATATCACGAGTTAAAAGGCTGCCACAGATACTGGAGGTCCTAATTTAGTTTTTCCGACTCCATAAATCCATCGCAACATATTCATGTCCATGACACATAACTCATGCCTGTCGCTAAAGTACAAGCCACACTTTACTACAACACAAATTAAATCTACACTGCTCTGTGAAACGTTTCTTATTATAACATACCTATTGTTCATTTTCAGTTCCATGTCAACTGGACTTAATTCCATGTGCGGTGTAATTTTCGAAGATTTAATTCGTCCAGCTTATAACAAACCGATTTCTGAAAAAACTGCAAGCTTTATTATGAAAATTATCGTCGTTGTTATCGGTTAGTATTAATATATATCGTCTTTAAATAGTATAAAACGAAGTCGCTTTTTGCGTCTGTATATCCAACGCCAACTAAATCACCCAACGGATTTTAAGCGGTTTCCACCATTGGTTTGAAAATTTTTCACTCAAGGTTTCAGTATCTATAAGTAAAATATAGCTACTTTATAGGGTTTAAACCGCAGCGCGGGTTTAATATTATTCCATATTTACATGTATGTAATTATTGCTAAATAAACAAAATACAATTTGTTTTAGAATTCGTAGCATTACATGAACAATTTCCAATTTCGTTTTATATCGGAAGATATATTTTATTATATTAAAATTACTATACAAAATTGAAGGGACTCAACTCAACTGATAAGCGATCACGATGGCCCGATCAACTTAGAGGATAGGACACCAATTTTCATAAAATTAATTTAGAAATCTCTTGGAGGTTTTATAAGTATATATTTTTACATATTTATTGCAATTCGTAATATTGCTATACATTTTAAAAAATCACAATTTTGCCTATATATACTACCTAATATAATTATTTATTATTATACTACAAAGTTTTCAAGTCTGCTCAGTTTTCAATTTAATTCGTCAATCACGTAACGTCAAGCGGTGCTGTCGTAATAGATCTTACGAAAATAATTACACAAACAATATGGTCCACTTTTAGTACTTAACTATTGCTTTAATGTTTTGTGTAGAAAAGTATTGTTCAACTTTTTCTCTTTTTATAACACAGAAACAGATGCCTTAGATATGTTCCAAGAATTTTCTTTAAATTAAACAAACATTTTGAAATTTCCTTTTACCTAAAACTTGTTGTTGGTCTTGGTCTGTTGACAAATAGACTTGCGCAGTTTCTTCAGGAAATATATACTATGGCTTCTTTTCCTTGTATTGTACGGAAATTTTTGCTTTGTTGGAAGTTTTCTCTGTTTATTCTTTGTTTTCGTAACTCAGTCGTGTTTAGGTATACTGAATCCTCATCTTTACTTAGTTAATAACGTAGTCGCTTGTTACGTCTGTCATATCCTCTAACTCCTCCTAAACCACGTAACGGATTTTTAGTAGGTTAGTAGTTTAGGTTAAGAGTTTTAGTCGCTTTTTTTTAGTAGGAATCCTTTATACCGCACGTTTCCGTGAGCTTAAATTATATCTAACTATTCATAGCGTAATAATATTTCATAAAATTGTTTTGACAGGTTAGGTACTGTCTCACCCATTACGTTGATGATTCTTCATCCTAATCAATATTGTAAATGCGATTGTGAGTTAGTTTGCTCGTGGCTTTTTTGTATACACGTTGTGAAGAGTATAGAATAACACAGAGTACTTTTAATCCAGAAAAAAATACTGTTCACAAGGTATTGGCGAATATAGCCGAAAGGATGGTGTTGCAATCGCTGTTTATTCGCGCCACTGTTGCGATTCACTTAAAAATACATTGTCGTGGCTCCGACAATGACAGCGACAATTTTGATGTGTTTCCTTCGTTCGTTAGTTCCAAATTCAAAATGGTAGATGGCGCTACTACGGTTATATGTGATTTGGTACTTTGGATTAAAAATTAAGCGTGACATATCTAAGAATTATAACATACACATGACATCATGACATACATATTCCTGATTAATATGCCGTCGGCCAATGGCTGGTATTATATAAGTTAAGTTCGAACCAGATGACAAAATTAATGTAGCACACAAAGCAACATACAAAGTTGCATGAAAGAACCTTAATAATATAAGTACCTATATACTCGTAACCTTATATACAAATTTAAGTTACATGAAAGACCAGTAATAATTAACGGAGGAGTCAGCGACCTTATTCCTCTATCCATCATCGAAAGTATGCTCACTTTCAGAAGCGTAGAAAGCCATAAGCAGTGCAGATTGCTTATTAAGCACGCGTACTTGCTCGCGCGTCTATCATTCGCTTAGATTCAAATGATAAGTTAACTTTCAGTTTCATTCATTTCAAATATGTAATGAATTAGATTTGCTGTTTAATTATCCAAACAACCACGTGCCGCGTAATTTTAAAGCACAATCTTTAAAATAAATAAAATACAAAATACTAATAACTAATGAAATACAAAAAATAATTCTAGTACCAAAAGTAAAAGAGTGATAAATATAATATTTTCTTAAGTTTTCGCGACTTGTACACATAATAAAACTACGTTTTAACGGTTTTAAGCGCGGTAATTTATTTTATTTAGGTTTATCCGACGGCAACTGAAAAGCGGCCGAAACGTCGGATAAACGTAAATAAAATAAATTACCGCGCTTAAAACCGTTAAAACGTAATTTTATTAAGTGATAAATAATTAAACATATATGATAAAGCTACGTTTTAACGGTTTTAAGAGCCGTAGTTTCACAATACTCATTGACACTTGACATCTTTATCTTCCGTGATCACGGCTACTGAAAAGTGGTCGAAACATCGGAATAATAAAAATCAGATAAGTGCTTAAAACCGTTAAAAAGTAGTTTTATTATGTATACTAGTCGCGAAAACTTATGTAAATATTGTAGTCAATGATAAACTTGAAATTCTCTCCTTTTATGTTACGAATTTTAAATTAAATTCAAAAGCAGTTTTGCAGATCCCAATTTTTCTATTATTTTATTTACGTGATATAAGCAAATAATGAATAAAGTGAACCTTTACCACTTCTACAGAATCCTAGAAATTTGTGGACTGCCACGCACTTGGCAAAGTTATTAAATGAATCATACTTTCAGGGGCAACGTGTGTGGCTTTAGTATTTTTAGTAGAGCACATGGGAGCTCTTATACAGGCTGGGAAAAGTTTGGCCGGAATAACAGCAGGCAGTCTCCTGGGCTTGTTTTCAATGGGTCTCTTTTTGCCATGGATAAATTCTACCGTTAAGTATTTATAATTATTGTTTCTAAATATTTTATTTGCCTTACTTTAAACAATATTTTTGCTATGTGATCAATGCGATGTTTCCTTCTTTACATTTCATTCGTATTATGTAATATTAATATTATTGATATTTGCTTTTAACCCGTTGGGTTAATAGGGAGCATTGGTGGGAGGTATAACATCAACAATGCTGGTAGGCTGGATATCATTAGGAACCCAAGCCGCAATGATGCGAGGTGATATTGTAATAATTCCTAAGCCTATATCTGTATCTGGTTGCCCTGAAAATGTTACATTGCCTACAACTACCCTGCCACCGCATGACACAGTTGAATTTGATAGGTAAGTTTGTGTAAAATTATTTTATTTATTTCATTAAATATAAAAAAACTATTCTATTAATTTAAAGTGTATATGTACCAATGCTCAAGTTTAATGTAATTAACTATATTATAGTGCTATGAGTTATATTTAGCTGTATAATATAATCCGTAAATGTAATAATCACATAATTATATTCGTAGACAGAGAAACTAATGCTATCTGTGTACGGTACGTTGAAAAAAATATTTTTCAATATTCCGGTGCAAATTTTAGTTTTTTTCAATAGTAGATAGATAGAATTGATAGTTTGAGTATATTCATTTACTTATAAAGTCAGGCCCTGTACATGTGTACATCCCACTGCTGGGCTCCATTTTTATGTAATGGAAACATCGAGCATTTTGATGCACAGGTTTCCTAACTACACATCTTTACATATAGTTCAGAAAAACCACTTAAATGGTGCATGCTTCACAGCAGGGATTTTTTCATTAGAATGAGACCCCTAAACCACTATGACTTTCATTAAGGAAAATTGATATTATGTTTTATAATCATTTCAAGACAACAAGCAGTAATGCTTGTATGACTGACTATTTGTTTCATGAGATTTTCTTGGGTCCCGTTATAGAATTTTTCATACTGATGTTTCTACTTAAGGAAATATGAAAAGTCTTGATTTCAAGTGGAATATTTATATTATTTTTCCTTTACAAATATGGTCGATAAATCATTTTAATTATGCATGTTTTATATGTACATATAATTATGTATTTATTATATACCTAAAGCTATAAATTCTTGTCTTGAGATATATTCAAAATCTCGCTTGATAACAATTGATTTTCATATCTGGATATACATTGGTGTAAGATAGATCTAAGCATCGCTCATAGCATCTAGTTAGCAGATAGCGCCTACACAACTGGCCATATCTCAGAAACTGTATGAATGTATTACGAATTACGTGGCAACTTAAGTTTTACGTTGTTAAAATAGAATTTGTGTCACTGTTGTATTTTTAGTAACGGAACAATTACCTCTTTCTAACAGATCAGGAACGTTCTTCCTGTACAGGCTAAGCTACTTGTATTACACGCTCGTCGGAATGATGGTGTGCATTATCGTCGGTATTATTACATCATATTTCTCGCAACCCAACGACCCCGCAATGGTAATATTATATCTAAACAATTTGTCTCGACTATGCATTACTTTTATATTATATTTTTTATTTCGTATTTTTTATAGGGTTTTTAAGGCTTTCTCAAATACTAGATACAAGTTATCTATTAATAGAATGATAGCGTATTGAATACAAATTGATAAATATTTTAATTGAAAATCGTTCAAAACCAAAATAGTTCTATTCCTGTGCAATAGTATTGGTCATATTTTCATATTAAAACTCTGATTGATTTCCTACTTTCATATAGGTACTGAAAAGATACTACAACAAACGATAAAATTGAACACTTACTTTACATTGAAATTAATTTTATATTCTCTTTCAAAGGCTTATAATACGCTTAAAAGTATTGTAAGATACTTAACAGAATCATCGGCAAAAAGGTGATAAGTATTTTTTTTTAATAATATTCCATTTCATACTTTAAAAGTTACAAAGTGAAATATGCTTTTAAAAATTAAAAAAATTATCCCCTATCTATTAATTTAAGAAACGAGTAGTCAAGGAATGTCATTATAATTTTCCAGGATTCCCCCGACCAATAACAATATAATATTATCACATAAATAGAATAATCAGACACACATTTAAGTTTCCTCAAAAAGACCTATTGCAAAATATGAAACAATGTTAATTTTTTCCTTGCCAAAATCAGGCAAATGACCCACCCTGATGAAAAGTAATAACCATCGTCTATGAACGCTTGCAACACTAGGCGTTGCCTACGCGTTGCACGTCTCGAGGAAATTTTTAGTCGACGTTTTTAAATGCCCCACATGCATCATACCGTAGAGCAAAGGAAAATACCTTAGAAGACGTTACTGTACTCGAAATACATATATAATAAATATATTTCATAATGTAACACGTGATAGAGAAGTGTTGCCACCAAATCAACAGTTTCTTACAACATTTCCAGTTATACAGACAGTAGAATATGCAAAACGTAGTCTTACCGTAAGCTGAGCGATTCTAAACCATATGTTTGCTTTTGTGGTTAGGTCCATCGCGATCTCCTGACGCCGATAATCCATCGATGGCTACCGCTGCAGCACCCGCACTGCCGCCGGCCACGGCTGACACAGCACGACATCGAACTACACGCGAGGGAACTCGAAGAGCTACGGGCTCATGCTTCCTACACTGTAAAGCCATACTAATACAATATCACTTTAATCAGGGCCGTTATTACCCGGGGATGCAAGGGGTGCGTGGCATCCGGGCGCAAGGACCTAGTTTAACCAATCACCATATACCTACATGGCATACGTACTGTGCATAATCTAAACCGACCATGCCGGTCTAGCTAAGTGTAAGTAGCGCCAAACAAACAAAATAGTAAAATGTATAGGAAAGATAATCGTTATGCTAAGACTTACTACATTTTCTATTTTATTCGTTTAGAGATAATGCCACTTAGCTAGGCCTCTACCATGTCATTAAAATTTTGAGCCAACTTAAAACCCAGAAATTAAACCGATATTTGAATATGTACTAACTTTATTATAAGTTTATGTTTTATTGTACACTTTTCCAGACTGATTTTCCCACTCTACCCTCGAAATACGGTTAAGATAATATTTTCTTAAGTTTTCGCGACTTGTACACATAATAAAACTACGTTTTAACGGTTTTAAGCGCGGTAATTTATTTTATTTAGGTTTATCCGACGTTTCAAATGTCATCTTTGTCTTCCGTGACCACGGCAACTGAAAAGCGGCCGAAACGTCGGATAAACCTAAATAAAATAAATTACCGCGCTTAAAACCGTTAAAACGTAGTTTTATTATACGGTTAAGATGTTCTTGATCATAATAAGCACTAAATTAAGCCTCATTAAGTTCTTTCCAGGTGTATATATTTATCACACAGCACTCCCTGCCTTTCTCTCCTCAGTCTATTAAGTACTGTGTACATGACCGGTAATATAGTGAGAGTATGTTCTGTGGCTCCAGACTGCCCTCGGCGAATTTAGGCACACTCCTGGATGACACATTACATACATTCAGGATTGCTGCGTGCGATTCGTCTGGGTGCAGACGTCGTAGTTCCACGTCATTGGTGGTATGGAGATAGAGTAGATAGGTTGGGTTATCATGGCTTGTCATGTGTAAAATGTTCCGGTAGAACGTCACGGCACTCTGTAAACAACGACATTATCCGTCGGTCTCTTGTCACCGCCGGGTTACCAGCTGTTCTCGAAACCGAATCGACGATGGCAAGTGACGACCTGACGGAATGTCGTTGGTATCTTGGAAGTTGAAGCGTCCCTTAGTTTAGGTCTCAACGTGTGTCGATACTTTACCAGCATTCCATCTCCCAGACGTGATTGCCAGAAGTGTTGTTATACATCAAGATTCCCTGATAAGCAGGAAATATGCGTCCATTGATAATGGAGACGTATTTGTGGCTTTCGAGGTTGGCCGTGGAGACGTGAGGCTTATCAACTCTATAGAGACCTCTCACTGGTATTGAAAGAAGTCACGCGCGACCAAAAGGCTGGCCTTTATTTTGATCATTAGCATTGCCATACAGTGTGAAAATGCTGCCAGCATTTTGGGAGCGGCCCCCACCGACAGTGACACAAAAGTTTTTTTCTTTTTAGTTATCTATATGATATTAGTTTTATTTTTAGATATTTTATATAATATCTAGATATTAGTACTAATGTAAATAGATAACAAATAAATTGTATCAAAAATAGTCAATTTGTCAATTTATCATTGGTATATAGCATATTTTACTGCATCAAACTTATATTCCTTTGTGTTTCAGGCAGTCGATGGCAGTCAATGCGAACTTTTGAAGACTAACAACTATACTTGAATATCTGAAATCTGAAAAGATTTAATAACATGCATTTGTAATTTGTATATTTTGTTATACCATAATTGAATAAAGGACATTTTAATTTTCTATATTACTTTAACACAAATAAAAAAAATTGTTATAGATTATATAGAATTTAATCGTGAAACGATGTCAACTAGCAACTATTGTAATCTATTTTTAGTTCACAATTCCATAACGGAAACCAAAAGGGTTCCTTAGAGACGATATACGTCAAAGGTTTTTGTCATTTGACTACGGAACCTTAAAAACACTTAATCAGAGAAACCCATAATACAAAAGATGTAGTTCAAACCAATTTTGTCAATTTTTCTTTTGAATAGCAATATCTCAATATTTATTCACCTAAATTAAAATTCTCAGAATGTCTTAGCCGCTTTTGTACGCTGAAAAAATCACAACTTTATTACGTATGGACGCCCCGTTAAAAAGACATATGTTAATGTAGAGGCATATATTTTCATGACAAATTTTATATATTACGGACACTCAGAACTCCTCAATTTGATGTTAATTACTTATTTAATTAGTCAAAGACAGGTAGACAATGGCGTTTTTGCCAAAACGGCTGCGGACACTTAAAAATAATTAAATTAGTCAAGGCTGAAGGTAGTTGTGATAGCGAAGTATGAGGACCACATTAAATACATTATCTTAAGCTTAGAAAAGCTTGCAGAATTTATGATTCTGGATGTTGCCTGAAACTTTATTAGGCCATTTATTTTTAAACCTCCCCTTTAAATATTAAAAGCCATCAGTAATCAAGTATGCTTTGGAGCTATTTTAATATTTCTTATAATTACAATATTCAGTTCTCGGGGGCTCCGGAATGACTTTCGCCTTCGAATTTCGTCAGACTGTCCCTCTATCCTTATATATCACTCACTCATTTTTCTCGGAAACTGCGACGATCGGACATAAAGTGCTTTTTTGCAAAAATGGCCAAGGAAAAGTATTGGTAAATTAAATAACAATCTATTTCATATATTTAATTGTACTTAAATTACATTTGCTGATATATTTTATGTATGTATTTACAATTATATTGAATTCAGAATGATAAAGTAGACATTTGAGAAATAACAACAGGCACTCCAATGATTTCTAGAAATGCTAAATGATTTTAAAAGTCATCTATTTTAATAAGTAACACTGTACTGCTGACTGCCCAATTATTTTTTTGACAAGTTTTATTTCTATCATTCTGGTGGATTAAAACTGATTCGGTTATTACAGATTGGGGATAATATGAAACATTATTATGCACACGTTTAAAATGAGGTACTAATAACAAACTTCTTAATGAATATTTATGTACTGTTTCTATTAAATTACACTGGCTCACTATGGTTTGGAGATTTAAAATTAAAATTACAAACTAAACATAATAAAATTACAAATTATGATAGACCCTACTGCTACAAAAACAATTATTATTTGGTAGGTTTTTGTGGGCTTAACAAAGTCTTAATAGTACAATGTAATGAGGTTCGTACCTTATCCTATTTGAATATGTTAAGCCAGCACATGGTTACTACCACACACATGAACAACCTTAAAATACATTTTTGAAGAAGATTCACAAACTCCCCTTTTGCACTTTTTCTTGTTATGACTATATATTTATGTCCCGTCACTGGCTTAAGATCTGAGTTCCGTCCTCTTGCAAGTACGTACGTTGACAGGAAAGAATACATTAAGCTCGATCAGTGTGGCGAGCACCAAGAACATCGCATACATAGCTAGACATGCCCGCCCCACTGCGGCGTCCAGCTTAAACTTGTTAAACCAAAACGTCAAATAAAGCAGAAGCAGTGTTGATAACAACGATATAGCCGAGTACTCCAATCCCATCGAATTAATCTTCACCTGTTGATAGTAATTTTATTTAATTAATTTTGCAAGCTTTAAGTACAAAAAAATAAACATCGCATTGCATTTAATCTAATAAAAACATTATCAACATTCGCGCGGCTTACAACTTAACAATTAATCCATTCGCATTTTTGTGAAAATATTATTATGGAAGCGAGCTTTAAATATTCTAACCCAGTAATTTCCTGGCTCAGCTGGAGTGAGCGACGCCTTAATCAGCCAAGGCAATCCAAGACATAATAAAATGTCAAATGTGTTTGAACCTATCGAGTTGCTAATTCCCATTGATCCGTGTCCTAAAAACAAAGAGATAGCATTATAGGTATTAATACTTTTTTGTTGTTATTAATAAATCAAACAAAACTAAATAAGAGTTCTACAGAGGTTATTACCTTGTTTTGCTACAATGACACTGGACACTGCTTCTGGTACCGATGTACCTGCTGCGAGAAATGTGATTCCCATTACAGAGTCAGGTATCATCAAAGTATCCCCTGGAATATAAAACAAAAGATTGTAATGCTCTTTGAATTATTAGAACTTTTAGATAATCATTATTAACTCACCTATAATAGTTATCATCCAAGCAACTATATACGACAGCGATCCTATCCATACTATGCACATTATAAATGTCAATGGAAACCAATTTTTAAAACGAGGTTTTTCACAATCTGGTATTGTAAACAGAAATACCAAATGTATTGGCCACGTAACAATCCATGTGGTCTGAAAAATTGACTATAATCACTATAGATATCAAAATCAGAAGCTATTAAGGCTCCGTCTTATGATATTGAAATATACCTTTGTAAACCAACTTCTTCCAGATGGCCAACGCCAAAGTGAATGTTCATACTCATCTATTGGTTCTTTAACGGATTCTTCATTTGCTGTAATGCATTTTATATCTTTTTCTCCTGTGTGCGCAGTGTCCACACCATCATTAACTCTGCATTCAATTTCTATGTTAGTAGTTTTCGAATGTTCTGTGTCGCTAATAGGAGAATTCGCAGATGTTGGATCTACCTGAACGATCTTTTCATTGATATTGGTGTTATGCGATAAAGAAGTTTTAACATTTCCGTTATGTTGATGGTGGTCCATGGCCAAGTCGTTTATATTGCAAGATTCCGATGGTTTAGATTCTTTTACCTCTGCAATCACAGAATACAAAGTTGTTAATTGATTTGTTTCCATAATTTTATTTATACTTACACACATTAAACATATTATATTCATGACACTTTTACTACCTTCATATAGTTGAAAGAAAAACATAAGAAATCTTTAATATAGAGATCGCAAAAGTTATTTCTCACCATTTTCAGGACCGATACTGTTGTCTTGGTCTTGGTCCTTATTTTTCAACATATGGGATACGCACTTCATACTTCCTGAAATAATATTAACATAATAATGACGAGAAATCACTATGCAAGTCTCAAAAGCCGTGTTATATTATTCTAAGACATCAAATATTAAAAAAACTGTATACCATTCAAGATAATATTGTCACAAAGAACTCATTATATTCATAATTAGGATATACTCGCGACGTCATCCACGCTTGACTTGAAATTCCCGCGGGCAATACAATACATATAAAAAAGTACATCGAGTTCTTCATCATTAATATAGATAGAATATTATACTATCCATTTTTGTTTTAATGGCTTCAATGTACAAACACGGCATGTTTAGAATTTTATAATATTATAGCAATGCTTGCATAACTTCATTAGTTTTTGCATAACGACTATGTATTGCTTAATAGATTGGAACGACGAGACTAAAAAGACGGAATTGTAGGTTCCATCTTTTTGGTTGATTCGTCAAACCCATGGAAACGACGTCATTATCGTCATAAAAACCTAAAACCTACCTATCCTAAATATTGACCCGGGGAATAAGCTATCTCTGTGATGAGTTTCATGTAAATCCGATCAGCGCTTACTGTTCACGTGATGGTCTAATAAACAAAATCCTAAAAGTTGTATTTTCTAGATGCTGGTTCGAATAAGTACCCTGGCTTTCTTATCTTTTTTGAATGAATTGTACTCTACTTATATTAATAAAAACCAGCAAATGGACATGGTCGAAAAAATTATGTTTCAGCTCACATTATTATTTCCTGTGAAAGAAGTCTTGAAAAATAACTTGAAGATATTTACGTTAGTAATAATGACTTTATTTTATTTGGTCATTAGGCTTTTAAACTGCTATTGTCAAATGAGATAAACACTAACTACCATGATCCTCGTTACTACAAAGCTGTAGGTACTTGGAAACAATGTAGTTTTTTAACATTTACTACAAGTATATATATTTCTATATATACTTATATAGCAATCTTTACATTGAATTTGTAATGATGAATGTTCTGTGATGTTTTACGTATAGCTTATGGATTTCGTTAAACCAGGAATTAAAAAATATATAATATTCTGCGTTGTATAAGAACTTACCTTTGGCAAAGTTTTGAATCGATTTGTCATAGTACATTATGCAAATATAAACTCCGTATAGAAGGACGAGAAAAAATGCTTCGTACCATTGTACATATTCATCATGCATAATACAAATTAATATAGAGACCGTGATTCCGTAAGCCAAACAATCTCTAGTCAGAGGCCACCAGTCCAGAGGTACAACCTAAAAAAGTAAAATCCTTTACGATCACTCTTCTTTCTATTTTAATATTTAGTTACTTATATGTACTACTTTATAGTCTGTATTTCCAAAAAATTAATTGAAATTTTAAGGTTCCACAATCAAGGGGTACATCAATATATGGGGGTTAGAACAAATGTCTGACTCGTAACTTTATCCTGTATATTTCAGGTCCAAATAATTAATCAATATTCTATTAATTGAGGATAATAACTTGAACTATATACATATGTGTTTCTTAATATCAGACACAATCAAACGCGTGAAGATGAAAAGAAACACTTGAATATTTCTTTTGTTTAGTCCGAGAATATGAATAGAGGATAGAAACAATAGGAAGGAATTGAATTAAGAAAAACTGAGACCATTCCAGCTCCGATGCCACAACAAGCCGCCACTGCAAGGATATTAAAGACGGCGGAGCCCACGATTGTTCCGACGCCGATGTCCCCCTCGGTTATAAACGTCCCAATCACGTTTACAAACAACTCGGGTGCTGACGTCGCTGCTGCCATGAACGTAGCCCCAGCCACGTCATTGGTCATATTGAGAGCTGGAAAAGTTTAATTGTAAATGTACACTCTTTTTATCTTTATTTATAACATGATCGCAAGCAATAGTTATTATAACATACTGAAAATATAAGATATAATGATTTTTTCAATTCAATATCTATTTATATATATTTATGACCGGTTCCTGCATCTTACTTTCTTTTTATCGGTTGAATTTTGATATTACATATATGGACTTTATGTCAAATTTTAGCTGATAATAAGGCAAATGAAGGATCAATAAGATATAGGAACCGGCCATTAAACAAGTGAAGAATTGATCATCTCAAAATCTCTTATAAAAATCTTATCTTATCTTATAAATTTTTTATTTCGATTGAATATACAAATTCTAAACATGCCGGGTCTGCACATTGGAGCTATTTAAAAAAAAATATTATTTTAACGTCTTGTCTGTTTATCGGTAAGTCTTTTTTAGTTACAAAAATACAAAAAATACTAGGCCAATTTCGATGCTGTATTCACTGCTCGAGTGCTAATTCTGAAACTTAATATTTGCGCTACTTTTTAACCCAGGAATCCCGGGGGATTTTTTCTGGGAATTATTTAAAATCAACAGATATTAAAAAAAAAGATTTTTAATGCGATTTTTTTCACTGATCGATAGCAAGTTTGATGTATTAAAATGTGTGAATTTTTTTCAGGAATCCCGCGGGAATCTTTCAGGGAGCGGTTTGAAGTTTTTCGGGTGTATAAAAATTAACTTATTCCGGCACAGTTTCCATTAGAACTATAGATAGCTTACATTCTATTTTAAATGCTGCTGAATTTTAAATCTAGCGTGAAGGAAGTCGCCGGCATATCCTAGTCCGCCATCATGTTTAATATAAGTTTTTGTCCCTTAATTTGTCCACGTTAAACAAGTTAATATAAAAAATAAGGCTGTATCAGCAATAAACAAAACTGAACTCAAAAACTGCAAATTAAATTACATTGCGAACTATGTAAACCGCATTAAATTCAGTCCAATATCTTCGTAGCTGAGAAATCCCATAAAATTTAAAAAAAATCCGATTTATTCAGGCATAAGTATACATTATTATTAATATTAAAACATATATATAGAATAATAATTTTACACTTCCAATTAGTTGTAAGGTTAATTACGTTAATTATTATCCAAGAAAAGTCAAATACAAAATCAATTCTCTCGTTCCAGGATATTAGTAATATGGTATTAAATCTAACATGAGCTTAGTATGACTGAAAACCGCAATAGTGTTTATATGTGCGTTCAAAATAAACAGAAAAATATATATAAAAATGATTTAGATAGACCATATAGTCTATTTCGAGGCTTTTGTTTCTCTAGTCTGCTGGTCGTACCTGTAGGTACTGTTATTAAAAATTGATAAAACTATGTCGAAAACTTTCCAATCCTTGATAATCTATCGATTGTCTTCATTAGGATTACGCACCTACGTTGTATTAATATGACTTTAATTCCTTTGTAGCAAAAAACATTCACCACGTTGTTTCCTAATTGTTACATGTTCAAGCGAAAAAGAATATCGTAACTTAAGGTCACCGATGTATTAAATGAACCAAATTTAATTTGTCTCAAAATAGCGAAGCGAATTGCAATAATCTAATCCTAGGTACACGATAGACACTGTTTTATAATATTCATCAACAAGGTTAAACTATTTTTTGTGGGATTTTTATTTAATTAAAACCACGCACGTCTGACTCTCAAAAGGAATTGTTTAAAATCTCATATAGACTGTATTCACGCAATATTTCTAATTCACCACAAATAATAAAAAACATAGAAAACAAATAATAAAAAGTGAGTGGCAAGAAATGTACACACACATTTACAAAATCTATCATCAACAATGACAATATAACAAGAGCGGTCAGTACGACCGAGTCAGAGAGATAAGAAGAGAATAAGATGGTTGGTAATGTTGATTTGTAACACGAATGGGTATAAAGTAAGATATCATATGTTGTCACTCCTATTGTTCGACCTTCGGGCCTCCCCTTCTAAATGAATAGTATACCTATATGTATTTAGGACAGGAACTGCTTAAGTGATGCATGCTCCTCAGGCCAGGACACGAACGCAGATAATTGGAATGAGACGTCTCTAGATGCAAAGCTACCATGACTTGACGATATGGCGGGTAGAAATGAGAAAAACTATGAAGATAAGAAATGCAAATAGAACGAAGCGAAATATGTAAATACAAATAGAAACGATATAAATTTTAATTGATTTAATTAATAACCATCAAAAAGTTACCGTGGCATATTCTATCGACTGCGGGAACGAAAAACTTATCACAAACAACTGCTAATGCAATGAACAGGTAGAGGGATATCAAGGCGTGTAACACGATGGCTCCATGCTGGCGCTCGAGCTCTGTAAACAGGCCGGCTGGAAAGTCATCAATGGCCGGCGGGGTGCAGTTTTTGGGGTATCCATCTGAAATTGAAATATTTAGATTATAACATACCTTATTATTTATATAGAAACTGATGAACTATGTGTCTGATTATGTATTGTGATGGATTCCTAATGGTGATCTGTAACATTTCACTGCAGAAATCATCTTGCTCGACATATATTATTGAAATTTAATTTATATCTAAACTGTCTGTAGGGTTTCGATCATCGCCATTCTACCGTTAAATTGTTCTTACTTTTTTATTCACTTCATGCATTCTTCGCACCCTTTATTGAGTGAGAAACCATAAGATTTCATTTTAGACTTCAGTAAAAGTAAAAAAGAAAAATTAATATCTCGTACCAGTCGATGTCTGTATGTATGCCTGCCTGTATGACAATTTATTGTCTTAGAAACTACTAATTCTAGAAGTACAAATTTTAGCACACATATGAAAGTTTATGAAACCCTCTTACAAAGTGTTTTAATAAAATTGTCAAAAACTTATCTATATCGCTCTAAGTAAGTCAATTTTACGTACCTATATTTTTATACAATAACGTTCATATTTTCACCCCGTAGCTACCGAACGGATCACCATGAAATATTGCACACATGTTAGGAGTACAATAAAGGACACAGGATAAAAATAAATTAGTAATATTGACAAAATCTACAATAACGCGAACGAAGCCACGGGTAAAAATTAGGAGGTTCATAAATATGTTTTTATAGTTGCTAGCTTGCAATCGTGATTCAGGAGTAGGTTATTTTAAATCGTGAATGTAATGATTCGCAGTACCCTACAACATAAAATATCTATATTTCAATTTGTACGTTACTGCTTTAACCATCCTATATAATTATAATAATTAGAACAGGTAGGAACCATTTCCTTCAGCAACAAAAACTATTGATAACTCAAAACATGAAGTTTTAAATTACAAAATACATTAAGAATAGGTTCATTGATATACAGGCGTAAATCACGCAAGTGATGCAACTACGTGTATGTGTAAACCATTTAAACATTGTTGAACATGCGCTAGTTCATTCACAGGAGTATTTCCTCGTTGAATTCGATATAGTAAAAAGAAATATTACACACTGTTTGTTATATTATACACTTGTAGGATCGATATAAGTAATTGAATTTCAAAAAATCGCTACTCATTTTTATGTTGCATATTATTCATATCAATACGAGATGACTAACATAAAGGATTGGGTACCACTGTGGCTCAATTGGGACCTTGAAATCTTAGTCCGTGTTCATTACTAAATGTCAAATACTCCTCAGAATTCACGGCTTATATGTGTGTTTACTTCTGCTATTTCCAAATCATTAGTAATACATGTATATTAGTATGCAGACAATTATCCGGGCCAGCAAAACGAGCCTATCGTATACTATAGCTATATATTTATGTATAGCCTATTCTATCCCGCAATCTATGCATTTTTGTGGTACACCTTATAGAGAAGCTATCACACTTTCGGATTTGGACTTTGACATAGTAATTTAAATTTATTTGTAGATATTTTTGTTCTTTATCATAAAAATATTATTTTATACACATTAAAACAAATAAAAGATATAACAATTTTTATTATTAAGAATTTTATTGTATGAAGTACTTTGTTTGGATATAAAAATTAATGAAAACATTTTGCCGTACGAAGTATTTACAGCTCATATTAAGAATCCATTATAAAGAATAGTTTTTTAAACTATCTTAAATATTATTACTAGGTAGAATTATATTACACGAATGCAATTATATAATGAAAATCGCAAACGACGCAAATATAGAACCATAGTAAGGGATTACATATTTGTGCCCCTTGGAGTTGAAACTTTAAGTCCGTGGGGACCATCAGCAAAGGGTTTCTTCAATAAAATTTTAAAAAACTCTTTGATACTATTCTTGATCAGAAGGCTGGTTCGTATTTCGCACAACGAATCAGAATTGCCATACAGCGTGGCAATGCAGCCAGCCTCTGGCAGCGATTTTATTTAGTTTTATTTTCAAAATAAATGTTCTAATGAAGGTTTGCGCTGATTAGGTAATGCAACGTCATGAACTTTTATCAATTGATAAATAAACTATATTTCGATTATGGATGAAAATATTCCAAAGAAAAAAGGCTTCGAAACATTAGACAAGATTAGTGTACCGATAGTTATAAGGATTAGGCAATAAAATACATTTTAATTAAAAACACGTTTATACTACAAATGATCTGAAAGAGCATTAGAACGTCTTTAATGACTGGGAAGATAGTGTGTTGAAAAATTCAGCAAGATAAAAAATATATTATAAAATCTTTTATTTCACACCGACTCTTATGTAAAAAATAATCATGTTTTGCTAAGTTGATTATATTTGAAGTTGGTATTGATTTATGATAAAATATTTTTCAAACATTCGCTTCTTGTAGCAATATAGCGGATATAGCAGTTTTAAATTATCGGCAGGGATACAATGGGACATTTTAGTTCGGATCCTATACACCTATACCTTAGTAAATAAAGGAAAATACATTTACAAATTTTACCATACCAAGAATCAAACTCGGATCCTCTACGTTTCTATACAATTGGTGGGCAAAAACTTAACCCAAAAGCTACAAATACCATACGAGGTTAGGCTAGGCATAGGCTCGTTTAAAAAGTATTATTTATAACTTTTTTAATTAGCCTATAAACGTAGTATAACTGTTATAAATAAGATGTAGGTGTATAAATACAGTCATATATGTGATATTTTCAACAACAAAAAAAATTCTTCAATTAGGGGTTAGCGGCTTTCGCGGCTAGCGTTAAGCCGACGAAAAATCTTAATCATGTTGAAGAACGTACGTAGAACTTATCCAACATAATTATACAAAAAACAGGGTAAAGGAAGGAGGCAATTTTTATATAAATATAATACAAACCGCGTAAGTAAAAGAATTTGGAAAAGGAGAGCCTCAGAGAAGGAACTGGAAAGAGTAATGATAATTATTTTATATTTATGTACAAATTTATTTATTATTTATTAAATGAAAATAAATAAATATTTAAGTCAGTAAAACAATCTTAATATCATTTTTTACAATAAACTTACCCAATAGGAAATAAATAATGATTATTTGATGGTAAAGGGATTTGAATAGAAAAAGGTAAAGGAACGAGAAGCTGTCTGAGTTCTTGGAAAAGTTGTGAGTGATACTTTGCGCAGTACATAAAAATGTGATCCACATCTTCCACCTCACCACATAAGTAGCTGTTAACTATTCTAAAGTTAGGTAAGTGGGCAGGCGTACAGGCAGAACCAATTCTCATTGGAGTTAAAATACAAGATATCCTTTTACCCAATGTCAACTTGGAGAACCAAGGTTTTAAAGGTATTTCGGTTGGAACTGACTTATGAAATCTGCCTTTATTAATACTGAAAACAGACCACACCTTACTCTACGAACTATGCATGGGTACATTTTAGGCTGCGAGGTCAAGAGCGTAAATTTTATAATAATCTTTATCGCCACATTCAGTACCAAGCTTATCAGCTCTCTTATTTCCTTGAATGGCCTTGTGACCTGGTATCCACGCAAAGATACGCACCACGCAACATAATAACCCTTTCTATACATTTTTAACCAACTTCTAAGTTTCTATAGTTAACGGATTAACAAGTTTAGTTTTAAATAGATATTTAATTAAAGATTGAAGGGGAATTCATCGAGTCTTTTTTTATATTTTATCGCTATATAGAAACCTAAATATTCATCAGTTAAAACTGAGCTTTCAGGAGGGGATTTGACCATTTGAACTAAACCGTACTGTGAGTGATGTATCCCAAACATCGCTATACCATCTATGGAACATTTGTACACATCACTAAAAATACTCTGCCGCTTTTGTATTCAGAATTCAAAACAGAATTGAAAGCATGAGTTTCAAAAGTTTTTTTACTTATACCGAAGCTCAGACGAACATCAGGTTTAGACTCAGGTTTAGAGCCTCATATTCGAAAAGAAAGTGTAGAAGGAAAAAGGAAAGGAAAACGTCTTTAGTTGTGAATAGGGGCTTCAATAGATAAGAATTTACGTAAACTTTTGTTTAAGCAAGGAGAAGATTTTTGGGACCAATAATTAGATT
Source organism: Dendrolimus punctatus (assembly GCA_012273795.1). Lineage (NCBI taxonomy): Eukaryota > Metazoa > Arthropoda > Insecta > Lepidoptera > Lasiocampidae > Dendrolimus > Dendrolimus punctatus. Next base: position 11,765,527 of record CM022533.1, on the reverse strand, counting down.
AGGTAATCTCTCAATTTGGATAATTATGATGGATGTTTACTATAGTGTACCCAGCGGAATAAATAATTATCTGTGAGAAACTATATTTTAAGACGCAGAGGGAGATCAACACATTCGGTACACACACTACACTTGTATAGAATTAATTGGACTAGTTTTCATTGCTCCCAAGATAATTCATAAGCATTTATATTAATTTCGTCTAATTCATTCAAAGCAGCAGTACTACAGAGCTGTAACAAGAAAAAGCCACAATCAATTACATTTCTTATTAAAGTATTATAGTTAAGTTTTAAAGAAAAGGGATGTACCCCACCATACACCCGTGAGACATTTCAAGATATCGTTATTATTTCCACACTTGGCTGCAATATATTTACAATATGGAATACCGGATAGGTTAGTATCTAATACAACCGCCAAAATTTACATTGAGTGCCAACAAGCATAGGATATCAATAATATTATCTTCAGGAGTAATGCGCTTAGGAGACAAAAGAACTACAATACTTTTATTAACAAATAGTTCTAAGCCATTGTCAGCAACCCAAGAGATATGACAAGAGAATTACATAATACAGAAACAGATTGATCAGAATTATACACAGTAGCAGATCATCTGCATGTTGTAAAATATTAACTGAATGGTTTAAAGCTATTTTGAGTCAAATATGTATATATCATAAAGTATACGACTTAACACTAAGCCTTGAGTTAAACCATTCCAAATACATCTAAACAACTGAGAATCGTCTTGCATATTAATGTTATTATCTCTCTAACAACATTCCAATTATAAATAAAGTAAGCATTCCTGAAACATTGAGTAAATTTATTTTTTTGTGAAGAATAGAAATTACAACTTTATCATAGGTCCTTTGAAATCCAAAAAAGCTGATATCTGTCCAAGACTTATTCTTTGAAAAGGCCAGTCTAATATCAATAACAAAGATACTCGAGCTGTTAGAAGTACTTTTAGCTTTTTTGAAGCCAAACTGGCTTTCAGAAAGAAGTCCATTGTTTTCTAGAAACCATTATAGTCTATTCTTGACTAGGTGCTTCTGCTAACTTAGTCAGCATAGAAGACAGGACAATAGGTTGGTAGGATGCACTAGAAGGTGATTTCTTTGGTTTGAATATGAGTATAACTATTTGGGACTTCATTGACTATGAAATGCAGCGAGAAGACTTAACGGAATTTATAACATTTAATAAATAACTTAAAATTATATCACCGCTATAACAAAAGAATGAATAATGAATTCCATCTTGACCAGGTTCTTCTTAAAATGCCTTTCTATTCAGACACGGAGGATGGAGCATGAGGAATCCTGAGGCATTATTGGGAACTCAAATAGGGAATAAGCATTGCATTTACAATTCAGGAACTAAATTGTCAAGAAACTGGTCAGCCAATTTTGGTGACAATATGACCTCTAGAAGACGAACAGCTATTCTAAGTCCTTTGATAATTTGCCAAATAATTGAAGCAACATTTTTATTAATTGGGAAGATATTCGAACAAATATCCATCCTTCAAACTTCTTCCTGAAAAGTTTAAGTGTGTCACATGATACTTGATTATACAGCTAAAAGTTCTCAGATGTCGTTGAGCTTGAATAAACACCGTCAGCATCTCTTATTTTTTTTTATGACCTCTTTGCGTTCTCCATCCCAACAACACTTATCTGTTATACTATATCAGAAGCTTCACATCGCAATTTTCAGAACAAATTTCGTTACTGTTTTTCTCACAATTTTCAAACTTGGATTCATAATTAGAAAGTTAGTTAAGTAGATCATTTTCTAACAACTCTCCCTAAACTTTTTAATGTCTTATATTTATAGACAATGTATAACTGCAACAGCGACATAATAGAAAGAAAAATCCAAATTATTCTTCCATAAATATCTACCTAATACAAATTAAATCTAAAGACAAAAGGAGACGACTTTTTCGAAAGTAGATAATAATACGAGTCTGTAAAATGTGATTTTTTTAATATTCATTCATACAAAAATAAATAATTATAAGTTATCTTACTAATTACTTAGTGAATTAGCAAATGAAAAAGAAATATATATAAGTCATTCAGTCCTTAACTTGCTTCACCATACGTCTTACTTTGAAACAAATAGGGCATGTCGTTCAAGCTAACAAACCCCATTTCCTGCGGTACTCTAAAAACGTCGCCGACAACTAGCAAAGTCAACAAGTCAATCGTCGACAAATTGTCTCAAATGACCACTGCACTAACTTGTTTAACTGAATTAACTGATTTTAGAAAATGCGAGCTAAACTGCGACATTGGCACCATTGCCGTGGAACTCTCCACATAATGTAGGTAGGTATGCGCCAAATTGTGCGTGTCGTGTCTAATTTGTCTCACACAACATCGAGTGCACTATGAAGGAAATTGACAGATCAAAGAATACAGGAAGTCCGCATTAACGCCGCATTACTCGTCTTTCGATCTGTTAATTCCATTACTGCAATCATTCTTTGAGTATGTGAGTGAGTGTGAGAGTATGTGTAGGCGAACGAACAAAACTACTTTTATCGCAAAATGCACATAGTGAAGCTTAAAACTGAATAACCAAAAAGTAATAACAGTAATCTCTTTCATGTAGAAAAAAATACTGTAACACACAGACATATCGATAAAAAGTATTAACGAGATGATGCAAGTATTACACTTTGTTCTGGAACATCTATTGTAAAGTTATTTTTGAAAAACAAGTCACTTTGGGTTTGGGTACTTATCAACCTTGCAATCTGACAGCCCTGGGCCAACGACGACAAATTGACAATTTGCGCGAGGAACGACCGGATGAGGCGCCGAGTTGGAGCTCATTCCTCCCCCTTCTCTAACTTTAGGATTGACGACCTAACTGCGGCAAATGGATATGCCAGAAAATTAACCAAATAATGCCTTTGGTCACGTGTACCGATGGTTTCATATTGACAATATCTAACGATAGTTACTGAACATATAGTCAGTCGTTATGACTATTATAATTACTTATAGCGCCAAACCCAATAATAAACATAAGTTAGCCGGTATATTACATACGACACGACCATTAACTTGAAATCAGTGAATGTATATTTATATAAAATTTATTCAAAGATAAATTGATAATTTTTAGATCTATCTATGTATTTCGTTGTTGTGAACATTTTCATTTTTTTCAGATATAAAAACATAAAAATTTGCAACAATTATTTGAAACATATAGCCTAGTTATAATATAGCCTTTTTCCATTAGGATAAAAAATCTGCGTATGTCATAAATATAAAAATTGATAAATACTGAAACGTTAAAGTAAGTAATAGCCAATCTTATACCTGTTGTTTTCCTCATTGCCTGCATCTTCTTACTTACGATTGAGAAAAGTGCCATCATCCTCTGCCATGGTGCCCAGTGGTACCGCTGCACGAGTCACTACATACACTTTAGTTTGACACTAGAATAGATGATATAATCTCCTTTGTTGCTCCGTTTGATTCACCTCGTAATAGTAAGTGACCTAGCCGTTCACCGGGAATTGAACGCACTTCCGACCTCCTTCTACGTAACCTTGTTGATAGGTACACGCACACTTCACCGCGTTCAGCAAGCCGAAGATAGAAAGAAGCAGCAATATGCTAGAAAGTTGTCAAACACGACCAGGAAACTCGTTTAATATAAGACGATGTTTTCGTACCTCGATCGGAGGTATTCATACTGGAGTGATGTGGAGTGGAGCGCGACGCAGGCGACCGAGGACGTCGCCACTGGCGTCCGAATGCCACGGATCTCGTTCAAACGGACATAATGGACCCGCCAGAGAGATCGTCAAAAGAAGAATACGATGGCCAATTATTTATTTCCATACAATACACGTACGTCGGCTGATGTGCGGGCGCAGTGCGGGAGTGAATCCCAAAGCGAGTATCGTGGAACAGCGGCACATCATCATAGACTGTTCAATTGCTCTTGCTTACCACATTACATGCGGAAATTGTTATTTTAATATAACAAGAAGTAATAAGGTCGTTGTTCTCTGCACTTCTTACGCACAGATTTGTACACAGTAATTTATGATGCGGACTACTAAAACAAGCGTTCAATGTACTTAGACGTAAGTTTTTATTTCATTACTTCCGTAAATTATTGTACGGTTTTTAACCGTTTACCTCAACAGTCAAATTAGGTATCTTCGAACCGTCAAAATAATTTTAACATAAACTGCAGTCGACAAAAATAATCACCGGTATTACGGGGTAGCGCTGACTGATCCTTGTACCTACATAATATGCTGCCGCTAGGTCAAACGTCAATTTAACAGCCCTTCTCGAGTCGTTACGTTAGTGTCGGTAGCCGTCTTTCACAATTAAGCTTAATTAAGAGATTTGTGCTTGAGTATTGCAGTCATTAAGGTCATGAATCACGCCACAGACAACCGTGATAATAATATTGTTTACTGTTGAGCCCAAAGATTTCCTCATATACTTAGACGCTTTGTATAATATCTTTATACTAGAACTCGTCGGAAATAACATTAGAACTTCTTTGAAAATTGGGGAAAACGTTGTTGTAGAAATAATAATAATCTCATCATCATCATCATCCGAGCGTTAAATCCCGGTTGCGTTCGGAGCGTTCACTCCGACGCCCAGGGTCCGCTTTTCTATTTTTTCTACTCCACTTCGCGCGGTCTTCAGCATCCCCCGTTTTGAGACCATTGGCACGCATGTCATCCTTCACGACGTCAAGCCAGCATTTCTTGGGCCTTCCCCTTCGACCGGGACCTGGCGGAGGCGGCATGGAAAAATAAATAATAATAATCTATACTATAATAAATCTGTAAGTGGTTAAAGTTTGTACTTTGCGATTAAAAATGTGAAAAAATCAGAGCGATAATCGGACCAGAAAATTCCGAAAAATTAAGTTTTAGAATATTTATGTTAAAACATCACGTAAAACTAGTGGACAGACAAATTTGAAATAAAGCTAACTTATATCCCGGGGCATAACTTAAGACACTTTTTATTCCGATAAATAACGTAATTTCGATGGTATATACGAAAATAACGAAAAAGGTGGCGCTGCAATCGCATCTATTTTGGTGACTACTGAACGTAAATTAAATAAACCTTGACATCGTTGTTTCCTTAAAATGCACTACTTATTTAAAACAGATAGCACTGCAATCGCGATGTAGACGATCAACATTGTAATTCAATAAGAAATACTTTGTCATGGTGCCCACACGTCATTTTACGTATTAAATAATATTTCAAATCAGGTTGGCTCTGAGTTTTCTTTGTTTTAATGTGCAGTTGTCTACACTATATTGACTTAGTTTCTTGTTGAATTGACTACAAACTTAAGTATTGAAGGTTTATATATTTAGAACACCTATTTTTTTATTATTTACGTAACATAAAGCTACCACCCAGGTTTTATCACGCGGCGTAGCCACGAGGAAATCTCTAGTACAAATAATAAAATCCATTCTTAACGAGGGAGAAAAGTATACGAAAATACTTTGATAACGTCCTATTTTTTTTAAACTTTAGCTAATATATGTCGGTAAGCTACGAGTATTTTAATTTGATACTACCATGAAAGTGTGATTTCCAACTCGTACGTATTGTGGCCTTCAGCTGTGCTTCAGATATCACACTGTACACTTGTTGCTAACCGGCCAATTTCTCCCTTGAAAACAATGTAGCTACAATCTTTAGTTACCACAACAGTAAAGTGTTAAGCAAACTTGGGTCCAAGGTTTAATTAAACCCATTTCTGACATGGGTGGAAGTAAGCCGTGGAAGGTTAGGTATAGTAAGTGCATGTATCTCATAATCAAAGACGCGGATACGAATCCTGGCCGGTAAGCATATGCCACTTAGGCAGTTTTTTAACCTAATGCGCATATATGTAGTTACAATTATCACGTGCTGACGATGAAGAACAACATCATGATAAAACCTGCACATCGAGATAATCGATGTTTCAAACTAAGCCTAAGGCTGGTATGCACCGACTTTTAACCGATGATTACAATAAAACAATCGCTACAAATGTATGCATAAACAGCGATTATTTTATTTTAATCGTTAGTTAAATGTCGGTGCACACCAGCATAAGAATTACTATTATTGTTTATATAACCTTTTCACCGCGTTGAGTTTCATATTTTACTTATTCAATCACCATGTCTATTCATTCCCCTGTGCTCATATTAAAGTTACTTTTCTAATAAAATACTAAGTATGATACACATGAAATAAGGAGGACTCAAATTCTTTTAGTATCTGTACGTATGCCTGAAGAATCAAAACATTTTTTTCAGTTTATGAATTTTACAATATATTGTTACGTGCGAGCGGGAGTACGCACTTATGGATTGGAAGAAAACACCAGTTTTTGACTAAGAGCTTTTATTGACTTACACAGCCACGCGCAGTACCTCCCTGCGGGGTCGTCCCTGAATACACGACCAACGATGCACAGTCCCGACGATAAGTTAACACACCTTCAATACCGTTGCCGATATTGCGTAGACCACCTCCGATATTATCGCGTGTAGCTCGCTTCTGGTTCCTCTCTCGAATTACGCTACACACCTACTTCACGTATCCGTTCACCAAACTTGTCACTAAATTCACCACTTAATTCGTCTCTGTCTTCTATTAACCTTCTCTTCCAACTCTTTAGTATCGCACTTATCGCTTCACCGTCGTGGACTGAACTCAACTTTAAACTGCCCGGTAGGCGCGCCTTACGTCGTTTATGTACCTGGAAGAATTTTCTAGAACCCATCTATCTATCTCCGTCTCTTCTTTCCCGAACCTTCTGTTCGGGAACTTTCGTTTATACATCTATCCCTTTCTAACATCTATCTATCTCTTTCGTTCTTTCGTTGTCTATCTCTTTCTAACATCTATCTATCTCTTTCTTTCGTTTATCGTCTATCCTTTTCTGAATATATCCCGTCCTTGTCTTTTCCTTCCAGAAATTTCTAGATCTTTCTAAAAGTTCTAAAACTGATTTACGCTGCAGGACAGTTCCACCCTCGGTCGCCACAATATTAGTAATATTAAAAAAACATTTTACTGTTTTTTCTGGTATTTATGCAAATAACTTTAGATTAAACGATTTATATTATTATGGTCATGGTCATATTGTATTATATTCATGGCCTGAAAATTACATCTATTATCGTGGATCCCTACTTAAGTACATCTTATGGGTACCCAGTACTTTTTCACCGGTTAGATATTGGAGATCGTATTTTACCAACTTTTCTGGTCATTGATATCAATATAACAACCAAGCACTCTTTATATTATTTCAAATGATTGTACTTAATCAAAGTTAAAAGAACGCGATACGTCGAGTACTCTATAAAATTATTATCAGTAATATTTGCTGTCGATATTTATAAATTACCTGATCTATTGGTTTACTTAACTTTGTAAACAGTGGAAATTTTCTTCGCTGCTTCATGTACATTCCTAATCTATAGATTAATGATTTCATGGAATATTTTTATCCGTCCACCGTAGAGAAACAGATAATTTTGTATTATTATTGCTCTATGTGAAGTAACCATGTAGTTCATATCTTACATGTAATTAACGAGGTTTGATAAATGCATGCATGAATTCATTGCAGCAAATATTTCAATTACATACATCAAATTCAGCAGCGGCAACTCTCTGAAGTGGTTATATCGATAATCGGTAAACCTTTTTTTGTTTTATATATACGAATGTATATATAACTTTTTATTCATATACCTATTGACTGCTATTTTATATTTTATTCGTTTTAAAAATTCCGAAGCCATTATGACATACCCAATACAAAATAACAAAATAAATAAATCGTCGTCAAACGAACACACATATTGTATATCCCCAAATTAAGCAAATTACGCATGTGTTATGAGTAAATTACAACGGACTACTTTGGGGCCGATTCCAGACACCCAGACTATGTAGAGAATGGAGCAAATTCAATTTCATAATTTACCATACCAGGAATCGAACCAGGAGCCTCTGCGTTACAGAGAGGTCGGCCGGCATAAACATAACTCGTCGTCCAAGATTTTCATATCTAGATGTCATTTAACATATAAACCTATTTTTCTGCCGTTTAGCGCACAAGGGCCATTAGCAATATGATCCCGCCACTCAGCCATACACACTCTCTGTCCTTAATTTTCTAGTACTTGGACTTAACACAGCATGTCTTTTTATCCCATACTCCTCTTTTTAATACACGTCCATGGGCATAGTTCACAGCCAGTTTTTCCAATGATCTTAATCTAAACACTAAAGTATAAGAACACGCTATTAGTTTAGTTACTAAGTTACGTTACTAACGTAGACGTTTCGATGAAGGCCAACTAGCGTTTATCTGTGTGGATTTCTTTGATATTACCGCATTTCTGGTATTCGTAGGTCTTCCTTGGCCCAATGTATCAGAATGCATTAAACAATAATTTCATAAAATTATTTCTAAAGGTTCGGTAGCTAATTTACTAGGCAAAGAATTAAAATTTTTCATGCCCGTCCTCCGTCTGTCTATATATTTGTTTCACAACATTTTTTCCTGAAGACTAAGACTATATTCTATACGAATGCATCTCGTAAAGAAGATGTATTCTATATAAGATACCACTATAATTTCGAGAAAACTAAATATAAGGTTTATTATAAATCTGTTTTACTCTTAGATATCGGAGTGTGTAAGATATATTTATATTTAAACACATCAATTAATTAACTCACCATGAACTCATATCATGCCATGAATAAAAATTTGTTAATATTTCAATAACCATTAAAATTAAATTGATAGAGTTAGTGCCAGTACACCGCGAAATACTCACCAGGATCAAATTTAAGATATTTTGAAAAAAGGGCAGATTAAAAGCAGTTTAAATAAGCGTGTATGTATGACAAGATTAATGATAGTCAACGAAGCGAAAATCGTTTGTCAGGATCGTAAAAGGTGGAAATCCATCGCCTCTGCGTTCACCAATGGGGAACAGGCATTACAATATGTACAAAAATAAAATACTTATACACTAAACAATACACTTGTGATTAATACTGATAATTAGTTCATTAACATATGAGAAATTAACAATTGCGTTTTATTTTATAGGAAAATTAACTGCATATATAATATTATGCATGTGTGTGTTAATCTTAAATAGTTTAGTTTTGATAGCTTTGGATAAGAGCAATATTGTGGCGTCGGGCTACCTGCGAGGAATAAAACCTACAATTATGTTTACACTAATGATGTTATCACTGATATGTGTGCTTGTAATCATATTTATTGATAAACAGTCACTTATTTTCGTTGAGGGCTCAAAGGACTCATTTGAGTCAGTAACATTTCGATTACTGAGTTCTTAGGTCGTTTTATTTGCTTATAAATCTACATAATTACATTACTAATGCAGACGAACTTTGTCTATAGCAAAATATACGAATTCTTCATTTGATATATGCTTAAATATCTAAAATAATTTAAAGTCGCCTGTAACACAATATTTTTAGTCTAGTCAATAAATCCTGATAGTTGTAAGAAATAAACAAACATAATTTTATGGCGAATATGTTAATTAGGACTCGAATGTGTAAATACAGAGTTGCAACAATTTTGCGAGTGATATTGTTTTTTGGAATTCCATGTTTATATCTTTTTGGGGCGAGAAATCAGAAAATTGGTACTGAAGCTCATATGCGCAGCAAATATACAGGTGAATTCTTTGCTACGCGTCAAAATATTGCTACATTTATTACTTATTCTTACGCAAAGAATAATTCAATAAATAATATCTTTAATAGTATTGTTTGTACTTATGTATAGTATTGTTTGTACTTATGTATAGTATTGTTTGTGCCTATGTATACTGCTATTGTACATACAAGTTTACACGATACTTAGAAATATATTTATTAATTACTAGCTGTACCCACGACTACGTCCGTCTGATTTTTTTCACGTAACCCTAATTTTAAAAGTAGTTTAATTTACTCCTTATAACAACAACTATGTGTCAGTGAAAATTTCGTTAAAATCAGTCTAGCCGTTTCAGCGATTAGCCGGAACATTCAGACACAGACAGACGGACAAAAAAAATGGTTTTTTGATAGAATTAACATATATACTTACGTATTTCATATGCATTTTGTAAAAAGCTGTTATTCTGACGTTACAACGAGTCACTTCAATTTTATTTATTTGTATAAATATTTTTTTTATTTAGATAATGTTGTTACTCACTCTACACGTCACATTTTGGCTATCCTTGAACAAAATTGTACACCCGCTGCTATATTAGAATTTCCTCAAGATGGTTTGACCCGTTATCAACGACAACATGTAAGAATTATTATTTATATTTTAATTACTTTTTAAATAGATAGGGTATAATCTGAATAGTTGCCTCATTGGGATGGCCCGGTTTTGGAAAAACTATGTTAGAAAAACATATAGAACGCTGGTAGTGTTTGTGATCTTCTATCATTAGAAGTGTTCCTCCAGCAGGCTTCAAGGCTACGGAACCCATAGGATTAGGCCTACGCGTTTAGTCCGTATGAGCAAAAATCTTCCGCGGCGATACTTAAACGGGCTTGGAAATTATATTTGTATGTAATTTCTAGTAAATATTTTTGTTACTGGTTGTGGTTTAAATCAACTTTTTTGTTTATCCGCATGCATTAGAATTAAAATTATGTATTACGTTTTGTTGTTAATTAATTTAATATTGATTTCGAAAGTGTAAAGGGCAAGTATTCGTATCAAAAAGAATAATTGCTCTATTTATTTCCAACTTATTGTGACTATGTATTACTTGTCTAGGTTACTCAAGCTGAGAAAAATGCTTTGCAAATATAAGAATAAAATGACAGTTTTTTAACCCCTGAGGCAAATATCCCGTAATTTTAACGTCAGGCTACTATCCGCCACAGTAGGCAACTATACCTTTTTGAGAGGTCTAATAAAACAGATTTACACAAATAATAAAATAGTTATGTTCACAAGTATAGACTAATATAAAAGTATTTAAGACGTACTTTGTTTTGATGTGCATGTTACTTGTTCTTTATAATAAGGCATTTTTACAGACCTTCTTTGTAGTGTCACAAATAACATTACTTTTGTTATAACTAATATCCCGGAAAGACGATCAAAGACCTCGTATTCAAAAATTATTTTGTATGTCTTTCAATTAATTACTTGCTTAATTAAACTAGATAGGGAAACGATATCTACTTCTAACGAAACATGTAAAACTCTTGCTAAAGGGCATTGCATCTAAAGGACATGAATTATATTTCAGTGTAACTTGTACGACTATTTTTTTCAGGGTTTTATTCTTATACATTGCATATTAGCGATTTACTGCTTTTTCTTTTTGGGAAGTGTTTGTGGACAGTATTTTGTACCAGCCATCGAATTAATATGTGAACGTAAGTATTCCTATTATATTTTATACAATTTCTCACTCCAACAGTGGAGTCGTCCCGACGTCCAACATTGAAGTGGACGTAAAAACCATAAATAATTTAGAGACATTCTTAAATTATTTCTCGTTTTTATATCGCCTCAATCAAATCGTTTTAATGAAAGAGGCCATCATTTGCTTTTACTATGTATATTTATTCTAGTTTTAAATATCTTAGTTCTAATTATAATGTACAATAAAGTGTTTATATTCATTTATTCATTCAAAAGATAATTTAAAGAAGACTCCAAGAAGTAATGTAAATTATACATTTTATATTCTCGTAAGTCCCGATTATAATAATAATTAAGAAAATTTAGGTAAATATTCATTCTCAGATCGTTAAATTATCATGAGGAAATTTCAGGACTGGATCTAGCTTCGGACATAGCGGGCGCAACATTTATGGCAGCTGCGAGCTCCAGCCCAGAACTTTTTATCAACTGCGTAGGCACTTTCGTTACCAAAGGTGACATAGGAGTCGGCGCAATAGTAGGTTCTGCTGTCTTTAACGTTCTCGCTGTTCCTGCTTGTTGCGCTGTTTTCGCCGGCCGGGTAAGATTTCATCTTACAGACGCATTTGTAATGCAATAAAGAACATCACTAACACAACATGTTTAGAATTTTATAGAACATTTAAATTCATCATTAAAAGCTATGCTGTTTGTTATATCAACGCCTGATTTTTTTATATGTCTAAAATTGTTTTATAGATCTATTAAATTTAGTATATAATTTTCTCCCCTTGTCAAAATCGTTTCTAGCTTTTTTAGCTTTTTCATTTTCGATATTTAGTTATATATTTTTTACTTTTAATCATAATCATGTTAGATTAAATATATCTCAGTTTACTTTCTTTGAGCTCGTATCTAAGTACGGTTATTGTAAAGTATACTACTTCTACTACGTCTCTTAGCACTATTACTGTTATTTCATAAGAATATATTTACGCTAGGTTATAGAACTGGACTGGTGGTCGGTTTCGCGTGATTGTATGATGTATGCAATAGCAGTGGTTGCTCTCATTTTGACGTTACTCGATGACAAAATTTACTGGCACGAGGCCCTTCTGTTAGTTCTAATGTACACCCTATACATTTTAGGTAAGTAAGCTTAATTTTATTCATATAGTATTATTTATCCTACGTACATACAGGTCACCAATGAGTTTTTCTCTAGACACAATTCAGTTCCTTCCAATGATTATACTCATTACTAGTTTATGAATAAGAAATAATTCTTTTATATCTAAGCCTTACATCGTTACTCTCAGAAGCAGTTAACGTTAATACTTAATATTTTAATTCTTTTACTCTAGTCTGTATTTTGGATTAGTCAATAGCAAGTACAAAGATTCATTTTGAGTTATTATAAAGTAACGAATATGTACACCTATATAATAATTAAAATGTTATGACTGCGCTCATAAATATAGCAAATATGTGTATTTTGTTTTTCATCCACTCTATGTTACCTAGTTTATTATAAAATAGTCAACATTTTCAGGCGAATGAATACCTACACAGACTTTAATCAAATTAACACATTTGCCTTCAGTGATTAGTTTAAATTTTGTATTGAATTAACCCAAAATAATGGATTATTACAAATTCGAAATACAAGATAATATAATAACTATTGATATTTTTGACTAATTAGATCTTTGTTATAAAAGCTAAATTGAATCCAGTTACACTAATTTATATGATAATACTGATTTCATTAACACGTCTACAAATAATAAAATCTTACAGCAATGGTATTCAATGGACGATTAGGCACGTTTGCGAGGAATGGTTGCTGTGCTTTCAAGAAACCTAAAATGTATACCGAAAATACACCACTACTTATCAAAGGTATCTATTATAGTACTTGGTACTTATTATTCAACTAGAATTTAGATGGAGTGATATAGTACAACAACTTTTATGTAAAAGATTTGAGTGAAACATCTATAATAAGTATAAGGATACAAAACGTTGCAGTCATTAGTACAAAACTTGTTTTTCTTATAGAATTGACTTTTGAATGTTATTTTTTATGTCTAACTGTTTTTTTGTCGAGTGAAAATTATTGAGAGATACACACGTATAATTATCGTGTTTATTTAGTTAATATATATTGAAATAACACAAAAGCAGGATATTTCTACTAAAAATAATTATGTCTCTCGTTCAACGACCACAACTCAAAAAGAAACGAATAGACGCTTATCATATATTGTTAGGCGCAGATTGTAAAAAAATGAGAGTGATTTTAAGATTTATTATTAATATGTTATTATTTTTAATAATTGCAATGGGCTTAGTTATTTTGAATGAATTAATCGTGTGGTGTAAGTGACTTTATATTAAAGTATTCATTGTGAAAATTCCTTCGACGTAAATTGATTATGGTAATCGACAACTAATTTTATTCGTGACCTAGTTTTAAGAATTTCCCGTCTTCCAGATAAAATTTAGGGCTGATGTTTCCATTTTGTAACATAAACTTATAAAGCTTTTTAAGCCATTTCTGAACTCCTTACATGACTTGGCCCAAAAGGTCCCATCTCCTTTTGACAGGTAATATTTTACAAGACCCCCCTGCTTCTGTTGTAGGTATGTTTGTAGCAAGTATCTAAAACTATTTTCTATAGGAACCATAATACCTCTGATGTGTGGACCAGGCCTTTGTTAGGTCGCCTTTTTATAAAGCTAAAAAGGAATCCCCATTGTCCCATTATGCTGTCTGTTTGTTTCTCTGTGTGTCACAATGTATTATCTATAGAATTATCTAGGCTAAAGATATAAAAATTGCCATACATGTATATGTAGTCGGTTAATTCTTTTTTTTATTTTCAGTGTAAAGTCGGTTTTAATTTTGTTAAAAAAATTTTTTACGCGTATACAAGTTTTTTTCGGAAAATGTAGGCTCTCGTCGTTTTTCAAAGAGCGTTACTCTCGATTTCTCTGGAATCCACTCATTAGATACTGACTTTGTGACTATGAAATTGACTAGGGAGTATATAGGTACTTGCGAATAAAGAAAATCGATTCTAAGTCGTTCCACAATTGACGTTGTAATGGCGTAACATGCATATAATTAAATTAAGCGCCTGTAGAAAATGTAAAACCTACATGCATATTCAAGATTTTTTCGAAGAACCATCTACGGCAGGGGTCGGCAACCTGCGGCTTGCGAGCCACATGTGGCTCTTTGGATGTAAAGCTTTTTGTAATATACGTAAAAAAAGACAAGGCTTTCATTGAATTTGACCAAATTGTTTGTTATTGAAGCATAAGTTAGTGTTGTAAGTTAATGTTTGTTTTCATTTTTTAATTTAATAATTATCTAATAATGTCACATGCATATTATCTTTTATTGTGAATAACACTACTTATATATGAATAAATAAATTTGTTTTTATCAAAACACTTAAATTATGCAAGTAATATTTTATTGTTTGCAAGAAAAAAAATTGTGGCCCTTTAAAAACTTTGAAACTTCGTAAATTGTAATTTTTGCCTCTTCCGACTGAAAAGGTTACCGACCCCTGATCTACGGCAAGTCAATTATATGCCACTTTAATTTTATAATGTATAGCGAATTGTTTAGCGTCATAAATGTGTCTTTTATAATTAATATATATTGTAATAAAAACCAAACTTTGTATTTACCTAACGAAATATTTAAAGCATCGGGTTCAGTATTCTCATAATTTACTTTATTCTAGATAAGAGCCATCCGTTTGATGAGGCTCAGCGTATGATACAAATTTTGCAACAAAGTGATTTGGAACAAGAAATGGAAATGACAAGAAGACACAATTCTATTGGTTCAGGTATTTACGTTTTAAACGCATACTACTACGCATACTTTCATACGACAAGTTTCTGAAGTTACAGGTGCATACAAACACACAATTCAAATTAGTCATTACAAAATTTAAAGAAAAGCAGTTCATTATATTTTCAACAGAATTAACCAAAATAACGTAAATGGCAAATCTCAAAATAAAAACCTATCTAATTTTATGGTATAACCTATGTTTTTCATTACTATGTTTATCATTTCTGACATCTAAATCTATGTTTGTCATTTAATAAATAAACTCTACAAAAACTGATACCCAAGTAAATAATATTTTTAGAATCAAGTAATAGTTCACTGTGGTCATGGCCCGATGAGAAGAAATCGTTCTGGATGAAATTGTATTGGATCATTACCTGGCCAATAAGTTTGATACTTTGGCTCACCATACCCGACTGCCGTCGTCATCACAGTCTATACCCATTGACTTTTATCATATGCATAATATGGATTGGCGGAGTCTCGTATTTGGTGGCTTGGATCATAACCATATTAGGTAATTATGATATAATTATTATTAATTTTGCAAAACTTCTTTGTACTAACGAATAAACAGGGAAATTTCATGTTTCTTTGCAGGTGATAGTCTAAATTTACCTGATAGCATTACTGGTTTAACTATTCTCGCAGCAGGTACTAGTCTTCCAGAAGCAGTATCTAGCGTATTAGTCACGAAACAAGGTAAAAAATTCTTTGTACTTTAAGAAGCTTCCTAAACCCTCGAAACTGAACTCTTTTCTGCTTTTTAATCAATAAACTAGAGTGCTTAAAATGTATTGCCGGGGCTGATTTTTATGTTCTAACTTAACTGGTGATACGATAGCTAAAATTTTATACTGGATGTGAAGTGTGTGTAAAAAATGCTTGGTACATACATTTTCGTTTTTATTCTAGGACAAGGCACAATGGGCATAAGCAACTCAATTGGATCAAATACATTCGACATATTACTATGCTTGGGCCTGCCTTGGCTTGTGAAATCAATCTTTTATCCCAGTACAGCAGGAAATCATTGGGTATCTGTCTTGTTTAGTCACTATTACAAATACTTAAATCGAGTTGTAAGATAAACCTTTAAAATTTACAGCCGTTATTTAAATGTACTATCTTAATTTTTAAAAAGTGTTATTTCGTCCATATGCTGCAGAAAATTCTCCATACATTGAAAGTAGGTGGCGAATTAGACGGCCTCTGTGGTTGAGCGGGCTAAGCCTTTGCCGGCCTACCTCACTGCAACCCAGAGGCTCCGGATTCAATTCCCGGTATAGTAAATTTCGGAAACATATTTTTTCCGTTATTTACCATGGTCTCGGTGTCTGAGATCAGCCCCAGAGTGGTCCGTTGTATATTACCCATAAGACAAACGTAACTTGCTTAATTTGGGGTTATACAATGTGTGTATTTGTCTGCCGATATTATAATATTATAGTCAGATCTTGAAAAATCATGCATAACGGAACTTTACTGACTTTTTTATTTTTGTCACACCTTTTTATAAGTGAGTAGATATGAAGATTAGATTTCAAAGTTGTGAAGTTGTTTCTCTCAATTTTCTTGGCCCCTGCTCAACTACGTAACGTTTCTCAAGAATGTTTACCTCGCGTACTTAAATGGTCTGGAGGAAAACCCCGGGTATTTTTCTGCGCTATGATATGAGATTATTTAAGTTGACCATTATAAAATTTATTAGAAGTCGATAACACGTTAGCAACGCCCCTTATGTTAAACGTCCATAGGTTATGGTAGTCACTTTCCATCAAGTCTGCCTGTTTGCTTGCTTCAAGTAAAAAGTGAGTCGCTCTCTCTAAGTTTTGAAGCATGAAGTTAGAAATCCTGCAAAAAAAATAGAAATTACAGAGACTCAAAAATACTATTTTGTTAGTGTGAGAGTAAATAAATAATTATTAATATTATAGTACTTTTTAAAATATTAGCATTTTCGAGTAGATGCTTTACACTCCAGCTAAATAACTGATAGACGGCAGGATTGGCCCACAAGTTCCAAGTCTCTCAACGGGCTGTGGAGCGTGCTATGTTGGTTGTTTCTCTTATGGATAAAATTAGGAATGAGGATATCCGTAAGAGAACCAAGGTAACCAACATAGCTCGCAAAATTAGCAAGTTGAAGTGGCAGTGGGCCGGTCACGTCTACCGCAGGACCAGTGCAAGGTCGCCGGTAGGCGCTGTATAAGAAAATCAGAGGACAGGGATGAGTGGCTCTGTCTTGCGGACGCCTACGTCCAGCAGTGGACTGCGAATGGCTGACGACGGAATCAAATAACACTAAAATTAGATACGGAACCCTTGATAGTATGTGGACAGGCATGCATGTACCTACCGGCTCTCGATTATTTTATTAGGACGTAATCTTATTACTTTTATGTAGTTACTCTTATTTTATAATGTACTCTCTTATTTCAGGTAACAATAAATTCTAGTGGACTATCTTATAATGCAATATCACTTTTATCGACATTGTTCGCACTGTACGGATGTTTGTTGTTGAATAAATTCCGATTGGACTGGAAAATAGGCGTTATTTGCACATTGATCTATGTTGGATTTCTTACTTTGGCAGCCCTTATTGAGCTAAATGTTTTCTTTATGGTCAATCTACCTGTGTGTCCACATTAAATATTATAATCTCATATTAATCGTACATGTGTGCAAATTACATTAAAAGTTATGTAAATAATTTATTTTATACAATATAAGTAATACTTAAATTTTGATTTATAAAATGAATGACATGTTTATTTATGTTGGTCATGAATTATATTTTGCTAATTCTTCTAGAGCTGATTTTTTAATTATCAGATAAGAGTAATCAATCGAACCTGAGTGATTTGAAAAGTAAACCCATTAAACTTTTTTGATGCAACTGTCATTTTTAATTTTACCATTCCATTATACTTTATTCTATGAATAATTTTTATCTAATTATTAAGTAATCGGACCTTAATTTTCGAAATACGTTGGCTTGCAAACATAAGTATTTTAGTCAAGATCTTAGAAAAGGAGACATTTTTGGTATTAAATACTGATTAAGAGAATATATTTTTCTACGTAATCATCCAAATACGCATAATAATAATATACCTACGTATTGTATTTGTTGTCTGTAAATATTTTAATTTCAAAACAAAGGGAAATTTTTGCAAAATACTAGCCAGTATTAAAATTTATGGTACCCAATTGTAAATTGTTAAATTGCTTGTATTGTTTATTTTGGTAGTTTATTTTTAATGTAAGTGAAAAATGCTTGGCACCTATAAAAGAAAGAGAGAAGATATGATAAATAAAGAACATTTATCTAACCTAAAAATAAAAAAGTAGCATAAATAAAAATATTATCACATTATAATATGGAGCCTTTTTTTACGTTCGCGTAGGTTTTCTTTTGACCATTGTCTTATCTGATAGCATTATTTGCCTTCTCCTAGGCCCAGAGATAGAGCGAAAACGCATTCTTCCAGTGACAAAAATAATAAATTTTAAAATATCCGTAATGCCATCTAGTGAAGGTGGAGCCAAGTAAGAGAGTAATTCATTAAAATAAATAGCTTTGTTATTGAAATGACAACGTATTTGTGTAATGAATTGCAAAACGAACGGAGCGCCCTCTTTACGGTTATATTCGTCTATTCCTTGGCAACCGTACATTTTCTGGATGTAGGGTCCTGTATATCTTTTTCTCTACCGCTGTCAATGCTTATGCAAAATGTCATGACGATCTGTTGCGCAGTTAAGGCGTAAAAGCGTTACAAACGAAGAAATTCAGGCATAATTAAAACTTATTAATTAATATTATTTATATCGTATTCTACCAACAATCTTTTAACCTATGAGTAGAACTATAGTAACGGAATCTGAGTCACCGTTTTCTATGGCTAAGGTGTCTAGAAGGCTGGCTAGTTACTTTGTTTGATCGCAGAACTCCTCCATTATCCGGGGCAGGCTTCAAATAACCTGGAGATTCCTAAAGCCTTTATGTTTATAATTTACAACAAATCAAAAACACTTGTAATCTACAGTATATTTATTATCTTGAGCTAAATTGTGACCCCAAGGAAACAATGACAACATTAAGTATAAAAAAATATTTGAAGAGGATTTTTTTTCACATTTAATAATTATACCTTGATGCTTAGTTATCGTACAATAGTAACACTACACAAGTAAAGCTGAATGAACTAATTATCATAATACTAATTACATAATATGCACTTTTGACAAGGGAGA
Source organism: Dendrolimus punctatus (assembly GCA_012273795.1). Classification (NCBI taxonomy): domain Eukaryota; kingdom Metazoa; phylum Arthropoda; class Insecta; order Lepidoptera; family Lasiocampidae; genus Dendrolimus; species Dendrolimus punctatus. The sequence goes on along the minus strand of CM022533.1, from coordinate 11,745,909 downwards.
TAAACATTGGATACTTTTTATACCAGAAAATGTAATACTTCATTATGGATACCGATCCATAGTTTACGCATACAAAGCGACGTTGAAAGCTGTATTTTAATAATTATTTCGTTTTCTCGCGAAAGAGCTAACATAATGTGTTATAAGTAACGTGTTTTAAGGCTTAATTGTCTCTATTAGTTAAGATTCTCAGCAACTCAATGACAAACAAACTTTCACCGTAGAACTCATAACCCATCATAAAACCAATATCATTAAGTCCCACATTTTTTTGTTATTGTCAAGTTGAACGTAATTTCAGCGTAATCTAGTTTATTTATATGCCTTATTTACGAATCTATATTATTAAATAGCAGAATCTAGCGTTGATTTTAATAGGAATTTTTTCAACTATTATTCATCTCGCTTAAAACAAGTCTTTATTTGCAAGTAAAGTATAAGTGACTTTGTTTCTTTTTCTTCAAGTTTATGTATATAAACCAAGGTTCATATAAACCAATGTTTGGTAATATTTCTTAGTTTGCTCTAACAAATGATGGGATACCCCAAAAGTTAGATAAAAAGATAGTTAAAAAGTAGACGCAAGCAAAGCCGCTGAATCGTCTTAACTAAATTGAGTTCCCAATTTCATAAAAAGTTGTCTACTCAATTAGGAACAATCCTGTAAATAGAAATGAATAATTGTCTTGAACAGATGTTACAATAGTCGGGATGAATATTTCACAGGAAGAAAGAACTGTGTTGTCATAAGAACGACGGTTGGTTGGCAGTCAATATTTTACTAAACCATATTTCATAGACTCCTAGAATATACTATACATGAGGTTTTATATACATATGTATATATAATTTTTTCGTATGTTTGTCATTGAACTCCTAAACGGCTCATCCGATTTTGATTAATTTTTGTACATATTTAGTGGATGTACGTTTTAGATTGTGGCCGGAAAGCATGCACCACTTGGGCAGTTTTCTGACCTAATGTACAAATTTTACAATTACAACGTGCTAACAACGGTGAAGGAAAACATCATGATACAATCTGGACAGCGAGACAACCGATGTGTCAAATGTGCCAAGCCGCGCGGCGGGTACACTATCCGTTCCCCCTATAGTGGGAGGCCCGAGCCCAGCAGTGGGACATTTATGGGCTGTTATTATTATTTTTATTTATAATTTAAATAAATATATTTTAAAAAATGGAAAATATATATTTGAATACATTAAAATTTTAAATTATACTATTAGTAGTATTAGATACGCTTTTAGTTTATACAAACCTGCCTTTTATTTTCTTCTCGTTAGACTTTAGTAATATGTAGGTTTGCTGGTAGAAAGCTGTTTTAAGATTAAACTAGCCTTTGAATATCTCGACAATTTAATATCTTTATACGTAAAATAATTACTTATAAAAAGGAACAAAGAAAAATTAACGAGCCATCAACACCGCAACTACAATAGAATATAATATTATATAGTGAATGCGTTACATTTATTTCGTCACTATACGTAAGGCGATCAACTTTTCCATTCCGACGCACAAAAGTGTAAAATGAAGACAATACATAATAAGCATCAGTAATTATGAATAGAACACGCGAATGGCGATATCAATGCCCGCATTCGCACACACAACACCTGTCGATGAATTAAATTAAGTGAAGTAGTAATTTTATTTTAAAACATAACGTTACCTAGCTATATTACACAAAATGTAAGTTCTTTATTATACAAAACAACGGTATAGTTAATATAAAACACAGTATATAATCAATAATATTATAGCACTTATATAAATATTTCTTAAAATCGCTTTATTAGTTATCTTGGGAGGATTGTTTTTAAAAGTTTCTCCCAAATGGAAGGCTTTCGTGTTGTGGCAGCTGAATACGTAATTGGTACCGGCGTTACACATACTTTTATTGGTATTCGAGAAGATGGTTGCATTACAAACGGATATGGATGTTTGACACGTGTTATAGTAGTTCCGACTAGACTAAAAGAGGGTTTAATAGGGTTCACTGGTTGCTTTTTGATTATCTGTTGCTGACTGGCACCTCCCAGCAATATAACGGGAATAGAACTGGCTTTTGTTGGCACTGCGTCCAATGGTCCATACGAGCCAGGCCTAGCTGTGGTTGTTGAAGCCGTTTCAATTATTTCGTGGAATATTGATTCGTCATAGTCGCGATTGTTGTCCGTTAATGGTGATACAAACACTAACTGTCGTAAGCTGTTGATATCTTGGACTAGTTTAGCGTGCTCTCTCACGATGTCATCAGTATCGGGAACCAGCCGGTCGAACCTTCGTATACTAATAATTTTATTCTGAGGCAACGTCGTAGCATCCATATGTCGAGAAACAGGTATAACTATATAGTATTTTGTTGGCCGTTTTTCTAGAATTAAAATTGAGAAAGTAAACGATACAATTATTTTTTAAATAAAATATATTATTAAAAATAAAAAGATATTACCTTGTGTATAGGTCAAGCTCCTGCCAAGACGATTAGTGTTAGTGTTTATTTTTGAAAAATCGATGCAGTTCATCTGAAATTAATTGAATAATAATTAATTTAACGTAAAATATATTATAAGCTCTACTTGACTAGCTAAGTTAATTTCTATAGCCAAAAACCTAGGTAGGTATTAAATCAATCTATTTTTACTACTACATACCTACTTTAATTTCCTCGTTTTATTGCGTGCATTTTCTAATTATGTAGGTTTAGTTAATGAGTTTAATTATTACAGATTTTTAATCATTCTTTGCTTATACCCATGTTCAGTATAAAGTTCAGACGACATAACAACAAATTCGTCAAGTATAGAGATAGACTGTCTTGAAATAGAAATCAACAAAACAAACTGCATTGACACTTCTACCGCATGTCAATAGTAATTAAAGTACAAGTCGTAAATTACCATGTTATCATCGTAGCGTACGTTGCGCTATTCCAAGTCACGCAAATTGTTTCTTTTTTATAACCGACTGTAAATAACACCAAATATTACACATTTAAAGCCAGAAAAATTGATGGTAATTTCTACTGCCGGCCATCGTCATAGCTACAGTCGAAATAGTACCTATGTAGATCACCTCTATAAATGTCGCATATCCATTGTAGGCCTACGGGTATTTAACACGAAAATGGGTAAATGCCACATTTTGTTACCGGGCTCTAAAATACAATTTATTATACTTTTAAAATTCTCCAACATTACAATTTTATTTACGACTAGCGGTCTCGGCTTATGTTGTCCTGCCCTGCAAAAATAAAAATGTACAACCTGATTGGAATCGGATTAGACCCGAAAAGTGGCGCCACCTAGGGGGTCTAGTTGTGATTCTAAACCAACCAGCAAGGCACTAAACACACATAAAATTTCATCAAAATTTTAGAACCCGATTCCAGCGCCAAGTATTGTCTTTAGATTGTATATTTATGTATGTTTGAGTTTATTCGTTGCAAACCTACAAAAGTACAAGTCTTTCCTCTTTTTAATATTAGTACCTATAGATTAAAACTTAAATTTTTTACTAGTTATTTTTTATGAATTCAATGAAGGCAACGTTCCTATTAATTATTAGTGGCCAATTTCTATATTTTACTATGCTCTGACACCAATTTAATTTTGACCTTACTTGTATGAAGTTTATAGATAGTAAAGCAAATGAACGGTCGGTAAGATACATAGGAACGGCCATAAGAGTTCCATTGTGTGATTTACAAACTCTAGGAATTATGTAAACCAAATCGAAATAGCACCATGTTATAGTTATATTGAATTCAACTCAGAAAGAATATTTAAACCGGTTCATTAATAAAAATATCACAAAATATATACAAACGAATTTAGAACCTCCCTTTTTAGAAGTCGACTAAAATACGCTCTTGCCAGCTGTATTTAAGTATTTAACTCCTTAATAAAATTAGTCGGAATGGGTCGAATGATTACATTCACAACGAATCTGATTACATCGTTGCGTAAAATATAAATTATTCGAACGGGAGCTAGTGATTCATCGCGTATGTAATTTCAAACTTCTGAACTAGGTATAAGACGAAAAGTATGGAGTAAGTAAGTATGGAGTAATATATTAAACTCCACCTAAACATAAAACGTACTCCGTCTTACAGCATTTACTTTATAATTGAAGGATATAAAAATGTAACTGCTCCAATTATATTTCACGTTATCATTCACGTTGATTCGCGGGCGCGGTAGCGGGTGCGGGCGCGAGCGCGGTAGACGTTACTTAGACCGCACGTGCAATTTGTACGTGAACACTTGGATACTACGCCATACGTTTGATATTTCGCGACCGCGCCCGCCACGGCGCCAGCGAGTCACCGTGAATGAACACTTATTCATAAAAGTTATTCGAGATGTGGCTTTACCCGTACAAGTATGTAGAAATAATACCAATTACTACTGCCATGAGGCCTGTAGTAAGAGGCGGCAAACAGCCCTTTGCCAAGTGATACGGCATTTGCCCATCTACCACCCTGGGTCTATAATATGTCGTCATAAAGCTTAAGTTGTGTTTCATCATTAGATGTCAGGTTCCAGAACCTCCTGTGAGGTTGGAAGCACATTCATGGAACTTTTGGTGTAGCAAATGCCCATAGGTGACAGTAGTCACGTTCCATCAGAAAAACACAGGTTAATAGGCTCAATAAAGAAATGTTAAAGCATTTTATAATCAAAATTAAAATGCGATTATCAAAACATTTTATAACAACACCAAATACTATTTACTCACTTTACTATTATGAATAGTAGATTGATTAATTATTTTTAAATAATAAAAGAGTCATAAATATACATTTATTTGGTTTTAATAAGTGCCATTTAAACTTCAAGTTCTTACCTCCCTACAGAAAAAGAAAATACATAAATTTAAGTTTTTGTGAATGAAGCGCCTTTTTGCTTTTACATCCCTCAATTAAGAAAACACAATAGTTACCTCAGACAAGGTTGACTGTCGTTTCATTGTAAAAAAACTCGTGTCGAATATGCCCCTGACGAGCAAAAATCTTAATTGCCACACTAGCAACCAGCGCAACATCTTCAAACCACTAAAATGAACAAATACTGTAATGCCATCAGTCATAACCACCACTACGCTCCAATACGCCCCCCACTATATTAATAAAGTTATACACTATTTCCATCCACTAATGTTGCGCGAAGAATACTTTCCTACCTTATTATTTAGGTAGCGTGACAATTAAATTTTATTGAATGTTTTAAAATTAAAGTAGTTAAAAATTATATTAACGTTCATTAGTGCAAATAAAACCGTGAGAATAATTTTTCTTTCATTTATACTACGTAACACCCATAAGGGAATTATAAGTACAAAAAAATGACTCTTACGGTTCCGTATTAGCCAAAATAATTAATTACAAAACATAGCTAAACCATCAATGGAATAACGTTTGCACGTTTGCGTGTAATGTGTAGCATCTAACGAATTAATTCACAGGCTTGAACTAACGGAATGCACTTTGGGTAATCGACTATCCCACATGCAAAGCCGATCTAGAAACGTTGTCCTAGAACAGACTGGGTCTTCTATCCTGTGTTATGACGAACTGAATAGTGCTATGTCGAAGGACTGAGAAATTCGATCTGAATGAATTATTGATTAAATACTTAATCAGCTATTACTATATTACATTTGGTAGTTCATGGAGATCAATCCCTATGCCTATTACTATTTTAAATCTATCTGTCTGTCTGTTCCGTTTTCACGGAAAAACGGCGGCACCGATTTACCGGAGTTTATATTGCATCCATTGAGGTATAACGTTTATATGGTCTAAGGTTGCATCGGTCATTTAGATTAAATACAGTGCTGTTTTTAGTTAGATCATATCTAGTAGGTATGTATTGCAAATTCCATGATGGATAAAAACATCGAGCAAGAGTTTGTCTTAAATTTTGCATCGCCAATGGACTTTCGTGTTCGGAAACACTGAAAATGTTAAAAAAGTCTTACGGTAAATCGACTTTATCAAAAACGTGCGCAAAAGTGGTTCAAAGTGTTCGAGAGCGATCGAGATATGCTGGAAGTCCTGCCTCGCCCTGGTAGGCCATCAACGTCTTCAACTGAAATTAACATCGCAAAAGCGAAGGAAATAGTGATTAAAAACACTCATTAAAGTTTGAAAAAAATAGCAGCTGAACTTTCTGTGTCTCACGAGTTGAGTCGTATCATTCTGAATAATCACTTGGGTATGAAACATGTTACCCAAAAGACCTGAATTTTATCAAAAAACTCAATCACATAAGAGTCGTGAGGACATGCTACAACGAGTCAATTCGACCCAACATTTATGAAAAACATTCAATGTACTCTTTGTGAAAAACGTTGTTACTGGTGACAAGACGTGGGGATTTACGAGTTTGACATGCAAACTAGTAAATACCGGTTTGCAGCATTTAAGAGAGCAAATTCTTGGATTGTGCAATAATTGTAAACGAATTTTTGTCCAAAAATTCAACAAATACCATCGAGCAACCATCTTACAGCTCGTTCACACATGGTCTCTGTTTTACTGGTCCGTTTTATCGGATACGTTTGTTTAACGATGGAGCATGGAGTTGTGCGACTTGACATATGGTACATACAGTATTCCAGTCTGCTCTCGGCACTCGCAGGGAGTGGACGCGCTCGATGTTTTCATGCGATTTGGTGGCTTTCGTTGTTGTTCTCCTATGGTTTTACCATCGAAAAAAAGTTTGTTTATTGGTTCTTGTTATCTCTTTGTTGTTTGTTTGTACTTGGCTTTGTTTCTTGGACTTGTTCTCGGCATTCCTTATTGACTCGGCTAGGTATATCGGAATTTTCCATTTGTTTATCGGTTAGGCTTATTGTATTCACTTTGGTCGCACTCGCGCGGTCCGCGCTTACGTCACCCATGGGACCCTGATGGCCGACTCAGACTCGAGTTGTGCCACAGGGGCAAGCGAGGGGCGCAAACGCTCCTACAATCGCTCCCGTGGGGGGGAGGCGGACAATGACGACACCGACGCGTCCACGCCTAAAGTGAACCACACCCGTCGTGGCAGAGGCCACGGGGTGGTGGTTAGAGGCCGTGGGCGGGGTGTGGCACCTTCTAAGGTTGACGCAGGTGCTTCCGATACATCGGAGGCGCCAGCGGGTGTGCCGGGTTCAACGACGAATCCGGTGGCATCCCGCGGAAAAAGTAAGAAGGCGTCCCACGATTTTGCCTCGGGGGATGCATCAGAGGCCGCGGTGGCCCAGGCTTCTAGGCCTAAAGCTACCCGCAAAGTTGCCGTATGCCCCGCGCCCGTCGCGGGGGTTGCAGTCGAAAAAGACGGGGTGTCCGCCGTGGCGGTGGACCCCGCCAGGATTGCTACGCCTTCCGCGGATCTAACATACGTAGATACCACGGATGCGGAGGAGGTGGTGGCCTTTGCGACCCAACTGTCAAAAAGGCCGTATAGGAAAACGGTCCAGGCATTGCCGGAAGGAAATATTTCAACCGATATGGATCCGGCATGCCTGGACATCCAGCGGTTAGATGCGGAGGAGCTCCGGAGTATGGCGGGAGGCCGTATTACGGATATATACCATGTTGCTCAAACATCGGGCAACCTAAAAGGCGGCTATGTTAAAAAGTTGAAAGAGGCAGCAGCGAGCCTTCTGGACATCGTTAATACGCTGTCCAGAAGGTCGATTGACGCTGAGAATCATCGTCTCAGCGTTGATAACGGCCGCCTCCGAAGAGAGATAGAATCCCTGCGGGCGGAGCTTAAGGCCCACCGCAGGGAATTTGAAGAGAGGCGGTCAGCTACTAAGTCGGATCGCCAAAAAGAGGCCAGTGGAGGGGCAGTGACAGTGGTCACGCCCCCTCCGCCCCCCATCGATATAGAGGAATTGAAAAAATTCCTCTTGGTCTCAGTGGGGGGTATGATAAATGCCCGCCTGGCGGCTTTAGAGGACCGGCTCCCTCCCGCCCCAATCCTCCGCCCGCCGCTTGCGGCGGACAGAAGAAACTCTGCCAACGCCGCCCCGTTGGCGGTGGCGGCGGCCTTACCTCCGGCGGCCTCGGCCCTGGAAAACCCCGGATCCTGTCCGGAGCTATCCGCGGCGGAGACCGCGATGGACGTGGTGGAAATCCCCCCTCCACCACCCCCGAAAGAACAACGCCCGTCGCGCCAGTACCGCGCGGTGGCGGCGCAGCCAAAAGCGAGGCCTTCAGGGGGAAAAGCAAAAGAAGCATTTCCTGCGCTGAAGACCCCTAAAAAGTCACTAACACAGGGGCCAGTACTGTCCGACCTCGTCGTAGCAGCCCACTCGCAGGCTCCATCTGTCCCGCAGGAATCGGGGGCTGAGACTGAGAATGAGTGGACGGTCGTTGGGAGAAAGGGTAAAGGCAAGAGTAAAAGCAAAAAATTGCCCGCTACTCTGTCCCAACCCGGCCCAATTCAACCAACTACCCGTCCAAACAAGACGCAAGTACCGGCAAAAAAGAAACCGGTGAAGTTGCCAGAGGCCAAATCGGAAGCAGTCGTGGTCAAATTGCTTCCGGAGGCTGAAAAAGCAGGGGCCACGTACCGTGCCGTTTTTGAGCGAGCGCGGGCAGTTGTGGACCTCCAAGCCATGGGCCTGAAGGAAGGTTTACAGCTCACCCGCACAGTATACGATGCCCGCCGTCTCGAATTACCGTCTGGACCGGAAGGGGCCGAGAAGGCGGATCGTCTAGCGGAGCAATTAAAAGCGGCATTGGCCGGGGTGGCTGAGGTAACCAGGCCCATGAAAAAGGGTGACGTCAAGCTTATGGGTCTGGATGACTCCGTCACACCCGACCTGATCGTGGAGACCATAGCCAGTTTTGGTGGCTGCCCCAGAGACCAAATTCACGCCGGTGGTATCGGCATTGGTCCCAGGGGAATGGGCACGTCTCACGTGATATGCCCGGTTCAGGTGGCGAAACGCATATTAGATCAGGGCTACCTACTCGTTGGTTTTAGCTCGGCAGTAGTGGAGGCGATGGAGCGACGTCCGCTCCGCTGTATGCGTTGTCTCGGCACCGGGCATGTCACGCCGACGTGTCCTGATGGCCAGAAAGACCGGTCGACCCTGTGCTTCCGTTGCGGGAAGGACGGTCACAGGGTCGAACAATGTGAATCGAGAAAGCCGCATTGCGCCGTGTGCGCCGACGGCGGCCAACCAGCCAACCATGTGACGCTGTCGAGGGACTGCCACCCTCCCAGCGTCAGGGGGAAATTCCCATCTATGGTTGCCCGCAGGGGGCTTCCCCCCGCTAATGGTATCAGTCAAGGAGAGCATAGTATGTCGATAAATAACAATGCCTGATCGACATACCTGCCTCCTTCAAGCGAATGTCAACCACTGCGCCGCGGCTCAGGATCTTTTCCTGCAGTCGATGGCGGAGTGGGAGATAGGCCCAGCCGTAGTGAGTGAACCATACTACGTCCCCCCTCAGGAGAACTGGGTGGGGGATCTGGACAACACGGTGGCGGTTGTAGTCAGATCAGGCACTGGCCCCCCTCTCACCACCATTGAGAGGGGCCGGGGCTACGCGGCGGCAGTTTGGGGGGAATACGTCATCATAGGCGTATACTTTTCCCCCAACCGTACTCTGGCAGAGTTCGAGCTTTTCTTGGACTCTGTCGGAGCCGCCGTGGGCAGGTTGTCGCCGAGGGCGATATTTGTACTCGGTGACTTCAATGCCAAGTCCCAGGCCTGGGGGAACACCGCTACCGATATGCGAGGAAGAGCCGTGGAAGCGTGGGCTCTGCAAAGCGGTTTGTCGCTCCTTAACCGTGGAGCAGTCCAGACATGCGTGCGATCGCGGGGTGGATCTATTGTTGATTTATCGTTCGCCACCCATGCGATCGCACGCAGGGTGGTAAACTGGAGAGTAGAGGAGGAGGTGGAGACCATGTCCGATCACCTGTATATCAGGTTCGATGTCTCCCCTCCTATGAACAGAGCGGCAAACCCAGAACGCAGCCACGGCCACCTCCCACGCTGGGCCGTCTCTCGGCTAGATTCTGGGCTAGCCGAGGAGATGGCCATCGTCCAGGGCTGGGCCCATCCTGGTGGTTATAACGAAAGTCCGGAGAAACAGGCAGAGCGTATGCGCAGGACTCTGACGAGGGTCTGCGATGCTGCGATGCCTCGGTCGCGCCGGCGTCAGCGGCGCCCGGAAGTTTACTGGTGGACCTCCGAAATCGGAAATCTGAGGGAGGCAGCCCTCCGCGCTCGCCGATTACTTAAGCGCCAGAGACGCCGGCTTCCTCCGGACGAGGAAGAGGAGGACCGCCTGAGAGAGGAATATCGGTCTGCCCGTGAGGCTCTTCGGCTTAGTATCCTACAGTCGAAGACCCGGGCCCGCGAAGAAATGTTAAAAAGTCTGGACGAGGACCCCTGGGGGCGCCCGTTCCGGGTAGCACGCAACAAGTTGCGCGTCTTTTCTACCCCGGTGACGGAGTCTCTTCCGGATGGGGTCCTCCAAAGAGTACTCGATGGGCTATTCCCGGACCCGGGAGACTTTACTCCTCCCGCGATGTGTCCACCTCAAAGTGTGGAACCCTCGGCGTCGGAACCTCCCCCCGTCACTGAAGAAGAGTTAGAAACGGCCCTGGAACGCCTCCGGGGACGTAGAGCGGCACCGGGACCCGACGGGGTCCCTCGCCGGGCCCTCCTCCTGGCCGCCAAGCACCTCCGCGGCCAGCTTCGGGAGCTATTCGATGCCTGCATCCGCACAGGTGAGTTCCCAAAGCAATGGAAGGAGGGCCGGCTGTGCCTGCTCCCAAAGGCGGGTCGCCCTCCAGATGATCCCTCCGCCTATAGGCCCATAGTGCTACTGGACGAGGTGGCAAAGGTCTTCGAGAAGATCCTCGCCGCGCGCCTCGTCCAGCACCTTAGCACTGTAGGGCCTGGCCTATCGGAGGCTCAGTTTGGGTTCAGGGCGGGGCGTTCTACCATCGACGCCCTGAACAAGTTGCAGAGCCTCACGAAAGAGGCGGCGGAAACTCACGAATCGGTCCTGGCGGTATCGATTGACATCTCGAACGCCTTCAATAGCCTCCCACATGAAACTATCAGGGCGGGACTCCGGTCTCATGGAGTCCCCCCGTACCTCGTGAGGCTATTGGGGGCTTACCTCCAGGACAGATACATTGTATGGGAGGGCGACCATGGCTTGATAGCTGGTAGGCGACGCGTCGCATGCGGTGTTCCACAAGGGTCGGTACTGGGTCCGATCCTGTGGAACATAGGTTATGACTGGCTCCTCCGAGAGCCAGTCCTGCCTGGGATGGGGGTGATCTGCTTCGCAGACGACACCCTCATCACGGCCCGGGGCGGTACCTACCAAGAAACCGTAGAACTAGCCAACGCCTCGACGGCGTTGGTGGTGGCTCGCATCGAGCGTCTGGGCTTGAGGATCTCCGCGTCAAAGACGGAGGTCCTCATGTTCTACGGTCGAGGTAGAAGAGCGCCCCGGGATGCGCGCGTCGTCGTCCAGGGAGTAGCAGTACCAGTCAAGGCCCAGATGAGATACCTGGGCCTTACTCTCGATGGAAAGCGGAACTTCGAGACTCATTTCACCCAGTTGACCTCGAAGTTGACAGGTACCGCTGCTGCACTGGCCAGGCTCCTACCCAACGTGGGAGGGCCGGGCGCAGCCACTAGGAGGCTATACTCAGGAATTCTGCGGAGCATGGCGCTGTACGGGGCCCCCGTATGGATCCATGCGCTTCATCGTAAGAACAGGACCCTGCTGAGGAGATCTCAGAGGGTCCTGGCAGGGAGGTCTATACGGGGGTACCGTACAGTGTCGTGGACGGCGGCGACACTTCTCGCGGGCGATCCGCCCTGGGAGCTCCAGGCGGAAGTGCTCGCGGAAGTGCACCGCTTCCGACAGGATGCCCGGGAGAGAGGCAGCCGGCTGTGCCCGGCAGAGGTGGCAAGGATCAGGGCCCTGGCGACCCAGGCCCTTATTCAAAGGTGGCAACAGGACCTTGAGGTCCCAGTGGCTGGTACGGAGACGGTAGAAGCTGTTCGCCCCCACCTGTCTCACTGGGTCTCGCGCAGAAGCGGGACCTTAACGTACAGGATGGTGCAGATACTTACCGGGCATGGCTGCTTCGGTAAGTATCTGCACCGTATAGCGGGCCGGGAGCCCACGCCTGAGTGCCACCACTGCGGCGCACCACTAGACACAGCGCTACATACGCTAGTTGAGTGCGCTGCCTGGGGACCTCAGAGGTCTGAATTAGAGAATGTTGTCGGCCAGGTGAATTCGCTCCGAGGCTTGGTTGAAGCTATGCTCCGGAGCAAACAATGGTGGCTAGCCGTGACCTCCTTCTGTGAGCAAGTAATGGCCCAGAAGGAGGCGGCAGAACGTGAGAGGGAGGAGAGCATGTACGCGGACCCCATCCGCAGAAAGCGGCCTAGGGGTCGCAGGCGCCGCTACGCGCAACTCCTCCCGTAACCCACCACAGGGGGCCACGTGGACCAGCGGGGGATCCCGTGGACTTCCCCCCCCTGTTGGTGAAGAGGGTACCCTTCCCCGGGGGTGCCCTAAGTGAGAGTTAAGCGTAGGGGTGCCACAGATGTAATACCTATGGCTCAGTTCCTGTGGCACCCCATAAAAGCGCATAGGAGAGGGGCGCAGGTTAGGTTTAGTGGGTAGTCTGACGGCCGACCATCCCCCGTTCCTCCAATTGGAGGCCACGGTAGGCATCCGGCCGATCAGGAGTCCCACACATCCCTCGGTGTAAAGCCTTCCCCCCAGGCCCGAGGATGGTGTCCCAAGAAAAGACATTCCCCCTGCGTCATCAAAAAAAAAAAAAAAAAAAAAAAAAAAAAAAAAAAAAAAAAAAAAAAAAAAATGGTACATACAGTATTCAGTATACAGTAAAAAACCGGTCCGGTAAATTATGACATTCCGTTTTGTCATCGAATACTAGATGAACGGAATACGTATCCGTCACGTTTCCGTGCAATTTTACCGTATAGAAACTGTGCGGGGGTGAGGGTGCTGGCGGGTGGTGCAACTACACAAAGAAGTTCGTACGTGAAATGAAGAGTGGATGCTGCCATTAATCGATTCTTCCTTCTCCGCTAGCGCATGTACCAATACAACATGACAACGTCCATCCTGGTAGAATAGCGGCGGTATACTACGAATTTGCTTGTGAATCGTATCCAGTAATGACGGATACGTTGAATGTTATACGGTGCCTGTGTGAAAAAAGCATATTTTTTGTCGTATCCGTTAAAACGGGTACCGTTTACACGTAGACTGTGTGAACGGGCTGTTATTCACCAGATATGGCTCTATCAGACTTCTTTTTCTTAAACTCAAATAACCACTCGTGGCACCTGTTTTCATTCGACTAAAAATATTAAAATTCGCAACGAGAACTAAATTCTGGAACCAGCGTTTAAAAATGTTTTGATGATTGGATTATTCATTGTCGTTAATTTATCATTTCTGAAGGAGCATACTATGAAGGTGATAAAATAAATTTGAATGAATAATTTTGTGTATTATTGATCTTTTTCCAGTACTTTTTTGACAGACAAGTATATATCGAGCTTCATAACAAATGGGCGTAGACAAAAGGGCAGTTTTACACAAGGGAAATAATTATGAACAAAACAAAACAATTTCATTGCGTAAGGCTGAAGTTTGGAATACCCTTCTTTTAAGGTTAAGGTACACTTGGATAGTGGTAAGACTTTCTAAATTTTAACAGTTTTTAGTAAACAACAAAAAATTGCATTTTTGCGTGTACGCCAATATGTTATGAAGTTCCGATTTTTTCTTTCGGTGACGATGAACATATGATATCTTTTTATCCCGAAAGATGGTATAGTTTCCGTGTATACATATTACCTATACGTCGAGGCGAAGCGCGAGTCAAACTCTAGTGCGTGCCTCTTGGATATAAAAAAATAAAACGACCGATCAATCATCGTAAGATATCTTTATTACAAAGAATTTTACTTTATCTAATATTTACAATATAACAAAAACTAAAAATGTGATCAATTCAAGTAGCCTATTTATTGCACAGGGCGCGAAGTCTACAAGATGGATTCCATCTTATCAAAGGAGGGCGGGCGGTTCTTATCAAGTAAGCAGCATACCTGCTTGGCACCAGATTTTACTTAGTAACACTTATAAGAAATAAGTACCTACGTTGTCATTATTCGCACGTATTTGGAAATCTATTTTGTAATATTTGTGGTTGGAAATATGTCTGCCTCCTGCAGAATATAAGCCCTGTGCAATTTGGCCCATCAGTCGATAATTATATCTAAGATATAAACACAATGTTTACGACTATATTTAAACTCAAAATTTATCAGAATCAAAATCAAACTTAATAGTAATTTCCCTCGGTTTGAATTTACATTATAATCTAAATTAGCACTAAAAAACAACCTAAAATATTCAATAAATATTTTTGTAGGCATCTCCTGTACAGTACATAAAGAATCAATCTACCCAAAAATTAGGAATGTGCCATCCAAAGTGCAAACTATAGGCGTTTGTAGTTCACGCCAAACTTTATGGCCTTTCCAAATAATTTGAAGAAAGCTGCGCAATACCAGGTTTTGTACATAAGTGCAGCAACTTCTTAGCAACCATGTGTTTAAGCAAAAATTATTCATATGGTATAGCGCAAGCTCAGCAAAATATCGCTAATATTTAGATTAATAAATCGTCACTTGAATGAAGAGGATATTAATAAGTGAAATTTAACCGCACGTATATAATTGCGTAATGGAAAATTATTACTTCCCTTTATACTAACTTTAGTGAAATTTAATCATCTATCGGTGTAGTACGCGATCAAACGTATCGATATAGAAAACATAATTATTATATTTTTTTAATGTAATATGTTTTTCATATCGGTGACATAATTGGGATTGTTCACTTTTTTCAATCTAGCTATTTGAAAAACCATTTCGAGGAATAGTGTCCCTAATCATTACTGTCTAGTTAAAATTCCAAAATACGTACGATCTTCTTGTATTTTGTAAGAAATGCGTTTGACCTTTATTTGACCTTTATTTTTTGATAACGCAGGGGGAATGTCTTTGGACACCATCCTCGGGTCCTTCGGGGGAAGGGCCAAAATACAGGCATAAGGCCTACATCGAGGCATAAGGCCTACATCGAGGGTGTGTGGGACTCTCAGCGACCGGTTCTCCACGCTCGCTTCCAAAACGAAGCTGTCGCGAGAAACGGCCGCCAAACTACCCACTAAACCTAAACCTGCGCCCCATTTGTAGCGCTTTTACGGGGCGTCACGGGATCTCGTACAGAGTAACTGTACCATGACGCCCCTACGCTCTGTCATTGGGTCACCCCGGGGAGCAGGGCGACCCACTTCGTACAGCAGGGGGGGAAAGTCCACTGTCACCCCCGTAATAGCGGCCCCCTGTGACGGTATCTATGGGAGGAGATGCGCGTAGCGGCGCCTGCGACCGCCGGCCCGCCTCCTGCGAACGGGGTCCGCGTACGCGTCCTCCTCCCTTGCTCTTTCAGCGGTCTCCTTCTGCAACATGACGGATTCACAGAAGGAGGAAACCGCAAGCCAAGAATGTTGACCCTGGAGCATCGCTTCAACCATGCTATGAAGTGAACTCACAGGGCCAACAACGTTCTCTAGGAGGGCCCTCTGGGGCCCCCAAGCGGCGCACTCCACGAGCGTGTGAAACGCCGTGTCTTGGAGTGCGCCGCACTCGTGGCAAGACGGGGAAGGTTCCCGCCCCACTATTTGGTGTAGATACTTACCAAAGCAGCCGTGCCCGGTAAGTATCTGCACCGTCCTGAACGTCAGGGTCCCGTATTTCCAGGAGATCCAGCGAGTGGGGTCGGTTCACCTCCACCGTCACGATTCCAGCTTCTTATTCAAGCGATTTCAGCTTTATTTGACCTTACTAAATCCAATCAGGTGGGCCGTCTGCCTGTTTGCCTGCTTCAGGTGTAAAAAAAAATAGTTGTACATTATTTGATTTAAGTTCTGTAACAACATGGATTTTCCTTAAAGACCACTTTAAAATTTTTTACAATAACTATAAAAAATAATAGTGGTTGAACACGAAAAATTATAAGCCTAGCCACAAAAAACACGAAAATGATCACGATACGTAATGAGTAATGACAGTGACATTTAAATAGTAACACAGAGTACTATGATTATATATTGATAAAACTTACTTTTTTATATTTTGTGAACAATCCCCATTAAATCAATAACAAGAAAAAATAGAAAAATAAGAAAGATTAACGTGTTCGGAATAGCCTAAGTAAATAAGTTCTATGGAAACCAAAAAAGATGTTATAACCTGGCCTTAAATCTCGTCCATTTTTTACCAATAATACACGTATATATCACACAACTATTATTATTCATGCTTTTAAAACGAATTACAATAAATACATCACTAACGGCAAGAGTACGAAAGTTCCACGAAAAGGATTTTTATTTTTTAACGAGCCTATAAACCTTATATAACTACATATCATGAACAAGGGGAAAATATTTAGAGCTTTAACTCAATTAAAGGATTCATAAGAAAACTTGAGAATTGTCTTTACCTTATTTTAAGATCGGATTGTATTAGTCCTCGCGATCGACTTACTTTGCCACTGATTCTAGCGACCTCAGCCACTCCACTTTTGGTATAATATAAACTTTCAGTCGTCTTACATTATATACATTCCATTAAGCTTTGGAGACTGACGTTATATATTAATTTACATAGACTATAAACAAAGCTATCTTAGCTTAGCTATATATTATGCAATTTAACTCTTCTTCTCTTCTAAATTGAATTAATTTAGTGTGTATGGGAAATTAATTTTATTTTTTTAAACTTTCAAAATGTTACATGAATTTTAAACAATAAAAGAATGCAATTAAAAACTGCGACACTGAATAATAAACCAACATACATATACTTGTTTGGGCCCCAATCGCATAGTTATTAGGCTTTCATTATTTAATCTCAAGAGCCGTGCATTTAGATTATATTGTATGGTCGTCAGTCAATTGCAATCTCCAACTGCACGTAGACCACGCCATCATTCTGAGCTCAGGCCACATCAGCGAGTAGCAAACTGTTTCTAGTCATTTTATTTTACTATCGCTACAGATTTGTCTTTGTAAAAATACAAACTACGAAGGTAGCTTCAAATTTTGTTTAAATTTATAGTTCATGTGACCTGGAGGAATTTCAGATACTTCAAATTCTACTTTCCTTGTCTTTTATTATAAAAAAACAAAAGATATTAATGAAAAGGGAAATGACATGAACTTATTTAAAGCGTGGCAATTGAAATTAAATACAGACCGAAGCATCCAGTCAGTACAAGCTAAATACACAAGCCGAGTCACTGAACAACATGTTGCTGACTTCGGTCTCTTTTGACATGGCCTCGCTATTGCTCAAATTTACGAACATTCACTTTCTTATTTAGTTACAAAGGACCAGCCAAGCCGCTACAACACGGCCAAAATATACATACAATGTCAAGCCTAAAAATACCAATTTCGCCCAAAAAGTTGAAACAAATCTCACCTTTTACAAAAACATAATAATACATCAAGTCTTAATTTGACATAAAGCATAATTTCTTAATATCTTTAATGATAACTCCTATCGTAGACTTAATCGTACACACATTTTTACCATAGACATCAAAAATTGCGGTTAGCTAAAATGTAAACTCAATGTTTAATGAAAGCAATTCAATGCCGAAATGTTTTCGAAAACTGAAATTAAGATAGACCGAAAATAAAAAAGAAATGTAATTACTCTAGTCAGGTCAAGTATAATATATTAACATAATACACGCGTTAAACATCCTGGTATTTAGGGGATTTATTTTAAAGGACGCTATTTGAGGATTCTTTTTTATTTATTATTTATATGAAATAGGCGACTAAACACAGATTTTAAATATAACTTAATTATTAGTTTAGCTAAATAGAGCATAAAATAGAAATATAAAATTACCATTATCAATTGTCAAGTTAGTATTCACGAGACTCGCTGCACAAGTCAACGGACTCATCAACATAAACTTTCTTTTCAAAATTTTGATCAATGTGTACACTGTATTAAGAGCATTGGACCAATATATTATTAGGTGCTGTCAATTTGTAAGCAATTTTTATTACATTGGCGCTGTGTATCAACACGCTGAATGCGAGAATCCGTTCATGTAACGTAATTTATAGTATACACATTTCTTCGTCATTAATCTTTCAGTATATTCAATAATTAATATTGAGAAAATATATAAATTCAAATAAAAAAAAACTTAAGATTTGTTTGTTTTAAGAGTAATTTGAAATATTAATTTCATGAATCAACGTACACGGCACTTCAAATTGGCACAAAAATATGTTTGCGATTTTTATGCAGCAACGAGTTAGACGGTCATAATAAAGGGTGCCTCCTCAAACTACACGTCCTGTAATATGCATTGAATTTTAAACATGGATCTCATTTTAATAATGTTGTCGTGATTTTTTTTATAAACATAAAAATACATATAATAACAGTTTCTAGTCAAGGATGTATTAAAATTACCGCAAAATATTTATTCAATACTTCTATACCATTTGAAATTCTGCAAAAAAAATACCTTTGGATTTATTGTTCACAGCGACATCAGTGTTTGTTAATAGCCTGTCCAATAATTCTTGTTTTAAAACATAATGTATTTGTGAAATCTTATTATCCTTTAAAATAAAATTTCTTTTGGACCTAGTTTAAGTTTTGATATAATAGAAACAAAAAAAACACTACCTTTTAGCACCTAACAGACAGACGGGCAGGAATTTTACTATATAATTTTTTTATCAACTTGACGCATAGAATCCTATTGAGGTCAAAATGCAATTTACACACATCAATTTACACGAATAGAGAACATCAATACATTTAATCTGTACAGCTACTTTTGCTGAGGTATTTGTTGTATATTTTCACTCGAGTGAATTATTTATTATAATTTTTCATTATCTTAGTATACATTCCAATCAATCTTATTGATTGCTTTATTAATGTTTACTACTTACGGAGTACCGTAAATCTACACAAACATATGAACGTACATCAAAAATTTGAACATCTATATTAAATTATTATTACGCCACGCTATTATCGTCTACATAGTATTGTTAGTGAGTGGTTCGTAGCAACGAAAAGTGGAAAAGAATTATTTAATCATTAACCAAATTTCCAATGTTGTATATTATATGAAAACTCCACGGGACAAATTTTCACATGATACCTGTTTGATATTTTATTAAATCACTTTACCAGTATCATTAAATTATATATATATATATATATATATATATATATATATATATATATATATATATATATATATATATATATATATATATATATATATATATATATTGTAGTAAAGAATACGCTTTGGTCTGTATTTGTAATAATATAAACCAAAGCGTTAGAGCACAGTCGAAGTCATTGACATTCCTTATTTTTGGATCAATTCGTATTCAAACAATCACTTGTTTATATTTTTGTAATGATAGTAATTTCTTAACATAGTTGAACAAATTTAATTGAACTTATTACAGCTCATCCTAATAGTTTTATCAAATTTAGATTTTTGGGGAAAATAATATACGCCCCCATTAGTTAGCATTAGAAAGATAGCATTAGGTCAGCTTCATGAAACAGTGATATTCATTGTTTTCCCCGTGGATTCCTCATATGCAGTGATGCAAGCTAAAGGAACTTTTCAGTTAATTTGGTAAGCCCATAGATAACTTTAGATATATTATTATGATATTCACTACAGTACTTTCCAAGACTGATTAATTATATTTCACCTTCACTAAAGATGGTTTGTTCCACTCTAAGTTGTGCTTAACTATCATTAACTATATTAATAGTCTATACAAACTGATAAGATTTGACAAAAGAGATATATATCACAGTGTAATAAATAGTGTATCAAATTTACATGACCATAATTATGCTCAAAATGTTTTATCACAGGCTCTCCAAGCCTAGGTAGAGGCTAGTATAGTCTTTGAAACGTTTAAACGTAATACCGTTTGAGTTTAGCAATTTATGCTGGTGTGCACCGACATTTAATCAACGGTTAAAATAAAATAATCGCTATTTATGCATACAATTTCATCGATTATTTTATTTTAACCACTGGTTAAATGTCGGTGCACAACAGCCTTAGTCACTGATGTTGATACGAAATATATTTGGCCCACTTTTATACGAATTTTTATTAGACTGGCAATCATTAATTTTAAATTACAGCAGAGTGCCTTTGGCAAAACAAACCACTTAAATAATAATAGTTGTTCGGGTAACATCGATATTTTATATAATTACAATATGTACATCAAAGGGACCTCTCCAATAGGTTCTTAGTAAGAGAAATTGTAGATGTTGTGAATCATTAATTAGTAACCTACCTTATATGGACTGGTATCTAATGACACATGATGTTTATATTAGGTTGGGGAAAAAGTTTCTTCGCATTTTATATAAAAATTCAAAAGGTTTTTTTATAAAGTTTATTTACATTTAAATAAAGTATGGAGGTGCCATTTAGTTGGATAACTTTTTGGCATCTTGTAGGTAGGTACGTGATCCCATTGCTATAAAAATTTTGGGGCTTCTAATCAAAAAACTGTGACAAGTGGTTTTGACGTTCTTGTCGTACGTGATCCACTTTTCATCACCAGTTATCAGCTTCTTCAAAAATGGTTCGGTTTCATTACGTCGTAATAAAGAATCACAAATGAGTACAAGGTTCATTAGGTTTCTTTCAGTGAGCTCATGAGGCTCCCAAATATCGAGCTTTTTTGTGTACCCAGCTTTTTTTCAAATGCACCAAAACCGTTTTGTGGTCAATTCCCAGTACTCCAGCTACATCGTAACTACTAATATGCCGATCTCGCTCCACTTTTTAAAAAATGGCATCAATTTTGTCTTTAACAGGGCGACCAGAGCGACATGCATCTTTGATATCAAAATTTCCGGGTTGAAAACGCTTAAACCAAAATTGCGCTACTCTTACAGATACTGCATTAGGTCTATAAACATCACATGTTTTTTCGCGGCTTGTGTTTCTTTTTACCTTTTTTGTAGTAAAATTTTAAAATGTATCGAATTTCTTCATTAAATTCACTCATTTTAACAATAAGAAAAACAAATGAAAATCACGCATCTTCCTAATTCGAAATTGGAATTGTCTTCTTTAAAATTAAAACTTTTTAATGATACCAAAGCCAGCCAGATATAAATGGTATAGCCAAAGAGATCTTATTACAAGTTCATACATACTATATGCGAAAACACTTTTTCCCCAACCTAATTATTAAGAAACTAGTAGAATGAGAAAATCTAATGTTTAAATAACATATCGCCAATGGAATTTCACAATATTGAATCAAATTTATTATTCATAATTAATTAATCAAATTTATAATTATCTACGATAATATAACACGGTAACATTATGTACACAATAACTGTTAGTTCACTAATGGCTTATGATTTAGTGACATTTTATGAGAATGAAGGTCAGTGCACTTCTTACGTTCAAACTGCCAAAACTCCAATACTATAAAAGGAAACGAATTGGAATGTATACTATTTTAGGATGATGATAGTAATAGAAATATTAAATATATAATAGCCTGGAGATTCGACGTTTGGTAGCCTCCTGCAAAGATTGATCGCCTCTGTAACAATATAATTTAAAAAATATAACATACTATATATTTGCATTTATGATAAAATATTGTTACGAGCTACAGAACTCTAATTAAAATGCCGTTGGAATTACTATAGAATTTATTAGAACAATACAAACACGTATAACACAGGTATAACTGGACGCAGTACAAACTGCCCAATCAATAACACACGTAAAGTCCGTCACTATATCGCTTATCGAATGTACTCGTCTTGCTTTGATCGTGGTTCTCGCTAGACTGCCCCACCCCTCCGTTCGGGCATTGTTTTATAGTAAACTATAAAATACAACAATCGACTGCGTGGACTGAGTTTTTTTCCAAGACAACGTAATCTGCACACCTGGTTAATTTTCATGCAAACGGCCATAAACGAAAACAATATGTCTATTGTCTATTTGCAAATTATAAACACAAAATAAACAAAAGAAGTTCAAATACGGGAAGAGTAATAAACCAGGTGCGCATTTCTTTGTCGGTATGTACCAAAAGGAAAAAGGTTTTGGCAAAAAATAAACATTTAAACTATTATCTTTGCTGACATTTTCTGATTATAATTAAATACATCTTTCAATAATTTGCATTTATAAATATATGCTGAAGTCACTTTTAAGACACGCCAAAAGTTTTTTAAACCAACACAGCAGCTGTGGAAAACAATATATTGAAATAAATTCGCAATAGCATAATTACAATATGTAAAATGAACGGTGTTTTTAAACATCCAACTTTAAGCTGATAAATCTTTAAATTACTCAAAATGAATACCTGACCACTAGTTGTGTAAAAAATAAGATAAAATAGTGCAAGCAATAATATTATTGACCTTTTCTCTATGTGCGTGCATATTATAATATATTAGCTAATAATAAGTACAGGAAACAATTATACATATGGCAGTCTTTGTGGCAGTCTTCTAAGTCAATAATAGTAAGTAGATTGTTAAACGAGAGGTGAAAGTGACCTATTTAGGCATGAAATGGTTTGGCGCACGAGAGTAGCGAGGGCGCTAATAGTCGGGTCCCTAATTAGGCCTGTCACTCGAAATTAAGACTGCACTTCATTTCGAATATGAGAAAAATAAAAATTGATTAATTAAACAAAGAACTACTTTAATCACGCATTAAATCCATACCTAAATCTGATGAAACTCCACGTACTGCATCACATATCAAATGTCAAGTAATTTTTTTTCTGTGTCATTCTACCAGCCAATTTATTTTCGTCAGTGATTATAATAAAAATATTTTGCTCAAATTTATGTAAATTAAATTTCGTGAATAAGTATAAAATAATGTTACCATTTTTTTAATATTTTTATTACAATTTATGCATTTTTGACGGCAGGGAGAATCGTTTCCCAGGGGTGAAAAGTGCTGTTTTCATCCCTTTGTTTAGGCAACTCCAAGTGTAATTTCAAGATATGAAGAATGACAAAAAAAACTAAATTGTTTTTTCACATTGATATGAGCTGAATAAACAAAAATTATACATGGCGCACTATGTGAATTCGAAGATGTAATTTTATGCAAGTTATTCAATTTTTTTTTAATTTAAGATTGTTTTTGTTAAGACATTTATATAAAACCAATTTCAAGTCTGTTTCAATACAAATTGTTACAACCTATGGCAAACTATTGATGCTTACACATGCATACAAGATCAGAATTCTGATAATTATAATAATAAATAATTTTATATAGTGTTATGTTGGAACAGACTTCATCTTTATAAACAATTTCGATTACCTATTTAAACTGAATGATATACATAACATTACACTTGCATTCAAATACGTGTTAGCAATGTAGGTATGTACACAATTATGTAAATTCTGAGGACAACACAACTAAATGCGATCGAATCCATTATAAAAATTAATAAGAGAGAATTTCATATTATTCACATCGTCATATTTGGTTTTTATAGTTTCATTGGACTTACCGAACCACGATAAGTGTATATTGGATCGAAGCCTTGTAAGACAGTGATATCATCTTATTTCTTATTCATATTGAGTAAGTTTTTAAAAACCCTAAAGACTTACTCTAACTCAAAATGAATAAGACCGTATGTGTTCGTGTGTATATCATTGCACATGATATTTCATATTTTTTTTACGTTATTTTCAAGCTTTACCATAATGGTCTTACTGTATTGAAATATTTAACACTTCATTTATGAAATTAATTTTCCTTCGCATTTGCGAGATAAAAACTAGCCCAAAGCAATGTAAAATTCATTCCATAAAAAATCATATCATATAATTATTTTATTTGAATAACGTTTACTCGATAAACGTAGTGTAGAACACATTCCAGCCTGATAGTTCGGCGATCAGCGTAAGGTCGCTAGGCACTATATGAGGAAAGCGGAGGAGCGGGATATATAGCGTTACTTTGGAGTGACAACAACAAATGGTATTCGCCGAAAACTCACAGCATTTATTCTTCTTTTAAGTGTCTTTTTTATTTATAAATATTTCACAGATTTAAAATTTATTACATTTAATAATACAATAAATACCTTCGAAACAAGAGAAATAGCGTTATGTTCTACGAAAATGCAAACACAATAAAAATAATGGCACATTTATGTGAGTTCCAAGGAAAGATTTACTAAAGTATAAATAGATAAAAAACATAATCACCTTAATGTTCCTTCGATGACAGAGAAATCTTTGTTGGCTGTGGTATAATAGTGATTTCATCATTAATTTTCAGTGGTTTGAGTAAACTGTCATTGTTTGCCTTATGAGGTATTGCACTCGGCTTATTTTTGTCCATAACACGTTTAGCGACAACACTGTGTGCCGAATAAACGTGGTTCTCAAATTGTTTGTACATACTAAAGGTAGCAGTACACACTGTGCATTTATATGAAAGGTGGGCTGGCTTAAGAGTCAAATTGTGGTCACGTCCCACATGGTTCAGGAGCTTCCACTGATATACCTGCAATCAACAAGATATTGCATAAAAAATGGAGAATAAAGATGTGGACACATGTTATTAAGACATACACTAAATTTAATAATCATAACAATATTAATTTCAGAGTAAATTTAATAATACGAACCCTGCCACATACAGGGCACCTTCCGGCGTCTCTTCCTTTGTTGGCAGCTTCCTGCATTGAACTTGTCACAAGACCATGCGAGCCCAATAAATGTCGTTCTAGCCCCTGATCCGTGAAAAATCTGAAAATATCATTTCACCATCATTTTATTCATATCATTTAAATAAATTAATACTTTAAATTAATACTATGATTTTTCCATCTATAAAATACAATTCTATGTATATCCCTATTAATATTATAAATGCGAAAGTAACTCTGTCTGTCTGTATGTTCCGTTTTCACGTAAAAACTACTGGACCGATTTGGCTGAAACTCAGTATATATGTTTTCGATACCGAGAATGAACATAGGATACTTTTTATCCCGAAAAGTGGGATAGTTTCCGGGATAAAAATAAATTTGTCTTTCTATTTGTTATGCTTTTACGGAAGAACTAATAGGCCGATTTGGCTGAAATTCGGTACGTATGTAAATTAAATACTGAGGGTGGACAAGGGATAATTTTCATTTTGGCCTTTTTGGAAATTTTAGCTATTTTAGCCTTTTTACTTTTTTTGGCCATGTCGGTCACTTTGGCCTTTTCGGTCATTTTGGCCATGTTGGTCACTCTGGCCGTTTTGGTCATTTCGACTATTTTGGCCTTTTTGGTCATTTCGGTCATTGTTGCCATTTTGGTTATTTTAGCCTATTTGGTCATTTTGGCCTTTTCGGTCATTTTGGCCTATTTGGTCATTTTGGCCTATTTGGCCATTTTGGCATTTTTGGTCATTTTGGCCTATTTGGACATTTTGGCCTATTTGGTCATTTTGGCATTTTTGCCTTTTCGGTCATTTTGGCCATGTTGATAATTTTGGCCGTTTTGGTCATTTTGACTATTTTGGCCTATTTGGTCTTTTTGGTCATTTTGACCTATTTGGTCATTTTGGCCTTTTTGGTCATTTTGGCCTATTTGTTCATTTTGGCGTATTTGGTCTTTTTGGCCTATTTGGACATTTTCGCCTATTTGGTAATTTTGGCATTTTTCGTCATTTGGGCCTATTTGAACATTTTGGCCTATTTGGTCATTTCGGCATTTTTCGTCATTTTGGCATTTTTCGTCATTTTGGCCTATTCGGTCATTTTGGCCTATTCCGTCATTTTGGCATATTCGGTCATTTTGACCTTTTTGGTCTTTTGATTATTTTAGCCTTTTCGGTCGTTTTTGCCTATTCCGTCATTTTGGCCATGTCAGTCACTGTGGTCTTTTGGTCATTTAGACCATTCTGGCCTTTTTGGTCATTTTGGCCTATTTGGGCATTTTGGCCTATTTGATTATTTTGGCCTTTTTGGTCATTTTACCTATTCGGTAATTTTGGCCTATTCCGTCATTTTGGCCTATTCGGTCATTTTGGCCTTTTTGGTCATTTTGATTATTTTAGCCTTTTTGGTCGTTTTGGCCTTTTTGGTCATTTTGGCCTATTTGGTCATTTTGGCCTATTTGGTTATTTTGGCCTTTTTGGTCATTTTATCTATTCGGTCATTTTGGCCATGTCGGTCACTGTGGTCTTTTGGTCATTTAGACCATTCTGGCCTTTTTGGTCAAGTTTTGTAATTTATTTTGTTGACAGATAGACGGGGGATGGTATAATTAGCGATATAAAATGAAGTTAATCTTCCGTGAGCAAATACATAAAAATGTAATATAATTTAACCTTTACCACTTGCTCTATAAACAAGAGATACGCACTAGAGGTTAACCCGCGGCGCAGCCGCGGGGTAAACTCTAGTTCAACATAAATCCCCTAATACTTTTACAAATTGTCACAAGTGAACCCACAATCAGTTGGTAATTTTTTTATAACTATTCCACTACATGAATATTAAAGTAAATGTTACGAAAACATTATATTTATTGGAAAAATTTTAAATCTAACAGTAATAAAATTACTTAACGTTTAAAAGGAAGCTTGGTTGGATGTTTATATCATTTTTTTTTAATAGCATTTATTTGATTCATAGTATACATATTTTTGATAAAGGAGCAAAGTCTTAAAAGTAATATATTATATAATTTTTAATACTTCTCATTATATAATATAAAAGTCCCGATGGAGTATAAATTTAAAAATTACTCAAGAGAATCCACCTCGAAATCCCTAGTTTTAACATAATAATTATGTTTTATACCTATGGCACCCTATGACGGCCGTTATGACACCATACAATAGTGACATCCGACATGACAAATTATTATCGAAAAATATAGAGAAGTGTATAAAGTAATATTTAATACATTATATGACTTATATTGTAAATCTCTTTGGACTATAAATAACAGTTGCTTTTTTTGCTGCAAATTTATACATAACTTAATGAGTTAGCAGCAAACGTCAAAACGGCCGTCATAGTTATGTATATTAGAAACAAACCTTACCTGAACTGACACTTCTGACAATTCAGTGGTGGCCTGTTGTAAATCATTTTCGGGTGTATCTTGACTTTGTGGATCCATTGCATATGATTTCTCAATTGTTCCAAGTCTTTTATATAACCATCACAAATTTCACAAATAACAAAAGTACCTTTAGTATGCGTTTGTGAGGGTTGGGGTTGAGATTGGTTTTGTATTGGTTGTGGTTGACGGGGCAATGGAGTTATAGATATTGACGGCTGATGCATTGACTTTGGTTTCTAAAAGAAAATAAATTGTATTATATATAAAAGTAAATTATTGGCAAACCTAAGACCTTTAGGATGGTGCTTGTCCAACACGGATTACAGGGTTTCATAATCAACATCAGTCTATTGAAGATTATTGCTATGAGCTTGACCAAGTTATTGCTCACTCTCAATGGGAATTTTATGAACATTAAAAAAAAATGAAGCAAAAAGAAGTTCTTACAACCAGTTAAATAAGCATAGCTGGTTTAACACATTCATAGTTTTTATGTGCAAGTATCTTCGCAATGTTTAGCTTTCATCATTTACACATACCAATTTTAAGAATATGCATTTTACGCCAAAAGGACTGCCTATATGGTGCCATGGTTCTTATAAAACTAGAACTTACATTGTGAAATATAAAAAAAGATGTCTTAACAATGAGCCATTACAATGTTGGTGTAGATAAAAAAAACAATGATAGAACATAAGATTTACAACAGTAAAAGGCATATAAAAATGATGAAACTTACAGGTGTCAAATTTGGTACGGCGGGAACTGGTGTTGTTTGCCTTATCATGACACCTCCTTGGAATATGCGAGTGACAGGGCGAGTAGCTATTGGAACAGGAATCTTCGCTCGGGGCCTTGGTGTCGTAATCATTCCAGTTGTCATGTTTGAAATATTCAGGGAAGGCCTATTCATAGTATTGCCAATTGGTGTTCGGACAAACGCATTTTGATAAGAAAGGCCTATTACATTGTTTCTTGCTCTTGATATCTGTTTGTTTACAAAATAGAAAAGGTCTTAAATATACAATTATAATTACCTTATCCTAAATTATAATAAGTGTTATAATGATTGAAAATTTGAGGAAGACTAAGGCAGTAGGGCATGTAAACGACCTCCTCATTTACATGTCATGTGACAAAAAAAAATGTTTTTTAAGATTGAAATTAATTAATTAAAAATAAAGTTAGACCAAAAAAGAGATAAATGGACTGTGAGCAGGATGACATGATAATCTGTGGTGTGAGATAGGGCTCAATCTGATTTCAAATAATTGAGAGAAGGTTAAAGAAAAAAGTGAGAAACAAACGCATGCTAAAATCAACTGTAACATTTCCTGGAATAGTATAAATTATTAAATCCCTATTATTTCTAGCATGTATAAATAAAACATAATGGTATTTTTTCATTCCCAAAGCCACAGTGGAAAGAAGCAATCATACAAACCATTGTAATAATAATTAAATAGAACATTTTTTCATACACATTAATAATAGAAAAAGTGCATCATTTCATGATAATCAGCATGTACCCAAGACCATCAGTAAGGAACAAAGATGCAATCAAAACCATTTATATACTGGACATTGTGTTAATTTGTATTTAACCACTATTACCTAATGTTGAGGTTTAAAGCCATCTTGAACAAATGCATTTTTCTATGTGCATGTTTTATTTTATATATATAATATTCAAATTACCTTAGGTATTTTCGCTGGTGGCTCCCATTCAACTGGGGGTGTGAGATTGAGCTCTGGCTTAAATTTCTTTGCACAGGGTATTTGGTGCCGGGCCAACTTGCCCTTACCATTGTCCTCAAAGGGACAGTTCACACACTGGTGGCAAGAAGGAGCACGCTCCAACTTACCACGCATATTATGCTCCACCTCCATATGACGAAGTATATCATTCGGACTCCGAATTTCAAAAGGACAAAAGTTACATTTGTATAAATTATTTTTCATGTGTGGAATTTCTAAATGTTGTGCCAATACTAACATTGATTCCGTTTTAAAACTACAAAATTCACATTTCCTATATTTAAATTTATATGGTGCATTATTTTCTTTACTAAATTCAATATTTTTACTAAGTGATGCTATAGATGCCTCAGTGCTCTTTGTGTTATGCCCTGTCTTCTTTTCCCTATAAAGTTTTCTATTTTGCTGTTTCAATAAATCACTTTGTACATATTCTTGAACCAGATTTAAACCAATATCTACAAAGAATTTTCCAAGAGAACAATCAAAATAATTATCTGTTTTAGTTGAGCACACTTTCTCTGCTGTCATTTCAGTGACATCTTTAAAGTCTATGAAATCATCCTTCTCCTTAATAATAACAGTTTTTGCCTCTTCATCACTGATTATATCATCATCAGACTCAGCAGAAGATTCACCATCCCAAGACGCATCATCTTCATCATTATTGCGTTTTCGTCGTTCTGGAATAACAATAAAACAGAATTTAGGTAAAAAAAAGTCATGCAGTTTCACATACATTAGCATCTAAATCATATCCAAAGGAAAATATAAAACTTTAACTTCTAATATTTTTCACTGTACCTGGGTACAGTGAAAAGTATTCTTATGTTCATCCTCATAGTCAGAATTACAACATTAAATTTCTGAAAATAGTCTAACTACATAAATCCCATTCCAAAACATTTGTTTGTTGTGTAATGTCTAAATCCGCAATACTCAACCTGCAAGCTGCGCTGCACCTTCTGTGAGTAACCTGTCTGGCTTACTACATAATTGTATAATATTATAATCAATTGACATTGGTAACACCTCTAGTGGTGCATATGTCCATAAATAAAGTAACTACAACAAGGCAAGCTGTCAGCCTGGTGTGTGGTGTGGTGTGACTACTAGTGAGACTTAAATAATGTTGCAATCCACGGCACATCATCTAAAACCTCTTTGTGGTGGTCACTATGAAAAAGGGTATAGCTAATGTAGCATGAATATCGCTTGTTTAAAGCATCACCTACAAAACATTGACATATTTAATTTTCAACAAGTTAGTTAGTAGTAGTAGTTACAAGTTAGTTACATACCTTTTTTTTCCATTTTTTTCTTTTTGTCTAATTCCATATTAATATTCTTGTCTGGTTGAGAAGCCTCTTGTTGTTCTATATCTTCTTCAGAGTCCTCAACATCTTCCCCCCTTTCCCTTTTTTCTTGTTTTTCCTGTTCTTGTTTTTCCTTTGCTGCTTTACACTTTTCTTGTAAATCTTTATCAGCTTTGGCCTTTTGTTCTTCAAGTTCCTTACCCAATATGTCTACAAATTCTCTAAAAGGTTTTAAAGATGGTTTTTCATAGACATAAGGGACTATAAATGAAGGTGCTTCAACCACAAACATGTCATCTGTAAGTGAGGGCAATATAGATGGTTGTGTGGGGGCGCACGAGTTATTTGTTGAGTTTGCTTTGTTGCTCACAGATGTCACAGTTGTACCATAATTATACATATTCTGGCATAAATTTTCTTGTGTTTTACATTTTATTGACAAACCAAAAGCCTTACTTGGTAGCTTCTGTGGTAGACTTGAAGAATTAGTATCAATAATAACAACTGTTGGTTCTTTTTTCTGATTCTGACTATGGCCTGACTTCATTTGCCGAGCAGCCATTTCCACTAATGTTTTAGTGTCATTTATGACAATAGGCTTACTCCTCCTTAAAAATTTCATTGGTGGTTCTTCTACATCTGAATCATCTTCACAATTATCTAAATCATCAGTATATCTTTTCCGTTTTATTGCTCTACGACTGCGCCTAAGAGGCATAGAATTTTCTCTGTTTTTAGGCTTTGCCTTTTCAACAACCACACAATCTTCATTATCACTTTCTATCTCATGTATCTCTGTAGTAATTAAATGGTTTACTGGAACTAGATTATTTCCTACTGTACTCAATTTATTATCCTTATTCTTTGTTCTACTTTCTTGTGAAGTGTCATCATTAGCCTCTGGTTCTGAATCTGAACCAATGCTTACAGTACCATCATAAGAACCCTGAAAGACATTCATTTTACTTGTTAACCATAAATAAACTTTATAATAATATACCATATTGCACACAAGTATTCTAATTGTGGCGCATACTTGGGGAGGCCTACGTCCAGCAGTGGACTGAATTTGGCTAAGATGATGATGATGATTCTAATTGAGGGGAATAAAAGGTTTTAGATATTAATAATCTTCACTGATAATTTTCTTAACAATATGTTTCTTTGTCCACCTCATCTCATCTATACGACATAAAGAATCTGATGAGGTATAACTATTATACAAACCATGTTTTATTCATAGAAAAAGACAAATATTTCGTTTTTCTAAAAAGATTTTTTACATGAAATATAGTCATGTAAAAAATCTTTCTAGAAAAACGAATGACTTGTCTTGTTTGTTAAATAAATAATCGCCTTTAATTTCGATATAAATGTTTGTGAAAACAAGTTGGTACTTTTATAACTATAAAAAAGAAATAGACTATATAAACAATGGAGAACAGTGCCATATTTTTAGATTTCTCACACGAAATTGTGGGCATATTCTAGTATATATATATATATATATATATATATATATATATATATATATATATATATATATATATATATATATATATATATACTAGATATATATATATATATATATATATATATATATATATATACTAGATATATATATATATATATTTCAATTGAATGCAGTCAGCTATTTTTATCCCATCCGATTGAATTTTTGAAAAGGATTTAAACACAATCAATAATTAGATAAACAACATCAATTATATATTACATATTAAACAATAGATTATACTTTGTAAACTGGACTTTACCTTGATGAATGAATTTAACTGTTGTAAAAATAATGGTTATATAAAATATAGTACAATATAACTATATTAAATATAAATATTTGATATTTTAACATGATTCATATTATTTTCTATCCATGTCTAGAACTTTTGCCATAAAATATTAAGAAAAATTTAATATCATACCTGTGAGTTTGTGCTTTGTTTTTTATTAAAAGCCTTATCAAGATCTTTGCTTTTCTCATCAATTATATGAATTCCATGCTGTTCTAAAACTTCAGACTTAGCTTGAGAACTCACTGACTCTGGATAGGAGTCATTACTATTATCATCCAGTTCTATATTAAAATCCTGTGGAGTCAACATAGCTGACTCCTTTGCACTAATATTGCTGGCAGTTGCAAGTTCACTACTCTCTTGTTGTTGGCTGCTATCATTACTAACATTGCAATCATTATCCAGGTCATAATTACAATCCTGGGGAGACAAAACAACCAACTCTTGTGCATTGATATTACTGTCAGTTGCAAGCTCACTCTTTGCAAGTTGTTGACCACTATCATTACTGGCATTACAATTGTTATCCAGGTCATTATTACAATCCTGTGGAGATGCAACAACAGATTGCTGTACACTGATATTACAGTCAGTTGCAAGCTGACTGTTTTCAGGTTGTTGACCACTATCATTACTGGCATGACAATTATTATCCAGGTCATTATTACAATCCTGTGGAGACTCAACAGATTGCTGTGTACTGATATGACTGTCAATTCCAAGCTCATTGTTTTCAGGTTGTTGACCACTATCATTACTAGCATTACAATTATTATCCAGGTCATTATTACAATCCTGCTGAGAAAAAGCAATAGAGTCCTGTGCATTGATATCATTGTCAGTTGCATACTCACTATTTGCAGCTTGTTGACCACTATCATTACTATTAGTATCTAAGTCATAATTACAATCCTGTGGTGACAACACAACTGATTCCTGTGCAGCAATATTGCTGTCTTTTGCAAGGTCACTATTTAAGTGTTGTTCCCCACTATTGTTACTAACATTAAAATTGTTATCCAAATTCTGTGGCGAGAGAACAGTAGACTCATCTACAGTGTTATTACTATCAGTTTTAAGTTCCTTATTAACATGTTGGTCACTTTCATTATTATCATTATAATAAATATAATCTGGTGAGGACAGTAAAACTGACTTCTGTGCACTGGTAATATTGGCACTTGCAATTTCAGTATTAATTTGTTGTTGAACTATATTATTACTGTCACTTGCAGTGGAGTCTAAATTATTTGTTGTTGTTGGCCCTTGACTGTTATCATTTTGTAAGTGACAGCTGTTTTTGCTGTCATCGCAGTGCTCAATACCATTTTCATATTCTTCAGATTCCATTGCTTTAATACTATCTGCATTCTCCCTGTGTTTGATAGTCTCTGAGTTTGGAGTTTTTACAACTTCCTCCATAGTACCATTCACTTCTCCATTCATAATGATCTAAAGCTACATTCCATGTAATAATCACCTGCCAAGTAAGATTCACATAGGTAATGTTTGTTTATAAACTTGTCATAATCATGAGAATAGGGTACCAAGTGTCTGAGCGTCGTAATTTTTTTACGTTGGAGGTTCCCCCCCTCCGCCACCCCTTCCCCCTGGCAAAGCGCTAGCAATCAAAATGGCGGTTCCATGGTATAGCTTTAAGAGCTACGTGTACATAACATTATTATCAATTTAAGACTAAAATTCGTACATGCAGATCATTAAAAGCGACTACGAAATCATACAAGTCTTACGATATTTTTTATAACTACCAGTCACGATATACACATTTAAGAAACAAACAAAATATCAGAACACATTTTTAATATTAATCAGAATGTGAAAATTTTAAAAACACAATTAATTTATTTCATAAATCCCGATATAAATTATAGGATACCCGAGTACCATGAGGCTATACAACTACGGATATCGTCAATAAACATTGGTGCCGAAGATTAGGAGAGTAAAAAACAACAAAAACTTAATTTCAAAATAAAGATCTTCGAAAAAATATATATTTAAAATACTACCCAGGCGTTTCCAATGCGATGTCTCAGTACATTTTCTAGTGCGCGATCACTTGATCCTAACATAGACGTTTCTTCTTTTTTAAATTAAACAACACAGTTGTATTGAAACGGAACTAATTATATGCTATTCATAACCTTGGCTTTTTAAAAAACATCACTGATACCCAAAAATTCAAATTATTTATATATTCAAAATTATAAATTGAGCGAAAGTACACATTATCTACTTTAACACTATACAAAATTACAAATGCAATATGGCGGAGTATCTTTCTTTGATAGTGTTGCCAATTGTCGTTGGAGAAAACGCGCCGTGTCAACTCAAAAAGCGCTTAAAATTAATACAATTATGTAAATAAAAGATAAATAACATTATATTGTTGGACTTTAATGAATACTGAATTTATAACATTAACTTTTTGAATTATTCAATTCGGACATTCCATTCGAAAGATATCACGAGTTTAAAATATTAATTTATTAATATTATACCATTATAAAATATAAATGATATCATGACGGGCTCTGCAACATTCAGCAAATTTCTTAAACCTACAACTACGTCAAAACTTGCAATTTAAATTATTTTCATTACGATTAGTTGACTACTAAATAGACAAATATACAAATTGAGTGGTAAATAGGTAAAAAAGCAAAATAGTGGAAGTTAGTTAACTAATTTTTTCTGTAGTATATTTGTTTATTTAATTAAAACTGAGTAACTGTCGGCTTTGGCATTGATTGTGAATCAGGGTGCCTTTATTATTAACTTTAATGTGGTACTCCGGAACCGTTGGCGGATATCTATATTGGTGTGGCTAGTACTCCGATAAATTTGCATGCCATAAGTCCAGATTAGTTTTATAGCTACTTTGTATACAAGTAGCTTATTCTCAACCGATAAGTTTAATGCTCTCCCTAGTTTTTTTTAGTAATGTTAATTTTTTTAACTTTATTATTCTTGTATGTATGTATTCTTACTACCAAATAATTAACAAAAATCGCTTTTGAATTCCCAATGAAAACTCTTCTTCAACGATCAAGCAGGTTCTGTAAGTAAGCCCTAAATGTTCAAGACGCATATTTTCATATTTTTCGAAATTATATTGGGTCTTGAAGTTCTTCTACTGTCAATAGCCATAAAATCAACCATTTTTTGAAAAACCAACCACCTTAAATATTCCAAAAGTTGTGTTAATTTCAGTTGAGTCACTTTACTTGCATCCTGGTAACTTAATTATTATTACATATATTTAAGCATCTTGTGCAAACATACTGACGTTTTGGTTCTTCATTCTATTTGATAGTTTTAATAACATGTGATTAATAATATACTCTAAACAAGTCTGCTGTAGTGTAGTGATGCAGTAAGAACCACGAACAAGTTCTCTCTGAAGTTAAGTTTGCACCAAGAAACCTTGATCCTTACCTATTTCTGCTAATCATGAATGTGTTGACCACAGAGGTATAGAATGAAGCCCCTGGTGCATGCTCTTCACAGATGATACTGTTCTGGTAGATGAAGACTGGGTGGCACTTCAAAACAAACTTGACAGATGGTGATAAGCGCTAATGAGTAGTACTAAAACCGAATACCTATTTTGCGATTTTGGTGGAACCTTTAGTGCTGTGTCTCATAAACTACAATCAACCACACTACCGTGTAACCTCGAATTCAGATACCTTGGTTCACTACTGCAGAATAATGTTAAAATAGGGAAGATTGTAATAAGAAAGAAAGAATGCGAAAGCTTTGGCTATCAGATATTCAGATGGAACAGGAAAAGAATAAAATGTCGTGAGACAAAACACTTACCGGGGGCGTAAAATTAGGAAGCTACTCGAAATCACAACGGAAATTGATATCAGGTTTTAAGCAGTTAATCGACTTTTTCGTATCACCCACAGAGCGTTCCGCTCACAACGCCCAAAATGCTCTGTGAGCCGTTCTGGAAGGCGACCGCGGTCGTTGTGGTCGTGGTGAAAACGTCACTAATGACGTCGTCATTTTCGATCACACAGCGCTCACAACGACCCAGGTCAAGAGGTGGGTCGAATAGCCGTTCCATTTGGGCTTACGGTTGTAACGCCGGCAAGCAATTGTAACGGGATAAATCGCGGTCATGGTCTTTGCAAGTCCCTATTGGAACGTAGCCCCAGTCTCACAGATAGGTTCCCCCAGGGGGTGCCGCCCTGGACTTCCCTCCGTCCAGGAAGCGGTACAAGGGGATGCGTCCCCGGGGCCCCGAGCGGCCACTGTCACATTCCCCCCTTCACTCCGTGACAGTGGTGTCCCACCTTTCCGCCTCCTCATCCTAAAAGCCTTCCCTTCCTTCCAAACCTCCTCCCAAAAACACTCTTCCCTTCCGAAGTTAGGTGGCCTCCCCCGACTCCGACCACTGACGCTGCTGAGAGCGCGAAGCGGCGAGGGGGGGAGGAAGGAGAGGGAGGGGTGATGGCGCAGGAGCAATCCTCGCAGCCTCCCCCTCCCCCCTATCGCGAAGTCCCGCCCCCCGCCGCTGACGCTGCTGAGAGTGCGAGGTGGCGAGGGGGGGAGGAAGGAGAGGGAGGGGTGGCGCAGGAGCAATCCTCGCAGCCTCCCCCTCCCCCACCGAAGGAGGATAGTGCCTGTGACTCTTGGCAGCCACGGGCGGGCGGCAGCGGGCGTCGAGGTCTGGGGGATCAATAGGACCTCCGCCCGCACTAATGCCGCGAGAGGGCGCGAGAGGCAGCCGCGCGTCCCTCTCAGGGCCGGGGAAACTTCACTCCCCGGCCCGCACACAGGAGAGGCCGCCTCTGTTTACGAGGCGGCCAGCCGCTGCCGGGGTTGCGGGTTAAGCTCGCGCATGTACCGTGACCCCGGCGCTAGGCGGAAGAAGGCTCCCATGAGGTTTTAGTGGGTATACCGGCGCCGGTCGTATTGATTAATCGGCGTCGGGGAGCCCCACATACCGGCCGCGCAGATCCCCCGTGCGGCTGACGATGCGACAACGCATTTCCTCATGTAAAAAAAAAAAAAGTGTCACAGATAGGTACGTCACCAATGGCGGGTTAAATAAATTAAAACAAAATTAATTTGCATCTCAAACATACATTTGCCAAAAATGTTTAGGTATCTACTATCTACACAGCAAAGCCTTTACAGATTTTACGCATTAACCCACTTTATGTTATATATAAAGAATAGAGTTTTATGTCATTTCGAGTATATCATAGCTAGATCACCTATGTTATTTGGTAATTAAGATCAAACATCTTGGTGCATACAAAGGTACTGATAATCACAAATATCATGTTTCAACATAGACAAGTTTTTATGTATAACATAATATCTAATAGTGTCAACTTAGAATTAATTCGTTATAAAACAACAAGTTTTAACAGTACATATCACAGAGTACTTTATATATACTGGTAGTACATATTGTGGCGACCGAGGACAGAACTTTCGGGCATCGTGAGCCGGTCTCAAGACTTAGAAAAAGAAGGCACATTCTGCAAGGAAAGACAAGGACAGATACATTTTAGAAAGGGATAGATGATTCTATAATAGAAGGTTCAGGAAGCAGCAGAGATATTTGGAAAGGATAATGTTTGGAAAGGGACACACGGTAAATAAAAGAATAACGAAAACAAGATCGAAATTATGGGTTCCAGAAGATTCTTCCGAGTATATAAGCAGCGTAAGGTGCGCTTACCGAGTAGTTCAGTTGAAAAAGCAAAGCGACAAGTGCGATACGAGAGTTGGAAGAAGTTGAATAAAAGTCAGTGACGAGTTTAGGGAGTTGGAAGAAGGGTTTAGTAGAGGCAGTGACGAGACTAGTGGAAAGTTTTGTGGTGAATTTAGTGACAAGTTTAGTGCGAAGTACAGTGAAGTAGGCGTAATTTAAGAGAAGGTCTAGGAGCGAGCTATGCGCGGTAATTTCAGAAATGAGCACCGCAGCAGCATGAGGTGGTCTACGCAATATCGGCGACGGTATTTTGAGTAAGACATCTTATCGCCGGGATAGTGAGTCGTTAGTTGTGCGTGTAGGGGAAACCCTGC
The DNA here is from genome assembly GCA_012273795.1 of Dendrolimus punctatus. Lineage (NCBI taxonomy): Eukaryota > Metazoa > Arthropoda > Insecta > Lepidoptera > Lasiocampidae > Dendrolimus > Dendrolimus punctatus. The sequence goes on along the minus strand of CM022533.1, from coordinate 11,707,627 downwards.
GGAGAAGAATCACGTACGGTTGCGTATGTTTATTAAAGCGTTTAGTTAAAAAACTGGTGTTTCCTTCTTTAATAAAACTACATTTTATTAAGACATAAGAATGATATTATTTATGACAAATATACACATTAGAATTTTAAACGAAGTTCGAATATAGAGCATATCTAAGAAGTATTTCTTAGAAAGGAGTTGTAACATTCCTCCCCACCTACATCTCCTCAATCAAGCGACGGGGTGGTCGTGTTTGCCGATTGTGGCGACGGTGCTGTACCGCTACTGCCGCAGGCCTTTCAATATTCGGCAATGTTGTTGATGAAGGCACTGGTGGTAAGGATTGCGGAGGGAGAGTAGATGTGGCACAAGGGGTAGACATGGTACAAGCTGGTGACGGAATATACGATGTTGGTGCTGACGGGGTTTTGGTAGTAGGCATATCAAGCTCTGTTTCTATGATAGGTTCTGGTGGTATTCTAGGCCTGATATGATCAGCATGTCTTCGCTTTTCATCTCCCCTAGGAGTAGAGACGAGGTAAGAATATCTGTGTTTCCGAGATATTATGGTTGCAGGCTGCCACTTTTTCTCATCTCCTGTTTTTATGAAAACATTGTCACCAGGATGATAGTTTGGTGACGTGATTCTCACATTCTCTTTTACCTGCTGATATTGTAGGTGTTTCCTTTTATTAGGGCGAATGTTGGAAAGAAGGCAATTCAATTGTCGGCCAAACATCATTTCCGCTGGAGATTTTCCAGTGGTAGTATGTGGCGTGTTCCTGTAGGAAAATAAGAATTCCAACAAACGTCGTTCCAGGTTGCCACCCTCATTGTTAGACATTCGAGACTTAAAGGTTCTCACCAAGCGTTCTGCAAGGCCATTCGTGCGTGGATGATATGGGCTGGAAGTCACATGTAATATTCCCTGTTTCGTGCAATATTCTTTAAACTCAAAAGATCTGAATTGAGGTCCGTTGTCTGAAACAAGCATTCGTGGGAGGCCAAATGTACAGAATATTTCGTCGAGAGTATAACAAAGTGCTCTTGTGGTGATGTTTTTCATCGGTCGGATTTCCACCCATTTTGACAAAGCGTCACACAAAACAAGCCAATAGGTACCTTCAAATGGTCCTGCGAAATCTATATGTATCCTTTCCCATACTTCTTCTGGTATTGACCAGGAAAATACTGGTAGTTCAGGGTTACTGGGTCGATTTTCTTGGCATCTATTACATCTTTTGACAAATATGTCTATGTCTTCGTCAAGGGAGGGCCACCAAACATAATATCGAGACAGTGCTTTCATAGCAGAAATACCTGGGTGTCCGCGGTGGAGGTAGGCAAGAACGTCTGGGCGAAGCACTTTAGGTATAACTATGCGACCTTGCCACATGAGGATTTTATTTTCAATGGAGAGTTCCGATCGTTTTCTGTAGAACTGTTTCATTTCTGTATTGTAATCTAATTGCCGCCAACCAGTCTTCAAACTACGACAGACATCCGTAAGAATAGGGTCGTTAGATGTTGCTTTAGCTAATATCTCTTCTGATAGGTGCAGGTCTGCCATGCTGGTTCCCAAAAGACGCAGTTGTATTCTATGTACAATACTTTCAGTCTCTGATGGTTCAGTCTCAGGGTTGGGTAATCTGGAGAGGCAGTCAGCTATGGTATTATTTTCACCCTTTCTGTAACATACGTCATACTGATAGCTTCCTATTACTAAAGCCCATCTTACTAGTCTATTATTAACTAGTTTTGGTAAGTTGCGTTGAGCTCCCAGGATATGGATAAGTGGTTTGTGATCTGTGACTAGGGTGAATTGGGTTCCCCTTAAATATTGATCAAATTTTTTAATTCCAAATATGATCGCTAAAGCCTCACGATCGATGACGGAGTATTTCATTTCGGCAGGGTGTAATTTTCTGGAAGCAAATGCGATAGGTTGTTCCACATTTTTATCTTTATGAAATAAGACCGCACCTAATCCTTTTTCAGATGCATCACATGCTAGGAAGAGAGGGCGTTTTTCGTCAAATGCAATTAATGGCTGTGAAGACACAATGCATTCTTTCGTAGCTTTGAAAATAGCATTCTCGTGATCAGTCCATCGCCATTTATGTTTCCCACTCGTCAGGTCATAAAGATTAGCGCAAATTCCATGAAGATGGGGAATGAAACGTTCGTAAAAATTGATTAACCCTAAAAAAGATCGAAGTTCTTTTGTGTTAGTCGGTGGTGTAGCTTTGATAATGGCGTTAATTTTAGTTTGTGTTGGTCGCACTCCATGTTGGTCTATTGTATGACCCAGATATTCGATCTGTTTCTGTAAGAAGTTGCATTTTTTTAAATTTACTTTGAGACCTGCTTTTTGTAGGTGTTCGAATACCATAGATAGTGTCTGCAGGTGCTCAGTTAAGTTGGTTCCCGTTACCGCAATGTCGTCAAAATATATGGCTACATTAGGAATATTCCCAAGTAGTTGGTCGAGGAAATGTTGGAAGATCGATGGTGCCGTCGATATACCGAAAGGCATTCTATTATATTGATAGTACCCTTTATGTGTCGACAATGTCAAATATCTTTTTGACTCAGGAGCTATTTCAAATTGTAAATATGCGTCCTTAAGATCGATTTTTGAAAATATCTTACCGTTTGCTAGTTTTTGGCGTAAATGATCGAATACTGGAACTGGATGTAAATGTTTAATCAGGACTGGATTAAGGGTCGTGCTGAAGTCACCACAGATTCTGACTTCCCCTGTAGGTTTTAAGATGTTGACTGTAGGTGTGGCCCATTCGACGGGAGTGATATTGGGATCTATCTTTTCTATTATGCCTTCGGTGAGTAAGCGTTCTAGTTCCCGTTCTATGTTTTTCCTCATACTGAATTTAATAGGGCGTGGTGGAAGGTGAACAGGCTCAGCTCCTGCTTTAACATGGATGTTAACATAGTAATTTTTAACTTTGCCTAATTTTCCGTCGAAAATTTGCGAATGTGTGTCCAGTACTTGTTTAAGGGTCAAGGAGGTTGAAGTTTTGATCGAATATACCGGTTTTGGGAATTCCATTCCAAACATCTCGCTCCACTGTAGTCCAAAAAGCATTGGATTTGCATTTTTCATAACAATAACAGGTAATATTCTCTCTTTCTCGTTAACTTCGACTGTTACGTCTGTAATGCCTTTCGTGTGTAGTCTATTATTGCCATAGGCTTTGAGTTTCGGTGCCGTATGTAGTGTCGGAGATCCTATTTTCTTCCACAAGTGGGAGCTGATGATGGAATAATTGGAGCCGGGATCCCAGTCCATCGTACAAGTTACTCCATTTATGCGTATGTCAATTTGTTTGCAGTCCTTATTTTTTGTTCCGTTAATATTATAAACAACGTCTTCGTCGCTGTCATAATTGCTATTATCGTCCGAAAAATCTGAAGATGTAGCTGATTTACGGGGTTCCCTTACTTTTTGAATAAATTTCCTACCTTTGTTCGGAGAGAGGTATGCCCGTCCTGACTTGATGCAACAGCTTTCGAAATGTCCTTGTGTTTTGCATTCTTGGCATATGTGAATGTTGGCTGGACATTCTGAAACGTTGTGGCGGTCCTTCCCGCATCGTAAACAATTTTTTGAGTTTAATCTACGTGGTGTGTTCTGTTGAGATACTGTCCTGTTTGTCTTATTTCTTTTTATCCTGTTGATACTTGTGCTTGGTATGTCATGTTCCGCTTGTTCTCGCGATTGAGCAATTGTAAAAATTTCCACAAAGGTCACTTCTCTTGTTTTTCCATCTACGGTTTGTAGTAAATCAGGCCATTTTTGTTTCAGGTCTGTTTCTAGGTCTTGGTGATTCAAACCTGTAGCGAAACGGTCACGTAATTGTCGTTCCAGTAGTTCTTCCGTATATCCGCAATTTCTACTCAGACTTTTTAGTCTATTCGCGTAGTGTTCCATCGTTTCGTTTTTCTCTCGAATACAATTCCAGAATTCAGTTAATGCCCGGTATCTTGTCTTTTTGATACGGTATAGGTCCAGAAGTTTGCAATAAATTTCTATGTACGTGCTTGTGTCAAAATTTGGTGTCAGAGCTATCTTCAGCTCGTGGAAGATCTCGGGCGTCAATAGATTTAAAAGAAGATCTTTCTGTAAATCATTGTCGTTTATATTAAGAATTTTGCATTTCGTTTCGAAAAATTCTAAAAAATCATCGATTCTATATGTATCAGGATTATACCTATCCATATTGAAGTTCTTTATGATGATCATCTTGTCCGTTGCATGTGTAGTAGGAGAGTCGCTCGTCACGCTCTTTGTTGGTGTTGTTGCTGGGCTTGAGGAAATAGTCGGCACTAATAATTTTAATATTTGTAACATTTGCTCTTGTTGCGTTTGTTGTGTACTTAAAAATTGAGCAAACTGTTCGTCATTCATGATTATTTCTTTTATCTCGTCGCCAATTTAATAAAACTACATTTTATTAAGACATAAGAATGATATTATTTATGACAAATATACACATTAGAATTTTAAACGAAGTTCGAATATAGAGCATATCTAAGAAGTATTTCTTAGAAAGGAGTTGTAACACCTTCCAATCTCAAGTGCGTACCCATCGCACGTAAAATATTAAGGATATGAAGTTTTATACATTATTATTATTTGTATCGGTGATCGAACATCAATTGATAAAATGTTATAGCTAAATCAATGTTTTAACAAAATAAACCATGAAATATTAATTTGATACATCGTTCTGTTCAATAATTAACGCTCAAAACTAAGATGTACGGATATAACCGAAGATAGTATCACAAACATTAATAAATATTAGGGACTATCAATTTTTTCCCTATAAAAGCATTGCAATGGGAAGCATTTAAAGAGAAAAAAAAGTAATCTATCTCAAGTTATCAATGTGTTTTCACCAGGCTCGGATATTTAAACAGACGTTATCTGTCAATGTTTAACATCATTATAGTCGTGCGTCGATGCCACCATACTCCTAGGTTTATTGCTTGCTCGGGTTGTATGTCTAAAAATATTTCGATGAGTGTTCTGACGAATAGTGAAGGAGAATCGATAAGTCTGCTAGGCCAAGTAGCCGCCTCCCCACTCCGTTATAGCGCCTACAAGCTCGCCCTCTCAGCAACTATATAAACCGCAGTGCATAGTGTATTATCTACGCTGTAGTCACTTGCCATGCCAGCTTGCCACGTAGTAAAAGCTGACATTGATGGTCCTATTGATTTCAAATTCGAAGGAAGCTAGTGTTAACTTCATACTAGCATTATATAAAATGAATTGAAGTCAGTACCGTGCCACCAAAGTTGACTAAATTCAATATTCCCGACTGAATTTTTTGAAGTCTGTCCGCTCTCTAATTCATTCGTTTTTTTTAAGGTGGGGAAATGCATTTTGCACACTACCGGGTCCTTTGCTAGGGATAGACCAAAGCGATGAGAGTTAGCCACTAAAGATAGCGCAGCTACCAGAGTCAATCGCGTGCATGTTTGGACACTCAGCAAGGTACCTCCCTCTGCTACTAGAGGTAACTCATGAGCCAATAGGCAATACTCCACCAAAACCACCCTCCTGCCTTGTGCCCCACGCTATAGCAGGAAGAGCGTGAGACTTAGAACGTAATGACGCCCACGTTAATCATGCGCATCAGTGCTTGAGAATGCCCCGGGAAGCAGGTCAGACTCACCCCGTCAACAGGCGGATGAATCCTCCGCTCCCTAGATTCAGGAGAGCCCCTGCAGCGGTATTACGGGAGGAGACCCGGTACATAGCTAGGTTTCCGGGGCCCCGATTGACGTCGGTACCCACGGGACGCATGCGCACCTCTCTCCAGTGTCTCGTTCAGTGGCCTCATTATGAGACATTACTGCCTCACAGACTGGTCGCTCCCTCCCAATGATCGATACTACGCAGCATGGCCTGGATCAGACTTCCCAGCAAATCGATCGGACCTACGACGGTCTTGAGTTCAAATCTCAGCGGTGCCCATGCTGCGCACTCAACCAGCGCAGAGTCCAAAAGTCATTAGTTGGATCGGATGGATGGTTGGATGGAAAAAGCGATAGCTAAAATAAAAACTTTAATATTTACTCATTGACATTGACACTTGACATCTGTCTTTCGTGACTACAATGGAAAAGTGGGCTAGACGTTAGAATAAAAATCAAATAAAATACCACGCTTAAAACCGTTAAAAAGTAGTTTTATAAAAAAAGAAATTAAACAAGATTAAAGAACGAAAAAAAGGTCATAATACAAATAGATATTATACTATTGAATGATAAAAATGTAGAATTTGGAGAATATATAAGGTGTATAAAATTTGACTGATATCGTACTTATCTATAACATTTAAATATCAAACCAGTTGCGGAAAAATAATAGTGTTTAGAAGGCCTTAAAACATAGGTTTCTCTGTCTACGTTATAACATGACGTGGTCTAATAATCCGTGACTCTGAAAAAATAGTCTGCGTTCCATATACATTTTTAACACACTTTTGTTAGCTTGACCCCAGATATCCGATTAATTTGAAAATTTGCACACGAAATTAAAAAAAACGACGACAACACTATAAGTGGATAATATATATATAAATTTGGATGACATTCCAATTTCATACAGTTGACCAATCTTTGTGATCCGCACCCCAATTTATAAATTTCTCCACCCTTTCTATCAGTTTTTACTGCTCGTAACGTTTTTGCCCATAGGCTACGTTTACCAACACGCAGTCACCACTCCAGTACAAATTTTCTCCATCAGCCTTCAGTCCTGTGACAGGCGTGACAAGCCCACAGCCACTTCAACTGGCTAATTTTGCAACTAGAACCCATTGTTAGAAGACCTTCGTCTTCTAGGATATGGCAAGACAACAAACAACAAAGATTTACAAAGAAATTGAGAATCCTTTTTGAATGCTATTATTGTAATAGTGATTTTTAGTCAATATTTATGTTTATAACAGTCATAACAGTAGTGTATATGTCGATTTTCATGTTTGACCTTGAGAGACGCCATGATAGCTGAGCGTTACATGCTCTTTGCGCCTTATCTAAAAACGGCTGAATGTATAAAAACATGTTTTAAACAAAACCTGTAGATAATTATGCTCTTTAGCTTTTGTAACACAAAAGTATCATTTATTTTATAGGAACCGAGATATTTACAAAAATATGGTTTTCGGGAATTTTGACCTTGAATATCGCAAGACGTGGACACGAGATCTAATGACACTTTTAAGAAAACTTTTAGAATGCTTAAATAAAAGTTTTTACAAGTTTATGGCTTATTGGTTTTCATTTCGAGATTTATCCCCTTTATCGCCGTATTTGACTGGAATATCTATTTTAAACCATTAGAAAGCAATACCGGTTCAAAAAATGTTCAAAATATTAAAATATCTATATACTAGAAACGCGCCAGCGAAGTAAATCTGTTGTCAAATGCTGTCATTGTTGTCAATTGACACTTACTTGACATTACAGAGTACATAATTGGTGTTGATAAAGGATCATTCTGAATTACTACCTATTTAATTTTACAGTGTTTTTGTGAACTTAATTCTAAGTAATTTGTTGATTTAGAAAAAGTTGTTAAGTTACTGTTCTTAAAATACTATTTGTTATGAATTGTATATACCAAATGTTACCCGCAACTTGAGCGTAATAATACTAGTCATATGAAAAATCAGTGATATTGGTGATAATAATGGCATATCGTGTTTTATTAGTCTTAATTTTAGCAATATGTGTTAGCACTGAAGAGGAAGCTTCAACATCTCGAATGTCAAGGCTTGAGAGACTAAGCCTAAGGTATGCTCAGAATGATAAAATGTTTGATATGATAATATTTTATCCCCACCAATTTAATATGTTGTAAACATAATAAAGAGAAATTAAAAAGCAGTTATATAATTATAAAAAAATATCAGGTGGATACACAGTCGCTTTCTATATCTTACCAACCGTTTATTTGTCTTATTATTGGTTAAAATTTTATGTAACTCCGTACACATAATGTCAATTTTCCACCAAAGGTAAGCCAAGTGAATGATTGTTAAGATAGGAACCGGTCATCTGACAGATACAACTCTGCCCTAGTCAAATGATCCATCGCCTGCTGACAGACATACTGTAGGAACTTCCTTCAATATGTTGTTTTGGCAATGAAAATGCTTATTACCAGTATCCGCCAGAACCAGTTCTCAAAAACAGTCATGCTGCACTATTGGGGTAATCAATTATCACAAAAAGGGCTATTGTAGCCACTAAGTATGGTATAGTGATAAAATATCATTTTGTGTGATGAACTACCACATCCAAAACAATGTCTGTTGATATCAGTATTCTTCATGAAGGAAGTATAAAAATAAGTAACTAAATACACACACAAGGTTACAGTCAGTCGGTATCCTAGAAGTCTTATTGTCAAGAACCTCGGCAATTACCTTTTGTTTTTTTGATGATGCTAAGATAATGTTTGGATACTATTCTTGGGCCTAGGATCTGAACACAGGGAAGTCTGCCATCAGACTAGATCAGACAGACCAATAAACCTAACCTCCTATGCTTTTTTATGGAATGCTACAGAAAGTAGTTCTTAGACACTACATCAGTGGGCTTTGACCATTACTTAAAGCAGGTATACTCAATCCATACCCTGCAGGCTTTGTGTGGCGCACTGAACTTTTACAAGTGACCCATTGAACATACTAATAATTGTGCAATTATACTGGTAACACCTCTGGTATTACAAAGATCCATAAAAAACATTAACCATTTTCCATTAGGTGAGCCGCAAGCCTCTTTTCTATTCTCTATCAATAAAATAACACCAAAATAATTTAATGTTGTGGTCCGCAGCACCTTATCTATTCACTGTTCATGATAACTTGCACACAGGGTTACCAATGATCAAAAATATGACCAACTAAGGTTAAGAGTCAAAAACAATTAAAATCACAATAATTACTGAAAAATTCCAAAATCATTAAAAATGAAAAAATATGTTTTATAGTTATCTCTATTTATAACCTACAACATGATGTTAATTATTAGAATTTGGTATATAGTAATGGCAATGGTAATAGTAATAAATCAATACACCTAAGTGGCCCCTATAAGAAAAGGATTGAGTATAACTGACCTAGAAAGTGTCATGCTAGGCTGCTGGGTGAAGGACCAGATATAAAATACAGAAGTATCTTTTCTGACTGTTACATTTTCTTAAAAATAAAGAATTCTGTAACTTTGTTCACACTTGACTACCATAGTACCGTAGCATTAAATTTTTTTTTATCATTTTAGTGAGAACTGTGTCAGAATAAGCTAATATTTATGCACCCAAACAACTTCAAACCGCTCCCGGGAAAAATCCCATGGGATTCCCAGAATAAAAAGTATCACACATTTTATGATATAAAATTTACTATTGATCAGTGAAAAAATCACATTGGAATTTTTTTTTTTTTTCAATCTGGTCATTGTAAATTATTCCCAGATAAAAAGTGCAGATTTTAAGTCTAAGAACTAGTTGTTGATCAGTGAAAACTGCATTGAAATTATGCCAGTAGTTTTTACCTGAATCCTGAATAAAAGACAAGAAATTTAAAAATATTTGCATGTTTTTTTTAAATAGTGGTCTGTTTAGAATTTTATAATATATACAGTAACATACTAATTATGATTACTTTTGCACACATTAAATTAGTAGCATTATTGTTTATCTTGACTAGGCAAGCTAACTTAAAAGATATAATAGCTAATCTAGTGATGTAGGCAAGTAGTACACAAACTTGTATGCTATATCTAATATATAAAATTCTGGTGTCACAGTTTTTGTTGCCATACTCCTCTGAAACGGCTTGACCGATTCTCATGAAATTTTGTATGCATATTGGGTAGGTCTGAGAATCGGCCAACATCTATTTTTCATACCCCTAAATGTTAGGGGTAGTCCACCCCTAAACTTTTTTATTTATTTTTTAGACAAAATTTTTAATTTCTATTTTTTTTATGATACAGCATTAAAAGATACATACAACCCTAAATTTTCAACCCTCTACGATCAACCTCTATTTTTTACCGGGCAGGACGATGTCTGCCGGGACAGCTAGTTATATACATAATAAGAATATAATCACAAATAAGCATAAAAAATTTACTATATTCCCACAAGATAATTAATAAGTATATTTATTTTGTCTCTCAAAATGAATATGACTGTATGTATACACACAGCTATACAATGTATCAAATTATAGACATTGGTTCATATTCAATGTTATTAAGAAAGTACAAACACCTAATTAAACTTATTTCCGTTGAAGTATATATTATTATACATTTTATACTTGACCTTCATATAGCAAAACTATGTTAAAACATAGTTTTATTTTGTATACCAGCTGCTAAAACTTAAGAAAATATTATGTTGACCTTCATATCTTATTTCTTTAAGTATTTACTAATAAGCTGGTCATTAAAATGATGATAATATAATTTAAATCATATAATCACTATTGAAGTTAAAAGTAAATGTTAATATTATTGCTTGCACCCCTGTGAAACATTGATAAAATGTACTCATAAACATAATTGTTGTTGAAAAAACACCTGCATCCCACTACAATTTTTTTGAATAATAAATATTTCATTTCATAAATGACATCTATGAATATGTAAATAATATGGATAATTATAACTAAATATACATGTGCGAGGATCACTACTTATAGTTTAAGTTTTTGTACTCTGTATCTATGAACAATCAATATTCATACTTGTTCAGAATAAAATGATACAGCAAGATACTTGTAACTTTTGCTAAAGTATGATAACATTTTACGGCCCAACACATTGTGAAGTGGTGTACATAGAATATGAAGTAGATTTAAATTTTACTTCAGTAGAAGTGTGGAAATATAGACAGATAGAAACAAAAGAGTCTTTGTTTTAAAATATTTAAAGATTCTCTTCTGATCTCTTTACATCAGAAAATAATCTTTCTTTTTGTACAATGACAATATCAGGCAGACCATAATAATGTATTTTTATGCAGAATGAAGTTTTTAATTAATTTTCTGTGTTCAGAGAGGAGGCCAGGCAAATGTTCTACCATGCATACAATGCATATATGGATAATGCATATCCAGCTGATGAGCTGATGCCTCTTAGCTGCAAAGGTCGATGGAAAGGAGTTACCCCAAGCCGAGGGGATATGGATGATGCTCTTGGCAAGTAAGTAATCTTTAAGGTTGTTTTTCTGATCAATGTCATGTCACAATGTCACATGTCAATCACCCTCTGCCTCTAAGCTAACATAGTGATAACTATATTCTTATTACATTCCTTTTTAAAATTTTCATGGATTGATTCAAAATTCATATGTGTAAGCTATAAATGAAATGTAATTACTAGTATTAAATGAAGACGTGAGTGGATGAAGGTGATATGTCGCATATTCGGTTTTTTGCTTTTTATTGCGTAGATGAATGTTATAAGTCGATACCAAATGACTACAGACCTTAGACCATAGATATAAGGCATATTTAAAAAATAAAAAGTTGCTAAAGGTGTTAAGTTCAGTTCAGTTTCAAATAAAAGTAAGACTTTTATCTCGATTTACTCAGAATTGGAATTATGCGACTTATTACCTTCATCGACTCATCTCTTCAAATATTACATTGAATAGTACAATTGCCTGTTTCTCTTATCAGTTTTGTTATGTTTCAGTTTTTCTTTAACATTAGTGGACAGTTTGGACACCTTAGTTATTTTGGGTGACTTTCCCGAGTTTAGCAATGCCATGAAACTTATCATAAAAGATGTTACATTTGATCAAGATATTGTTGTTTCTGTGTTTGAAACAAACATAAGGATGTTGGGGTGAGTGGAAACATTTAATAAGACACTTCTTTATTATCTTTGACAATAAAAAACATGAATTTTGGTATACATGTATTTTGGACAATCAGCATGAACATATAGGATAATTTGGTCCCAGAAAATATGACTGTAAAAGAGAAATGGATTTATACTTAAGTGAAATTGTTAATTATTGTTGAGATCCATCATCTTATCTAATTATTACACAGCCTTCGCGATGCTAGGCAGTATTTCTTGATCTTACCTCTTCTGGCGTTGACAAGAGGGTTAGACATGACTAGCTAAGTACTTTATCGAGCTAGCGTATTTCTTTATCTGCTATATCATGGACATGAAGATTATCACGGATGCGGAAGTTCGGTACGGGGTCTTTCTGCGTAACTACACCCCATTTACCGCAGCATCAGCATACGTGTAATCATTTCTGTGACGCATAGCTCTTGCTTGTGCCGTTCGACCACAGGCTATGTTACACTGACATACAAGAGGCCAGGTCTAATAATGGATTTATAGACATCATGTTTATCTTAACCACAATTTTGGGGTCACAAATGACACCTCACGCCACTTGGCAATGACCCTATTCTAAATCCCGTGGCGTCTAACCGAAGTGCGAGAATGGGAACGCAGGTTAGATTTAGTGGGTAGTTCGTCATCGGCCCCTACTCCTTGGGGCGGCGTCCGGTCCACTAGAGTCCCGCACGCACTCGTGCAGGCGGCCTTAAGCGCTGCTACTTTATATACCCAATAAATGACTTCGTTCCATGATATAGAGTAGACGAATGTAGCTAAAAAATGACGATACACGCGACCGCGGTTTTTAAGATTGCAATTAAATAGCAAAGACATGGTCACGGCAATGTGACCGAAGTTTCACTAGCACTACTAATATTTCTATAGAATCAATTATGAAAGTAATTAATAAGTAAAAACGAATTCCAATTTAAAAACCAGAATAAACCACTGTAATAAAAATAATATAGAATTTGTGTTCTAACAGTAAAAAAATGTATTTTAATTGCTTTTCAGTGGATTGTTATCAGCTCACGTGTTAGCCACAGCGTTGAAATTGGAAGTACCAGTCTTGCAATGGTACAATGGAGAATTATTAGTACTAGCCGAAGATTTGGGCAAAAGATTATTGCCCGCCTTTAATACCTCCACTGGTATACCTCATGGAAAGGTATATTTGTAAACAAATTCTTTCATAATACTCCTTGCGTTTCATTATCAATTGCAATTGAACGTATCTGTATTAATCAGCTCTTCTTATCTTCAGTATTAATTTACTTTTAAGTAATTACCCCTATAATACAATGTTAAGACTATACGATTTTTCTAATATTGGTATTTTTTTATACATTTGAATGATATGTTTTTGTTTGATGTGATGAAATTTATTATATACTTTTGAGGGCAGAGGTGAAATAGGTAAAATCAATTAAAAATATCATACAGTATGAATGTTACGTTCATGGAATGGATATGAATACAAAGTGGTACATTGTTATTTTATGTGCAGATAAATCTACGGCATGGCATTCTTGGATTATCGGAATCACGGGAAACTTGTACAGCTTGTGCTGGCACTATGATACTGGAAATGGCCGCATTGTCGCGTCTTACGGGCAATCCAATTTATGAGCAAAAAGCACACAAGGCTATGGATCGACTTTGGAAAATAAGGCACAGGTATGACATGCTTCACAGTTAATTTCTTTTCTGTGACTTAGATTGTATTTACCATTTAAAGTTTGTGAAGATTTTAAAATAAAAAATATAGCTTTGTAATATATTAAACTTAATAATGTAATTGATGTTTGGTTTAATTTAGTGTTAGAGGCAAGCAGTCTTGCGCAGCGGCGAACGTATTTTAAAATTTTCACGCATTGATATATTATATATGCTAGCGATATAATAATATGCATGCGATATACTCGTATATAGTTCTAAATTTTTAAAAGCAAATATATTGCGACAGATAAATATATAAAACAAAAATATTGCATAAGAATATTTTTAACATGTACCTATAACTTAATTTAATGAATTGGAGTATAATGGGTAATAAAATACATTTATGTTCCTAGCGTACATATTTTACCTTATTCTATAAATATCTTATTTGTGTGCTTCATAAGGAAAATACATATTATTATAGTGTCCGCGCTTCAAAAGATGTCCCACGGATAACATAGGGACTTCTTTGGGTGACGTAGACTCTATAGCTCATATTTATCTTTTGGTATCAAGGGCGCCAAATTATATATTATTTTACTTTTTACGTTTGCACGTCTATCCAGTTACACGTTTCTTGACAGTAAAGCCCACATGAAACAAATAAAATACTATTTTTTATTTTTTTATTTTTATAATTATGGCTAGTCGTATTTTATTATTGTGAGTGCGTAATAGTGAAGTTCCGTGAGTCATGTAACGCACAGACCAATCAACACTACATAAATAAATCAAAGACAATTGTTTTGAAAATCAAAAAATGTTCTACTTTAAAGAAAAATAATACCGGAATAATTACAAGTGCCGTTTTATTTTGCTTATTCAATACATGTGAAATATCTTAATTGAAATGCGGATATATTTACTACACGATATAGTATGTTTAACTTCATATAGTTTTTTATTCCATGAGTTAGTTAAACTGATTTATAAATAAAGTCGCTTTTTATAACTAATCGAGTCGCTATGTAACGCATTAGGACATTAGTAATTGATTCGCCATCGAACTGTCAAAAGTAAAATACATGCTTGGAAAGGGTATAGATTTGTGTTATGCTACTTTAATTTATTACTTCGTTTTCGTAAGCTTTTCTTGACTGTTTTACAAAGAATATTCTCAAAACTCGGTCGTTTGGAATTTGCTGGTTATGCATAGTTCTCTATATAGTTTTTGCTATTTAATGTTCGACATTTCTGCAGATTTCTTGTTTAATCGTCTAAACATGTATTCAATTTAATTTTTCAGAACATCGGACTTAATGGGCACTGTTATAAACATACATTCGGGAGATTGGGTACGCAAAGACTCAGGGGTTGGTGCTGGTATTGATTCTTACTATGAATATTGTTTGAAAGCATACATATTACTTGGTGACGAAAAGTACTTGGCCAGATTCAATAGGCACTATAATGCTGTTATGAAGTACATCAACAGAGGACCAATTATGCTTGCTGTTCACATGCACAGGTGTGTGCCATTTTGCAATATACTATTTTACAACTCATATTAATTTATTAGAAATTTTACCCGCGGCGTAGCCGCGTGAAAGACCCCAGACGGTGCCATAAAATTTTGATTAGATATTTTATATGTAATTAAATTTTAAACCTTTAATACTTAAGATTCTTCTTGATTTCACTACAATTACAAAGAATCTATGTTAATATAGTAAAGATCACTGCACAGCAAAACAAAGAAAACAACAACGTATTTGTAATTGAATTACAGCGATGGTTGTCTACATTGCTATTGTAGTGATATCTAGTTTGCTAATACGTCTATTCCTTCTGAACGACGTCTTTTATCGGGATAAAACGTATCCTAAGTGTTGATTCGCTTTATAAGCCAGCCTTATGTAGAGTTTCATTCATATATGTTCATTAGTTTCCAAAAAATATGCGATTCTAGTGCCATATTTTTCGTTATTTTCGTCTGTCCCACGGAAAAGACGCCATTTGTCGGGATAAAATGTATCCCAAGTTACGCCCCATGATATAAGTTAGCTCCGTTTTGAATTTTATTTAAATTCGTTCAGTCGTTTTTACGTGATACTCTAACAGACAGACAGACAATAACTCTAAAATTGGCATTTTCGGAATCTGCTGGTCCGAATTATCCCCCTGATGTTTTTCACATTTTTAAACGCAATGTACAAACTAGAACCATTTGGAGATTTGTTATAGTACAGATAGATATGCAAATAAATGAACGGACTACGAAACATATTTTTATTATTTATTTAGTGGTATGGAGGAAGTATGGATACTGTTGACAATAGGTTTGCAACACGAGTCCGATATACTTATTCAAAAAACTAGGACGATTATTACTGAATGCAGTTGAACGCACAATAAAGGATTTCTACTGTTTTTTTATTTGACAGTGAAAAATTTCTCCTTATCTCAAAAACTTGCTCATTGGCGTATTTATGATGTGATTTATCTTAAATATTTTACATCTCATATTTGAAAGTTAGACGGACGAAACACACAGCCAATTTTGACGACTTTAAGAGCATATATATATCTATCTATTCACTTAAATAAAAAGTAATTAAGAAACGATTTCCAAAATTTTGCTAACAATAATCTCAGATGACTTACACGTATGAAAGTCAATCTTAATCTATATATATAAGCAAAGTTTGTTTTCTTCCTCCGAGGTAAACTCGAAAACTAATGGACCGGTCAGCATGAAACCACAACCATTCGACGAGGAATTAATCGTAAATTAATTTCTCGTCGGTTATAGGCTATATATTTTTCCATGTTTTCTCAATTTGTTTGTTTGTTTGTCAATCGCCGGACGAAGCGGGCGGGAACGGCTAGTCTTTAATATGTTCATTCCCATACATTATTTATTTTTGTTTAATCAAACAGACCACACCTGCAGTCTCGTAACTTTATGGATGCTTTGTTGGCATTCTGGCCGGGGCTGCAAGTGCTATTGGGTGACGTGCGACATGCCGTTGAAACACATGAAATGTTGTATCAAGTCGTACAAAGGCACACCTTTATTCCCGAGGCGTTCACATCAGACTTTCAGGTACTTTGTTTTTATTGAAACATACTAGTTGCAGTACGAGCAAAACTATCTAAAATCATCTTCTTCATTATGTCCACTTGTGGGGCACCAAGAAGGCAAATGACTAGGGAAATTAGCAGCACGAGCATGTAAACAACATGATTATATATATTCCGTATTAGCACTGACCACTTCCTCGTCATTTACCTGCTTGGTACAATGAATGTCGTCACAATGTAAATAAGGGGTTAAAATTAAATAAAAAAGTCTTCGAGATATATTCGTTTTGTGAATTTGTGTATGTCCTGCAAAGTGTTTCTGGCTATTATACTTGAGCGTACCACTTTGTGAACCTTACAATTATGTTTTGCACAATTACTTTCAACGACACAGCTTTACTTTTCTTCATGCTAATAAATATTTTATATAGGTCAGTTATGTGATTATAGTGGAGTCGCGGAGCAGGAAGAATTTCGTACGTTAACCTTTTATTGCCTATCTCTGTCACTCCCGCGTAAATATAATGAGCGTCGCTCGAACAGATGCAATGGCCGCCGTCCTCAGGGATTGTAAACATTTTACCATCAAAAAATGGTTACCTATTATGAACGAATTATTTTATATGATGCCAATAAGGTCGATCAAGGACTTCTTTTGTAGTCCATAAACAAACTCTCCATTGTTTATGAGCGGGACTTACCTCTGCTAAGTAATCAGAAACCAATGTTTATATATAATGTAAACATTAGATACTATTAACTATACTTGTTAACGATGCCAAAATAGTTGGTTGATTGTTTTTAGAAAGTTGTTTCCCACGAAGGCAATGCAAGATGCTGAGATATGGAATCATTTATGATGACCCCCGTAATGTCTTTATAGTTTTATGTTGTTGAAAAAATACAATATTTAAGATGGCAGATGTTAAAAAGGTCCAGGAGGCTTTAAGCAACATTTCAGCAGAAAAATGGCAAAATTGCATCGGTCACGTAAAAAAAGAGCAATCGAAATTAGATAGACTTGATGATACTGTAGACAAAACTGTTGATTCTTTTGTAATAAATGTGACAGGCGAGACGTCATCGGAAAGCAGTAACTCCGATACGGTCAGAGATCCGATCGGATTCTGATTTATGAATTTTCATATTTTATTTGTATCCGAGTTAGTAATGGTAACTCGATTTTTATAATTGTTATAATATAACATCTAAATAAATTATTTAATAAGTTAGTAATTTTTTTCTCCTTCAAACATTTTATGTAAACCGCACTTAATACAAACATGTTTGTGACCACTGGTAGTAGGTAGGAGGTCATTGTACGAAATTCTTCCTGCTCCGCGGCTCCACTATAGCTAAACTCATTTGGAGGTCTTGCGGCATTATTTCCTCGACAAGCGTTGTTATTGGGGAAGATACGTTGATTACAAAATAAATTTAATTTTAACTTGTTTATTCACCTCAAAATTGTTTTTCATGAGAACTTAATTTGAATAAAATAGTGAGTATTGAGTTATGTATCAAATAATGTAGTATTTCAATCATCAAAAAGAAATTATGATGTGACGTATTTTTGATTAAATGAATTTAATAGTCAATTTTAGCTGTCATGTAATGTTTGAATACCAGGTTCATTGGGGACAGCATCCTCTTCGTCCAGAATTTCTTGAGTCAACTTATTTCTTGCATCGTGCAACGGAGGACGACCACTACTTACAAGTTGGCAAAACCGTATTAAAAGCTCTGCAGCAATACGCGAAAGTGGCTTGTGGTTATGCTGCAGTCAATGATGTAAGAACAAGGATCCACGAAGATAGGATGGATTCTTTCGTCTTAGCTGAGACATTTAAATACCTCTATATGTTGTTTGGTGAAAATAACGACTTGCCAGTTAAACTCGAAGACTACGTTCTAACAACTGAAGCTCACTTTTTGCCTCTATCCTTAGCTACTGCTGGTAAAAATACAACATATTTTTCACTGAAAATTGATGATGACGACGAAGATAAATATAGAAAGTGAGTAATAGTATCTTTGAATTATATTGTAATAAATAATTCAAAGTTTAATTAATTTATACTATAATATTTGATAGAAAGTTTGTTGGTTTATGTAGTCGTTCTCTGTTCATCACCTAAATAAAATATGGACCAATATGATTCTATTTACCTGCAGAGAGGAATCTCTGCAGGTAAATATATCTTTGTAGACAGGGTGAATAAATTATGAATTTAATTCTAAAAGTTTAAGTAAGAAGGCAATGTTACTTTCTGTGGATTTCAAAACTTAATAATTATTTTAGAAATAATGCCATAAGTATATCCTAATATTAATTACTACAATACACGAAAATCTACTAAGAATTAACTATAATTTTAGTATTCTAGATAGTGATTCTAATCATGTTAAAATATAACCAAGGTCCTCCCAACATAGCCTTTATATAGGTAAAATATACTTTGGTGCGATTGTTCCTTTAATAAGGAACTAGGTACAACAAAATCATCTGAAAAATTAAAAACTCATTTAACAACCAATTGACTCCTGTTTCTCAAATCTTATGGCTGCTATGACTTTAAAATAATTGATAATAGATAATATTTTATAGTAATCTATATAATAATAATAAATTATAAAAATATACATATAAACTAAATGGCGTGAATATAATATCACATTAATTTTTATGACGGCTGACGGCCTCTGTCGTTGAACGGGCTAAACCTTTGCCGGCCTACCTCACTGCAACACAGAGGCTCCGGGTTCGATTCCTGGTAAATTTCGGAAACGTATTTTCTTCGTTATTTACTATGGTCTGGGTGTTTGTGATCGTCCCCAGAGTAGTTCGTTGTATATTACCCATAACACAAGCGTAACTTGCTTAATTTGGGTATATATAATATGTGTGTTTGTCTACCGATTATTATACATATTATATTAATATATCATTATGAAAGTAATTATATTTACTGTTTAAACGAAAAGTAATGCACTATTGGACTTATTTTACTTGTATAAACCTATATTTTGTAAATTCGTATAAAATCAATGAGACTGTGATGTTTCGTAAATCTGCTTCTGTATTCAGTTAGAAAGCAAACTCTGACGACGTAAAATAGATGCAAATAATTTGGCCATTGTAGGACATGTCCGAACACAGCTTCGTTGGTAGCGGAGAAAGTGAGACAACCAATGCGCCGGCTACTGGGATCCACGGCGGCGCGGCCTGCGCCCCGTTTGCGCCCCTTCAACGACCCACGGCAAATACACGCCCTGTCTGACATGGGAATATCCGTGCTCACGTTGCCCGATGGCAAAGTGCAACTTTTATACACAACTAATACGGTAAGATGTTAATAAACTACAGTGGATTGCGGTTATAACGACGGTGAAGAGACCTCTATAATTCCTTCGCTATATCCGGAAGTCTATATACAATGGTAGAAAGAAAATAATTTTCATTGCTAGGCAGTACTTACAGTCGCAAATTTCACATACATATCGTCTTATGTCTACTTAATAATACTGATTCTTAGTTTTAACTTTACCTATATAAATATAATAAATATTATAACTTCTAACCATTTATGGATGTAAAAAAATTATGATAGTGAACATGAAAAGTATTTTCCTTTAAAGTATACTTCAAATTTAAAGGACTGAAGTGTTGTGAGTTGTGTCGCTATAATCAAAATCGTTAGAACAGAGGCCGTTTTAAGTAAAATCCACTGTAATGACATCTTTTTATTTTTATAAATATACACTGTTTTGTTATTAATCCACCGGCCGCTAAATTAGTTTACTGTATCTCAGAGGACAATGTCCTTTCCTACACAGATTACAATTAATACCATATCGACTCATTTGCCTTACTTGTAGTAATTAAAATTTGACATAACTCCAAGCACTTAATATCAATTTTAATGTAACTACTAGTGGTATGAATATAAATGGGCAAAGTCTAAGAATCAACAAAAAGTAATATAATATGCTACATTAATTATTTCCTTGTGTAATGGACACATGACTAAGGTAATTGCGTCTTATTTTGTTACATGATGTTTGCATACGCAACGTTTAGACATTTTTTTAATGTATTGTACTTTATGTTATTTTTACCGAATGCTTTGGCAAATATACATTTATATTATGAGGAAACTTGCATAGTAAAATTAATATCAATAAGCTTGGTGCATCTGTTATAGTCAAACATCAAAGCTCTGGCGCTCTTAGGTTTGACTAGTCAAACCTCAGGTCTAACATAAAATCCTAGTCAAAGTCCAAATAAATGACGTTCTGCATCACTCATTCATACAGTCATTAAACATGTAACAAATCGACGTTTGACCGAGTCTGCCTTAGTCGCAGCTAGGATTCGCCTAGACAAAGCCCGAAACAGATTATTTTACGTTCGACTAAAAAGTTAGGTGCTTCTATGTCTAGGTTTGACTAAATATACTTTAGTCAAAGGCCGAAACTGGAATTTATTTCGAGTTTTGTTGAGAGGCCTTGGTCAAACCTAGGATAGACCAGTTATTCCGCGAAGAGACTACATAACCGCCTTTGACTATAACACATATAATATCATCACATGTACAGTCTGTCTATTAAATCGTGAAAATAAATGATGGCGCTGCTGTCGTGCATGTAGCAACTCTTTATAGTGTGACAAAACGATTTTGATACTAATAGTTCATTTAAGTAATATAATATGAATGAGGTAATAATAATATTAATTAATAACGGCCAGAAAGATCCGTCGTTATCAAGGTTAAGCAACGCTTACCGTGGTTGGTCTGGGATGGGTGGCCTTAACATCTTGAGTTTCCTCCGTGCTTCGGAGAGCACGTTAAGCCATCGGTCCCGGTTGTCATTTGGAACATCTCGATTGTCAAAGTAACCTACCCGTAACTTACGGATAGTCAGAGTCCCAGTAGTCAAAAATCTCTGACGTTTGGTCTAACCATTGAACATCGTATAGCCTCGTTCTGGGTTGTGGAGGTCAGAAGGCAGTCGCTTCGTGTAAGATACTGATGTTTGGCCGAATCTGGTTAGATTGAATGCCGACCCCAACGTAGTTGGGACAAAGGCTAGGGAGTCCGTCGAAATAAAATGAGTAAATAAATAAGACATTAGTAATACATATACATATTTTTTCACAGAACCGAAATAAAAGTATTATAGTTAAAAAATAATTAATCACTCTCTCATCTGATTCATCATCAGATTCCAAATATTCAATATTAAGGAATATTTTATTGCCACTTTCATCAGCAGCGCTATCATCACTACAGCAGCTGCTATCATCGCCTATGCGAATAATCAATTCGTCTGTGTCTTGATACAGGCGTTGTCCTCGCTCGTAGTACTCTTTTTCCAGCGTCTCGACGTGATGATAGCAGTTTTTCCATATATCAGGTGTGATGCTGTTGAAGGCCTCTTCAGTAAGCTGCTTCACGTCACATGACCCAATATTTCGTGCTGCTACTTTTTGTTTCAGGTTAGCCCAAATAAGTTCAATAGGGTTTAAATTACAGTGATACGGCGGAAGCTGTACTACTGTGTGATCACATTCTCCTAAAAGTTCATCAATGGCATAGATGGGGCTAGGTTCTATTATTATAACTTCAAGACTACAATCAAAGTCGAGGTCAGTTCTGGCGATCACCTGCAATTTTCTGAGCGTCAGTTCCTGAAATATCAAAAGGTTCCATTGATTGTGCATCTCACGGTACCATTAAATAAATTTGGTATCCTAAATGTTGCCTTTTTAGACATACACACAAAAACATGCAACTAAAGACAAAAAATATTATCTCTTTTTGCACTGTGTAAAAGAACTGGATTTTTTGCCGCAGTGCACAAATATTAAAATCATCCATTTCTTTCTTTGGCCGGCCTTTCCTGTGCCTCCCGGGAGTTTCAAACTTTCCATCATTTCTAAGACCTTCGTTGACTATCCGCTTAACGGTACTCACTGACTTTTCTGAAAAAAGAAGTAAAAATAGAATAAACAACATAAGTAGTAAAAAGGAATGTACATAAACGAATGGAATAATAACTTATTGACATGAAGCAATTAATTCAAATTCAGAATTGGTAGAAAAACTGAATGGACTGAGTTGTATCATCCCTATGTATCAAAAATTATGGTCATACTTTAATTATCACCTACTTACAATGTCAATCTAACCTAAAAATCTGCAATGTAAACAATGCCTTTTTTCGCTTTCCAAACCGTAAATTCAGTAAATTTTAACTTCAGGCAGATTAAAAACAAACAATAACACGATTACATACCAGTTATAAATGCTGTTCCCCAATAAATATCATCCAAATCTCACAAAATTCGTCCAGTTTCGTACTCCGCTAAGAATCGTTGGAAAACTTTGAAAATCACTTCCCGCGTTCCACTCCTATTTACTTTACTCATTATTTCAACCTTTCTGCGTAGTTTTGTCTTAATTTATTGTAGTTTAATAATAACAATAAATAATATAAAAGGAAAACTTTTCTGCAACTCAAACTCGATAACAGCATTGACAACAGATGTACTGAAGTTTGGTGTTGCCAGACACATGATTATTTTTAGTTCCTCAAACATTAACGTCACGACTTAATAGACACACTGTATTATAGTCAAAGGTGGATAAATGAACTGGATAGAAAATATTTCAGTGTTAGTTGTCAAAGGACTTATGTTTAATAAAAAATAACCTTCATGAATATTTATTTAGCAATCTATTGGTCTCTTCAGGCTAAATCTGCGAAAGATGCAGCAGAAGGGCTGACTTTCATGCGGGAAATGTCAAAATGGAATTCCTTGGGCGATATTGATAACGGTGTAATTCCAGTGGGGGTCGCAATCAACGAAAAATTGTTCCCCGCTGGTCCGGCCCACTTCGGCAGGGAGATCGCAGGTGATGACAGGTACACTAACGTAGCCGCATTCGTCGCTCCTCTTGAAGCCTGCACACCCATTACGAATAAAAACAAAGTAGAAGGCAAGTTTGGAATTGCAAAACGTGGCCAATGCACCTTCGTACAAAAAGTCCGAAACATGCAAAACGCTGGAGTTAAATTAGCCATTATTCTTGACAACGTATCCGATTCCACACACGAAATCACCACGCTGTTTGCGATGTCTGGAGATGGAAAGGATGACATAGAAATACCAGCTGTATTTCTTTTCTCACAGGAAGGTAAATATTTAACAGACACTTTGAAGGTAAAACCAGAGTTAACTATAACAGTTGGTGATTTTAAATCACTAAAAAGCCAATATGACAACTCGTGTGACGACAACAATTGTAAGGCCGTTGTGGATTCGCGGGAACGGCCTACCGATAAACAATCTTTTGACCACCTCAAGAAGGTGCTAAGTCAATTAGTAGCACAATTTGAACTATCGATTTCGACTGAAGAATCACCGTCATCCAAAACATGCATGGATGAAGTTGTAGAAAGTGCATATTTACCGAGAGACAAATCCCTAGAAACATTTTTATCAAGTAAGACTAGCTCTTATTCAATAAAACGTGAACGCAATGATCCTGTAGTAGACTCTCTCAAAGAAGATACTCAAAAAAATGATTCTAACAACAATAAAGGAGATGAACTTTGACCCTAGAGAGAATACGCATATTATTTTAGTACAGATCAAATATTTTTGTTTCTTTGGCATATCTACACTATCGTAGAATGAAACCTTTAAGGTTATTCTTTTTTTTGCATTTTGTTTATGGATTTTAATAGTGTTAAAAATACGCGAGGACCATTTATATAGTAGCGATTATTCGCTACTCACTAACTAACTGTGACTGCAAGATACACGTTATGATTGTCAAATAGTTGTTCTTTTGCTAGTTTTTTTTATAGTTTACAAGGTAGAATGCAGTTCTGCGGCGTTAGCGTCCATAAATAAAGAAAGCATGCCAATATAAAGCCATTTGAATCGTCTAAACTTTTTCGCAAATTTTAAATTATTAAATTAAGTAAATTTTGTTATTTTTATTAAATTTATATTTTTACGGCTTTTTACTGGTGTAAATAATTGATTAAAAGTAACAATAATAATAATACGTGCATATTCTCTATTCCCTTAAGGAAAATTATATTATTATATTATAAAGGATTTGTACATATTTATAAAGTAAGAATTTAATTAAATGACAATTCGTGCCTTTCCGACATAACATCTATTATAGTAATTGTAAGCATTATTCCTTTTATAATATTGAGTATTTTATATATATAGTATACAGGTCAATGATATATGCACTCCGAGCCTGGTACTAATGGATATAATAAAAATGTTTTTATTCATCAGTCAAATTGTTTGACAATTATGGCCTTGAAATTCCTAACAGGCCCTTTACGTCACTCCAGTCTTATGTGGGGCAAAACATTGGTAGATATCCAGTTAGCCGGCCTAGATAGCGCTCGAGTCCTCGATTCTTCACCATTTTTGGCAGATGGACAAGTGAGCGAAAGCAGAAATTACTCTTATGCCACTCATTCGACTCTACCCTTGTTTCTAGCGTACTTTTCTGATATTTTCCAAAACTAAATTAAAGGGCCTATGCGCTAAAGTAACCTAACCCCTTTGCTATAATCTATTAATAACTGTGATAGTGCTTGAAAGAGAGAAATGTGAATTTGTGAGGCGACGACGTGAGTCTAGCCACAACATTCAGATAGCCTTCTTGTTTTTCTTCATGTCTTTATGACAGTACGAAAGTACTACCAATTAAAGACCAATTAATTAATTTGCATCTATCGTTGATAAAATTTTATAAACTTCTTGTTTATAAAATAACATTCCTTACTATTTTTTCTTTTTCTGTCCGTTGATTATATTATTATTATTCTTACTATAATGATACTTAACCTATTCCTGTTTGTACACTTGCCTACGTCTTCAATATCCATAATAAGATATAGGTAAATATATTTAGTATTGGCTTGGATTGCATATTAATTAAATGGACAGCATCAATGAACTACTGTATATGTTTAATTTTAGATTATTATGACATTTTATAACAATTTATTTTTTATTTTTAATATTTTTTGTCTTGAACCATGTGTGATAAAGGACGTGTAAAATGTAAATAAAGAATTAAGTATATGTCACGTTTTGCTTTTATTTTAAGCTAATTCTTTAAAATTTGACTTTTCTCACAAAATAAAATAGGTGCACAAAAATATTCGACGAAGTACATGTGCCAGTTTAATATTTGAAAAGATTTCTATCAAGTTTAATAAAACAAGGTTTTTTTAGTATTTTAAGAATTTATTAAGATTTAATAAGAAATTATATATGAAAACAACATAAAAGCTTGGAATCTGAATATTGAGTGCGGTAAATTACATATAGCCTGGTTTAAGCGCTGACTTCAAGCGTCGAGGTGTTTGAGGGCTGTAATCGGGTGCTGGTACAGGAGGCGTTGGAGGCCACGGGTCTCTGCGCCAGTTAGGATCAACAGCGGGAGAAGACTGTGGCTTAACAGGTACCGGCCGCCTGTTGTCTTCCAGATACGAGAAAGGCCTGGCACCTTGATTGGGGTGAGGTTGACTGCGCTGCCACGAGTCCGAGCGGTCGTAAGGACGGTTGTTGCTGGAATAAGATCCGTTTAAGATTCTTATTATTATTTGTGAATACTGTTATATGATTAAATAGAAACTACATATACATACACACAACGCATTCAATCAATATACAGATATATAACTACGTCTAAAGTCCGTCTAAAGCTGATATTACTTGGCTCTCTTCTGTCATTCAATTTGGTTGAAGCAGTCAAAGTTGTGATAACATTAAATTATTCAATGTCGTTTCACGTTGTTGTTTCCTATCCTTTATGTGACGGTATTAAGCTTTTAGCGAAAAATAAGATATCCTGAAGATATCTAATTGTTTCTTTCTTTCTACCCATTAGTGGTCAATCTCAATTATTGCTGGATGGCTGTAATCCTTCCTACTGAACAGGGACAAAAGCTTTCATCAAATCTCATCAAACTGATAAAGTATAAATTTCAAACAATAATATTTTTTTGTAAAAATAAAGACTTACTCGGAGTAGTAATCAGGACGCGTAGGCTCGCGAAGAGGCATTCGGTGCGGTTCGTCTTCCAGAAATGCGTTGTTTATATACGGTCTGTAAGAAATTTATATTCGATTTATCAATGCAAATATTGTATCTATTGAAAGGCGACCTATTTTATATAAAGCGGGTGATTCTCATGTAAGACACAATTATGGTTATATTTATTCAACTATAATACCTAATTATTCCAGTATTGATGTCATTTAGACGAAAGATACGGAATATTGTATATTCTTTCCATATGCGCATGAATATTATATGTAAGCCAATGTGCCGTTAAATATTGTTTGATTCAAATAATATTTAACAACATATTCATAATTAAATTAGACGACATATATATCGCATTACATTCAAATAAATGAAATGACATGAGTATCGATGTTCTCACAATAAGTTGCTCTAGATACCTCGCTACATGAAAGACAAAACGTAGAAAGTAGACCCTGGACGCAGAAGCGGACGTAACATGTATATTAATTTAAATCAACTAAAACATACCCTCGAGGGAATGGTGGATTTGTCTCATTGTGATGCCAGTCGTCCCGTCCTCTGTGATTGCTGTTCAAATGTCAATATATTTTTTTTTTGTAAAATAAAACATTCAAACTTCTACTAACAAATATATACTTACTCATACGCACTGAGAACGCCAATCTTGTGTATGGAATGCTAAAAATATTAATGAAATAGATATTAGTCGAAATATGTTATATAATATATAAAATAGTTCATAACTTACTTATTAATGAACATGAATTTGATGGACTTGTCAACCTTCTCGATATTTGTCCTAGGCTCAGATTTATAATATGTATTATTTCAATTATGAAACAATTTTTAAGGGGTTACTTTTAAATTTATTTTTATTCGGTTAGAAATTATGGTAATTTTAGGTAAATCTATACATATGATAAAATTGTCGAATTTCTGTACAATGAAAAAACATGCTAAAAACTGAGTCAGGGGATGTAAGAAGTGAAATAGAACTAATTTAGATTTTGTTCGAATTTTTTGTTTCTCTGTTTGTCTGTCTGTTTGTACCGGCTAATCTCCGAAACGACTGGACCGATTTACATGAAATTTTGTATGGCGGTAGCTTATATCCCTGGTCAACATGTAGGATACTTTTGATCCCGAAAAATTAAAGAGTTCCCGTGGGATAGTTAAAACACTACACCACGCGGGCAAAGGCGCGGGCAGTAGTTATCGTTTATATGGCAAAACAACGTTTGCCGGGTCAACTAGTATAAAAATAAAATATGTTTTGTGTACACGTGTTGAGCGTGTTTCCAGAATTTCACTCACCTCTGGCTTACTTAAGAGCTTCTGGTATTCTATCAAGAACATAACCAGTAATATTAACAATAATATGTTGATAGCATGGAAAACGTAACCTTTGAGTGTAAAGTGCATAAGCGTTAATGCCCCTAGACGTATTATATCCCTATCGTAATTAAATCCTAAGCCACCGGA
The DNA here is from genome assembly GCA_012273795.1 of Dendrolimus punctatus. Classification (NCBI taxonomy): domain Eukaryota; kingdom Metazoa; phylum Arthropoda; class Insecta; order Lepidoptera; family Lasiocampidae; genus Dendrolimus; species Dendrolimus punctatus. The sequence goes on along the minus strand of CM022533.1, from coordinate 11,679,383 downwards.
CGACGCACCCTGTAAAACAAAGTTGTATTACATTCAAACACTATTGTGACAGCCAGCAGAACAAGAGACCCTGAAACGCCGCAAAATTTAACCATTGGAAATGGCTATATATATTAGCGGCTTTTGGGATCCTGACAATGGGGGTCTAAGGCACACAAACTTTATCGAGACAGCCAAATGTCTTACGTTACGAAAAAGGGGGTCTATATATATATACAGCGTGTTTCATTTCAAATGATAATAAATCATAATTTTAGTCGGTCGTACTCCATACAAATTTTTTGGTACTATTAAATCAAGCGTAAAGTCAAAATTTAAAAAAAGTAATCTCTGAACAAATTAATTACGATAAAAAGGGAATAAAAACAGAACATCTTGTAAATATTGGTTCGCGAGCGAGAGCGTAAGAATGAACAACTTCCGCGTTTAATGATGAAGAGACGAGCTGGCAACATGATACATTGGTCACTTACCTACCGATTTAGACACAATAACTGATACATGTTGTTGTAATATTCTGAAATGAAAAATGAGGTCCTGTGGCTAATCCAAAGAAGCTACCTTGATTCGTTTTTGTATTTGGGCAGAGTACGTCATGAAGTAAACGTGGTCTGATTTATCGTCGTAAGGTCTGAAACACGCTGTATATATATATACCTCGAGTAACGTATTAGCTTTACCATTCAAAGAGGGATTTTTGGGAACGTTCCTATCTGATAGTGGTTTGTCACTGGATTTTTTATATTAATTTAAATTTTAGTGTGCTTTTACTATTTAAAACTACTTTATTAAAATTAAGTAAAACGAGCGTTGAATTAATCATAGTCTCCTTGGTAATTTTGAAAATATACTGCACCCCTTTTACTATGAGAATCAATATTTTCGACCAGTATTTTAAGATTTTAATTAGAAAAAAAATGATGCCATTTTACGCTTAATATTATATGATCTTTGTTAAGGCTTCGGTATCGCGAATCATCATATGAACGTTTGATTTCGATAGCTAGGAATTCAGTGTAGGCTATTCAGCTTTTGCAGATTATAACACATATAATAGGTATACTTGGGGTTTACTCTACAGGTAACAGATACGACTAGATCAATCATTGCAATTACTAAATATCTTCTTTCACTCAAACTGATGAAGTTTATTGATAAATCTCACCAATTGTTGACTCAGAAGGCTATAATCTATTCCAAAATGAACAGCTAAAGTCATGTCAATAATAAGAGACCCGAAGCAAATTCCAACGTAACTGTACACTGCCAGACTCATATATTGATTTAGATTTTCACTTTGCATAGCTGAAAAAATATGTACATGAAAAAAATATACTAGTTTTAAGAAATTATGATGCAAGTATAAACTGCTTATTTCGTATTTAGCTGTACAAATAAATTGTTAACTTTTTACCCATAATTAAACATATCGCAGCTATTAAGCCAATAACTGCGGCACCTAATGTTAATATCATCATAATAAACACTGTATAGGATGATGTTAACTGGGCCATTGGCAGGGAGTGAGCACAATCTGCATCTGGAACGAAAATAAATCTATATTAACACATACGTACACATGCTTAATGTGAAAATAACTTTGGAAGTTTATTTGATGTGTCGTAGTTTGTAAAAAAACCAATTTTAATAAATACAAATGAGTGTTGCTGCATGACCTGATTATTATCACGTGTTACCTACGTAGGTATACCTAAGAGAGACCATACTTTTATGTAGAAAATGTATGTAGCATTCGCGAAACATTTATTCGCAATTAACGCGAGCGAACCTAGAAAAAGCTCTGTATGAGTATTACAATTACATTATTTATTTTAGTAAAAAAGTACAATGACAACAAAATGCTGAACATTGGTATGTATTTATCAGTGCATAAATAATTTACACATGTTGTCATGTTATTCTTCGAAAAAGTTTGCATAGCAGTTTTAATTTCCTTGAATAAATTCATCGTTTCACATACAAAGCATAAATAACAAATTATCTTGAACTCGGCATATCGGTATCGCAATATTTTTCTGTAAGTTAAAATAGAATTGTTAAATTACCCTGAAAGTATACTCTGTAGGCGACATTCCAAAAATATTCTGAGCCGGAAACGTTTTCTGGGGCACCAGCTGAGCAATTGAACCGAAACACTATCGCTAATATGCTAAAGACAAGATATGTCAGACACACTACCTGAAAATAACGATTTGGATAAATATAGAGAAAAAATATTATGAGTATACTAACCATGTATGTATATAATATGACAAAGGTGAGTGATTTCTGTTAATCATAATGAATATAATATGAATAGCAAAAAATATTTTAGATATTCAATAAAATAGAAAGAGATATTTCGAAGTAAACATACTCACTATATTAAGTCCAGCTGTTATATTAGCTGTAAGTATTAGCTTTTCAGGAACATTTATGGGCTTCCGGTCTTTGTTCATCTCTATAATTTTTTAAATATATTTATATTAATGAACACACGTCATGTCAACTTATTAATCGTATATGAAGGAACTAAAGATATCGCTGTTAATCGCGCCACGATAATTGTTATCGGCAATACTCATGCTATCTATGCGTTGTACTTGAATCGTAAAATCGAAATTTGCTAATCCCTAAGCTATAAGTATGTACTTTATAGATTCCTAGAGAAAAATGGCTAGCAAAGATCTAGGGTAAACTTACGTAAACTCAAAAAGTTTTTCTGATTGCATTGAGTTGATATCTATTCAGTTTATTCATTAATAAATTTAGTGTATAAGTTCAGTTAAAAGCTAATCATCATGTATTCTAGACACAATACACAAGATACAAAAGTATAAAAACTTACTGCCTTGTAGTAATAATTATCACAACACTCTGAACGTCTTAAAAATATCGCACTTAATTTATAGAAATATCAAATTAACTAAAATAATCACGAAGTATTAATGTATGTAAATATTCGGTATTTCCTGTAAACTAGATTTATTTTAAAACGTTCGAACGTTATGCTCTTAGAAAAAATGTGTATTAAGTTACCCATATACAGTTTTTACAAACTACCTACTTTGTATTAAAATATGTGGAGGTTAAATATACTATATCTACATAGTAAACACTTGATATTTTGATTTTATAATCAGCATTTGTATGACAAAAGTAGAAATGTAAGTCTTAAGATTCCGAAATTTAGAGGTAAAAGAAATTGTTAGTTTCAATCTGATGTACGTCTATCTGTTTACCACAAATCATTATCTCAGCGAGCAGTATAGCTAGAAGTATGAAATTTAACTCAGTTATAACAGTTTTGTGTGTTCATTTATTAGCAAAATAAAAATTGTGAGGCCCGAGAGAAGAAGAAGTGGACCAATAACTTCGAGTGGGGTATCAAATGAAAGAGGCATTCTTTCTACAGTGTCAGCATATTTTAATTTTTTTTTTACTATTTTTATTTTTCAACATAAATTCAACTCAGTGCAAAAGTGTCCGCTCTCCCGTATTTTTAAAGTTTATATATTGGCTGAAATTTTGATATAATTTTAGTTATATCTTAATGTTTTGCTTGAGATAAAATAAAACCTTTTTTATTGTACTAGATTTTAATTTATGTTTTTTGGATAAGGAAAGTCCATTGAAGTGTGCACGCAGATGGCCTCTGTGGTTGGAGGGGTAAGCCTTTGGCGGCCTACCGCAGTGCAACGCAGAGGCTCCGAGTTCGATTCCGGGTAGTAAATTTCGAAAACGTATTTTCTCCGTAATTTATATTTATGGTCTGGGTTTCTGCAATGGGCCCCAGAGTAGTCTGTTGTATATTCCCATGAAACAAGCGTAACTTGATTAATTTGGTGATATAAAATATGTGTGGTTGTCTGTCGATTATTATTATTATGCTGTTTTTTTGGTTTTTCTTGTCCTTTTTCGTTAAAAAAGGGATGACCTATGACGCGGTCCTCAGTCAAGCGGCATAGCTTAAATCAGAAGTGTATATTAATTAAAGTCAATTTAGAGTCATTGGTAATTCGAGCAGAGGTTAAGAATACTTTTTAGTAATTTTATAGGTATTTAGAATTGTTGCTTTTTGCATAAGTGTGAGGGTATGTGGTGGGGCATACAGAATTTCTAAGTTTTGCGTAATTACTTTAGGGATAACGAATAAATTGATATAATATAGACCGTATTGACTTTCCATAAGCGTTTGATTTCTATTGCAAGTTCTTGATACTTATTTAATTTTTCGTATGTTTTTGTTGGAATATTATGGGTGTTAGGAATAGCTATATCGATTATGTAAACTGTACTATTATTTTACCTTGTAGGGTTATGTCAGCTCTATTAATGTGAACCATTTTGTTAGTGATAACAGTGCGCGATCCCAGTATGTTTTTAGTTTTTATTTTCAACAATAGTTTCGGGTTTATATTTAAAATATGATATATCCTTTTTTATAAATTTATCGTGGTGACAGAGGTGTTGATGTATAATATTATTATTACATTATAAGTCGTTAGCCGCGGAAGTAACTTTGAGCTTTCGGACGTCCTAAAGCAATCTGGAAAATGTGTTACGGCTCTGGTGTGCACATTGTTCGGATGCGTCGGTCACTACTTTTTACAAACTTTTGTGGTATACACATGGTTCGCGTATGTGTGGGTGATAATACTACCGTATCTGCTGGAAAATATACCACCTGTATCCGTCCTAATTCGATTAACTTCGGCGCTATCGATTTCCTTTATATTTTTATATCTTACTATTCAATCACGTGCCTTACCATCGGTTATTTTGGCACTACCTGTTTGGAGCTTTTAACCCATAGTAAGGCAAAAAAGAACGGTCTTTGATATATTACCTGGCTTCATTCTTAGAGCTCAGAATCTCTACCTATCTTGTTCGTCTGAGTATATGAGTTATTCCATTAGCAAAGCTGAAACTACTTGTCATATAATTCTCCTAATGTAAAAATAATAATTGTATCAGGCGCCTTTACAATTTCAATCTTGAAGAGATTCAATGAACGTCTAGAATGTTACTATTCCTAAGTATGATAATAAATTCACAATTCATTTCACATTTGTGCTCGATTATCGCATAACTTCCAGATCGATTCGAAGATTCTTTTAGAAAGCATTTGGAGTAACTTAAAGGCAATGTAAAATCTTAGATAGCATTTAATTTAAATTTTAACTTTGATCCGTAATATAACGATATTCCAAATTAAAGTTAAAATTAAGGTAGTATCTGTTTTATTTTCATCGACCAATTAACAAAAAGCTAGGTTAAAAACATTGAGATAGACGTTTATATGATCTAGTTTAAAAATTATTTGGTCTCGGCGTTTGTGTATTAGGAATTACAACACTATTTTGTAAAACATTATCTAAGTAGACATTTAAGATATGAAATATCGCGATAGCATATATCGTCATGAGGGGTGGTGCAGCAGCTCTATGTGCATACATGCACGCTGATCTTGATAATCTTTGCTGAGGTAATATTGATGATTGATGTTTGATGCTTAGTCTTTATTTCGTTGTATCGATTCATAAATTTTAAAATAGATGAGTATATTTCATAGTTTTAGTCAATATCTCACTTTGTGATTCAATTAACGTGAACGAAGTGGTTGGCAGAAGCTAGTATATTAATATTGAGATTGCTACTACATTGTCATATTTACAAAAGAGTTGCGAAGCAGTATTATAATTAAGGTGGTGTTTATTATTTTTTAAACCTCACGAATACGTTGCGGCTTTATCATATTGTCTTTTATCTTTATTTTTGGATAATAGAGTTCAATTAAGATTAAAAACATTTTTTAATAATAATATTGAATCTATATTCACAAATACATACATTGATTTTCATATAACATTTGATACGCTGCTTGTATCAAATGGCTTGTACCTAAATGCAGTCTGGCTATTAATTTTATCTCAAACGACACGGATTTATAGGCGTAAGGCTAATTAATGGTTTTAATTTTTTTTCTGCACATAATTTTTTTTGTAAAAGTGATAATGGAGTTGATAACGTATATTTAATTGGAACAAAAATAACACACTTTTTTATTAAATTTATTCCTCATCATAAAATTACTTAAATTTTAGAGAAGATTTATAAAGCAGTGTGGTATCAAAACATTATGTTATATATATCTTATATAATACATAAAGCTTAACGATATCTCATTATTAATGAGACTCGAAAGCGTTAAAGCGAATATTTCGGAACAAATTTTATAAACTGCAAGTTGCGTGCCTCTTGTGTCCTCCAAAGCTTTTATATAATAAAATGTAATTAAAATATTATCAACATTAATTGCACTATAAAATAGGTTCCGTAAACTTTGCACCATACCAAATATATACGCTATATTGTTTTATTGCATAAAAATTACAAAGAACATTTAACATGTCAAAACTTAAAATCATACCTCATTCAGTACTACTGATAAATAAATTACAGATTCAATACATCAACTAATTAAATGAAAGAAAAAAGTTTACTTAAAAATAGACGACTCATATAATTTTTGTATGTCATGATAGATAATATATTTTAATAGTACTGTAATATACCAATAGTATTGTAACATATGGGTAGACTAATTAGAAACAAAGTCATGTGTAAAGTTTCTAATGGTGGAATTCATTAATATAATTGAATTACCTAAGAAGTTTTTCTCTTCTGCTTTTATTTACGCGTGTTCATTGGTATATTCGTGTCAACCATTGATGAAATCGGTTATTAGGCACGAATATACGCATAACTATCTCACTCAATTATCCCACACAATACTTCTTCATATTTGATTGCACGTGTAATTTGTTCACCACTATCATTATAATCAGCTTATTCTACATATTTACAAACATATATACAAATTTTATTAACGCCATTATGATCGCTCTTTGTTTCAAATGTAATTTTGAACGTATAACGATCACATCTCACTTACTTAGCGTTGTTTATAAAAAAAATAATTAATTGCACTCAAAACTTATGAACTAATTTAAACATCATAAATACCACTCCCGGTCATGTTTACCTTAGATTACTATTAGTACCTAAACACCATTATACCAAGCAAGTGCAGACAGTGCATGTGCTAATGCTCTTAAAATTAATGTTGGCGATCATTTTCTTAATTTTCTTTGAATATCGGTAATAGCTGCAGGTTGGCCCCCGTCTTGAACTTCGCTGGTCGCGCTGGTTGCACCGACTCTAATACAATACATCAGATTGAGTTAGTGCCGCTGCAAAGGAATTTTATAAATATATTCTGTTTACAGTATAATCAATCATTTAATGGCCGGTTCCTATATGTTCATCCACTTGTATCATCGGTAGAAATTTGACATTATCTGTATGGAGCTTATGCCAAGTCTTACGTGATAGTAAGGCAAATATTTTTCCTTACTATCGGCTACTCCATACAAATAATGTCAATGAGAGTTATAAAAACCAGCAGTGTATAATAAGTACACTTATAAAATTATTGTATTTGTGAACTTTCTGAGACAAATATAGAAGATTGAACTGTTTTGAATTTGATACAGTTATTGAAAAGAAAAATAAATGTCTAAAATTAATACGTCTGTCCATTTGTCTATACAGCCATTTTTACGAAGACGGGACTCTAAATGTTTGTGATTGGAAAAATGTTTTTATATGCCTCTACATAACCATGTAATGAAATCATTAAAAATGTATTAATCAGAGAGAAATAACACTTGTCAAAAATCGTAAAAGTATGTTTCCCTCGCTCTCTGTCTCACGTTTGAAGTATAGGATGAAAAATACTTTCAACTAAAATTAGTTCAAATTAAACAAGAGCCTTTGAGTAAATATATACTTCAGGGTTATATTACTAAAAACAGTAAGTTTACTTCATCGCCACTCCGGAACCTGTCAGTATATATGTGGTCTTGGCCAGGTTTTTTATTCGTACCAGGATTTTGGATTTTTTATATCATAAAATCATATAATATTTTTTATACTTGCGTCATTTATTACTCTATAGAACATCACTTTCTACTAATATACGAATTTGCAAAGTGATTTTGTATATTTATTCAAACCTTTTTCGCAGCCTTGGAGGTGAACGAATTGTATTGAAATTTCATACTTATTTGTACTTACAATTACAGGATAGCATACAGTACTGTCAGCGGAAAATGTGATATATCTTATGCGGGCATACCATTGAAATTCTTTAAGGAACCGGCGAAAAAAATTGTGGTTATTTATAAAACTTACCCCGATTTGGTTGAGATGAGGTGTATTCTTTTTTTTGTATTAAGGAACTTAGGCTGGACGCTGCCCGATGGACGGCTTAAATAGAGAGTACACATTATTGCACATTTATTATGTAAGAACCAACTAAAGAAATAAACACTAGTATTAATATTTTAAGAATTTTTTATCTTTTAACGCATTAATTATTATTCTCGTATACATGATCCGTTTGGTGATAATGATGAGCAATTAGTAAATTATATATATTTATAATGATTAGTTTTTTAATGTAGATACTTTCTTCTAGAGTTATCAATTAATTTTAAGCAGAGTAAGTGCAAGGGACATCGTATACTGTTTTAATTATTTCCTATCACTATAAAAACATGTTCTCGAAAGTATTTAAACTTCGGTAAAATTCTACTTACATGCTTTCCTGAATGATTGAATAGCAGTATAATCGGGCAAAGGAACCGGGGGCAAATCTTCATCAGGTGGTAATTGATCTCTCATTGGGTGCCCAGAGGCTGGTATATACGCCCAAGGTAGCTGGCCGTGCAGTTCGACTGTTGTGCCACGCCGTCTGTTATAATTAAGTACCTGTTAAACTTGCATTTGTAACACAACAGCTGCTTGCGTATACTACACTTAATGGTGATTGGTAGATTGCTTATTCCGTTTGCACAGAAATGAGAAACAAAAATAACCACTGTATACGTGTATATTTGTCAGCTACTCATTATTACACGCGTGTTGTTACTTTATACTAACACATAGAATGTAAAACAGTTATTTTTGATTTCAAATTTTAATTATAAGATATCTGCGCAGCTTATAATTTGCTATACAGTTCCAGGAAAGTATTATTAAATCTATATCTCACCCTTGGGTGGTTTCTGGTTGATTGGGATTTTGGTGCAGTTGTGGCATAGACTGGGAAGCACGCGGAGGAGTTCTTCTGCCGGCGGTGTCAATAACTGCCTGATCGAGGCGACGTTGCTGTTCAGCTATCATATTCTCTAAGCGTTGAGGCAACGACAACAAATTTTCTGGAAAGTTCACCGTGCGCTTCTTGTCCATGTCTATATGTTGAGTCTGTGGTGACCTAAATTCGTTTAAAACATATTTCAGTACAGTTTGAACCCTATAGAGTCTACTATTTTCTATACATTTACCTATAATTAATTATGTAACATTCTAATTGTACATTATGTACTATATATAGTAGATTCTCGGCCTGCAACTCTATAGATCCCACATCCGTGCGATAGGCGAAGATACGGTCGACCGGTCGACCAGTTTAAACCAACATCGAATACGATGTCAAGTGTCGTAGCTCAGCAGCTTGGGCCAGGTGGCGTGAGGTAACTGGTGTCATTTATGACCCTAAAATGCTGGTTAAGCTAAAAGGAGAGGTCTATAAATTTATAATTTGACCTCCCCTTTTGTACGGCAGCGAAGCGTGGCGTGTACTTGAGCGACACAAGCAAGAGCTGTGTGTCACGGCGTTGAATATACTGAGGTGGATGTGTAGTCATACGAAAGGACCGCGTTAAAAACTCTCGCATCCGCTGCAACCTGTATATCCGTGACATAGCGGATAAACTGTGAGTGTCGCTAGAAGAGTGTAGTACTTTGGTGTGGGGACTCCGCTAGGTCCTGGTCGAAAGGGTAGAGCGAAGAAGTGCTGGCTTGATGTTGCAAAGTACGACATGCGTACAAATATAATATATATAATAACATCCCGGTCTCACAAATCGGCATGCAAAAGACCGCGCTTCTTGATAATAAGAATGAGCACTAATTAGCGATATTATAGCCAAAGTGAAATAATTCAGAACGAATTTAATAACACTTGGTTGCGACAAAAAGAAGAGAGAGAGAAAATCTAAAATCGCAACCACAATTTGGCGGTTAGATGAGGAAGACAAGAAAAACCATTAAGCCTTTCAGATTAATTGAATGCATTAATTGAATTGATACCTAAACTTGTGAATAAATCATTACCATCGTTTGGACAGACTTAATAGGCAAGTTTTTGTCCAAGCGATGATTCGCAAGTTAACTAACTCATTAATTAATACATAAATAAATATAATAAATGAAAATGTAAATCAGGCTAAAAGTTTCATTCCTTTGACCCTTCTAATATAGCTTTTCTGCAGGTGTTATTGAGCTTTTTGATGTATCAATATTTTATTATGTTATAGTTTGTATCAATTAGGATTTAGTTTATTTTTACGAAGATAACCCAACATCCGTCTTAGATCTTAACACTGGATTATTACTTACCTTTCTGGGGACCCATCAATAGAATCCAGCGGCAATCTACCGTGAACATCAGGCGACGGAGTGCGTTTGAATAAGAATTCTTTCATACGTTTAAAAGACTGGCTTAATCCGGGGCGTGGGATCTTTGTTGTTTCAACCACACCCTCACTAGGTATACTGGCTTCTTCAACGTCTCTATTACTGACGGTCCCATTGCCATTCACGTTAACAACAGGGACAACAATCGTAGCTGGGACGTCGTTTGAAGTTTCGGTTGCTGCATCAACATGGGTTTGGATTGGAGCTTCCATTTCCTACAAGATTATTTGACTTTTTAAATTTATTATTTGCTATTTTTATACATTTCTAATGTGAACCTATGTAATTTTTTTGTGCAACGTAATGTTGGACAGATAGCAAAAGATCAACATATTAACAACAACAACAACATACCAATATTTAAAGTATTCAATTCCAGAAATGCTATGTGTTTTTAGTTGGAAAATAAACGAATCCCAGAAATTCCCGTATTAAAAACAGAACAAGTAATGCTGCTAAAGGCATACCCATCCACAACGGTTCTACTAAATATTTCTGTTATATACAAAAAGTATTTAAGTAAGCAATTCATAAAATCACGTGGTTTAGAAGTTAGGAACTTTCGAAAACTATACCTAAATAGCCTACTAACAAGAATGTCAACAGTACGTTGATACCTACTTGATGTACTACAGCATTTAAAAAGAACATAAGTTATTAAGTTTTTATTAGCATTTACAAAAATATTTTGTTGTGAAATTGTATCAAAACCAGGCAATTTTTATGCACCCCTAGAATATACAGTATCGCAGATTGACATCAGACAATTTACAATCCATCAGTGAAGGAGAAAAACAAGCAGAAAAAATTGTTTCCTGTTCTGCATCATAAAGTATAAACGAGAATTACATATTATCTGAATAGTCCGTTAGAACGGCAGACAGACACGGCACAACTTCAATATTATAGATGTATAATAGTATTAATACTGCATAATTATTATATGAATATACCTTCTTTTTATAAAGGTACTTACAACGAATGATTCAATAAGTTTTATTTCCGGCTTAACTTTGTAGTTCAAGATAACCGTAACGACCAAGAGCAGATTAAGTGTGAATAAGACGACAAATCTTGAATAAAGGAGAACCATAAGCCAGGCAGCCCATGATGTATCGAGTTGAACTCCCGCTAAACCACTCGCCACTCCGCCGATGTAATTCATTACATCTGAAAGAGTCTGAAATACATAAAAACAAGTTCTAAAAGAACACTCAATTCAACACTTCATTGTGTAGAACCACGCAATCATTATTAGACAATAATTTTATATGTTATTAACACACGGGCGTAGCCAGTTAAATTTGTTTGTCATTTCAAATCCAATGACGAGAGTTTAAAAAATGCAGTTCTGACCGAGCGTCTGCTCGTTAAGAGGTAAAAATATTAACCCTTTTTGAAGTTATAATTTTTTTGGCGCGTTAGGGAAAATGATGAGAGTAAATTTTTACGATGCGCTCGCACACCGTCACGAAAGACCGACACTCTGAAGTTAGCTATAGTCAACATTTTAGTTTAGCTATTGTGTCTTTTTTCTACAAACTTTGAATAAGGCGAAAGATAAACTTTTCGGAAAGATTTTTATCTTGTTACGCCAAAGAAGTATAACTTGTAACGCGTATACATAAGTACACACACACACTTTTTATGACATCTCTTGTAATGAATTGTTTTTTCATCAGAAATATATTAATCAATGGTTTTGGCACCTTTTACAAAGCACTGTGTTCATTATTTAGATAACTAACGTTCAGCCGTTTAAAGGGGATTACACCAACAATACCCCCCCCCCCCCCCGGATAAACTCTTGCTATAACGCAGTGTCTTTCAACGTGTGTGAAGCATCTCTAGGGGGGTCGCGAAGTTTCTATAGCGGAGATGCAAAAGGTTGGGAAAGCTACTGCAGTAAAGTCTGCAATATCTGTAGATTCATCGAATTGCAATGACACAGAAGTACTTTCTTTTATTTTTTCTATGACTTGATCACAAACATTAGTCGCCATATCGCTTAACCTGCGTTGAATGATACTGCCAGACAGAGGTATACTTTTAAGCTTGTTGACCTCTTGTTTGCCAAATATAATCTCTGCTATATCTAAAGCCGCTGGTAAAATCAAATTTTCGGCAATAGTATTAGGTATTTCTGCTTTAGATACATGAAGAGCTACTCGATAGCAACGCTTCTCATTTATGCGGGGCGGGGGCTGGGTGGCCGGCATCGGACGTGGTCATACATACGTATGCGCGTAAATTGCGTTATCTATTGACGACGCATTCGATGTAAAAATTACGTAGTTAATTATGTATTTAGTCGAAGTTTAATTATGAAAATGAATAAATATGTTATTGAATATTTGTTACGAAATAAAATACATGAAAAAAAACAACGGTCGCGAAATATTTCTTCATACTAAAGGGGTCGTATCATGAAAAAGGTTGAAAAACACTGCTATAACGTATAAGAACGTCTAAGACTATATAGATAGAATACTTATTCAGTCTTCTGAATGAGGTGGTCAAATAGGCTCATTGCTAGTCTGCATGAGTACTGGTAATGTCGGGACTGTGTAATAATTTCTATACTATTATAATAATTATTACGTCTTTAATCTCTAAAATATTATTATTTATTAATATAGTTTTATTTAAAATTGTATAAAATATATATTTTATCTTTTTACCAAGTTAGGCTGTTTCATCTAGCTAATCAGTGGCTGAAAGTAATTTTGCATTATTAAGCTTTACGTGGTTGTCAGTTTGGACTAAAATACTAACCCTTGTATGGAAAGAGTCGTTGGCATAAGTAACAGTAGCCACTAGGTCTAATGAACATACTGCTACAGTTATTGTGATCCACGGCCACCGTCTGTGTTTGGATTTCTGACCTTTAGCTCCACCTACTAAAATATACAAAAAATATCAAAATAATAAACCTCAAAACAAATTGTAGTGATTTTAGTTCTCAATGTTACAAGTAATCCTTCAAGAAGATGAAGAATGATGAAGAAGATGAATATCATAATTAGCCCAGTCTTCTTTATTTTCTTCTATAGCTAAAAAAGGGTGGCAACGTTGCCTCGACTGATAACCATACCGATACATACGTTGAGCCAAATATCAGCGCTTCGAACACCCAAAGGGTCGATGATATGCTTGTAACACTCTTTATAGAGGCTCAAAGAAATTTAAATTAATACTACATTGCAAAAATTAATCCTAAAAAAGATAGCGCAGCGTTTCGTAAAACGAAATTATGAAAATAAAAGAGCCATATCAAATTTTATCTAAAGGTATAGACAATGTTAACGTAGTATCTTACTCATCATGATGACACTGCTGATGATCCAGAAAAAGCTTAAACCAAGACTTATTGAGTTTATTACAAAGGTTCTAAATGCTGTGAATGGTTCATTTGTGAGTAATACGAAGGCTGGGTTAGCTATTTCGTCAATCGCCTGACCAATGTTGATGCTATTCCCACACGAATCCGGATCTGAAACACGATACACTTACACTGAATTATAAGAAAAAAAAACGAATATTGCTTATTGTGTTATCAGTGAAATATTAAAGTTAAACTGTATAGGATAGCTATGTAACAGGCGTTCCAAAAATTTAAATTGAACAGTTAAACATAAATATCGTTATTTCTCTTTTAAGGCCACACTTACGAGCTATCGTTTTAGTACAAGTAAGTATAGTAGAACCTCGATAAGTCGCAAACCACCCAAACTCGAAAAAAAAAATTGTGTTCCTTTCCCTACAAACCCCAAAACCTCGGTTGCTCGAAATCCGAACCTTCTATAACCCGAAAAAATAAATTGGTCTTTTGTATCTCGAAATAGCAATATTTGAAAAATGTTTGTCGTCGTTTTCGTAGGATTTTTATTAATCTCACCTCTAACTCGAATTAATTAGAATCAATCTTAACCTCTACAAGTCGAATGTTTCCGTACAAAATTCATATGTCGAAATACTCCATAAGTCGAAAAGCCTACTCGATTTTTTTAAAGTTCCGCTTGCAGAGGTTTTACTGTAAATCAATTGTGATTAAAACTATCTTAATTACTTACTATGAAAATATAAAATTCTTATATATATGAGAAGCGGAAATTCTCTGAGAAAGTCGATTACGCAGAAGTGCTGTGCTAAACCCAGCGCTGTGAAAATCATCTGGCCCGCAGCTTGAAACTATAGAACAGAATAATTTAAAAAAATTAGTTAAAAGGATAAGTACAGGTCATTAATTATAATAATAAATTATCAACATTTAGTCACCACACTTTCTCAACGAGTCCCCCTGTTGAGAAGTCTGTAAATAGCATTTTCCCCCCATACACAAAAAGAAATAACAAAAACGTAAGGCTTAAAAGCTCTTTTCTATATGATAAAACTATATACATGTCTTTCTAATCTCGCATTTGATGTTTTATCGATTGAAAAATTTTTTTTAAACCAAATCGGTTGAAAATTAAAAATCTTCATTTGGTTTTTTCAAATTTATAACTGTTTTCAAATTCGTTTCTTGCTTTATTATTTATTTATTTCAGATAATAAATATACATACTTTAAATAATAAAAGGTCAAAACGGGAGAAAACTGAATTGTGGCGCCGTCTAATTGCTTAGGAACGTTCAGTTATGTTTTTACTGGTCGATTGTCAATTCTCATATTCTTGTTCCAAGGCCTGTCTTCTTCCTTCTACTATTATACTGTATACCACTTCTTAGCGACAGTCTGTCATTTTTATAGGTAATGAATGAACGAATACGCCTTATATTATATCGATACCGACCGAATAAGAGTTCAATTCTCTCTTTCAGTTGGCATAGAAATAGGACATAAAAATAATAATCAAAAGAAGATCTTACAAGTGACTTTTTAACTGTTTACTTAATCATATCAAGAAAACCTTTATTACGTGTTTAAGTTGTTAAGTTTTTTGCCTCATTTTGGTCCAAATTGAAATATAGAAGTGAAGTATTTATTTTCGCCTTTAAAGATGCAGTTAACAGAGATAACAATTTACAATAATAATCTGTGGTTTTATAATTATTTATTAACCATTTCGTCTACACACCCAAAGACAAAGTTTAGTGAGAAACGTGGTATGTTTGATGCATTATTATGACTATCGTTTTTGGTAAATTACTAGTTTTTACCTCGGCTACGTCTCGAATCAAGCTGTAACAAGTAGCTAAATTTTACTTACTTAATTTATTTTTATATAAACTATATTAAAAGGAGTTAACGGGTGTACAGTCCGACAGACAGACGCGAAAGTGACTTGGTTCTATACTATATAAAAAATACAATGAATAAATACATAGATATAATATATAACACGGTAAAATTTTAAAAAAATGTATATATGTCAATAAATACATTTATTTTATATCATTAAATTGTTTCCTCGGGCAGAATATTTACATCATATCGTCGTCATCATACTAGCGTTAATTCTATATTACGTCTTATGACTTTGCTTTACATTACAACACATTAATTAATATTACGTCACATCCTAGCTTAAAGGCCAAGCTTTATCGTTTATAATTGAATTGTCTCCCTGTGATTTTAAAATACATGTCAACAATTAATAAAAAACTGCTATTTAGGTAGGTATACAATACCCTAATCGTAGATTATAATTTTCAGATTTTTTGTTAATCAGTCTGTCGAATAATTTCCCTCAACTAGGATCCGAAACGTGAACGCATTTCAATGAAAATTGTAGATATTTAAATAGGAATGAATATGTATGTTTCATTTCGATATCTTGCAGGGTTCAAAAGATATAAATTTCAGGTCTCGTGCGACCAAAGTAGCAAGCTCAGCTAGCATATAATATAAAATGTTAATGTTTGGAAGATATTATTACCAACGAAATTCAAAATCAACTCATATTAAATTGCTTTTAATACCTACATACTGTTACGAGCTACTGGACTCGAATTAAAATGCCGTTGGAATTACTATATTATTATAACTTATTGGAACTCTACAAACACGTATAACATAGGTACATATATAACTGGACCCAACCAGTACCAACTGCACGATTCAATAACTCTTGCCAAAGCCGCCACTATATCGATTATCGAATGTACGTCTTGCTCGTATCATAATTCTCGCTTGACTGACTCACTCCTCCCATCGGGCATTCCTTCTATTTTGTACAAGTACAATATGCCTCAACGCAAAACGTAATGACAGCCATAAAACAAGTACAATAACAATAGAATATTTTTATTCTTAATTACAGATTCTAAACACACAGTAAACAAAAGAAGTCCAAATGCGGGAAAGGTAATAAACTGAGCTTCATGACAGGCAGGTGTGCATTCACTGTTTTGTTGATATAGGAAATTGAAACGTTTGTTGCGATTTTATATGTATATTTAATGTTTTTACAGGTTTATATGTAGTTTTAGATTTTATACAATTAATATTTGTTGATGTTTAGACGTATGTAAGGCGAGTGACATGAGTGATTTTAATAATGAAATGTTTTGATGTAATGAGGTTTTATGAAGAAGTTGCGTTAGTAGCAAACATATTCCCGAAACACAGAGAAATATATACAAACATAACTTATAGACTACTTGAAAATTAAAAGATTAGTGCAACCACATGTCACGTAGTGACGCAGGAATAGACAATGAAATCAAAGAAAATAAAAGGTGCATAGTAGCGAACATTAAAAACAACTCAAAGGACCATTAAAAATTAAATTAATATAATAAGATGTGGATGTCTGTACAGGTTGAAAAGTTTAATGACGTAGGTATATAATGGAGGCTTATGTGTCTAATGATCTTTGATAGATTGACATTATATTAAATATAACTGGCAAATATATGCCTAAATGAGTCTGAGTAGGTGGTGATGTGATATTGTGTGATATGTGAGTGTACGGAGGATGTATGTAAGGTTGTGTGTTTATGGGTCTGACTTGGTGAATTGTCTGAAAAAAGGAAGAATAGGTTAGAAGATAGAAGGATAAGGATGATTGTATTGAACATAAAATGTTTAATCCTTCCTTCGCCACGAAAAGGTTGTCGTTGCTTCTTGATTATTATCTATAGTTACAGGAGCTGAGACAATCCAGCCAAATAATTAGTTAGTTATTTGTAGAAAAATATTTGTTATTTTTATGTTCAGTTACTGCTCTATGAACAACGGTTGATATTCCTTTATTGTCGTATGGTTGCTGGTGGCACGTTGATTTTGAGGGTGTAAGTAAGGCTGTGGGTGTTAAAGGTGCATGGTTACTAGTTGATGGCAAAGGTTGAACATTATCATTGGCAATATTTGATGTGAAAGATGAATGAAAGATATTGGCTCTCCTGGGTGGACAATCCATATGGAGAAGAGAATGATGTCGAAGGTGACATGTAACACATTTGAGCTTTGAACATTTGTGATTTTCTTTATATAGTTTGAGGCAATTAAAACAGAGATGATTATGCTTTACGTACTCATTTCGTTCTTGAGGAGTAAATGTTAAGTATTCCGGGCATTTGTATATTAGATGGTTTTCTTTGCATAATATACAATCAATTTGCTTTTGAATAGCTGTTTCCGCACATGAGACTTTTCGGTTGATAGAAGCTGACATGTTGTGATCTTTGTTTCTGTCATTGATTAAATCGATAGCTGTCGTCCGCATGTTTAAAAGTTGCATTAGTTCGGTGAAGGTCGGTAAAGATTTGTCCTTTCGGCTTAATTCCCATGCAGCTCTGATGGAGTTGTCCAGTTTCTGAGTGACTAGGTAAACCAGAAGTAAATCCCAGCTGTATGTGTTGATGTCCATTGCGTTTAGCGAATCTATGCTTTGTTGTAACGTAATAAGAAAGTCTTGAAGGTTGCAGCTAGTTATATGCGGATAATTTAGAAACGATTTCAAATAATGATTTACAATTATAACTTTATTTTCGTACCTGGTGGTTAATACGTCCCAAGCTTTGGTATAGTTGTCCTCAGTGATAAGTAGGGAGCTTACCAGTGCAGCTGCTTCACCTTTCAGTAATGATTTAAGGTATACTAGGTTCTGTATTGGCAGGATGTTAGCGTCGTCGATGGTAAGCATAAATATGTTCTTGAAGCTAGTCCATTCCTGCAGCTTGCCGTCAAAAGATGGTAGTTCGAGTTGTGGCAGTTTAATGTGATGTATACTTTCTTTATTGTAGTGGGCTATGCGCGGTTGCGAAGTCGCCTGGGAGTCAAGAATACGGCTATAAGCTGCCCTGCTGGCGTAGTATATGTCTTCGACGGCTTGTCGGTCCTGCTAATGTGTTTGTTCGTCATCCTCTAGTTCTTCTATTGAGGATTGAATTTTATCATATTGATCGTATATTTTTTCCAAATCGTTGTGTCTGTTTTGTATTTGCGATATGTCGTAACTTTCTTGTAGAATGTAGTTGTAGAGTCGCGTAAGCTTTCCCTTTATTGAGGTACGTTTTGATTTTAGTTGTGAAATAGACATTTTGAAGATTGGTTTTTCCGAAAATATAATAATCTGTAACTGCTGGTTTAATCCGGCTCGAAGGACCAAATGTTTTGTTGATATAGGAAATTGAAACGTTTGTTGCGATTTTAGATGTATATTTAATGTTTTTACAGGTTTATATGTAGTTTTAGATTTTATACAATTAATATTTGTTGATGTTTAGACGTATGTAAGGCGAGTGACATGAGTGATTTTAATAATGAAATGTTTTGATGTAATGAGGTTTTATGAAGAAGTTGCGTTAGTAGCAAACATTCACCTATGTCGGCAGGTAACAATACTTTTATTGCACTTATCTCAAGTTTGGTTATGCTACACCGCGTACTGAGACAGGAATTTATTTAAACCGGATAGATAACATATAACAGTTTTCTTGACGTATTATGACGAACTGAGTTCGATGTTGATGATAAGATTATAAAAGTGTTTTTGGTTTTTATCGTAGTGTTTTAAACTGTATATACTGTGCGTACTATTACAACGAAACAAAATAGATGAGGAAGATTTAATAGCGACTCCGATTTCATTGGGGATCACGGAACATAGTCCTTAATTTAGTGTAGCTATTATCTCAAAAAAAAGTAGTGGCAACTTGGAGACTACGGCCATGGGCGTCTCATCCTATATTATTAATAGCCCCGAATCTTTGAAAGGACCCAAGCACCATTTAAGTTATTTGTCACATTATTTTATATTCATTTTTATTCATGTTGACGGCGAAATGAAACATAGTAACTTAATCTGCAGATCCTCGATAACAATGGGTAGGACCCTCTAATCTGCCTAAGTGGTTTTAGAAATAGGGAATCCCGACCCTAGCAGTAAAACGTTTATGGTTTAATATTACACTTGTTTAAATGTAAGTAAAGTACATTTATGTACACCTTTTCTAACCTTTTGCTGTGATCAAATTGTTCCTCATGGTAAAGATAGCACACAAAATATTGCAAGACATCGGCCTCTCCTCGACCACGTACAAATTCTGACTGGACACGGTGGGTTTGCTACATAATTACATAGGTTCAAACTAAAAACCTCCCCCACTTATCCGTGTGAGATACTGCCGAGCCAAGAGCGATTTAGACATCGCAATCAATTTAATTGTTAATGATCAAACCCTACGGGAGATTATGAGAAACAAGTAGATCAGACTGCTCATGGCGCGGTTGTATCTGAAAATCGCGAAAGAGGCAATTCAAGGAAATCAAACAATGTGATATTAAAAGTACTAAGATTTAAATTTAGTATAAACATGAATTCAAGTAGATTAATTAATAAGTATAAATAGAAAAATGTAGAAATAAATAAAATAAAATGACAATGTAAATAAAATACATACACTAAGACAGTAAAATATAATTATACAATGAACCCTGACTTAGTAAGGGGAATACGCCGAGGCTCACTATAAGTTTCATAATATGAAAAACCTTTTGCTGTGCTTGGTCTAACATACCTATCCGAGTTGTCAATATCTAAATTTGATTAATCTTACTCAGATAATCAAAATTACATTGTTATTGAAAAATCATAACATCGTATTTAAAGCATTAATAGTACATAAATTAATTTCTTCTTCATGTACTTCATGCAAACGCATGAATTGATGAGGTTTTAGAAAACAGAAACGCGACTACTATACATTAACCAACGTACTCGTAATTGCCATGAGTGTGTTACCTTATACTGTGATTTACTCGGTCTGGTTGTTACGGTACATACCACTTAAATAGTATTATGGATTAAACAGCCGTGTCTTTTGCAATGAGGCACACGATTTCCTTTAGATAACCAGATGCAGCCAATGAAATTCGAACGTATTTAAATTTTACGTACCATTTAGCTGTATAAAAATATTTAACATAATTAATAGTTCCTTTCGATACATTTTTGACCATTTCAGGTAGATATTTGTTGTTTAAGTTATGACTTTAAAAATATTTTGCTGCCAAAATCGTTTAACATGCAAACCTTTAAAATAAAAAATATGTCTTTGTTACTACGTATTTTATTAGTTTGAAATAATTTTATCAAAAATGTAATCAGTTAGTCATACTCTATGAAAGGTGAAAACTTAAAACTCCTTGTTGAGAGGGCTTCAAGTGTTAGTGATTGGCATGAAATTACAGTAACAAAACTCAATAAGCTCTTAAAGAGTATTGTTTCGTACACCATAGAACCTTGAGTTACTTTTGGAATATTTTTTGTTATAGACTTTTATGATTCCGTAGCCATCTGTCGTTGCCATTAGGTAAAGAACCCTTTAATGCGCGTGAATCAACATGCACTTGACCGATACTTTTTTTAGCAGGGGGAATACATTTCGTATAATATCGGGCGTTTTATGGGGGGTTAGACCTTACGCGACCAGGTTGGGTGCCGCACGCCTTGTATGAAACTCCGGTACAGACGTTCTCAACTACACCACTAAACCTGAACCTGCCTCCTATGTGCCCGCGCTTGAGTTCGAAGAAAATGCGTTTTCAAGCGTAGTAACACGCATGTTCATCCGCGCATCAAGTCACTTCGGGATGCAGAGTGACCTACTTCACTCACAGAGGTTAGTTCCAACGCATCCCGAAATGCTGATGGACCCCTGTGATGAAATCTCGGGAAGAGATTTTGCGCATATCAGCGCTTCCGGATACCGGACTGACGTCAGTACCCGTGAGTCACACGCGTACCTCTCCCTCAATAGTTCGGCGGCTTCCTCGCAGAATGCCGATACCGGCCACCAGTGATCTTTGCTGTGCAACATGGCCTCGAACAAGCTACTCAGATAGTCAATCGGCCCTACTATGGCCTCGAGTTCGAACCTCTGAGGTGCCCATGTAACGCATTCGACCAGCGTATGGAACGCAGTCTCTAGTGCGCCGAACTCCCGGTACTAAGAGGAAAGCAGACATTTCACAATCTGATGCGGATACTTGGTGAAGCACCCGTGCCCGGTAAGTATCTGCGTCATCCTGAAGATTAGCATCCCGCATTTCCACGTGACCCATCGTAGCAGGTGTAGACGCTCGGCCTCCACAGTGTCAGTTGCCACTAGGCCGATATTATTTCAACTCTAAGCAACATTGCTGTATCCACTAAAAGTTTTTATAAAATATTATCACAAAGAAACTCTTAACTGATAAAATAACAGATTACAAAGTGCTATCGCATTATTTGCTTTTGACGAAATACGTCTCAGTGATGTGAGAAAGTTTTTTTTTAATATTTGGAGATGGTTAAAGAGTAGTATCTGTGAGATAAACCGAATTTAGGTAATCGACTTTGTTATCAAACTTATGTTAGTCGGTCGCAAAGTTAACAAAATCAATTTTAGGTCAACGTAATACGTATTGTACAAAAGGTCAACATTCGAATATCGTCATATATGAGCATTGACTAAAAATTAAAATGATTTACATCATCACTGGGAAATATGTGATTATAAGCGCTCTTTCAGAAACAAAGTGTACGAGTTTCTGAAACACTCGAAACTGCAGCGGTATATGCAAACAATAAAATCTCTAAGACATTGCTGCTGCAACCATCTGGGTGGTGTTTCAGAAACTGTGTATCCGAATAATTGTTGCTCAGTGAATACTTGGCTCTAAGATTATTAATTCAATTCCAACTGGAAAAAAGACCGTTTTGTTTTAATATATTTCCTGTGTAATTAATAAACTACCGTGGCTGTGTTGTATAACCATCTCATCTATGCTTATGCTATTCGTATTAGCCTTCATGTCTGCGGCTTGGCAGTTAATCTGCAATAGAGTCGGTTACGCTGGTACTCTAGTTTTACGAATACCGGCAAACAGGATATAAAAGTCTAAGGTCATTTCGTCGAGTTCCAGTAGAAGGAATAATTCAAGAAATGCTTATGAGGAAGGACATCCATACGTGCCAGTGGTCTCACGATGAATAATGTACGAAAATCCTGAGATATGGAGGAGTGGTAGAACAGCGGCTCCTAGCTCCAGCCTCAATCGGGTTGTAATGCTAGTATGGCATGACAACGAAGTCATTATAAACCCGATATTTACTACTGTGTATGTAGATTTGGGTCTACATGGATAGTGAAATAAATTCATTAATACAAATAAGGATGGCCACCGTACATGTAACGGAATATTTAAAAAAATATGGAGTGTATAATAATTATGGGCGTGTCCAGGACCGTCTTTAAAAATCTACTTTTACTAATATTATAATATATAACGAGGAAAGATTTGTATTTTTGTATGTTTGTTCCCAAATTCATAATAATTCGATACTTCCATAAAGCGTGTGAGGAGACTATCCGTAAAAACTTTTAAATTGAATTATGGGTTATAAATAGGTATAGTTCACGGCACGGATATTGAGAGTCGGCGGAATAGTAGGGATCGCTTTGCATACTGAGCGTAGCCAATGTGCTGTTATTTATTAACTTATCAAAAATGTCCTTTATATGTTTACTGGAAAGGCAAAATGCCTCGTACTTCGAAAAAGATCCGAAATTATTCTTGAGTACAGACCAAGGTTCAGAATTTTGCCAGGGAATATACTAAAATACAAAGCATACAATTTATAGTCTTGTAGTATTATTAGCCCTTTTTATAAAAAAAAGCTTTAGTTATTATTTTCATAAAGTCAATTATTATGTACTGACAGTGCAAAAAAACATTAAGGTAACCTAAGAACCACGATTGTTGATGTGTGAAATCAGGAGGCCCGAACGTAACAGTGGGACTTTTATGGGCTGCTATTACAATAACAGACACTAGATCCTATTGAGTGAAGTGTACATTTGAATACAGTGAATATAAAGTTACTGAGAGCGGATTTATGTCGTTACGCTCTATTTATTTGTACTAAGTTTAACATATTTATATCTGTCAATATTTATTTCAGTATTTATATATACAACATTTACTTATATATCTAAATACATTGTTGCGAAACAAATAAATTATTTAAAGACATGAATATGTTGGCATCCTAGTTAGGCTCGGTTGTTGCCAAAAATTTCATTCCTGAAGAGTCCGATAAAAAATGCTAATACAAATTAATAATGTGTTACTTTTGCTTTTATGGGACTGATAGTGGTTCGAACTACCAATACAAATGCTTTACAATTTTGTACATCTATACATTACATACACTCATTCGCATTGCAATAGTAAAATAAGAAAGTTACATTTTATAAGAATTAAAATGTGAACGTACACTTGTACCGTATAGTAACACTTTAAATCAAGAATGGCCATGGAAGTCAACATTTATGAATCTATTAAAATGTGAAACGTAAAAGATTTGTGAAATATGTGCCCGTGTAATATACATATATAATACACCAGTTCATTCAGATTTTTTAAATACAATTAGATGTATACACATTTCTATATTACTTAAACAGTTAGTTTACCAATTTCAATTGTAAATATTTTGAATAATGAAAAATACGCAAGCATTACTTATCTTCTTAAAATATTATATGGTTTAAATAATATATTAATAATAACTTACCAATGTTGCTACACCAGCGAAAGCCATGGTCTTATTCATTGCCATTATGGAAAAATCGTAAAAGTTTGTAGAGTGTTATGTATTCAAAAGGTAAAAAGGATGTGTGGATAGTGCGTGACGGTGTTCACGCGGCTAACTGTCTACGTCAGACGCAACGGCCACGGTCCAGCATCATACTAACACTAACACACCTGTACCTTTCACAAAAGATAACGAATAACCGCTTGCCGTCAAACCGTCACTGATACACTCCACGAGCCTTCGAGATGCAGCCACTTTGATAAATGTTCCTATCTTCTTACAACTTTTGATAACTGAACCATACATTTCACTCACGCTGTTACAAGTAAATGCATGTTACACTACGAAACATACTAGTGTATTTTATTGTTTAGTACTAGCGATTGGCATTGGTTGCTTGATTTCGGAACACCTAATTGTGTGTATTACATAAACAGAAACCAATGTAACATTTTCATAAATACTATGTTGCTCAAAGTTTCATATGTATTCAGTTAGATATATTCAAAGTCAGATATCTACACACTAGGAACTGCGTATTGGTCTACGCACATTGTAGGTTTAAGTAGAATTGATAGAAGTCCATTATTTTTAAAGAAATAGCACTTATTCAAGTTACTTCAAATCTTTATAATTGCTCAACAGATCTTGTCCAAAGATGCCAATTTTTACATTGTAAACGTAAAATTTATTTTCAGTTACATGAAAGGGGGCCGGGCCATCCTTGTTATTTTGACAATTTCACTATAAAAAAAACTGTCATATACATAGACAGACAAACAGACTTGGCGAATTACCAAAAATTCCATTTAACCTGTTAGAATGAGGTCGTGTAACTTGGCACTGGCACCTCAGAAGTCCATGTTATATTTGAATTTTTTGACACCACGTGTTTTGATATATTCTTCTGTCCTCTTATGTCACTATTTTTTTCATTCGTGTTTTGCTAATACATTATAGTACATTAATATCCTTGTTTGCTTTTTTCAATAATGAAAACAGACTACTGCCGATCCTAATTTACCTACATAACCGACATAGAACCCTACTGAATATCTGTAAATGTAGACCAACACACTCAACCACACACAAGATTTAATTAAAATCGGTCCAGCGGCTTAGGAGGAGTTCAGTGGCAGACACATTACATCAGTGGTAGTAAAGAAAATTATTTAATTATAATACTTGATAGCCCAGCAGACATTTTCCTGTCCTAAAAAATAATTTTAGAACCCGCTTACAGCGCGATATCAGGAGACCCACTTGAGCACATAAAGAATCATCAAGATCGGTCCAGAGCTTATAAGAGTTCAGTGGTACACTCACATAAGAATTTTATATAAAAACTTAAGATGTATATATGTGCATATTATTAGCTTTTTACAATTCTGATATGTTTAATTATGTATAATATCTCGGTCCATCAGAAGGATCTACCAATATTGATTTCAGAAAAGTATGTGGCATCTTTAATATTCTTAGCGTTTCATTATTAACACTTCGTTAATTTATATTAATCTAATATCGCCAACGTCCTCTCATGTTGATACTAATTACAATGAAGTATATAAGTATCTCCTTACTAGTCTGTTATGTATTGACTACGATACCTCAAAATGTACTTAGCGGTGAGTAGTATTAAAATATTCTGTAGTAAATAAAAGCTAATTAATAAGAGGTTTTGTGACTTATTATAGTCATCTACATGTCGCAATTTTTATGTTAATTCGTTTAAAATGAACAGTTTATTTCGAGAGATTTAAAATTATTTATATTTAAATATCGGCTAAGTACATACCAGTCCGCGTAATTAGGAGGGTTCCATAGAAGTTGGAAACGCCTTCTGTTTTAGTCATAGAATTATGAAACCACAAAAACGCTTAATACCTAAGTACTCTATATTACAATACCTTAACTTTTGTCACAATTTTTCACAATATCTTTCAAAAGTTAAAGAACAAACACATCTTGTTCTGCCTAAAAGCGAATATATTTTGTTAAAATGAGGTCGTGTAACTTGGCACTGGCACCTCAGAAGTCATGTTACATTTGAATTGTTTTGACACCATGTTTTTTTATATATTCTTCTGTCCTCTTATGTCTTAATTTTTTTCAGTCGTGTATTACTTACATTATAGTATATTAATATCCTTGTGTGCTTATTTAAATAACATACCACTACCGATCCTAATTTTTCTACATGGTAACAGAGCGTGGTTGGTCGTTTTTATAATTATATTTACGAAAACTGTAAATATATAATGAAAACAACGTATTTGTAGATATAAAAAATTGTGTGTGTTATTTGGAAGTATTAAGTGAGCACTGGAGAAGTATTGTGGAGACTGAGAGAACCAAAAAAATACAAGGATGGCAGGTACGAGCAGTAGAATTCCAAATTTTGAACAGTTAGATGGGTCGGCGAATTACTTTACGTGGAAAGTACAAATGGAGTTATTCCTTATAACAGAGGACTTATAGGAATAATTAGAGCGAACCCTACCAGGTATGTACGAATGCTACAGCATGTAAAAGATATAGCATAGCTTGTGCCAAGATACTTTTAATGGTTACACCTAACTGTTTAATACACGCAATAAAAATGAACTGCAAAAGAGTGTTGGGAGGCGTTACACACCATATTTGAGGATTAGGGTGTAAATAAGAGATGCCGCCTCCTAGGTCATCTAGTTAGTCAAAATCTCTTAATTTCGATTCTCCGCTTGAGTACGTTACGGAGATAATGAGTATCACCGAAACACTTGGCGACATTGGCAAAGAGGTAGATGAAGAGTTACTAGCTGCTCTCATGCTACTAGGTCTAAGAGATGAATATATGCCAATGAGGATGGCTATCGAAAATAGTAATAAACCTATTACTATGGACTATGTGAAGACCAAACTGTTGCAGTTACAGGACCGATAGAGGTTTAGACAGGCAAAATTTTGTATTTGTTATACAAAAATGTTATTTTATTTTTATTTTGAGGGAATATACCGACTGTAGAGATAGATTCAGTTAAAGAAGTGAAAGCGGCAGATGTTCTAAAGAGATATGAAGAAACTACTCCTGATACAGCCATAGAAAGACAGTGTGCTAGAGAAGAAAGAGATAATCTTCTCGAAGATATAGTGACGAGAACTGTCCCTACATCTGCACCTACTTGTTCGAAAAGTCTTCCGAGAGAGAAGCTTGAGAGCTTTGTGAGAGGCTTGGTTGCGAGTGCGCAAGTTAAGGAGGGGTGTTAAAATGAGGTCGTGTAACTTGGCACTGGCACCTCAGAAGTCATGTTACATTTGAATTGTTTTGACACCATGTTTTTTTATATATTCTTCTGTCCTCTTATGTCTTAATTTTTTTGAGTCGTGTATTACTTACATTATAGTATATTAATATCCTTGTGTGCTTATTTAAATAACATACCACTACATATTTAAACCGTTTTCTCTCTCCATTGGTTTTTATTTTATAATTATATAAAACGTTTCTATAACAATAGCCACACGCCTGTGTATGTAAGTTAAGGATGTACACTGAGAACAAATAAATATTTCAACCTTCAATTTGTTGTATTGCAGGCACCCCTATTTTTTTTGTGATTTCAGAACAGCATTTTAGCAACATGAGTCTAGCATACCTTTTTTAACCTAGTAGTTCTATCGAAGCATAATTGATGTTATGTTAGTGGTATAACAGAGTCAGGCAGGGCGATTGTATAATACTCGGGCTTTACCTGAGATAATGTTATAGTTATTGACTGTGAACAAATGCGTCATATTTATGTCATTGAAAATAACCATTAGCCGTTACCGAATAGCAAAGTAGCCACTTAGGAGTACGTAATATATATGTTTAATATATAGATATTTAACGTCTTTAACAATTAATAACAATATCGCACCACAATTAATGCATTAAAGCTATCGCTTCATCTGCGTTAAACGATAAATAACTACAACACTATGCCAGATGAAGCAGCTCGTTTATGTAAAAAGACTATGAGCAATAAGAAAGTTGAGTCATGCGTAGACAGCAGATGGATAAGCGGACATTGCAAATAGAGGATCCATTTTGGTATCTTATTTGATTATGGAAGAAACCCTAAAAACATTCCAGAACATGATTCTATAGGATACTGCTTTTTAACACTATTAAAAATTATAGGTATTGTTTGGTGTTTTACTTCTGCTTATGTGTGGAAATTGTGCCGAGACAGATGCAATTACTGGTGTTCAAATGAAACGTCTAGCCGAAACACCTGCAAACAACACAGACATGTATGTATGTATGTATGAGTTAGGCTTGTAAAATACTTATCTTAAAACACTACCCAACATCGCAGACCAAGTAACAGCTCCTCAAGCATGGAATTTTATACTTACTGAGAAAGTTCTCAGCTTGATTAATTATACCGAATTATCGGACCTAAGCATTGCGAACCATTTGCGACGGACACATTAATTTTTCTGATTGCCTCAGTTAATTAAGCATTAACAATAATATGATCCTTCCGAAACTATGTCTGAAAGTAGTACATCATTAATGTTATATTAATATACTCTGATACACATAATTAAAACTCACGTAGTATTTTTCCTTACTCAATAAATCCAAATGCATCTGATCAAGGACGGTTAACATCGACATCAAAAATATACGGGGACAGTTCCCTCGGCATTACATTTGTAATTCTAGCTACCCCTCAAATTTTTGGGCTCTGTTCATACATTTTTCGTAATAAGCACTTATTTATGTATCGCATTTAACTTATAAAAATCTATTGACAATATAGTACCTATCACTTATTATTTACTGCTCATAGGTACGTAGTTCACGCAACCGTATACGAAGTAGGAATTCTGACCAATAAAACACACCAACCAGTAAATAAGAATTTCACGTAAGTAACTAATACTCGTATTAAAAATTAATAAAACAATATTGTATCATAAAAATTATATTCATTATTTCCATTTTACAGAGGCAAGCAAGAAGCTATAACATTTTATAATAACGAAGGATCCAAATTAGATTTAACAAAAATTGGCAATCCTTTGGTCACCAATGTAAACGCACAAGATTTAGTAGGAATTTCTGATGGTGGTAATAAAAAAAACAATTTTAACGCAACTCGTCTTGATTGGATATCATTGAATGACATCAATTCTTTGCAGTCGATTACTATGGGTAACATATAAGCAGATTCCCGTTGTTGTTATTCATTTTGATAATATATACCTAAACTGATGTATGAATTCAACAGGTGTAAACAACAGTGATTCCAACACATCGAATGTTAAGAGAAGATCAATTCCGAGTTTGATAATGAATGGAACAGCTAAAATTCCTGAAGAAGTTGGAATAAAATCTATAGAAATACCTCCGTTAATAGTCTTAAACTATAATTATAGCAAAATACCCGTGCCTATTCCGAATACATCTCTAGTTTCTTATGCTAAAGTCAATATGTCAATAATACGCACTCCTTAGCATTGAATTAAAATATTTTCTCTATGCTTCTTAGTATCTAATTCCACCGTAGCAGTAATACTTTCAAAACAGTCGAACAGGATTTACTTACCGATTTTAGTTTAGATTTATATACGCTTTATAATATTTTAACTTCGATTTTTAACGCTCTGGGGTTTTGTGAAATTATTACCTATATAAAAAATATAAAGAGATGTGTGATGATTTGATCCGTATTATTTAAATATTATCTATAATATTTATCGAGAACAAAACTCAGAAACCGTCTTGCTGGAAAATTTATATTACGTGAAGCAAAAACACAGCAAAAACTTTGTACCCCTTTTTACGAAAATTGCGCACACGGAAGAGTATGACATCGCACACATATAGTTTATATAGAGAAAGAGTGCAGAATGCTTAATACTTTTTAACAATTATACATAAAAATACATACGTAAAATCAATAAAAAAATCTTTTGTTTATTGTTCTTTAACAATGACTTTTCATATTAACAGTGCCTTGGCGAAATCTCTGACTACAGTCTTTGACAACAGAACCTTAATAATGTTCAAACTTATAATTTAAATTAATTATTATGGTTGAATTTTGAACACGGACGACCTCTAGTTTCAATTATTTTTCATAGTAATAAGAAAATTATTAAGGAAGGAAAATTATTATCTAAAACACTTATTGACAATCAAAGTGAATAACATCGCACTACATAATCATAAAATTGTGCTGCAGCATACAATGTACTCTGTGTGCTGCAGTGAGTGCTCGCCTGAAGACTACGACGTACGTATAAAGCGCTATCATATGATAGAATGTATTCTACAATAACTATTTGTTAAAAAATTGCTACAAATACTTGTTTTCGTTGTCATAATTATAAGCTATCGTGACTACTGAAATTATGTAAAACTAGCTCTTTCTTCTGGCCTTGCTTAACCGTGCCGAGGACAATAGTGTGAGAATAGTTCCAATGAATTCAACCTATAGTAAGTATAATGAAGGTGTATTATATATAACACATACATATACACAAATACATTATAATTTAAATAATATTAGCCCTTAAACGTCCTTATGTTTAGATCGGGTCTCTCCATTTTAGGGAAACAGGCAAAATCACCTCAACAATTATCTCGATTATCTTGATGTACATCAAGATAAGTAGGTTTCCTCCCGATATTCTTATCGCCGTCAGCACATGTTAATTGTAATAATATGCATATTAAATCAGAAAAGTCTGAAAACGATACATGACTCCTGCCCAGAATTTGAATCCATGTTGTTGAAGTTAGACGGGGGTGCATTATCTACTAAGCTTATATGACTCCAATGATTATATTATAAATTATATTAATAAAAAAAGCAGTAGACATAATAAAAAAACGTCCTGATGGGTTAACAATGATCCGGACTTCTGAAGCCAAAGCCTAGTAAACGTGTTAATATTTGGAATTTATTCAAACTATATTTTTTTATTTAAAAGACCAATTAACCAATAATTAAATATAAACTGTTACAAATTAATACATGATGAAAAAATATGATTATAAAAATCTATTCGAGAAAGAATATTATGGATTATTTACATAATAGTGATTGCGTGGATTTATTTGATTTATATCTCATTCCATTTACCAGCCAAAGTCAATGTATGCCAGCATTTATCTTCGCAGAGGTCAAAAATCGAGGTGTATCGAACACCCCAGACGCATGCGCTGAATAATTACGCATGCGTCTCCAGGCAGTAATGATTTGTCGCACCTTAACAAGTACGGCTTACAAAGTTGACTATGAAGGAGTAATCGTAGATATTGAAATAAAACAAAAGGCAATAATAATGTCTACCAAATATATTACGTATTTATGAAAAAAAATGAATTATTAGTTAATGTAACATTCGTCGGCACTAGCGGTATGAGCTCTCCCAAATTAAACGAAAAATGCTCTTCCAACATGAACAACGGTAACAAAAAGCTTCTCAACAGCGATTCCAAAGAAGATTCTTTGGACAATTCTGTGAGTATCGAGTTCCCTAATATCCTTTCGTAAATAATAAGATTTTATTAATACCATCTTTTATTTATTTACCTTACAATATATTCAAAAAACTCAATAATTTTGAATTTATTTTATAGATAAGAGAATCCATAAAAACCGAAAGACCTGGAGCAGGGAAAAGTGAAGAAGACTGGAGAAGACGGACTATTATCGTGGAAAAAAAGAATGGTAGTTATGGATTTACACTCCAAAGCTATGGAATACATTACAAGAAGGTGAACGATTAAAACTTCTTTTAATTCATTTAACTAGCAATATTAAATTTTGTCGCTTTACATTCATGTGATGTATTTTAGACAATTTTAATAAAACTACCATGTAAATATGTTATTTCGGAATATCTAGTAGTTAGTAGTTATGTTAACATAATTGCTTAATCAATTTCTAATATTAGAGAAAGTTTCCTCTAATTTTTAACCACTCCCTCACTTATTATAACCTTGAATATTATATGAAACTCTCATGCACATGTGAATAATCGCAACAGTCGTGTAACTGAGGGACGTTTATACATTCACCGAAATTACCTTAATAATAATGTCTAAATAGTAAATCGAGTGTTTCATTTGCGATTCGGACATTATTCCTTTATTGATGATTAATAAGATGATTTTGGGAACATATTCACAAAAAATTGTCCTTATTCTAAATGAAAATCGACTTCTAATTTGTGAATGCATATTTTTTATAATCTTTTTTGGTTAATGACACACCCATTAGTAGATAGTGATAAAAGACACCAGTAAATATTTAAAATTGTTCACATGCAGGAACAAGAGATAGAAGTCATCACATATGTGGATCATGTTGAAACTGACGGGCCTGCAGCAGCTGCTGGCATGCGTGAGGGTGATGTGATATTATCAATTAACGGTAGCGACGTTGAAAGAGCCGAACATGCTGCTATTGTCGATGCAATTAATGGCTGTGATTCTAGGATGCGAATGGTCGTCATTTTTGAGGATTGTGTGCGCAAAGTTGAACTTCATTTGAAGTATATCAATCTTCAACGTGCACTTCAATCAAAAATGCGGGAGCTGGATCAATTAAGTGTACGTGAGAGGCAATTATTCGATTCCAATTGGAAAACTCATAGTCTTCCATCACAAAAGAAGAAAACCTCAACAGCGGACATAATATCCGATACTGAAGAAAATAATACATCAGATAATATTAACAACACTTATTGTCGACCTACTCTCTCAAGTGAGAATGTAACTGCCAGCAAACCACAAAAGGCTAATGTTTTTATGTATCAATATTTAGATCCACGATATGGTGCGTGTATCATTCAGCCCAGTATTCGCACAGGTAGTTTTGTAATAACAGTTGGATCTCCAAGAAATAGGAGAGAATGTCATCATTACGTTGTAAAAACCCCAGGTGAATGTATGAGAACAACTGACTCGTACAAGTCAGCGAATAGTAAACAACCTAAAACTCACCGAAATAATCACAACCACGGTTGTGCTCCTTGTATGCCAGCATATAACAATCAAGATGCAAATAGTTTGGAAGCATACGACTTAGCTAGTCCATGTTGTGATCCACATTGCGTTCCTAACACCAGAAAAAAAATACGACGAAAGAAAGAGTGCTCAAAAGAACTTAAACGAAAAGAGAAAGGTCAACAAGTTGACAAATCAACGCAAAAGCCTGACACCGTTCCCCACAGCAGAACCAGAAACATATGTTCATCAGGACATTGTTCAAACAGGTATCGTTATTTAACCACTGAATCAACTCAGACCAGTCAGTGTAGTCTACAATCATATGCTACCAGCAACGCAACAGTCCCTTGTGACAATTCTGCTTCTAGTTACAGTACATCGATAAGCAGTGACACATTGTTTTGGGATAATGACAGATCTGAAGCTAAATCATCACCGAAGATACAATACCAAAGCTCGCACCAACACGTGAAGCCTAAATCTTGGGATAATCTGACTACTAAAGCTTTTGGAGGTTATGGGTTTGGCTATGGATACTTAGATACTACCACTAAACATACAAATAGATCTAAAAGTCATGGACGAAACCACAGTGCCCGGAGCACGCAGAGCCATCCAGAATACCAACACCACTCTCAAGAAAAACATGTCCATCGTCAGTCTAGCTCTAACCACCACTATTCTGTATACGCTAGAAGCCACAGTCATTGCGCACCTACGAAATCCACAGAAAGTCTCATTGTTGTTCCAAAGTATCAACTAGAAAGTAGTGGTTCTGAAACAATACTCGCATGCGATTGTGCCGACTCTATTGAGTATTACCGCAGAGTTAGTACACCTCAAAATCCTGGAGAGACGCAATCGGCAAAGTATTACACGCAACATTTTATATATCCTACGCACTCATACAAAAAAAAAGATACAAATGTAAGTTCGGAAATAACACGATTATAGATAAAGCTTTTTCATGAAAATGTGACTATAAGTTTTCGGGGCTAAACATTAACGCCTTAAGTTAACTTAAGTATTATGGATTATGGTACCTATGGAGTTGCGCTAAATGCAATCTCTACAACATGCAGGATACGTTGTGACTATTGCATATTTATATGTATAAAATGATTTGGTTTATTAGAATTATATAACGGTGTTTTATATGTAGCATATTTAAATGTTAAACCATGTTCATTCTCCAGCAAGCTTTAGATTAATTTTGAATTCAATTTTGGGACCTCGTTATCTAGCGAGGGAGTTCTAGTTTGTTACCGGAACCTGTAATTTGCATTAATATTTTTGTTTATTTTGCCATACATTTTAGAACATAAGTATTCTATGCTTTATTATTCATTCATTTATTACTACATATAGCTGAAAATAGAAAACTATAATAATTGCTACGTTAAAATATGCTTACAAAGTCGGCACCTAATTCGATTTTTACTAAAAAGTATAGTTTGTTTTAATTATTAGGTACTGTTTAAAAGCAAAGAGTCACATTATTATTAAGAAGCTAGATATAAATCGTATTGCCAATACTGGAAATCAGAGGGTTCTTTCATAATGGTATTTGGCTTTGTAAGATATTAACATAAAACTCATATAATATTCCGTAAATATTACAATTAACTAAAACTGGAATATGATATTCCAAGAAAGAATAACATTTCAAGTTTTCATATTATCCGGATTTTATTCATAGAATAAATTCCGATATTCACGTATAAAAAGTCTGACAGTTATCAATTCGAAAATCGTGCTGTATTTTCATTAAAATACCGCAATAAAATCAATTAAAATTAAAATTGCATACCAAACTAGGGATCCGAAAAATGTCTGGAGTTCTCAGACAAACAGACTTTGGTACTGTTTATAAATATGAGCAATTCACAGGAAGTTTCCCACAAAAAAAAAATAACGGGGTGCTTGAATTGGGTCTGGAAGGCCTCTGTGGTTGAGCGAGCTAAGCCTTTGCCGGTCTATTTCACTGCAACGCGGTTCCGGGTTCGATTCAGAAATTTCGGAAACGTATTTTCTCCGTAATTTGCTATGATCTTGGTGTCTGGGCTCGGTACCAGAATTGTCCGTTGTATTAATTTGGGGATATATAATATGTGAGTTTGTATGCCGATTATTATTATTATTATAAAAATTAGTCAGGTGAAAATTGTAATGAAATGTGTTCATTACTTTGCGACAAAATCGTTTAGTGCCTAATTTTTATGGATTCATATCAATAGCGGGAATCATCGCGAGGAATTCCCGGATAATGAAATATAGCAGAAGTTCTAAAATCGGCCATAGTTCAATGTAAGCCGGATTCTACTTGGCCCAGTCATTTGGTAATCAAAATGCCAAAACAATTTTTGGTCATATAGCCTATAACAAGTAGAATTATTTAAAATAATTTCAATATGAAAACACGGACGACTCTTTTACAATTTTATAATATTATATAGACATTCAACAACATTAACCTTGTTGAGCTCAATATAGGCCTAAAATTACGATATAATAATTATAATCATAGTGGAATTTTGTACTGTAGAAAATACGCGCATTTTCATATAACGCAAAATATTAGCCGCTTTATATAATTTGATTTTTAATAAATCCAGGTAAATCACAATCAAAGAGCGTTAATTCATTTTTATTAATCCTTTATTTCATACTATTCACCTCACCACCTCAACGAATTGAAATTAATGTCTGAACCGATTTCTGTTACAGCAACGGCTATGTACTGTAAACGTATGTCTTAGATATGACTGTTCTAGTAAAATCAATATGATAACTCTACCTAAGAATAAAATTAAGCCACTCTTTCCCGACGAATTTGGTAAATTGAATAAAATTCTCTCACTGCCTACCTTTTTAATAATATTTTGTAAATTGAATAAAATAGGACACGGGTTGACGTATCTTTATGAATGACTCTCCCTACCCCCCCATATCAGTTTTTTTTTTAAATCCATCTGCAAAATATTAAATACTAATATCAAGTAGGTACGTATATCTAATCCGGGCTACTGTGTGAGGTATTGTTATATTGACTACTCAATGCTACAACAAATAGCTCTTTCAATTCACAATAACTATACATTACACACTTTGATATATGGCGTAACCATTTATTATATGGAATCATAATTAGGTTTTAGATCACAAAATCACATTTCCTTATTTTTGGAGTAAATGTGTGGCAAATTTATCTGCTATCGCTGAAATTGGGTGGCTGAACTTATATCTATTGAGGGTTCATCTTGGGTTGCGACTTGCGAGCGGGTCAGATGCCGGCCAGTGCGCCTGGCACATTGACGGAGCGGCATCGGCAGAGCGTCTCCGGGTACCACCGCAACGGCATGCGTCTACCCGCTTTGCTCGGGCCGTGGTTGCCCGCGCTGTTCACTACCACCTTATTATTTACGATAATTAGATCAACAGATGCGATCTCATCACCACAGGTTAGTATTTTAATCATTTACAAAAATCCTTGGCAAAACGTGTACAAACAAATATTTTGTAATAAGAAATTTAATAAAATTCTTAGTGAAAAATCAGCTATTACCTATACGATAATGTAGACAAAATATTTAATTTTGTTCCAGAAGTTTTTAGTCTGTATAGATCCAAAAGTACAAAGGTGCATAACGTGGTTGACAAATATTGAAGACGCTTTAGAGATAGCCCTTAAGCTTTATGTCAACAAGGATATAACACGCTTCTGCGGTCTTAGTGACCTAGTACCTATATCACCTCATCGAAAATTCATCAAGGTAAGTAGTTATTATAATAATATTAACAAAAATAAATAGTTGGTATTTTCAAGGAAATGCTCAGCGAATCTAAGACCAAAATTTCAAGATAGCTTTGCGTACTTATTGCTTTAATTGTAGCGAATCGGTATGAACACAGTATTGTTTTAACCTTATTGAAAATTATTCACTTATCTTATTTCATATCTCTCTGTTCACATCTGACCCAAATAAAATTTAGATGCTTCATTTAAAGTAGGTATACTTAATTAAGGGGTCTTATCAATTCTACTTAATTATAATATTAGAGCGCTTAACAACATTATCTGGCATAATAATTGAAACAATTATAAGGAAATTAACTGCTCATGCATAGTTTGTTAAGCAATGTACCAAAAGCTAAGCTCGATTTTGATATTTTTTTTGTAATGCGATTTTAGACAGTTTATTTCTGTCTTCGAATTTCAATGAAACAACCAAAGTCCAATTCATTAATTTTATATCCATGTAAATATAAAATTGATTCATTCGATGTCATTAAATATCGCCACGATCTTTCTTTTCTGCGCCTCTCAGTCAAGTTGATATCTAATTCTTTCATTTGTACATAGATACAATTAAATCATTTTTGTACTACTAATAAGCTACTTTATCGCTTTAAATGATCTCTTTACATTTTAATGTTTTCGTTTGGTCTCCTTGGCCTATTTTCTCATATAATTAAGTTTGTATTTATCATTATTGTTAATGCGATAATATTATTATGTCGTCTTATTGATTGAAATATCAATCGTGTAAATGTAATATCTGTTTAAACTGTCATAAACTTACAGGTCGTTTCTAACGTAAGCGAAGGCAAAGAGTGGCAAAAATTTTGCAATTTGTGGAAAATTGAAATTAAAGACGTAGTAGACCAGTTGTCGAGTAAAATTAAACTTAAAGAACTACATAGACCTCGTCGCCAAAGTGCATATGCGCCGAGAGGTCGGTACAGGGGCCAAACGCAATCACAATACTTAGCAATAGACCGCGGGGCTGGCCAAGATAATGGGAAAGCAGAAGCACATTCTGCTGCAGACTCATCCAGAGCCAGCGTCAGTAAGTAAATTGTTTCTATTAAAAGTGAAATTAGTAGTCATAACATACACTGTAAAAATTAATAGGTAATCGAAGGAAGTCAGGGCACTATATTAATATTTCATTCGTATTTCCAGATCATAACGAATTTAGAATATAATGAATTTAACCTTTGGTACGTATTTTAAATAAATTCATTACAGGTGGAAGCAGTGGTATGGGACAAGCCCAAAGTCAAACAATGTACGATCCGAGTTGCGAAGATTGTGTAGCACGATCTGATATAGAGGCAGAAAATTTGAAGCGCGGACCTTACATAGCCACACAACATAGCATACCTGGTGGAACGTATGTTATCTAAAGTATTAATCAGTAACAATTATATATGATGATGAAAAAAACACAATAACTGCTTTATTTAAGAGGCAACTGCTATTTATAGAATTCCTAATCATAAATTACCGTTTTAGTGGTTTTTAGACAATTTGTCTTTTGAAAGTTACCTCGAATAGGTTCAAAAGAGGCATGAAATTTTTACTGATAACAACTGGAATTTTATCTCAAACTATCTCTTGATTCTAATATCAACAAAACAAACAAAATACCCGAGAACAAGAACTGCTCAGTAAAAATAAGTGATCACGAGAATGGGACCCGCGCATGCCGGCCCACTATATATACAAGCGATGTGAAGAATTTAATCAAATTTTGAAAAAAGTACAGCTTTATTTTGTATAAAATTTTGAGTATCGATGATTACCTCATTGAAATACTCATCGACCATTGCGAGGGCATAGATGCGCACTTAGCTCGTACAGCACTTGTCGCTGTTTTTAATTGTAATCGATTACAAATTATCATTATAAAAAACGAATAGTTTAAAAAACTTTTATTATCGAGATTATTTCAAACTTGAATAAAACCTTAGTAAGCTTAGAAAGTGTAGAATTTTTTTGCGAACTAAAGTTTGTGTTAAATAATTTTTATTTTCTTATTATTATTTAGCAATTTTTAAACGATATTTAAACATTAAATTATATAAGTAAACTGTTTCTATGGGGCCTCTTAATAATTTCAATGTTTATTCATAAGTTATAGTAAATTGACCGAAAGGCTTCACTATCACTTCACTACATAGTATAAAACAAAGTCGCCTTGTCTGTCCCTATATCCCTATGTGCGCTTAAATCTTTAAAACTACCCAACGAATTTTGATGTGGTTTTTTCCAATAGATAGAGTGATTCAAGAGGAAGGTTTATATGTATAATACATGCATCATATACTAAGGCAACATTGCTAATTTTAGAGGTTTCTATGTAGTGATGCCCGTGCAAAGTCGGAGCGGGCCGCTATGTTTTTATATACAACGTTCATAGTTTTTCTGTAGTGTATTTAATTTTGTATCAGCATTGCACCCGTGCGAAGCCGGGGCGGGTCGCTAGTTATTTATAAAAAAAAACTCTATGGAATCTATTTTAAACTTGATTTCATGCGTTATTTAGAAGATAGACATTGCTTTAACCTATTATTATATATTAAAAGAACTAAAACCATAGAAGAACATGCTAAAACTCAAGTTTTGATTGGTGTAGTCAAAAGAATTTTACTTAAAACATAATTTAACAAAGAAAACATTAAATAGCATCAGGAAAATGACATGTGGCGCTATCTAGTTATGTAGGATTGAGGACTCTCTTTAAAAGAATCACCAACTAAAATTAAATATTCAAGTGATATAAATATTTGTAAGACAAAAAATATGTGTGTTATTTGATACAAACAGAGAACTTGTTTTAATTCTAATGATCAATATCAGGGTTGGAAACGACCGGTAATGAAGTAAAAATATTTTACAGATCTGTAAATGGTGGTCTACTACCATCAGGGGGCGTTGGATCTACAGCTCAAAATGGTCCTGGAAGTGTTAGTCTCAATCAAAACATGCCCGGTGGATATGGACCCAGTCAATCAGGTGGCTCTCCAAATTTGGGTGGATACGAACCAAACCAACGGGGCTTACCTGGAAGCAACGGAGCATTCACTCCTAATCAACAGGGAATATCAACTGGAAATGGCCCTGGCAGCTTTACTCCAAACAAAGACGCATCAGGCGGAAATGCTTATTATCCAAGACAAACTGGCTCCGACACTCCAGGACCACCCGGAAGTGGGAGATTTTCTCCTAGTAGTTCTCCTGGTCATGAAATGTATAATAATAACAATTATATTCCCGATATAACAGGTCAACCTAGCGGTGGCAATTACTTGAATCAAAATGGGAAACCTAGTGGCGGTGACAGAATGTTTTCACCTAGTCAATCAGGAATACCTAGTGGAAACTTTATTCCTGGTACCAGCAGAGGACCTGGAGGCATGGATTCAAGAGGTTTTGTACCTAACCAGTCGGCGGGTAATGGTGTTTATGGACCAGGCCAACAAGCGGGACCTGGAGGTGGTGGAACTTATGGTGTTGCTTTAGATGGTCAGCCATCCACATCAACAGGAGTTGGTCCAAGTCAAACAGCGATACCAGTTGGCAATGGTGGTTTTAGGCAAGGAGCCTATGCACCGTCTGGAGGAGGTAGCCCCGGCGGAACAGGTAGCAGTGTGTTTAATCCTAACCAACACAGCATTCCAAGTCAAAGTGGAGCAGATGGATCCTTACAGGGCCCTCCAAGAGTATTAGGAGGTCAATACATTACGGGCTTTCCAGGACCCAGTGGCGGTTATAATGGGGGAAGCAATTGGCCCATTTCAACAGGAGCAATTCAGGGTCCTGATGGCACTACATACTATTGTTGTGTTGCCGGACCAAATAATAACCCTCAGTATTATAAAACAAGCAGCGGCGTTGGACAACCAGGAACTTTACCTATTCCGGCTAGAACTGGAAGTTCCAACGCACCCAATAATTTAATGGCACCACCGGGCTCATATAGTCCTGGAGGTGGTGGTGGATCAACTACACTTGGTGTACAATATGGTCCAGGAACTGGAACTAACGCGCAGTTTATTCCTGGAAGCACAGGTGGAGTGCCTT
Organism: Dendrolimus punctatus; assembly: GCA_012273795.1. NCBI lineage: Eukaryota > Metazoa > Arthropoda > Insecta > Lepidoptera > Lasiocampidae > Dendrolimus > Dendrolimus punctatus. Next base: position 11,637,875 of record CM022533.1, on the reverse strand, counting down.
CGGGGTTAGGAAGACCTGGGTATGTTCAAACTAATTTTCAAACACCAGGTGGACAGTTGAGTACAAGTGGAACAATAAGTCCACCAGGCTCAGATAACCAACCGGGATTACTAGCTCCAGGAAGTCACTATGGTCTAGATAGCAATCAGAACGGAATTATAGCACCAGGTGGTCATTTAAGTCCTGGAGGCTCAGGTGGCCAGAATGGAATGCAAAGACCAGTAGGACAATATGGTCCTGGAGGTTCAATTGGTCCACCAACTGTGCTACAAAGCCCCGGAGGGCAATATGATCCTATGAGCATAAGTAATCAACCTACATTACAGGGTCCAATTGGACAATATGGGCCCCAGGGCATAGATGGTCAGATTGGATTACAACGCCCACAAGGACATTACGGGGGCGGAGGCACGGGTGTTCAAAATGGTCTACGACTTTCACCTGACCAGTATAGTCCTGGAAGTACAGGCGGACAATCAAGACTACCAGGTACAGGTGCACAATATGGCCCTTTAGGTACAGCTGATCAAACCGGACAACCAGGTATAGTTGGGCAATACGTACCTGGGGTAATAGGTAGTCCTGCTCTTCCGGGTACAGGTGCACAATATGGTTTCGGTTCTACAGGGGGCCAACCTGGAATTCTTAGTACAGGTGGGCAATATGCTCCTGGAACACTAAGGGATCAATCTAGATTACCAGGTTCAGGTGGACAATATAATCCTGAGTTTACCGGAGGCCAATCGGCACTACCGGGTACCGGTGAACAATATGGTCCAGGTGGTACCGGAATCCAATCAGAACTACCAGGTGCAGTGGGACGATATGGTCCTGGGAGTGCTGGGGGCCAAACCGAACTACCAGGTACAAGACAATATATTCCTGGAAATCTAGGTGGCCAAATTGGACAAGGCCCAGGAGACATCAGAGTCCCAAATGACCAGATAAGAACCCAAGATCAAGGTGGTCAGTATGGACCCGGAAATACAGCTGGTGTTATTTACCCATTGGGAGGCGTAGGTGGGGCGAATAGTCAAGGTCCGATTGGACAATATAGTCCTGGAGATACAAGTGGTCAGAATGGGTTACAAAGTCCTGGTGGACAATATGGTCATGCAGGACCAGGTCGTCAAACCGGAGTACAAAGTCCTGGTGGGCAATATGGCCCTGGAGCGATTGGTGGTCAAAATGGATTACAAAACCAATATGGGCCGGTCAGAACAGGTGGACAATACGGCCCAGGTGGCCACACTGGAGGACCTGGAGGTCCAGGAATATATGGAAGTAGTCCTTATGGATATGATAACCAAGGTGTAAGTATTTATATATTTTATTTTAAAATAACAGGTCAGAACGAGTCGAATCCGTTAAAAAAAATCTGATTTCACTTACAAATGCATTCAGCAATCACGTTTTTAAAACATCCGTTTTACGACAAAATACGAATATGTTGTGCCAGTACTTTATATTCAGACTATTACTAGAAGTACCTATGTCGTTTTTTAAAGGATCATGGTGTTTCTGTATAGAAGTTCAAAAATAGCTCATTTTAATACAAGCACTATATTTAATAATAATATAATAATAACAGCCCATAACTGTCCCACTGCTGGGCTCGGGGCCTCCCACTGTAGGGGAATGGACAGTATACCCGCCACGCTTGTCCAAGACGGCTTGGCAGGTTTCACATAGGTCATCTCGATGAGCAGGTTGCATCACGATGTTTTCCTTCACCGTTGTTAGCAAGTGGTAATTGTAACAATATGCACATTAGGTCAGAAAATTGCCTAAGTGGTGCATGCGTTCCGGCCAGGATCGAACCCACGCCCTTCAAGTTTAGGACGCGTGCGCTAGCCATTACGCTACCACGACTATACTATAGCACTATATTTAACAAATACTATTTTCTTTTTCAGAATCTAATTCAGAATGGAAATTACAATGGTAAGTACAAATAAAATACCTATTAAACTGAAACTGCTTATATACGCTGATCTCAGGCATACATACATAATAAACCACGAAAATAGAGATGACATGCTTAAAACGCAAACTTTTAACCCGCGACCATTAGTGGATATCGATTAACTGACAATAACATCATATTATCATAGAAGAATAATAGTATTCTTCTTCCATGATATTATGTTATGTAGTAAATAGCGCGGCGAACAAAATATATTTGCATAAATTTATTTTAACCGGTATCTGCCGGCAGTGGGGCCTAGGATCCAGGCTAATTATTATTAGTAGGTCAATATTAAAAATCTATTAAGAGATCGCTTTGTGGCGAGAATTAAACCCTCTTGTATTTTTTTGTGTATCTATGCTTTGGTGTACAATAATGTGTTGTATATCTATCTAGTACCTCGACACCCTCTTACTTCGTGTTCTTTTTCTACAAATAATTTCTAACAACTTGTCAGTTCAGTAATGGCAGTTTTGTAAACTAATAAAATTATGAATTTTTTACCAGGTGTACCACAAAACGTAGTCGACCCCAACTCAATGGTAATCGACGGTGACGATTCCGAGGCAGAAGCAAGTGTGACACAAGGTGGTAATGGCACTGTAGCCACGGCCTCATCTAAAGGTGGCAATGAAAAAGGGCGTGCACAAACTCACGTCCATGGTGCATATACGGGAGGTGGTTCATTTTCTGCTCAAGCTGAAATAAGTGGAGAAAATAAGGCAGCCAACAGTGAAGTTTCTGGGGATAAAAAAGGAGCTTTAAGTCAGGCTCAAGGAAGTGGCCGCAATAACAAAGCTCAGGCTAATGTTCAACTCGGATCGGAGACTGGTTCTATCCTCACTGGTTCACAAAGTGAAGGCGTTATGCATTCATCCAATACACAAGTTCAAGGTAGTGTTAAGGGTGGTATGGCAGATGCACAAGCAAGAGGTCCTGGAAGCACTTCATCTCAAGCTCAAATTGGATTCACACCTTATAAAGAAGGCGACAAAGTCAATGAACAGCAAGCAACACCATTTGCTGGCGGAGGAACATCTTCGGCTCAATCAAGTGGTCGAACTGGTTCATCGCAATCACAGCTCCGTGGTTCTTTTAAATATGGTATTACGTATAACGGGGCTGCGCAAGCTGGAGCTAGTTTAGACAAAGACGCAGTATTTCCTAATAGATTACCATTTGATAAAATTGATGTGTATGATGAAAATAATAAAAACATAAATGTAAATCTAGAAACCACAATCAAACCATTACTGGATGTTACACCTGCAGATGAATCAGTTACCGATAAATTGCCAGTTCCAGGAGATATAGCAGAAGTTATGTCTTCTTCAGAAACACCATTTGAAGCTAAACTTGGTCCTGATGAAGTAGAAGAAGAAATCGAACCACATAGTTCTGATGATGAGTACGGAAGTCACACTCATAGTGACCACCATAAAGACACTCTAGCCCCAAACCCTTCTCATCCACCAGTAGTTGAAGGAAGGCGATCTTTTCAACCAAATTATAACAATAACATTGCTGAGTATGACTATGGTGCTGAGAAAGATGAACACCCATCTGAGGACTACGATATTGATGGCTACGGAACTGATGGCGGAGAGCCTAGTGAAGTGGAGCAATATAACGAGCTTTCAAAGGATTCTGAAACTCATCAATCCCTACACAGTCCGAAGAGAAAAGGATTGGAAGTGCGACAAACGACAGGGGGTAATACACAACATATAGTTTTGGGATCATTAAATGATCAAGATGCTGAGATAACACAAAGAAACTCAGAACGTCCCGACGAGTCTAAAGTGTATCAACCAGGCGAACGAGTACCTGGAACGGGGGGGTATACCATACCGATTGGTTTCACAGGCAGTGTCAAATCTGTTGCATCTAAAGAGAACACATATGTTGTTGGTACAAAAGATTCACCCTCACAGGCACAAACAGTATCTTTAACTCCAGGCAACGGCAGAGTGAAATACACTTACCCTGCAACACATCCGCGAAATATTAGTCCAAAAGACTTAAGATCTCTTTATAATCCTAAGGCGGATGATAACAGATACATTTCTGTTTCCAAGTCAGTAACACGTGCTCTCGACGGTGAAAATAATATAAGAAAACAATACTCTCACACTTATTATACCAAGTCTTCTTCGTGTGGATACTTTACTTTTACATGCACAATGGTTAGCAGTGCAGAAGGCAGGAAAAAAGTCTGTAAACCTAAAATTCCCACAAACCCTGACGGAACCCCTATGCGATGTTAACGCGACTTTAACTACGATAGATATTTAAGGTATATTAACGAGTTTTTCTGTAATAACTTAATATTATACTTAGCTATAATTAAGAGTATATCGCTAATAAATTCCTGTATTATTTTTCGTATAAAGTCAAAAGCTATTTTAGTTCTTTGTACAGATCGACACATTTGATTAAACAAACGTTTTGGAGTGATGCTATGATTTAACAAGTATAAACAAACGGATGTTTAATTTCAATAACCTTATTTTAACGTAACCTATGTTGTTATTGAATTTGCTATTGTTGTTGTATACCAAAAGTTATACAGGCCATGTTTAGAAACGCCCAAGATAGAGGGCGTAAGAAGAGACCAAAGACCTTAACGACATTATAATAGTCCTGTATGTGTTAATACCTTAAACTAAAGCAGCATTTAATTAAAGTTCATTTGTTAAAAGATAAACGGAATTGTAAATGTATTGTGTAAATAACTTCAAAACATATTGAAATGTTTTTATCACTGGATAAAATTAACACAATGTAAGACAGTTAAATAAATTTAAACTATAGTTTGTAAATTATGTAATTGATAAATCGCAAAGCACGGCAATCGAATATTGATGTAAGTAAATAAACAAAGGTCCAGAATAAATACACATTTATTTTTACATGACATTTTATTTTGTGATATTTTAACTTAAGTTTAAATATAATTTTTGAATTTGCGACATTTACATATATGTATTTTACGATATTAACATGAATTTAAAACTGATAAACTGTCAACTACTTAATATTTGACTGAACTTACTTTAATTCCATCTCCTTTTCAAATCATTCACATTGTGGTGAGGGATTTGTATGAGATTTAAATTAGGCGGTTTCGAAGAATAAACACAAAAGGAATGTATGGTGTCACATAACGTGTACATACAAGATCAAATATCACAGGACTGATGTAAGACTAGCCACACAAATATCCATATTATTGACAATACTGATCAATTTATTTAAGTTCCACAAGGTCCCTTATAATCTAAGGGTCTGTTAGTATTTACAATAGTATTGGAACCTGTAAGACAAGTTGAAGATTTCAAGAACACGATTTAGAAAAATAAACTTACAAATTATTAATACATTCATAATAACATGAATATCAATATTTTTCAATTCTTGTTACAAATTGAGCAGTAACGTGTCTATTTTATTTTTAAGTATCGATGTTGATTTTCATAATTATTGATTCCCTAACATACACTTTCAAGAGATAGATAGTTTTGTACCAAATGTTCAACGTTTAGTATGACACAAAATGCTATTCTTTTTAGCAATTTCTATAAATGAAAATTATAAGTTCCATCATGTACCAATCCCGAGAGGTATCTACTAAAAAAGCGATAAACTGTGATTATTAAACCACCTATTCCCTGATTAGCTTTAATGTAATATGATGGTAAACAACAGTCTAGGAAATAATAAAGCGCTTCCAAGGCGTTACTATCTCACTCGCGTATTAACCACATATTTGAAGATACAAATTGACAGAATTCACTTACGACAAACCTCTACTCTACAAATCTTATATTATTATTTACATACATATCTTATATATCTTTTTGTAATAATTTTGTTCTGCAAACGAAAACTCGTCTTGAACAAAAAGTTCTTTTTGTGGAACATTCGTAATATTATTGTTGAGAATCGTGGAATAGATATTTTTCGTAAGTAAATTCCGACAATTTATATCTTTGGCAATGTGCGAGCGAGATTGCGAACTCCGTTAAGGTAGCTCCTTAAGACACAGAGACTAACTCACACCTATATCTATCTCGCTATCTTCTTTGCATACGTCGTACAATAATTATAACACTTGGTATGACAATTGCCTATTAAAAATTAAAAATTTGAAAACGCCCGTAAATTCTACTTCCTAGCTGCCGCAACAGGTGTTTCTTATTTTGCGGTTTGATATACTCGTAGAGTATCATTAGACTTTTGACTTGACATTAGACTTGAAAAAAAAATACGAGGATAAAATATACCATTGTTGGCAGCCTGTCAATTTACTCTAGATATTAAATCCTTTTTTTTGAAGCCATAGAATAATAATAATTATTATTATTCTAGGGCGAGAAAATATTTAATAAGGTACCACTCTCTATGAGAAGGGGGCCAGCGGCTATATATTTACCCTATATACAAAAATTAACTATATGCATTAAAAAATAAATTGAAAATACGTTTATTTAAGCTTAAGAATTTTCACCAGCATAACCTAAAAATATGTTTTAAATAATAAAATGTTGGATTCAAGTTTAGCCGTGTTTTACAAGATCGAAGACTTGTGACAACCTCTGTAATGTACTATTTTGTAGCTTTTTGTTTATTCGTAATATACTAACTACTCCATGGTCAAAATAAAGACTCGGTTTCACAGTATTAACACATTTAAATTCCGCCTAAAGCTTTAACGTTTATAATATTGATATTTATACTGAAAAGAAGGTACTTTCTAATTGATAAAGAACATTACTAATATAATAATATATCGAACTCCTACCATAACTCTTATATTTCTAAAATATATTAGGATGATAAACTGTACATTTTTGGCAATCCGCTCAATGATTGTCACCCTATTAATTTGTTCAAAATATTAAATTTATTTTTTGTAGCCATGATGCCATGATAATAATAATATAAACAGATTTTTGTACATTTTTTAAAAGAAATATATAAAAACCCCGGTTTCCGTCGGCAGTGGGGTCTAAATTATTATTTTTATTATGACCATAAAATAAATATATATATGTCATTTCATAAAAGAAAGATTGTGTAACTCGAAAAAATTACAGCATGCTAATTACTGGTTGGCAACAATGGTATAGTTTGCTCTAATGGAGATTCTTTGTTAAAATGTATGTTGTGAATCTTACTGTTTAATAAAACTCAGGCAGTGATCTATAATTATATCGTACTTAAGAATAATTACTAATATTATTTTGAATAGATTTTTATATTTATATGATTAAAAAAATATTGATATAATTTCTGTAGAACAAGATGGTGCGACTCGAAATGAATGTTTGTGGTCATTTATAAACTTAAAATGAAAATGTCATAATTACACATTAAATAAATGATTTATAATTTAAAAATTATATAAACTTAGCAACATTACTATAAACTAAATCAGTCTGGGATGAATGGAATGTATCAAATAGTATATAATTTAAGGCATGAACAAAGAGGGGTATTTAATTTAAACATTTTTAATAAAAATGAAATAATTAATATCATTTAACATTGTTTAAAATTAGTGTATGAATGTTTACTGGGATCAATACTTATTTCACTAATGAGACTACGTATCCACACCCGCCTTGTAAGTAAGTAGACTTCTAAAAACAAAAACTACACTTTAGTATCTTCATTGTAACACCTAGTGAACCATAAAAGTTAATTCTCGCCGATACAGCAGGACCAATTTAAGAGATTATACCCATCCATGTTCATGAAAACCATGATTAATAAATTGTAAAATACATTATTACGAAGTAATAAACAGACATTCACACATTAAATATAAAACGCGACATTGATAGGTATTACTTTGAATAACATGTTTAAAAATCTATTCATGCGAGTATAAATGATTTACCCCTTGTATTTCTTACAAAATACGATTTTCATTAAAACATTACGTTTAACTAAAGTTAATAACCTCAGAATTCGTAATAATCAACATTTACCGCCGTACTCAGAGCAAACTATTAATGGTGACGATTGAAATTACTCATAAATCTATTATTGTATATAATCATAATTAGCTCTATCAGTCTAATAATAAATTAAAAGGAAATAAGAATTTACACTGTGTAAAATAAAATAATGTTTCATGAGTGTTGTTTTTATTAATATCTAGTTGCTCTAAGGGCGGCCCTAATGAACACATATACCGTTAAACTTGCTATCATCTGTTTCACAGCAAATTCGTTAAGCAACGATACTGGAGATTGATAAATCTATTGACCTAATCTAATATAATATGTTTGTTAACAATATAAAGATTCAGAACAATCTTTAAAATTACCTTAGTCGGTTAGAATACTAGCCCTGTTGTTCAAACAATTGTACCAGGTTAAAAGTTATCTTTTTAAATAAACCTCGCATAACTGTTATGACTAAGTGAGACAGACTATAATGCATTTATTTTAAGGCGATCCATAAGAAGAACTCAAATTTACATAATTTTGTTGTGAACAGTAATAGAAAGTTTTTTAATGCTTCTTTTCTTATGAACGCTAATCTGGCTAATTTCAATAGAGCTCAGAAAATGGATATAAGGCATTTTTGATGTGACTATATCGTTGTAGAGTTATTATATTTGTACATTACGTAACTGAGTTAAAAGCAGTCCGACATATATAAAAATGTGATTTAAAAAATCTTTTCAATTCCATGATTTAATATGATTTTTCCAAATGCTCTATTCTGTTGTGGCTATTGTTTTACACTATGGAGATATTATTTCACAAAGCTACAAATAATTTGAAATAAAACAAGACAAAATAAAAATAAATGCAAGATTCCACCGGTGCGTGGTCTCGTGTTTGCAGTGTGCGCACAAATGAATTCCATTGGCGCGAGGAATATAATTTCATTTAATACGAATTCCTAGAGGAATTTATATTAAATTGAATAAATTTAGAGATATTGAATTTTATAAGCGTATTTATATAAATTGCCAGTACTTGCCAGACTGACAAGAGACAGCGCTGCACAGGAAGGAGTGGAGTATTCTCGTTTCGGAGGCCAAGACTCATTTTGGGTCGGTGAGCCGCAGCAGTAAGTGTATATATATATATATATATATATATATATATATATATATATATATATATATATATATATATATATAGCTAAATGGCGAATACATGAAACATTGTTCACCCAACATTCGGATATCTACACTGAAAGTGACCGAAACGCATTGACCAATTTTGTATAACATCTATTGAAGATATTAGAGAGACATGAGAGTCGTCGAACTTCAGCGGTTTTCAGAATGATTTTAATCCAGTTACTAGGCTACAAAATATTTACTTACTTGAATCAATTAGTAGCTAAATTTACTCCGAAATGTATAATAAATAATAAAAACTTAAACCTAACTTAAGTACAGCAATTACTCACTAAATAAGTAGAAATCCTTGCAAAATGCATTTATCGTATAGTTCTTGGAATTCCAGAAGGCGGTACGGCTTTACTTATGTAAATTAACAAAAAAAAGTTATTGTAATCCGTGTATACGTGAGACCAAAACCGATTATTATTAGTGGCCTATTCCTACATCTTACCAACCGTTCATTTTCCCATCGGTTAAAATTTGACATTAGCTCTATACATGTAACGTCAAATTTGAACCATTTGTAAAGCAAGTGAATGGGTAGTAAGATATAGGAATCGGCCATAGAAGGCATACTCGCAACTGATCGTTCCGTCAGACACGCACACTATCGCAGTGTGTATATGTATACATTCAGGACTTAAGTAAGCCTACCCGCCTTCTTACATTACAAAAACTATGCGAGGTAAGACGTTTATAATTAATATTTTAATTTTCTAAATAAGTACAGCTATTGTTTCGTTTTAGCAAGCGATTTTATAACAGCAGAGATTTTTTTATTCAATTACAAAAATAGACTTATTTAAGATTAAAAAAAAACTCATTTAACAACTTACATGTCTGTCTACTATTATTGTAAACATATGCTTATTAAACATGAAACTCTTTTAAGCTTCTTTTGAATTCCCATAGATGCTAAATTTAGTATAGATAAAATAATACATTTTATTTTATTCAGATTAAGATTATTTAATCATAGAAAATAAATTAGAATTTTGTGCTTAGTTCATTAAAATTTTAATATTGTACTCTGTAAACTTATTTCTTTATGTGCTTGCTAAAAAGCAACATATTGCATTGACAGGCCTTTAAAATATCAAACATTTAAACCAATTCGCCTGTATTAATTAATATAAATTGACATAAATTACTTGAAGAAAATATATCAGTTTCATTAGCACTAGAAATTACATGAAAATATAAAAAATTCAAAATTCATGCACACATGCAATAAGTTCAGACACGCGTGTAAAAACTCAAAATAAATTAATGCGTACTTATATTTGTCTAGAGTAATAAGCAAATACAAGTATGTTTGTATTATACACACAATGAAATATCTTATATATACTCATGCCATGCAAACTAAAAGAGATTCAAATGTACGTAAGCTACACCAACATGCAAAATAACAAAATCAACGACATATGAGATCAATTTTCATACTACAAACAGTTTTAAAGTAAATGTTTAAGTAACCTACGCTATGAGATTCCTTAAAATGGCGAGAATTAAAATGTGAATACTGATGGGTAAGGAACTTGACTTTAGATGGCCTCCTACACAAAAAATCAACCATTAATTTGTATTATATAAAACTAAGTATTTATTTCATGCTAAAATTACGGAACAATGATTCAATAACTTTATAGGTTTATTAATTTATTATATCTTATCAATGCATATTATTTAATTCTGAGCATGATTTTTCAAAATATTTGGAAACTTGGATTTGCCAAGTTCACCAATTAAACAGAAATAGTCTGTATATTTTATGTTAAATTACGCTACTCTTAAATAAATAACAATTTAATCTAATTAAGTGCTGTTATAGTGCCAGTAGGAGCAAATACAACAGTTTTTTTCATCTACAGTTGTTCACATTGATAACACATTTTATAATAAATAGCTTATCACACAATATTTTATTATTCATTTCTTCATGCAAGTAATTAGAATTTTCGTTTCTATTCTATGGTGGGAGGTATTCAAGTAATAGATAGGCATTAGGTTCACGTAGTTTTTGCGTATTTATGGCCGATTCCTATGTATTACTATTCATCTCATTTCCCTACCAATGGTTGAATTTTAATATTAGATTTACGGAGCTAATGTAAAACATAACCGGTAAGGCAAATGAACGGTCGGTAAAACAAAGGAACCGGGTCGACCATAATAGAAAAAATACACTACATATCGCATACAACGCACGCTTACAACCAAACCGTCTCTATATATTTAACTAAAATTAGTTATCACACTATTGTTAGAAATAGTGTGATAACTAATTTTATATATTTTATAATAAAACCTTCAACTTTTATATTTTAATATTACAAAGTCTGGAGTTCAGATTGAAGTTGTGCTAACAAGTAATTAAACTTAGTGGAAAATAAAACCGATTACAATTTAATTTTTTATACATAAATTATTTTGCAATACATTTGGAAACTGCTTCTCTCGGAAAATCCCAGATTTTCTCCAGAGGCGATTTGGTTCTTACGTGACATATAATATAATTATATGGTAATATGCAAATGATGAAAATACGTCTGGCCTTATGCCATAACCTTTATGCCTTTGCCAAGAAATACACATGCACACGACGAAAGATAACACGCATGGGCATTATCTATCATATTATAATATAAAATTCTAAACTTGCCGCGTCTGTACATTAAAGCTATTAAAAAAACCGGACTTAAAAACTTATTTAAAAAAACTGGAATATACTACATAAACGATGGAGAACACGATGCAATTTTTTAGATTACATGTCTGTTTGTCTATTGGGACGGGATTCACGTAAAACTACTGGCCCGATTTCGATGAGGTTTTCGCTGATCGACAGAAAATTCTGAGACTTAAAATCTGCGTTACTTTTTGTCCCTGGAATCCCGCGGGAATTTTTCCGGGAGCGGTTCGAAGTTTTAAGGACACATAAAAATTAGCTTATTCCGACAGCCACTAAAACGATAGCTCACATTATTTTGTTAAATGCTGCGATACTTTGTATCGGAAATCCCGCGGGAATTTTAAGTCATCCGCGGACGAAGTCGCGGGCATATCCTAGTATAATATATAGTAATTATGCTCCAAAGATGCCCTGAAGGCATCTTAATGGGGCTTAAATAATCATTCAATTATTAATTTATATTAAAGACGGGTAGTATTGTAAAATACAACTGAATAATCGTTGCTCAGACAAAAGCCCTGGTAAAGTTGTTCATCAACTCGCCTGCAGGCTAATGGTTATCTCAAAAAACTGACAACAGAAAACTTTACAGCCTGGCCGTTAGCCGTTGGCAGTCGATTAGCAGCTCATTCACCCACTAGCCATAAAGCCATCACCTGGGTTTTTTTAGGCGGCTATTAAGCCCCTGTTAGCCAGACGGCTAGGTATTTGAATTTTCGCTTGGTTACCCATCTTAATTAATGCCCATTTTTAATGGGCACAATCTTATTTAATATTTTACTTGTAAAATATTATTCTACGAACCTCATAAAAAATATATCGAGTATGGAAAACAGTGTATAATCAATGAGAATAATGAAATACTAAAAATCTTTTGTGGTTCACGTGAATATAAATACTTCAGAATCACATTAACCATATTCGTCCTAATACATAACAATATGTGTTGGACTTTATATTATTGAATATAGAATAAATATATAATATTTAATACTTTAAGGTATTCAGTTGCGATGTTTGAGTTTCATGATAGAACACATTAATTTTACCAGTCTGTACGATAGTGGCTGGTTTTAAGAAGGGCGTTATTTCTACGATAGCCGCTCGGTTAACCTTTTAGCTGGCACCGCGTATTCGCTTTAGTCGTTCCTTTTCAAGGTGATCACTGGGCGGTTCTCTTTCAAACGATGTAATCTCCAGAGCTGAAAATATATTATTTTACACCTGTAAAATACACACATGTAGAAAAGTCAAATTCATAAATGAGACATCTACAATATTATAAACTCATAAATTTGGTTAACAAATGAGCGATATTAAAAATGCATTGAGGGGATTTGCTTTTAAAGATTAGATTAGTAAAGTGTATGTCGGGACACGAACAGTGAAGAGTTCCACATAGAGATTACGGGCGTCTACTATTACCGTTAATTAACAATTGAACTAGTCGAAAATATCACACACCTCAAAAAGTACTTAACTCAACGTATCTCGTTTCGAATTTTCACATGGCTCTCTTACAATTTGATAATATTACGAATTCGATGTAGGGTTAGATAAAGAGCTACTTACAATACAAGAATACTAAATACCAATAATAAGAAACCATGTAGATTTAATTCTAGATAGGCTCTAGCTCGGCAAATGGCGGGTTGTCAACCGGCGCTGATCTTCCAATTTAGTGACATACAGAGGCAAAACTGATTAATATCGAAAGTGTACACAAAAAGAAAAGATAAACAGAGTCAAAAATTTTGCGTTAATTCCGCGCCGGTACTGCAGCGCGTAGTAAACGCTTATCACTACATTTTAATTTTATTTTATATATATTTTTAACTACTCTACGGACTCGAGTTCCGTACCCTTTTTTAAAGCTATATTTCTAGATTTAATTTAAAAAATTTAACACGCTTATTATTTTAGTTCTTGTGTGTGGCATTAATTAATTTGTGTTAAGTGTATGTATCTTATAAGTGACTAATTATATAAATGAATCCTAATTTTATAAGTACATTCTATTTCGCTCACCTAGTTCAGTGAGTGTCGATCTATCGTTAAGGAATCGCCAAACGGGCAACAGCGGCGCGGGCGGCGGAGGGGCGGAACTCTCCTCACTCGTGAGCCTGCGCCCGGCTAGTTGCGTGCTCACGTGGCGGCCTAGTAATGTACACTTCTCGAAATTTACTCTGTTACCCGCCAGTCTACAAAATATAATGCACACTGTAAACCCACAAGGTATTAACAATTATAATTAATTGAACGAGCAATAATTCAGTAATTATTATATTAAATAACTAGGGTTTTCCCCGCAGCTACGCCGCCTAAAAAATAATTCGTTTTTTATATGTATATATATAAACCTTCAATACTTAAGTTTCTTGTTGAACTCACTTCAATTACAAAGAAACTAAGTCCATATAATGTAGATTGTAGACAACTGCAAGCAAAATATAAAGAAATATCACAGACAACCTGATTTGAAGTACCTAAACCGTAATGAATGACATGTGGGCAACCTGACAACATATTTGTTATTAAATTACAGCGATGTAGCTACACATCGCAATAGTAGCGCCATCTATTTTGTTAATCCGTCTATTCAAACTAAACGACGTCTTTATCAGGATAAAACGTATCCTAAGTGTTGATACAGTTTGTAAGCCAGTCTTATATCGTGTTACATTCATATACATTAATTAGTTTCGAAAAAGTTGCGATCGCAGTGGATATAGTCTAAATAAACTTGGTTAAATTTACACTTGCTACTATAATGTTACTTTGAGAGAAGAACTATTTATTTATAAACAATTTTTTTTACTAAACCTACATTTTTTTTTAAAAGCCCGGTTGAAAGGTTATGACTTACTTTGACGGCGATCCTTGATTAGCAAAATGTAAATCCCTACAAGTTACTGATAACAAAGGAACTGCAGTTGCGGTGGGAGCGGCAGCCAACGCTGCCCGATACCTGTAGCCAATAAAAAAAAACAATATAGATATTTCCAGTGTTTAAATTCACAGCATTCAAATTAAAACATTCTTATTAAGGCTTTAAGTTTTAGTGATAATATAATAATTGGAAAATATAAACACTCAAGTCTTTCCAAGCGTTTATTTTACTTTTGACAGTTCGATGACGGATCAATTAGTAATGCCCTATGTGCTACCAACTCTTTTTTTTAATAAAAATCGATATCATTTATAAATCGGTTTTAATCAATTTCACTTAACTATATATTTTTACTAAAAAAAAACTATATCGTGTAATCAATATACGCACATTTCAATAAACGTATTTTACATAATATATTAAAAAAATAAAAAATCAGCACTTATAATAATAGCAGTATTATTTTTCTTTGAAATAGAACATATAGTATTTTCAAATCGCTTACTTTCGATTTATTTACGCATGAGTCTAGTTTATACTATATATTAAATAATTAATACCTTGCGTGATTTCCACTGGGTTCTACACAAAGCTCCAACTGACGCAATTGTTGCCCACACACGGTCGAGGTACGGCTCCACTGTAATTAGAATCCAGAATTACTATTGCAAAAATGAAGTAAGTTACATTTGGCTCTTTTTCATCAAATTTCCGTTCCGTTTAGTTCCGGAGGCCCCCTTTCTCTTTACCTCTATTCTATTCCTACTAACTCCGCCCCCTATCTCACCCAATTTCTACTAACTTCACCCCATTGCCACTAACTCCACCCCATATTTATCCAATTCCCACGAAGTGCACCCCATGCCTCATACAATTCCTACTAAGTCCCCTCGCGTCTTATCCCATTCCTAATAACACCGCCTCTATTTCATCCCATTCCTACTAACTCCGCACCGCTATCTCGTCCCATTTTAAATAGCTCCGCCATCTATTTTATACCATTTCTACTAACTCCGCACCGCTATCTCGTCGCATTCCTAAAACTCCGCCCATCTATCTCTTCCCATTCCTAATAATATTCGCCCGTCTATCCTATCCCATTCCTAATAACTAGGCCTCCCTATCCCTATCTGTCTATGCCATTCTTGACGCTGGTAACGTGTTGACGACGGTAACTACTTTGGGTCCGGCCGCTTATCTGTTTGAAGTTCAGCAAATAATAAAAGAAGATTATCTATATCCCTATTAATATTATAAATGCGAAAGTAACTGTCTGTCTGTCTGTCTATTCCGTTTTCACGTAAAAACTACTGGACCGATTTGGCTGAAACTCAGTATATATATGTTTTCGATGCCGAGAATGAACATAGGATACTTTTAATCCCGAAAAATGGGATAGTTTCCGGGATAAAAATATATTTGTCTTTCTGTTTGTTATGCTTTTACGGAAGAATAGGCCGATTTGGCTGATATTCGGTACGTATGTAAATTAAATACTGAGGGTAGACAAGGGATACTTTTCATTTTGGCCATGTCGGTCACTTTGGCCTCTTCGGTCATTTTGGTCATGCTGGTCATTTTGGCCTTTTTGGTCATTTTGGCCTTTTTGATCGTTTTTGCCTATTCCGTCATTTTGGCCATGTCGGTCTCTGTGGCCTTTTTGGTCATTTTGGCCATGTCGGTCATTTTGGCCTTTTTGGTCATTTTGGCCTATTCCGTCATTTTGGCCATGTCGGTCACTATGGCCTTTTTGGTCATTTTGACTATTTTGATTATTTTGGCCTTTTTGGTAGTTTTTGCCTATTCCGTCATTTTGGCCACGACGGTCACTGTGGCCTTTTTGGCCATTTTGACCATGTCCGTCACTTTGGCCATTTTGGCCATGTCGGTCATTTTGGCCTTTTTGGTCATTTTGACTATTTACATTATTTTGGACTATGGTCGTTTTTGCCTCTACCGTCATTTTAGCCACGTCGGTCACTGTGGCCTTTTGGTCATTTTGGCCATTTTGGCCTTTTTTGGTCAAGTTTTGTAATTTATGTTGTTTACAGATAGACGGGGGGTGGTATAATTAGCGATATAAAATCAAGTGAATCTTCCGTGGGCAAATACATAAAATTTTTATATAATATGACCTGTAGCGCTTGCTCTATAAACAAGAGACACGTATTAGAGGTTAACCCGCGGTGCAGCCGCGGGGTAAACTCTAGTTATATATAGAATTTAAAGTTTTATACCTGACCGAAAAAACAAAATTCTATACTATATATATCGTGTCTGTATATTGAAGCTATTTTAAGAAACTGGAATACATATAACTGATGGTGAACACGTTGCATTTTTTTTTTTAGATTTCTTGTCTGTTTTCTTCGCAATTCACATAAAAACTACGGGGCCAATTTCGAGATGGTTTTCGCTGTTAGAGAGCAAACTCTTGTACTTAAAATCTGCTCTATTTTTTTTGGGAATACCGCGGGAATTTTTGTGGTGAAAAGTGGCCAGATTGAAACAAAATGTGAATTCGAACGCGATTTTTTCATCATCGAATTTTATGTAATAAAATGTGTGATACGGCTTTTTCCGATACAATTTTCACTAAAACTATACCTTAAATTATTTTTAAAATGCTTTGATATACTTTGTGCCCGGTGAATCTTTGGTGGTATTTTTATATAATTAAAATGAATATTTCGTGGGGCAGTTTATAATAACACTACAAATTACGTTTTATGGATGTGTCAGCCATACTATTTCAAATAGACACCTATAGTCTTCTTTACATCACTATATTATTTATGTATACTTATAAATTCGCAAGGCACTGCATGCACCTGTGTTTCCATTTACTTATGTAAACAATTAACGACATTACCAATTAGCTAATTTAACAAAAAAAGAGTCAGACATTAAGAATATTTTAGAAATCTTCACAACATTGACATAATTTTCTTGTATTGTTTGTGTTATTACCGTTTTCCTAAGTCTTGTAATTGGAGACATATTCAATGCACTGATGACAGCCATCAAGGAATTAAAGTTTCCAAGATTGAAGCATTCCCTAGCGGTCATCACCCACTGCTCTATAACTCGAGCTCGATATTTGCTTTTGACGGGCTGAAAAAGTTATACTTATTAAACATAAATCATTGTAATTTTATAACCGTTTATAACAAAAAATGCTTTTTAACAAACAATCAGAAACCTGCAAATTAAGGTAACCGATGTATCAAACCCGCCAAGCCACCTTGGAAAATTGTGGCGGGTATACTGTCCATTTCCCTGTGAATATGGAAGCCGCAGTCCAGTAGTAGGACCTTTATAGGATGTTATTATTTATTTTGAACTAACTAATTTATTGGTGATTAGCTTAGTAAATATTAAACTGTGAGCATTGGTAAACCAAAATATACAATACAGATTATTTGTAACACACCATGACTAAAGTTTGCTCAAATACTAGTAAAATCAGTAAAAAGATTATCTATTAAAAATATTATCAAATATACAATTTCGCTAATATTTATAGAATACTAGCTGTCCTGGCAGACGTCGTCCTGCCCGGTAAAAATAGGGGTTGATCGTAGAGGGTTGAAAATCAAGGGTTGTATGTATTTTTGTATGTTGTATCATAAAAAAATAGAAATTAAAAATTTTGTCTAAAAAATAAAAATTTAGGAGTGGACTACCCCTAACATTTAGGGGGATGAAAAATAGATGTTGGCCGATTCTCATAGATACCGGATAAGCACAAAAAATTACATCAAAATCGGTCAAGCCGTTTTGGAGGAGTATGGCAACGAAAACTGTGACACAAGAATTTTATATATTAGATAACTAATAATAAGTTACCTTCACAATATCAGTTGCTACTAAATAACTGAGCCTATTAAACCAATCAGCATAAGCCTCTAAATTCCTTGTACTTTTGGTCTCTATGTGGTGTAAATTGATACCGCCTTTCCCACAGGAGGAAGGACCTTGTGATGGCTGGATAGGTGCAAATGTTTGAACAAATTCCTCGGGCCCGACAAACGAAAGCCTGTGTAGTTCTACTATAGTTAATTGATTGGCCAATTCCACGGGCGTAAGTCCAAGAGTCAATATATCTCCCTGAAAATAATGTTATCATTAATCTGAAACATTTTTATGGTCTGATTTGTATCTCCCTCTCTCTCCCTTAATAAAGCAGCTACACTTAATATAGAAATATCGAGACATACCACCCCTCCATCAGTCCCCCTCCCAGGTCCCAGTAGAAAGAGTAAGCCTATGATATGCTGGCTTGGTTTCATAATGGGTTAACTCATGTACCAATAGACTCAACAAAAAAGGGGATTCTGAAGATCGCACGAAATGGAGAAGAAAGGTAAGAATGCGAACCCCATAATATAGAAATATTACACAAGTCAAGCGAAGGAGTGGAAAGACCTAATAAGTTTAACATACATAACTTCACGCCAGGTCCCTTGCAGGGTAGGCACGAACAACAGAGTGCCGTACAGGCTTATTCTTACACACCTCACTTTCTTCTTTGACATTCATAGCTCTTGTCATGCACACTCGTCTGTTCTTAAGGCTCCTGACATCACCTTCTGCTAGTACATGATCAATTTGATCATGGAAGGTGTGTCGTGGCCTTCCGCGACTTCTGCATCCATCCACTTTTGCATTATATATCTGTTTAGTCATTCTTTCCACATGCCTGAACCACTGGAGCATTCCTTTCCTTACCTTCACCCCAACACTCTCTTTCAGATAATAAGTTTTGCTTAAGCTAATATCAAAGTATGTCAGTTATGTCTACGGAAGCCGACCCAAGTAGATTCAATCATAAAAGATATTCATAACATAGATAAGGTTGTGCCATTGGTGGACAAATCAACGTACCTGCGACAAAAGATCAACAGATGACACTTGTGGTATATCACGCAAAGTCTCTTCATACTGTTCGAGAGCAGTTAATTTATCAAGAAGCTTTTCTAGTGTTGTAGACATTTCAACTCTTACCGAAGCCATATGTTCAGCTGCACATCTAAAAATGTGTAAAATTGTAGAATAATATGAACGCATAAACGTTTCACCGCTTGCTATGCTTATTTAAGGCTGATTCGAGAAATTCACACTTTTTTCCTTAGAATATTATTTTTGTACAATACACAACAGGATTTATGTAATGAATTACACTATATAATTAAGTTTAAATGTTTTAGACAACTTAAGCCAGATCTAAAGTTAGATATCACAATAAAGAATGTTTTATATTAATCGTCTAAAGACACAATTTAACTAACATTTTATCGAAAAATGTATCTTGTATAAAAACAAGGTATAATATGTACTTTTGCCACTTGTATTATTTAATTATGATAATATGCATGTAAAGTACTAAGAACTTCCTCAGTGATATATGCTCCTTAGTTGTATTTAAAACATTGATTTGAGGTTTTTTTTAGCTTTATACATGGATAATTAAGCAAAGTACATAAGATAAACAATTCACTCCCATGACTATGAAAAAGAGCAAAACATACAAATACCCTAAGGAACACAATTACAAATTTACATACATAACTATAATTATGAATGGCAATGTTTTGCATTGTGCAAGTGTTTTCAATAGGGTACCTTACCTTTGAGTTATGCTTCTCACTAGTGCCATGACCCTGTCATCACGAAAATCGTAGGGGAACATGCTAGTCCACTGACTCAATACCCTTACTAGAGCAATCATGTCACTCAACTCTTTATCCAGGTCAGCTTTACCCTGCGATGAAAGTAGATTGTTAAAAACAAACAAACATATGTATGTTGGTCTACGAACATTCAAGAGCTCCATAATAATGACCAATCTCCATTGTTTTTGTCATATGGCAACAGAATTCTGAAATAGCTTCTAACGAAAATACACAGCAGCACGAAAACTACTTCAAACGCATTACTTAACAAGTGAAATACAATTCGCAAATTCGGTAGCAATAATTTAAAAAATTATTTACTTAAAAAAATCTAACACTAAACTCTTATTATATTTTTTTCTAATCAGTCTAACGATGTTCCACTTGCCTATGTAGACCAGGCTAATTTAATGTCATAATAACACTTGCGAGTATAGTGACCACAATGATACTTACATTTTACGTATTTTTATCATTATATTATTTCATCATTATATAGCTGTATAAAGACAACAACGAAAAACAACTATGAAAATTAAATTAGTTTCACTACATGTATATATAGATTTATATTTCAGCTTATATTAATGAATCAAAAAGATAAAAAACTTACTAGTTTCTCGTAATTTTTGAAGTATCTCTTACACAACTTGTTGAGCAATTCATGTGGCTTAACAAACAAACGAGAACATAATAAAAATGTGAATGTAAACGATCTACTTCCGCCAGGTTTTAGCATGTCTACCAATGATTCCAGTGTTGCACTCACTATTTGCCCATCTCTGTATTCAACGTCTGATAATTCAGAAGAACAATTTACATATGGCAATGCTGTTATTGTCCTTGCAGGTGTTACAACCGATGATAACTGAAATGTTAAAATAATCATGTTGACCAACCAAAAATATACAATCAAGTATTCAAGATGTACCTATGCCATTGACTGGATTTAAAAGTGTCATTGTTCGTCTCCTTTATGGAGTAAATAGAGTTTCAAATTTCATTATATATAAACAAATATATTCATAAACATATGAACATTTTTTTTTAATTGCTGGAGTACAGTAGACATGCAGACGGCCCACTTCATGGAAAGGGGTTATCATCGCTTATGGACATTTGCAACACCAAAGGTGCTACAAATGTGCTGCTGCTCTCTTAAGGGAGACTGGAACCTGGTCACTAATGCCGAAACACGAATCAAGGTTGCTATGGTGACATACTTTAGACCAGGGATGGTAGCCATTAGGTCGGGCAAATGGCCTACCACTTGGCTGTGGGTTGTTTTATCGCCTCTTGCGACAAATCTTGGCCAAATTCTTACAAATATTTGTATTTTACTTTTTTGCTTTAAGAGAGCAGCAGCGCATGTGTAGCACCTTTGGTGTTACAAATGTCTATAGGTGTTGGTAACCACTTTCCATCTAGTGGGCCGTCTGTCTGTCTGCTGAACTCCTGCAATAAAAAAAATAATACAAATGATGACTGATGTACCTGTGAAGCTTCAACTTTCTGAGCAGCAAGAAAGTTAATACTCCCATTCATGACAATATGTTTGCATGTAGTTTCAGACATCAATTTGTTACCCCTCACCATTGAATAATAATCATCATTCTGAAATATATTTTTAGTTTAAAGTCATAATCCAGTATTTAAATCAGTAGTAATAATAAAACCACGTACTATCTACAAAGACGAATTACAAAAGCTATTATTGCATGGTAAATATTTAGTTTTGAAATTGGTTATGTACAACAAAAATGGTTGAGTAATATTCGACAATGATAAGATTGTTTAGTATTACACTACTAGTTGTTTTATTATTATGATGAAACCCATTAAATAATTAACTAATAAACTTGTAATATGTGTAAGGTAATCAAAGTAATAGACGACTTTGAAATAAATATTTTAACCAAGTATGCAAAGTTTTTGTGCAAACGTTTGTGTACTGGAAAGGACCTTGTGACTTTTTTTGAAGAAAAAACAGAATTTTAAGGAAAATTGGTTTAATTAAAAAATTGGTTTTAACAATAGACACAAACTTTATGCAAGGGTTTATTATGTTTTAATAAGGTGTATTACCTCCACGTGCCCTATATTATGGTTCAAAAACTCTCGATGAGTTAAAAAATTAACCCAACAATTCTGTTGGTAACAATAATTCAATTGACAAAAGAATACAAAATCAATGAGAATCAATTTAAAACTTTGCTATAAATAACACGCAAATCTGATACTACGAGTAATTTTTCTTTTCCTGGCTATATTCATTTGTTTTACTGCAGTTCTACTTTTAATTTTTCCTTTTTTTTGAGATTAAGAGCCAGTCTCTCCATATTTATATAATTTAATCTAAAAAGTTTGCATACTTATTTAAAAAATCATTTCAAAGTAATCCTGAACTTTGATGCAGTTTTCATAAACTGCACGGACTCATGTCCGTCAGTTTAGTTATCTATTATATTATAAAAGTCTAAACATGCCGTGTCTGTACATTGAAGCTATTAAAAAAAAAAAACCTAATGGAATAGACTATATGAATGATGGAGAACACGATGCCATTTTTTAGATTTATTGTCTGTTTGTTTGAGAGTGACGTAAATTCTACTGAGCCGATTTCGATGGGTTTTTCGCTGATCGGGAGCAAATTCTGAGTACTCTCTACCCCGGTAATCTCGAACATATAAATCTATCCCGAAAATAAATTAACTTATTCCGATAAAGTTTTAATTAAAATAATAAGTTTCATAAAAATAGCTTATATTCTTTTTTGAACGCTGGGGAACTGTGTCGGTACGGAAATTTCAAATTAAACGTAGACGAAGTCGCGGGCATATCCTACTTTTGGTATATAAAAATACCAGAACGATTATAATTACTCATCCTAAAATGGTTGTACATTTACAAGTTTCACAAATAATCAAAGTAGACAGAATATTTTCTCTGTACTTTTAATTATGAGTCAGGTGAAGTTCCAAGGAAGCAAACATTGCCAAATATTTACAACAGACATTCCGATACAACTTATAATAACAATATGTACAAAGTAACATGCCTTTTACAAACAATAAATCAAAATGTATTTATATCACCTTCAAGTATGCAAATTTTAATAAAATAAATAAGGCATGCCAGGTGTAAGCTGAGGTATAGTGTCCGCTGCTTGCATGCACTATGTATGAGCATTGTATTTCATCACACGCTTAGAATTAGCCTAATAATAGAGACCCAATAATTAATAAACTATTTGACATATAAAATTTGTTAACCCACAAAATCTAGGAAAATGTGGTGTTTTATCTCTAATATATAAAATTCTCGTGTCGCAGTGTTTGTTACCAAAGTCCTCCGAAATGGCTGAACTAATTTGTATGAAATTTTGTGTACATACCAGGTAGGTCTGAGAATCGGTCAACATCTATTTTTCATACTCCTAAAAGATAAGGGTGAATTTTCACCCTTTTACCACGAACTACTATTTTTTAATAATGATGTTAGTATTTAGATAATTTTCTACTGGGATAATTTAGATTCAAATTTGAACCAGGTAGATGGCGCTGCAATCGGATACCAGTATTTAGGTGTTTTTTTTGTTCTATGTGTTCAAGTTTGTCCCGGAATGATTTAAATTAACGATTGAACCCAGTAGGTGACGCCACAATGCTCCTAAACGGTGGACCTGATTTTGATTCTTTTTTTGTTTTTGAAGTGGATTTGAGAATAGTTTAGATTAACATTTGGTCCCGGTAGATGACGCTGGAATCGGATTCTAGTTTTTTATCTTTACAGCTACACAGCTAGTAAGATTATAAAAAGTACCATAGTTGATTTGTCAATAAGCTGCCTAATAATTTATTTTTGATTTTACAGCATAGTTTAGCAGTAATCTTATTTTTACATAATAGATATTTAAATCTAATTAATCAAAATTTTAATTTAGGCCTCTATAATTCTAAGGGTGTGAAAGTAAATGTGGACTAAAGTGTTCATATATTGAGTATCTTCAACACATAAATCTCTTTTAGCTCTATCAAAAATAAAAAATACTAACATCATAATAAGAGAGCCCAGTTCCATGTAAAATAGTTGAATCTGGTGGGAGCGGAGCATGATCGGTGGGTGGAGGCGGCTTAGGAGCAGGTTCCGTTGGTGCCGGCGGTACTTTTATATTACAGCCACTACATGAAGCCTCATTCAGCTTACTTGCGTAATAATACATAGCCATTCAATTCCTTATTATCAAATTATACTAGAAACTCCTTCGAAAGCTAACTGAAGGGTTTAAGTAAAATAACCCATTGGATAATCTGCAAAAAATATGTTGAAAACTTTTAGCAAAGTACAATAATAATTTTTGATGCTTAGAGCAAAATATTTTTAAATGAGGTCAATGTGAGGAAGTTTCTCTTGTTGTTATAACCTCATTAGTAATTTATGCATAAGAATATAATATATGCACATATTAAGTATATTTTACATGTTAGCTAAGAAATTCACAATTCAGACCAATAATACCACATATTATATCTCATGCTATGCTAACACATTGTACTATGGTTCAACTGGTTCGTATTGTGGCGACCAAGTGTAAAACTTGCTGGCAGCGTAAGCCAGTCTCAAGACTTTTAGAAAAGGGTAGATTCAGAAAGTAAAAGACAGATAGATAGACTCTTAGAAACGGACAGGCAGGAAATAAAAGAATAATGAAAAAAGATCGAAATTATGGGTTCCAGATTCTTCCGGGTATATAGGCAGTGTAAGGTGTGCCTATGGAACGGTTCAGTTAAAGACAGCGAAGCGACAAGTGCAATCAGTACAAGATAGTCGGAAGAGAAGTTTAACAGAAGATATTGACAAGTTTAGAGAGTTGGAAGAAGAAAACTCTTCTACTACAGTAGAAGACAGCAACAAGTTGGGTGAAAAGTTTAGTGGGCATTTGAGTGAAAGAGGAGTTTAGCATAGTTTAAAAGGAGATCCAGAAGCAAGCTACGTGTGGTAAATTCGGAGGTGAGCCCTGCAGCAGCAGGAGGTGGTCTATACAACATCGGCGATGGTATTGAGAGTGAGACATCCTATTGTCGGGACAGGGTGTCATTAGTTTTGCATGTAGGGGCAAGCAACCCTGTGAAGAAGAATCACGTACTGCTGAGTAATATGTAGTATATAATATATGCTAATAAAAGCATTTAGTTAAAAAAACTGGTGTTTCCTTCCAATCCTAAGAGTGTACCCTCGCTGCAGGTAAAAGTATTACTATAACTTTACTAGATGCTTTTAAGTAAAATGTTGCTTATTTATAAAATGTTAATTATTTATTTTATTGTGGTGTCTCTATGATTTTGACAATGTGGTTATTAAGGTATGTTTATTTATCATTTCTTTTCTTTTCACCTATGGTTTTTTTGTATATTAAAATTAAAACCTAATTTGTGAAGGTAGTATCTTATTTGTATTATGAAATATAGCTGAAAGTCTACAAAGTTTAGTAATAAATAGTTTCATATTTTATCAAAAAGGATAAGCAAATATTTATGATTGCCCAACCTTCTTTATCCTAAAATACCTAAATAAATTTTTGTTCTCTTAATATTGTAGATGTTGATGGGCAATGGTAACCACTTATTATAATGTGGACTATTGGCCCTTGGCCAATTTAGCCTACAAGGAAACATGATAAACTATACTCATATTAAGGATTAATTATTTCTTAAATACTATACATTCAATATGTTCATACATTTATACTCATACAAAAACAGAGGTTTAGATCTTGACATAAAGCATTTTTTTATTGCCGAAGCACAGCAGGCAGGCTGATGGCCCCAACTGTGATGAAAAATGGTCACTGTGGCATACCAAGCATACATCTCTTGGTCTGTTTTAATCTAAGAAATAACTTTTCACTTTTGTTAAGTATATTGGGAATAGTAAAGTGCATCAAAAAATGGGTACCTACCTAAGAAAAACAATTTTTTAAAGATATTGATATCAATTATTCACAATCTAGTACAGTTTTGTCTTAATTAAAATAAATATAATGAAATAACACTAAGTGATCAGGATGAGAGTAAAATAGATTAATTTTTAATTTGTCAGAAGGGTAGGCAAATAAACTACTTCATACAGCCATTTTTGTATCATGTTTTAATTATGTATATTGTTTTTTAGCATGTTTATGTTTAAAACTATTTCACCTGTAGGAATATATTTTTTATTATTAAGAATTATGTTTTATTTTTTTTTAATGCAGAAGTTCAGCAGACAGGCAGATGACCTACTTGATGGAAAATGGTTACCATCGCCTATGGACATTTGCTGCTCTCTTAAGAGAGACTGGAACCTGGTCACTAAAGCCAGAACACAGCTCAAAGTTGTTATGGCGACATACTTTAGACTTGGGGTGGTAGCCATCCAGTTGGGTACCCTATCACCGGGCTGTGGGTTTGTTTTGTCGCCTCTTAAGACAGACTGCCCAGCCGCAGGAAATTGTTAATTTCTCCATTCCCGCAATTTAACATTAACAATATCATTTAAATCCAAATCCAATATCTTTATGATTATTTTAACTATGGATTTTGATTGATTGTCACAATACTGCAGAAATGTATTATTCAGACATGATAAAAAAGTAATTCTGGTTAAATTCTATATTCTCTATTTAGCTCAAAAGATCTGAATTCCTAATTAAGGACTAGTTGTGAGATATATCTCATAACTATGCTACTATAATGGATTTATTTAAATAAATATAACATATATGATATAGAGCATAATCCCTTGATTTTGTAGAAAGGATCATTGTTACTCTAGTAGAATGTTATAACAGCTTGAAAAATGTGAAACATCAAAAGGTATTTCTTAGATTTGAAGAACCATTACGTATTGCAACCATAACACAGATTAAATAATTAAGTAACCCAGCAATCACTATTCAATCAAGTTTGTTACACCTTAATTCATTTTGAAAAGTACTGTTTAAAAACCATATAGTATTATCTATTATTCATATATGCAAAATTTTTGTTACATAAAAGTTCAAATTTATGTTACCTGTGTAAAGCATCACACAAAACCTAAAAGTATTTAAGTACAGTAATAATTGAATATATTTAGTAAGTAATCCAATCAGGTACGCCTGTTGATTTCAGTTTCAAGGGCTTATGAGCAAAATGTTAAAACTAAAATACAGACTTTACAAAATTTTAAAACTAAATTAGACTCTTTGTTATATTACTTGAAAATTATTAGGATAACGAAGTTTTATAATTCAAATATTGTGACTAAAAAATATAGGACTATTCTGGTACATATACAAAAAGGAATTTAAATATAACCGCTACTTAGCTATCCTTGACTAATTGATTATTTTACAGACATAATTATTATCCATGAAAGAAGGTATACCTTTGAAATAAAAATATCGACAAATTGATTATGTTCAAGGTGAAAGTAAAGCTTTAATCTTACTCCAAATAGATACAAATTTACCTTTTAACAGTGTAGCGTAGTTTCTTGCTTGATATTGATAAATAGAATCACACTTATAACTAACTATATTTTCAGTAAATATTAAAAATTATAGATTACAGGTAAAGTAGCGCCAATCACAAGTAAAAAAACTATTACTAAAAGCTATGCCATATTATTTTTTATATACCATAGACAATTATTAAAGAGTTACACTTTTAATCTATGGATTTCTTCATATCTGGAAAACAACTCTTTTAGGTTATGTGAATGGAATCAACTAGTGACATATAAAATATAATGTTAATCATTCAGGAATTTATAAAATTTAAAAGTTTACTTAAATACAACTCTATTAGATTTGACAAATGCAAAGAAATATTAAATAATTTTTATTTTATAATAAAATAGTTCTAAGGCAGAACCTACGTCTAAGTTGCTCTAATTTCTAAGGCATCTTATTTTTAATTTTAATATGTCTACCAGTTGTTGCATTTCATTAAATATATCATAAGCTGATGTACGAGTACACATCGATCACACATGCTGTATAAGTAAGCCAATAATGGAGTTTGTTGGCCTTCGCTGGCACAGTGTGCACGCGGCCTTTAGTAAACAAATCTCTACTAAGAAAAAGGGCGGAAAAAGCGCGGGAAACCTTCGAAGTTGGCGGGGGCAGTTTTTCAATATTTTAGTTTTATAAATTAATTTATACGCTAATAGTGATCAGAATAGTTATCCTTTGTAAATATTAGTATTTGTATATATTTTTATTAATTAGTTACTAGTTTAGATCTCTTCCTAGGGTAAGTTTTTTCTCCTTTTTATGAACGAACCTCCGGACCCGGGGGGCTTTGTGCCCCCCGCGAGTTCTTACGTGAAAATTCAATTTCTAATGAGTCTGGCATGGACACAGACTGTTCTTTGTCGAAAAGAACACTGAAGCGTGAGTCTGGAATGGATACGGACGGTTCTGTGCAGAAAAGAACAATAAAGCGTAGTCGACTGCATAAAATTTGCAAACACTGTAACAAAAGAAAGAAAAAACATAGTTCAGAGGCAAATCCTGCTAAGGACTCCGATTGCCACTGCCATAATAATGATTTGGTTGTAGTCTCTCCAGTTTTACCAACAGCTGAATGCACTAATACTGCTATTCCTCAGCCTACCACACAAATCGGCAGATGTCAATATGAATCGAACGATCACGGGCCTTTTATTGTTCATGTACAAAAAATACAGACATCTGCTGATGATGGGACTTCTTTAAATCCCATCGTCTTTGGAAGATTTTTAAAAAAATACATTTAAAAACATTGTTAACGGCAGTCTGAAAAGAATAGGGAGAAACAAAATGTCTCTATCTTTCCAAAATTTTGTAGATGCTAACAGCTTTGTCTCTTCAAATATTTTAACTAATAATAATCTCAAAGTGTTTATACCTTTAATGTAACTAGAATGGGATTAGTTAGAGGAGTCCCCGCTGACTGGTCTCCGGAAGAAATAAAGGAAAATACAAATGTACCAATTGGCTGTGGTGATATAATTAAAATTAGGTGCCTAAACTACAAAGTGATTGTTGAGGGTTCCCCTACATGGAAACCATCACAAACTGTAGTGTTTACATTTGATGGTTAAGTTCTACCCAAACGTGTATTTATGTGTTTTAATTCATTACCTGTAGAATTATATACCTACCCCACTATACAATGCTACAACTGCTGTCGTTTTGGACACACCAAAACACAGTGTCGTTCACGACCAAAATGTTATAAGTGTGGTCAGGGCCACACTGATGAGAGTTGTAATGTTGAGGAGGATCGCGGATCTTGTTGCTTATGTTCTGGGCTTCATTTTGCTTCTAGTAAACATTGCCCAGAATACTCGAGGCAAAAACAAATTAAAATCACTATGACTGAAAATAGCATATCGTATATGGAGGCTTCCAAACTACATCCTACAGTGACGAAACCATATGCCGATGTTTTATGTTCTATGCCTAGCAAATCTGCCCAAAATGAAGTTACAATTGTTCCTGGCTCACCACCCCAAAGAACTGTTTCATATTAAAAAACAGTTTTTGTTAAGCCTCGATCACCTCCAAAACAAAGTAAAGGCTATGATCATGAGGCCCATAATGCCTTAACAAAAAATTATATGCCTGCCTCCTCCAATGGTTGTGCTTTACCATCTCTTTCCAATGACTCCAATCAAACACTTGCAGATATTATTTTGTCTTTAATAAACTTGTTATCTCAATCCAACTTAGGCATACCTAACAACTCAGCTACATTAATTATTATGTATTCAACAAATCTCAATAAAAATGGACAACATGGACCAAACAGTCCAATGGAATTGCAGAAGTGCAATAAATAAAAAACATGAATTAATTTACATTATAAATAAATTTAATCCCTTTATTCTTTCACTATCTGAAACTTGGCTTAAGCCAAATTACACCTTTAAAATCCCTGGTTATTCTTGTTTAAGGAATGACAGGGCTGATGGGTATGGTGGTCTGTGCCTACTCATCAGGAATACTTATATTATATCTCCTTTTCCTCTTCCTTCACACAGCGATTCTTTTTCTATTATCGCTGCTATTGTAAATAGTATATGCTATGTTTCTATATATATCCCTCATCCTTCTTCACAAATTTTCAATGAAATAAAAAATTTGATTTCTCTTCTTCCTACACCTTTCTTGATTCTCGGTGATTTCAACTCTCATCATAGATCTTGGGGCAGTTCAATGTCTAACAGTTCTGGGGATGAACTGTTAGACATTTTGGACTTATATGATTTATGTGTTTTAAATTCGGGCACTCCTACTCGTCTCACTAAACCTGATGAAGCAATAAGTGCTGTTGATTTGTCTATATGTACTTCCAATTTGGCTTCATCTTTGTCTTGGTCTACTTTAAGTTCTACTTTTAATAGTGATCATTATCCTATAGTTATTTCCTTGCCCTGCAAAAATAAAAGAAATCCTATCACAAAATATCCTCGATTAAAATACAAATTAGTTGATTCTAAGTGGGAGCAATACAAATTATCAGTAGAAGAAAACCTTGCACAATGTTCAGATATAAATTCAGATTATTTTAAATGCATATTACTGCAAGTGGCTGATAATGTTTTTTCCAAGAAAACACCAAATAGTAATAAATTGCAATCCCCACCATGGTGGGATGAAGAATGTTATTGCTATTAAAAAACGGAAAACAGCTGAGAAGAATTACAGAAGTAATATGTCTTCAGAGAATTACGACGCCTTGTTGGATATACAGAAGGAGACAAGGAAGTTATTTAAAAAGAAGAAATTTGAGGGTTGGAGAACATTCTGTAGTTCTTTGACGCCTGAAACTCATTCTACTGTTATTTGGCGTAACATCAAAAGATTTAGATCAACAACTAACTATTCTAATACAGCACTCCTTCCTGTTGTATTAGCTGATCAATTCTTAGATCGTTTGGCCCCTGCTTCTGCCCCACAGCAAGATTTAATTTGTCCTTCAATATCTACTTCTGTCAATACTTCTTCCACTTTAAACCAGCCTTTTACATTAGTTGAGTTGAAAGGAGTCCTCGCTCATGTTAAGGATAGCGCCCCCGGCGACGATGGGATTCCATATTCATTTTTATCTCATCTAGGTGAAAACGGTCTAAATTATTTTCTAAATATTATAAACAAAGTCGTCACGACATGTGACATTCCCGCATCTTGGAAAAATCAAATTCTGTCAAATAGTGTTGCCATTTTTAAAACTAAATAAAACACCTTCTGATGCTCAATCATATCGCCCAATCGTTTTATCGTCTGTTATAACTAAAATTGCTGAACATTTGGTGAAAAATCGTCTTGAGTGGTATATGGAAAATAAAGGATTTCTCTCCCAGACTCAACTCGGTTTTAGGTAAGGCAAAAGTGTTGCTGATAATTTAGGAATCCTTGTTACTGATATTCGCAACGCTTTTTCGGAAAACAAATCTGTAGCTGCCGCTTTCTTAGATATTAATTCTGCATATGATAATGTTTTAATTCCTGTCCTCAAACGAAAGTTAGATAACTTAAATGTTCCATACCTTTTAACAAACTTTGTTGTACACTTACTTTCTGAGAGGAAAATTACTTTAGATGTAGGAGACCCATATACACCGAGTAGACTGGTTTGGAAAGGTTTGCCACAAGGATCTGTTTTGAGCCCCTTGCTATATAACATCTATACATATGACCTAGAGGGATCACTGGATGATACTGTCAGTATTCTACAATATGCGGATGACTTGGTACTTTATGCTATAGATAATAGTATTACCACTGCTGGACTACTCCTTTCATCTTCACTGATCTCACTTAAAGTATGGATGGATGATAACGGGTTAGATCTGTCACCTTCCAAAAGCACAGCCATTGTATTTACTAGATCTCGCGCTCACCCTCCTGTAAGTATAAATTACAACAATATACCCATACCAACTAAAAATCAAGTAAAGTTTTTAGGAACTATACTTGATACTAAGTTGACGGGCCTCCCTCATTGCGATTACGTAGCTGCAAAATGTGAACGGAATTTGAACATACTTCGATGTCTACGTGGTGTCTGGTGGGGTGCGCACCCGACTATAATGAGATGGGTTTACAATGCCGTTATTAGAAGTGTCTTGGATTTTTGTACATATTTCTTGGATCCGGGTAGTGTGGCTGGATTTAAGAAATTAGATCTAGTACAATCACGAGCTCTAAGAATTATTTCCGAAGCTATGAAGTCTAGTCCCATCAATGCCCTTCAAATTGAATGCTGCGATCCCCCTTTGCATTTAAGACGGCAGTATCTTTCTGACAGATTCGTCTTTCGTATCATACAGTTTTCTAACCATCCCCTTGTTTCTAAACTTCAACTTCTTTCCCATAAAATACTTTCCTCTAAGTATTGGTTTCGTAAACCTTCACCATGTTTAGTTCAAAGCTATTAGAAGTTTGAGACTATACGAGCACCTACACAATCATTTCATTTACTTCCTTTATTTAGTGGTTCATACGAATCTTTGCTTCTTACCCCCGATATTTGCTTTTCACTTGACATACAAAGTCTGACTCCAATGCCAACAACACTTTTAATTCTATAGTTAACAATAAATGGCAAAACTGGCATCATATTTATACCGATGCATCAAAACATTCTATGGGATGTGTTGGTGTCGGTGTGTTCCATAAACAGTTTAATATAGTTCAAAAAATTAAATTTCCTCCTGAAACATCCGTCTTTACTGGAGAATGTTTTGGTCTTTTAAGAGCCATTGAGTATGTAATTACTTTCAAATTAAGCAGAACTGTTATATTCTCTGATGCTTTAAGTTCCTTACAGGCCTTACAGACCTTAAACCCATATTTCATGTCATATTTGAATGTAAGAGAAAGCTGTTACATTGCTAAATTAATAATTATTTAGTAACCTTTTGCTGGATACCTAGTCACTGCGGTATAAGTGGAAATGTCAGAGCTGATAGTTTGGCGAACGATGCTACTATGGATGGAGATATTTATCCGTACAGGAATTTTGGCCATGATCTTGCTTCTTTGCCTAGCACATACCTCCATGATTCATGGAATATGTGCTGGAGCGAGAGTGGTCGGATTAAGGGTCGTTTCCTGTACGGTTTGCAGTCGTTGGTTCCCAAGAAGCCCTGGTTCGCTAAACTCGTTTGGTAAAACTGCTACTTTCATTTTGATTCGCATGCGCCTTGGACATCTCTGTATTCCGGTGCATTTACATAGGCTTGGAATTGTCTCCAGTCCAGCTTGCGAATGCGGTAAAGATTATTGTCACACTTCTCTTTACGACTCTTTAATTTCTCTTTTCGTTCCTCTTCCTACTTCTATGTCTTTATTACTTATGGATTGTAAATTTGATGTATATAGTGTATTAAAATCATTTATTGTAAATAATCTAATTAAACTTTAATTTTAGTAGTTTGTACATATTTAGTAATTATTTTGACACTTTTTTTCTAAATTTTCGATAAAATTTTATATTTTTCGCGTTACGTTTCCCTCGTTTTATAAAACTAAATAGCAAAGCCATTTATTTACACATGACTCTGGCTGAATGCACAAACCGTGCCAAGCCATTATTGAACAAAGAAGAAGAAGAAGAAAAGGGCGAAGTTTTAGCGGGAATTACGAATATTTGAAATCATTAATTTATCAAACGTATTATGGCTTATGCTGATGTTTCATCTAGGTTAATGTTAAAGATTCACGGTTTTAGTCATATTAAGTTAGAGTAAGTTTGTAAGCTTTTTTTAAGGTTCTTCAAGAAGCCCACAAACTTACTCTCTCAATATGAATAATACCATAAGACTGTGAGCGAATGTGTCTTATTTAAAGCGTTGATAATAACGACCTTAACCAATAACTACATTAGTGTGTAAGCATACATTATCTATCAATTTTAAACGTCCATCCTCATCCCCATATCCGTAAGAAACTGCCTATATCTGTAATATAATCGCAAATGAGGCCCCACCATTATGAATACGGTCGCATATTTTTCTGGGTGGGTATAGTTATACGGCACAGTTATATAATTATTATGAACAGATCTAAACTTTTTTAATATAGGGTTAATTTTATATCTCAAACTTAAAAATAAATAAGTGTGCCGTATATCTACACTGCACCCATGTTTTTAATCCTGGGCCTCTGTGATAATGTTAAAGTTATTGACTGAGGCCAAATGCGTTTTAGTTGTAGCGTTAATGCTGTGGATTCATCTGCGTTTGTGTTAAATATTTAGGCTGTGGCCGGATGCGCCTTATTTAAAGCGTTATAAAATAAAGCCAGTAAAGCCTATGCTTTGCCACATTATAGTACCTATGCGTCAATATTTAATGTCATTAACAATCACATCAAATATCATATCTTAAATAACACAATAAGCTCATCGCTACATCTTTGTGAAACGGACAATAACTATAACACTATCCCAGCTGAACTACTGACACAAAAATACAGTTTCCATGGAAATAGAATAAATTTCGATTGTTTATATGTTTGGCAATAGAGAATTATTATTGACTTTACAAGTAACACTCGCCAAAGAGTACATTGTATGTATAAAATCATTCGCTTCTTAAAGATTCTAGAACTACTATAATAAATATATAAAGTGGTTGAAAATGCATTAAATTATAAAATCATGTTGAATGGGCATCAGAAACGTAGAAATCTATCGACGACTTTACCAGCTATAGAAACCCTCCAAAGAAATGTTCGCAAAGTACCAACGTTCTATGCTAGGTAAGAATACCTGGATATTTTAAATTGAATATAAAATTACACAATCAGTTTATACTTTTCACTGCTGTGCTTGGGGCCAGACAAATTTGGTACAGACGTGCCTACGGATTGTAATTTCCAAAATTAACAGATAATCTTAATGACAATAGATACGGAGCTTTTGATCATTCATCTTACCTTTAGTTGTTAGTATTTCTTTAATAATTAGTATTGATGTTCTAACAAATATGTGCGACAAATTCTTCCAAAATTATATTTTTTATTATTGGTAACGGGGCACAGGCTGCTTTCGCACCCCAGCGTCCAATATGGTTAACACGGTTTAGGCTTCCCATTTTGTGCCTCGGAAATCCAGGTCAAGACGTTACGTCTGGACCGCATGGTAGTGTGGGAAAGGAGATTAGCGCATTCCAGCGCGAGATACACGACTGTTGAGGCGGTTAGGCACGTTCTGCAACAATGAATTGACCGGAGGCACGAAACACTGGCGTTACACTAGACACAAGTACTGCGAGGACACGATGCTGCACACTCCAGGAGTGTTCCGCCTGGAACGGGCCGGAACTCTCGGATTGGACCTGTCGCTCCCGACCGTGGTCTAGGCTATAATCAATGACAAACCAGATGGGACGCCTGCACCCCCTTTTGCGAGGCCAACGAAAGTGGAAGGGTGAGAGAGGAAGCGAGGAACCGCGCTCCTTCCTCGCCGTTAAAATATTTTGCGGAGCCGGACGGCTCAGGCACTCACACGAACGTGCCAGGCGGGTGGCGGTTTTATATAAATAGAGTTATCTATGGTTGGTAGTCAGCGGACTACTAAGTGATCTGTGCAGTGGACACAATGAGCTGTCACCCGCACCCGAAGTCGCCGAGTAGGGGGCGCGTAGGTCTCCCACGCGCGACACTCTCATTACTGAGTCTGGAGAGGCCTGCCTCTGATGGGGCAGGTCCACGCTAGCCGGGGTTGCAGAAACAAAATGACGCAAATCCTGTGACCCCGGGAATATGGTGACAGGTGGATACCAAGGCGTTTCAGTGACACATCTGGCCGGCGAGACCCATGGCGAGACCCATATTACTCCGTTTTTTCTTATTTTTTATCGTACACAAGAATTACATAAAAAAACATAAAATAGTGATGTAAAATTCGCGAAATAAAAATGTCCGTCACCTTAAAGTCGAATCTAAACAATTATGTTAGAAAAAATAGAAAATCAACCAACTTTGATGTAAGTAATTTTAAATCAAATCATTTTCTGTAGAACATTCTGTTCTGTGACTTATTTTGAAAAGGTAACATGTGCACGTTAAATTGGACTTGAAAACTGGCGAACATTTTCATACCACGATTGTCCAAAGTCAAGCCTTAAAGGAGTTCTTCCAGCAAATCTATGCGTCTAGCGAGAGGGGAAACAGCAGGAGAAGCAGGGTTGTATTTACTAAAGTTTGCATAAGTATATGGGTATTTTATATAATTACTATTACTATTACATATATACTATTTTTGTTACAGAAAACCACGAGAAATTCCATTTCATCTACCCCATAAAAAACTGTTGGAAAAAATTGAATATGTGAAGAAAGATCCCGAACCCCTGGTATGACTTATGAATATTTTTATTCATTAGGATTTATGTTTACGTTGCTTCTCAGTTTTTTAGGTATATTTCTTTCTATAATAATAGCGTATTAACACCATCAGCATATCTTCGCCATTTGCGAGTGTTTTATAGGAAGTTAAGTATTTAATCAAAATTATTCATCATCATATTATACATTTATTTGTCTGCGGAGGATTTTCTTCCGTTTAATGAAATCGGATATTTGCGTTACTTCTACTACTTTTATCCGTGCAGGACTGGAGAAAGAATATTTTCAACTTTTTGCGGCCGGACGGCCTGTCGTAAGAAGCGAAATAAAAACCCACAGCCAGTTGGTAGGGTTGTTTCTGTCTGGGTAACAGCAGGGATTCCCAAAGTCGTCGATATCGACCCCCAGGTGTCGAGATCGGTTTGCCAGGGATCGACAACATATACGAAGATTGATTTTAGGCGTCGGCGAGGTCTAAAAATCAACCCCTACTAATTAATACGAGTTCTTATTAGAAACTTTCAAGATACTGTATAATTCATGTTACGTGTACCAACTTTTTATAAGAATGACTAATATTTTATGTGTCAAGTTTACTGACTTAACCGACTGTAAAGTTTTTAAACTGGTAAGTATTTTGTATCAATAAGAAAAAAACACACCACACTTGCTTCTTTGAGATTCATAGCTCTTGGTCATGCATGCATGCATGCATGCGTCTGTTATTAAGGCTCCTGACATCACCTTCTGCTAATACACGATCAATTTGATCATGGAAGATGTGTCGTAGCCTTCCGCGACTTCTGCATCCATCCATTTTTGCATTGTATATCTGTTTAGTCATTCTTTCATCATTCATTCTTTACACATGCCCGAACCACCGGAGCATTCCTGTCCTTACCTTCACCGCGACACTCTCTTTCAGAAGCAAGTGAGGTGTGTAAGAATAATCCTGAATGGCGCTCTGTTGTTCTTGCCTACCCCGCAAGGGACCTGGCGTAAAGTTATGTATGTAAGAAAAAAACAAGAAGATTTTAAAGTGATTTAATTTGGAAAAGGAGACTCATACCCAAAATAGTTTGGGAATCCCTGGTCTGGTCTATGCTATAATAACAGCCTTGAGTAGTGTTCTGGTATTAGCAGACAGGTTCCAGTCCCACTTTAGACAGTGGCAGCACAATGATAGCAGCTTTGGTGTTGAAAAATGTATAAGCGATGGTAACCGCTTTCCATCAGGTGGGCCAACTGATACATATAATATTCAATAAAAATATATAGAATCCAGAATATAGTTTCGATGTAGAATTTAGATTAATAATAATATGGGGCAGTTATATTGTAAAATATGATTTATGTGTTTAATGATTTTAGACAGGGTTTACAGCAGCTCAAGAAGAAAGATTCAGAAAAGAAAGAAAGCCAGCTAAATTAGAACCCTTGAGATTGGATGACGCCCTTTGTATGTTCAAGTATTTACAATTTTGAATTCGGTTATCATTATGATCAGATTTAAAATATACTTATCTTTATAGCTAAAAAGAAAAAGATAAAAATTCGAGCATCTAGCGAGCATCTAGCAGCAGAATGTGTAACCAGTGATCCGCTGAAAGTAAAGCCAGAGGTTGCATCGCAGAAGGAAGTTATAGATTATGTTAGAAACAATCCATCATGTGGATTTCTATACATGATTTATGCAGTTCACCCGCAAAATGTGTATTTCACACCATATTATCTCAAGTAACTAACTTTTATTTATGTTCTTAATATTACAAGATTATTAAGACATTTAAAGAAACGTGTCTGATATAATTACTTTAAGTATTATAGGCATATTTTGTGGTTTTGTTAATAGAGTCGTTCCGTACGAGAATCTTGATAAACGGAATTACCTCACAATAAGCCCCTGTGGAGTGACACATTACACTAACGAAATGGTTTTTACAAAACTTGATGCTTGGGAACAGGAATATACAATATTTGTCAAACTCACAGACGTAAGATCGTTTTTTTACATGTATTCTACTTCATATCATAATCTATTTCATAAAAGTGAGTCTGTCTGTGCCTTTTAAAATGTATGATATAATTTGAATGCAGAGTGTGCCATTTATGTGATGCATTACCTTTCTTTAACGAGGGGAAGCCCATTTCAGTACTACACACCGCGGCACGGGGAATCGCGGTGGGAGAGGGTAGAATTCGCCGCTATAGGGTAATAATAAGAAGCATGCCTATTAATCAGAAATGACGGTATTTGGAATTATAATTTTTTCCAATGTGTCTGTCTAGTAGTGTCTCTCTCTCTGTGTCCAATGAAAATATCACGGACATGGGCGTACCCAATTTTTAGCCCGGAGAGGGTTTTTGAGAAATTTCTTAAACCGTGTCCCCCGTCCTTGTTTTGCCCCATACCTATACACAATACGAAACACCTTTTTTAACCGACTTCAAACAGGAGGAGGTTCTCAATTCCTCTGTGTTATTTTTTTGTATGTTCGTTTTTCGATTTCAATAGTAGACCGATTTACAAAAAAAATCTTTTAATCGAAAAGGTATCCTCGCGAATTGGTCCAATTTTTTACGTGTCCACCAGGGAAATCAAAAAGATCCTCGAAAATTATCAATCGATTTATTTATTACATAATATCTTCGTCATCTTTTTGGGCTTCGCAGCCTAAATATATCTATCTCTCTCTAAAATGCTGGTTATGCTATGGGTAACAGTGGAGTAGCGAGGCGTAGCAAACCATCAATTACAAAAATGGAAGCGGTATAAAACAAAATTATTTAAAAAATCACAATAGTTAGGAGTGATTTTTTATTCTTTTTCAGTGTTATTAATCCACGCTTCACCATGCATAGGTAATCACAAAAAAATACTAGAGGATGAAATAAGAAAATTGGTTCATATAATATCCGTTGAGAAGTTATTAAGTTATGGGGTATTTTACAAGCTTTTATTTAACTTGCAATGTATGTACGTAGTATGTACGTAAGTTCGGGTGGAATCTTGCAAGTTAAATTTGACCAACTTCCCTGTTTCCGATTGAGCTGAAATTTTTCACGCATATGTATATCGCGTGACAATGTAATAATATGGTACCACGAAGCTGATGTGATGATGGAATCAGAAGGTGGCCATAGGAACTCCTATGGCAACATTATAGACCAGTCGTGTTTGGGCTCGTTTTACTTGTCTTGGCTAACACTCTGCTGCTACAGGATATCCAGGATCTCAAAAGCTTGTATTTAAAAACCTTTTAAAAAAGGTTATTCGATTAAATGCTTTGTTATATAGTTTCCTAGCCAAATAACAAACACAGTGAGCGTTGGTTAGCTTACGGAACTATTCCATACGTATCAACAGAGACGTATTTTACCAAATTTTTCATTACAGATCAAATTTTTTAAAGTATACAGATATTGGAAAGCGTTTTATGTGTGGAGAAAATCAATAATATTTAGAAAATACAGTAAATTACGAACGAAAATAGCTAAGAATCTTTTTATACTAACACCTGTACTTGGTAAAGCGCTTCTGAGTATACAAGCCATGTGCTGTGAAATGTATATGAAAACATTTGCTGATTTGTCGAGGGATATGGACACAGCGTTTTTCTACTTTATTGAAGTTTTGGTAAGGAAATATCTGTGCGACTTAAAAATGAGTTGGCTAACCGTATAGTTTTTCACTTTAAAAAATGTAGCATTAAATATTTCTCAATACTTATTTTTATTCTAGAGTTTTATTAAGGTTTTTATAGCATTTTTTTGTAAAGACCACTTGTTAAATTTATTTGATATTATACTTTCTGTATATATAATATACTTAGTATGTTGATAGTAGATAGAAGCCATAACATGTTGCGAAGCGGTGGTAAATTAGATTAGGCTCCCATAGAGTAAATAATAACGATAAACAAAATTGAAAATAAATAATTAAAATGAACAAGTTGCCGGCAGGCTAAATAAAACTTTAACAATCCTCGTTAACACTTGATGTCTTCGACTACCGTGATCACGGCCACTGAAAATGGCCGAAACGTCGGAATAACAAAAATCAAATAAATTACCGGCTTAAAATTGTTAAAACGTATTTTTATTATTATAATATAGTATTTAAATTTAATGTGATGTATGAAATGATTATAAACTCTACTGGAGAGTAAAAATGAAAATGATAAATGACCATTGATTAGAGATAATACTACCGTAATGACAAAAATAGCAAGAGCGATCTTTGACAAGCGATTCTATTAAATTGCTTGTACCATACGCACTTTAACCTCAACTATAATTTCAGATGAAACGCGTTGAGTACATGCGGGAAAAATTAATTGAATTTCGATCGGTTGTATTGGATATCATAACGCAAGCTTGCCACGCTGCCTTATACCAGCAAGGGTTTGTCTACGATGATCGAAATATACCGCCTTTTCAGATTATTCGCGGAAAACCTACCGGTGGAATGTCTTACACTGAAAAGGCAAATAAAAGGAAATACTGCGAACGATTGGCTGGGTAAAATAGTTATAATGTTTTTTTCTAAAATTTTCAACTATAATGGCAAATTATGTCAATGTTGTAGTCAAAATATTTTTCGAGAAAGCATTTATTACACTCTATTAAATTTTGATCGAAGTGCTATTCACCCACCGGTGAATTTACTTAATTTTATCCCCGAAACCATTCCATTTTCCAAAATGAAGAATATAGGCATCTATATATATTTATTTTCGGTATTGAAACTACAAACATACCTTTTATCAAAAAAGGTCCAGTAGTTATTTCGTAAAAGTGCAACAAACAAAATTACTTTCACAGTATGGATGAATCTTAATCCTAGTTTTGCACCAGATCAACAAAATCATAACTGATTTTATACCTAATGATATTTGTATCAAGAATGAGTTTACGATAGTACTTGCAAAGATACATCACGTTTCTTAGAAGTTGTAGGTTTATTTGAAATATCATTGTAAAACTATCCATTCAATAAAACTCGTGTTTATAAATATCTACAGTTTCATAAAACTGACTGATTATATGTCAAACTACATGCTGTATCGGCTTACGAAGAGATCTAATAGTATGTTAGCGGACATGCTACGAATACATGTCAGTTTTACTCCCGATCGAGAACGTTTAGAAGGGAAAGAGGTCGATGAAATCCTTGAAGTTCTTCCTAGACAGACGGACACGTGCAAGGTGCTTGTATTCCTAAATTGATCGATAGCTTTTATGCTATAATTTATTATTTTGTTTAATTAAAATGAAAATATCTATAACACCTTGAGCATTTGCCTTACAGTGGGCTTTGTTCCAAGTGGATGCATATGTCCTTCCAAGTGGAGAAGTTGAACTAAACCCAAGCGAAAAAATTATGTCGTCATATCTTGAAAAAATAACCAATTATTGGGATGAATATATTAGAACATTCCATAATTTTCTTAATGAGGAAACTTTGCAAATATTTGTACAACCGACAATTATGGGAAAACCAGTAGAATGGTCTGCTGGAGTATCACCCAATTTGTATTTCCTAATGAATCAAGACAGAAAGATGCTGGAAGATATAGCATTTATTCCTTATTCAATCCAGCATGGTTATAAATGTGTTTGGCTATTCCTTGAACGTATGAAGAGCTTCATGGACAATTTCAAAGAGGCCCACGAAATGGACATCAATATTATCAAAAATGAAAGAGATGTCAATGAATTTAAAAAATTATGTGAAAAATTCAATAAACAAATGGAATCTATTGAAGACGTTGTTAGCTACCAACCTTTGGGCATAATATTCTTATGCTTAAGCCCATTTCAAGAAATGTTTAGGCCACAACCTAAACGACTATTCGACGTAGTTATGACTGTGACACCCGAGTAAGTATTATCTTAACATGCAATTGGTTTCCTATTTAGCTGACGATTCATGTAAAGTTTGTTAATCACAATGTTTACATTTTTAGGATTGGTCGCGCTTGCATTGATGAAATACTTGAAGGTGTTGATATCATAACAGAAGATATTACCAAAGAACCTGAAAGTGCTGGAGAATTAGTTGCATTTAACTTTATGCTTGATGGCTTAGAATCTCGTGTAGCGTATTTGGAAGAACGATTAGAATACTTAAGAGAGTTGTACGATATCATGGGCGAATTCTATATACCAATTTCCCCTGACGATATGACAGAATATTTAGGTAAGTACAAAGTATAAATATTACCCTTCGAATATATTGGAAATGTATCAAGCACTGTCAATATATTCTATAATGATACTTACATATAAATAACGAATTTAACAGTTGATTATCTTTTGTTACTTTTTAAGGACTAAGTGTCGCTTTGGGTACGCTTCGAACTAATGTTGATGCTCGATTGGAAACTAGAAGCAAACTTGCGGGCCTTTTCGCTAGTCAAATTGGTAAAGATATCATGGATCTTATGCTAGACGTCAATAAACTTAGGGAAGAAGTAGCGGTAAATAATTTTAACTTATTTTATTATTATAAACCCATACTGCCTGTTCATTTTGTTTCATACTTTGACCCCCTGTGCCTGGATGAGCACCCGTAGTATATGACAAGTATCCATAGGGCTATCCCTCCCACTTAAGTATTCAATTAGTAGGTAATTCATATATATGGTTATAAATATTTTTTGCAAACCGAAAGTTAAAATTGAAATAATTTGGCTCATTAGCCATTTCAAAAGTGCTAAACGCTGCGTGCCCTCTATTACAATAATATATTATTCTAAACATATTATGTCTGTACATTGAAACTATTAAAAAAATAACTGGAATAAACATAATTATAGTCTATTGGAGAACACGGTGCAATATGTTTTATGTTTATTGTCTGTTTGTTCGGGATTCACGTAAAAGCTGCTTGGCCGATTTTAAAGCAGTTTTTGCTGATCGACAACAAATTTATAGACTTCAAATCTGCTCTACTTTTAATCCTAGGAATCTCACGGGAATTTGTCTAGGGATGGTTTAAAAGGGCCATATTGAAAAATATTCGAGTTCTAGTGCGATTATTTTATTACTAATTCATAGCAAATTTTTATGTAATTAAATATATGATGCTCTTTATCCCGGGAATTTCGCGGAATTTTTCCGGGAGAAGTTTTTAGTGTTCGGGTGCATAAAAATTAGCTTATTTTTACACAGTTTCCACTAAAACGATAGCTTGCATTCTTTTTTATACGCTGCGGTATTTTGTACCCCGGGTATTCCGCGGGAATTACAAGTCAAGCGTCGATGAAGTCGCGAATATTCGCGTCGCAAAGTCGAAAAGTCGCGCTATTTCGAGCTATATTTTAATACTTGGATACTAGTATTAAAATATAGCTCGAAACAGCGCGAGATTTCCCTAGAGGATATTAACTACGTGATAAAAACCTAAGCCCAAGCCCGCCTCTTTGTCCAAACGTAGTATTTTGAAGACCAACTCAGAACGGGTCTCGTAACGTGGGTACGTTCCCGTATCTCAATTATCTGGGTTTTACTTAACTTATCTATTAACTGCTATATAGTTAAGATCGTGACTATTTTCAGCAACCATGGCTATATGATGAGAAGTCTGATATAGAAAAGG
This sequence comes from Dendrolimus punctatus, assembly GCA_012273795.1. Taxonomy (NCBI): domain Eukaryota; kingdom Metazoa; phylum Arthropoda; class Insecta; order Lepidoptera; family Lasiocampidae; genus Dendrolimus; species Dendrolimus punctatus. The sequence continues at coordinate 11,593,524 of CM022533.1, read as the reverse complement.
TTAAGGAAACTCTCGCTGATTTATTAGAAAAACTAATGGCCTGCTCCGCTAGAGATAAGCAAATACGAGAATGGCAGAAAATATTTAAGGTGCTAAATAAATTCATGATCAATTAGTTGCAACTATATCTTTAAAAGCCGTAGTAAATTTAATTGATATTTATCTTAGATACCCCCCGCAAGATTAGAACAATTAGACGAGGCTATAAACGATGTCAAGCTAAGACAAATGCTTTGGAAGTCATCTAAGGAGTGGAATGACATGTTCACATCTTGGTAACAATGTTTTTACATTTTACACATTGAATCATTTTTATGATTGTGTTGAATTTAATATACCATTAACAATCTAGTTTCTAGAGGATATTTTATATTTTATTTCGAATTATAGGTTCGAAAACCCATTTAATACATTAGACGTAGAGGATATCCAAACTACTACAATCAACTTTGGTAAAATATTCAATCAATTAGATAAGGGCTTGCCGCCTAATAAAATAGTTCCAAGATGCAAGGAAACTATTGATATTATTAAAGAAAAGGTAATTACTACTCTTTTTGGTAAAACGCAATATTGTTATAGTAAATTGTAATTTAATATTAAAATCTTTTAAACATAAAATATGACTCAATGAAATTCATATTGTAGACGATTAGGAATACACGTTAGATTTTTTTTTATTTAAACAGGCAAGTCGTAAAATTCAATAACATAATATATGACCTTAGGCGGTGAGTGCTGGGGTACAGTAAGTATATTTAGCCAGAATCTTTTATAACATTAAAAATCTTTTAAATAAATTCGTCTATTTAAAAGATAGTGAAGCGTGAGATCAAGCGTGTCACTAGCTCTTTTTTCTCTTTTCGCCAAAGTGAGGTGTATTAACTACGTAATTACATTCAAAATGTATCTAGTGCTATAACTCTGATTTAAATTAATTTGCTAGTTGCCAGTGATGACGTATTTACGCAACCCAGCCTTAAAACCACGTCATTGGGTAAAAATTGAAGAAATTCTTCACACTCGATTCTCTCCTGAGGTAGTCTTAACATTGCAAACCTTCGAAGAGCTTGGTGCGTTTCACCATGCTGAAGAATTGATGGAAGTTGCTGGTCAGGCTAGTTCTGAAGCCGGATTAGAAGCATTGCTTAAAAAGGTAAATTAATTTTATTATTATTGATATATGACATATTCGTTGTTGATTATAACAAACGGAATCATTTATTTAATTTATCCAAATTTCTTTGTATTCATCAGGTAGAAGAAATCTGGGCGGCTCTTGAATTTCCAGTGCTTCTACATAAAGACGCTCGAGACGTTTATATTCTTGGAGGCTTAGATGAGATTCAAGCAGCCGTAGATGAAAGTTGTATCCATATTAGCACAATTCTAAGCTCTCGCAACTGTGGACCAATAAAAAGCAGAGTCGAAGAATGGGCGAAGAATCTTGATTTATTTTCAAAAACACTTGTAAGTTAAAAGCGACCAATATGAAAAAATGACAAAATTAATAATTATAGAAAATTAACACTTTTTTCGTCTTTATTGTTAGGAAGAATGGTATGCATGTCAGCAAACATGGATATATTTGGAAGTGATATTTTCTGCACCGGATATTCAAAGGCAGTTGCCTAATGAGACAAGGTTGTTCACTACAGTAGACAAGTCGTGGAAAGATATAATGAGGAAATTGGCAAAAGTAAGTTGATTGTATAATTTTTCGATAGGTATATTTTTTCATAAAATCTAACTTTACTTTTCAACAGGTCCCTTTAGCTATGTCTGCAGCAACACAGCCTAAGTTGTATGAGGAATTTGTTCGCAATAATGAGATGCTTGATCAGATAATGAAATGTCTTGAAGCATATTTAGAAACTAAGAGGGTCGCTTTTCCAAGATTTTTCTTCCTGTCAAATGATGAATTATTAGAAATATTGGCACAGGTATTCGTAGCTATTTTTAAATCGTTTTTGATGATCTAAATATTATCTCCTTTTAAAAACGATAATTATGTATCAGACACGGAATCCTCATGCTGTGCAACCTCATCTTCGAAAATGTTTTGACGCAATTGCTAAATTAGAATTTGGTGTAAAATTACCTGAAAGCGAGATGGAAATAACCGACGATGGGACACTGGTAGAAAGAGAAATGTCTTTCCGAACTAGGGACATGCTGCAGGCAAAACTAGCTAAAACAGCAAAACCAGAAGATCTAACGACTGATATAATAGCCATGCTATCCCCAGAAGGCGAGAGGATTAACTTAGGAAAAGTATGTTTCTCGATTTCTAAAACCTGAACATAATATATTGTGTATAGAAACAATTATTTAGTTACATGTCCATGAACAGTAATGGTATCAAATTTGTTTTACAACTTTAGGGCTTAAAAGCTCGTGGCAACGTTGAGGATTGGCTGGGCAAAGTAGAAGAAGCTATGTTTGCGTCTGTCAAGCGTTGCATGAAGTTTGCGCTGAGAGATTTTTTAGCACGACCGAGAGTCGAATGGGTACAATTACATGCCAATCAAGTAATCACATTTTATATTATGTATCTAAGCTTTTCTACGTAAAACCAATTTCTTTTATTGTATTTTCTAAAGGGAATTTTAAAATGATATTACGTATAGTTCCTGAACTTGATTTACCATTCCTAGATTTACGGATGTTTTAGCCGCCATTCGTGTTGTAGGTTGATTGGTAGATTATATTGTTAATTATGATGAACAGATTTCCTTATGGTTTTTTCTTTACCATCAGCCGCACATGGTAATTATAACAATATGCATATTAGAATACTGCCATGCCACTACATACTGCCCAGGGCGTGAATATTCTCTGCTAGTTTTCTCAAGTATATGCAAGGAATAGACGTCATAGAAATGAAATGTTTGTATGCCGGCAACATTTTACAGTCTATATATATCAGTATATATATAGGTATATATTTAGTCAGATATATATAAAAACATGACTTTAGTCACTGGACTGCCACAGTGGTTTGATATAAAATCATGGTTTATTAATTTTACAGATAGTTTTGACGGTGTCCCAAATAATGTGGGCTAGAGGGATTCATGAGATTTTTGACCTGGAAATTCCGTTGAGAATAGATACTGCCCTATTGGATTATGAAAAGAAATGCATTGCTGACTTAAACGATTTAGCTGCGCTCACTAGAAAAGACCTTACTTCCTTGTTTAGAAAAGTTTTGTGCGCTCTCATTACAATCGATGTACATGCAAGAGATACTATTTCGCATATGGTTGAAAAACATGTGCAACGACCGTAAGTTGTTTTAGAAATTAGCATAATAGCTTCAGGTAATATTATATGAGATTAATTTCAATGCTTATTATTTTAAAGACACGATTTTGAATGGCTCAAAATGATTCGCTATTACTGGGAAGATGAAATAGACAATTGTGTGGCACGAATGTCAAGCGCTATGTACATCTACGGTCATGAATATTTGGGTGCTGGAGGTAATGTAGTTTATTCTTAAATTTCCAAGGAATAAATGTTTTTTGTATAAAATACACACATATAATTCCTCAATGTATAGGTGTATTGGTCATAACACCTTTGACTGATAGATGCTATTTGTGTCTAATGGGAGCACTTCAGTTGGATTTGGGTGGAGCGCCCGCTGGTCCTGCAGGGACAGGCAAAACAGAGACGACAAAAGATTTGGCCAAATCGCTCGCCATCCAATGCGTCGTATTTAATTGTTCGGAAGGTAGATATTATCAAATTTATATTAAACTAGCGGCCAGCCGCGTCTTCGTCTGTGTTTCTCTAAAACCAACTATACGGATATGACAGTTGATAATTGATTTTTCAAGAATCTAATAGTATTTGATATAATTACGTATTTGGTGACCAAGGCAGGCTTGAAAAATTCGCCTATGTTAAAAATAATATCCACGGAAATCAAATTTAATCCACAACTTGGTACCGGTTCATACGTAGATTACATAATAAAAATGGCTGTGACATTCACAGACAGACAAAGAGACGGGCCGATGGTAATAACGATTCACATAAGGGTTCCGTTCTTGTCAAAATAGCTACGATACAAAGGACGGATAAAAAGATTTATTTTTATGGTTTCGCAACCATTTTAGATAAAAAGGAACCCTTGGAATATAGGTCCGTCACGCGTCAGCTTTTAAAAATTGTTTCGTATACAAAAAAGGGATTGCTGTCATCCAACGGTAGAATCACGAATTATGGTTAAATCCCATGCCATATGGAAAATCCCATATAAAAAGCAGCTTTAGTTTTACCCGAATTTTCAAACTTTTGCTATTTTTGTATGTTTAAAACAAAAGAACAATTTAACAAAAAGTAATCCAACGTTATGCCGCTTACCAACGTACATTATAATTACGGGATTTATTATTATTGCACTTGATATACATAATAATATACTCTATGCGTTTCCTATTTGTTATTCGTCCTGTGCTTAATTTTAATCAAACAGGTCTTGACTACAAAATGATGGGACGATTTTTTTCTGGATTGGCTACGTCAGGAGCATGGTGTTGTTTTGATGAATTCAATCGAATTGATATTGAAGTTTTATCTGTGATAGCTCAACAACTAATTACTATAAGAAATGCTAAGGTTGCCAAACAAAGCAGGTAAACATGTCGTATTGCAAAACAAAATTAAGTGAAGTGTACAGTTACGTTGAAGTTTAACACATTGTAAATTTATCCAGGTTTATGTTCGAAGGCCGTGAAATTAAACTGGTGCGAACTTGCGCAGCATTCATTACAATGAATCCTGGTTATGCAGGGAGAACTGAGCTCCCAGATAATTTGAAAGCGCTATTTCGACCTATTTCTATGATGGTGCCGGATTACGGTAATTTCATAATAAATTCGTCCTACATACATTCATGCACTGATAATATGTTCTATCAATTGATATAAAGACAGACATAAGCTTTTACACTGTATGACTGGCGTTTGAAAATCCCTATTAGAATTATAAATGAGAAAGTAACTCTGTCTGTCTGTCTGTCTGTCTGTCTGTCTGTCTGTCTGTCTGTCTGTCTGTCTGTTCCGTTTTCACGTAAAAACTACCGGACCGATTTGGCTGAAACTCAGTATATATATATTTTCGATACCGAGGATGAACATAGGATACTTTTTATCCCGAAAAATGGGATAGTTTCCGGGATAAAATGATATTTGTCTGTTTGTTTCTTATGCTTTTATGGAAAAACTACTGGACCGATTTGGCTGAAATTCGTTACGTATGTAAATTAATACTGAGGATGGACAAGGGATAATTTTCATTTTGGCCTTTTTGGTCATTTTGGCCTTTTTGGTCTTTTTGGCCTTTTTGGTCATTTTGGCCTATTTGGTAATTTTTCCTTTTTGGTCATTTTGGCCTATTTGGTAATTTTTCCTTTTTGGTCATTTTGGCCTATTTAGTCATTTTGGCCTATTTGATCATTTTGGCCTTTTTGGTCATTTTGGCCTTTTTGGTCATTTAGGCCTTTTTGGTCATTTTGGCCTTTTTGGTCATTTTGGCCTATTTAGTAATTTTTCCTTTTTAGTCATTTTGGCCTATTTGGTCATTTGGGCCTATTTGGTCATTTTGGCCTATTTGGTAATTTTGGCCTATTTGGTCCTTTTGGCCTTTTTGGTCATTTTGGCCTATTTGGTCAGTTTGGCCTATTTGGTCATTTTGGCCTATTTAGTCAGTTTGGCCTATTTGGTCATTTTGGCCTATTTGGCCATTTTGGCCTATTTGGTCATTTTGGCCTGTTTGGTAATTTTGGCCTATTTTGGCCTTTTTGGTCGTTTTTGCATATTGTCATTTTGACCTATTCGGTCATTTTGGCCTTTTTGATCATTTTGGCCTTTTTGGTCATTTTGGCCTTTTTAGTCATTTAGACCATTTTGGCCTTTTTGGTCAAGTTTTGTAATTTATTTTGTTGACAGATAAACGGGGGATGGTATAATTAGCGATATAAAATGAAGTGTATCTTCCGTGGGCAAATACATAAAAAATATAATATAATATAACCTTTAGCACTTGCTCTATAAACAAGAGACACGCACTAGAGGTTAACCCGCGGCGCAGCCGCGGGGTAAACTCTAGTCAAATCTATATAAATAAAAATATATCTTAGACATGTATGTACTCGCATAATTTCAGAACAATTTTACCGATTTTGATGAATTCTTTTGTATGTGTTTGAGTAGGTCCCGGGTGGTTTAGCCTCACTATTAGAACTTGCAGATGACGCTGGGATCAGGTTATAGGATCCTCCTACTTTTCAGGACCGATTTTACTGATTGTGTATGTGTTTGAGTAGGTGGATCCCTAGATGGGTTAGATTCACAATTCGTACCGATAGGAGGCACTAGAATCGCGCTCTAAACTTTTATTTTTCCTACACGTCTGTCGGGACCGCTAGTATTTAATGAAAACTGACATGATTATTTATAGATTACCCAGATCTACAGATTTATCTTAATTAAATATACATTTATTTTATTTTCTGAATCAGCCCTCATAGCCGAGGTAATCCTATACTCGGAAGGTTTCGAGTCATCAAAGGGCTTAGCTAAGAAGATGGTACAAATGTATAAGTTATCGAGTGAACAGTTGTCTAAGCAAGATCACTATGATTTTGGGATGAGAGCAGTTAAGAGCGTCTTGGTAAGTAACTTTATTAGAAATTGAAAAAAAGTCAGTATAATAAATTTCGTAGAATACCAATAATATTCCATTAATGTAGGTTATGGCTGGTGCTCTTAAACGCGCCAGTCCAGACCAACACGAGGAAATGACTTTGCTGTGTGCACTTAATGACAGTAATCTACCAAAATTTTTGGCTGCGGATGCCGTCCTTTTCGCTGGAATATTGTCTGACTTATTTCCTGGTGTAAGTCTCCCAGTCAGAGATTATGGCGAAATGGAAGAAGTGATAAGTAAGATGTTACTTTTATAACAATATGATCAATCGCATTTCATTATATTCAATGTATTAAATTTATTTAATTTATAGATAATTGCCTGATTTTGTTTGAGAATATATCTATTATTTCATAAATGTCTTAGGTTCAGGCCACTGCAGGCCTCATTATTTCAAAGGATATACCTATAAGATTTGAATGAATTGAATGTTATCATCATTTACTCTAGAAAGGAATTGAATACATATTACAGACCTTTAATCTCGATATGAGTGTGCCTTTACCACAAACATATAACAACGTATGATGTCATTCGCAGAAATAATTTTATTGGAGAAGAAATTACAAATAGAAATATGCCAAATACGAAAAGTTATACAGTTGCACGAAACTATGATTGTACGTTGGGGTGTCATGTTAGTAGGTCCCACAGGAGGTGGAAAAACAGTCGTTTTACATGTAAGTTGCCTTTATAAAATTGATATATATTAATTAATTAATTTATATTTTATGATCAATGATATTTTATATTTTATTTATTTTCTGCCTTTAATGTAGGTTTTAGGTGACACCTATACCAGGCTTTGGGAAAACGAAGTACCAGGACAGCAATATCAATATGTCCATAAATATATAATGAATCCTAAAAGTTTAACAATCGGAGAGCTTTACGGTGAAGTAAATTTACAAACATTAGAATGGCATGATGGAATTTTACCACTGAGTTTGCGAACTGCGGTACAAGTAAGTATAAACCCCTTGCGATTTTTTTTGGCAGACACCTCTCTTTATTTATTTTAATGGCTCCAATGACCGACAAATAATTATCTAAGTCATTCCCGCGATAACAATAGATTTTTGAAGTGATAACTTCTTATGGGAGGGTAAACCGCTTCGTTACGTATCGCGTTACATCGTCAGTATGTCTGGCTAACCTTTCTCTCGCGCATACGGCAGCGGTAGGAAGGCTCCTCCTCTGTCACTCGCGCGCTATATACATAAAATTTAAGTAATTACCTAAAAACCTGGGTTATTACTTGAGAAAACTCTCAAATTAAACAATTTCAATATAAACTTTGATTGGTTCTTTATGATAAAATAAAACTGGGAAATTTATAGAAAAGCACATACCTTAACTTGATCTTATATTCTTTTAAATATTTTTGAATAAAGCGTAAGCGTAGAATATTATAAAGCCTTCATAATACCCTGCGTATGTAATATTTCCTGGACTAACGTCCATTATAAAGATTATACTAGCCAGCAAACCGTTTTCAAATCCCGGGATCTTCGGATTGTTTAGTTATACATAAGTGTGATGGGGTGGGTTGGTATCGTCTACTGTGATCACAATAATTAGATACCCTTACAGCTGTCATGTTTTTATAATTTTTATTAAACATTTGACGCCTCATTTCACAGTGCGAAAAACAAGATCACCAGTGGCTAATTTGCGATGGACCCGTAGATGCTGTTTGGATTGAAAATATGAACACTGTCTTAGATGACAATAAAATGTTGTGCCTCTCAAATTCTGAAAGAATTAAGCTGACACCTTATGTTCATATGGTTTTTGAGGTACGCTTCAAGGGGAAGTTGTCTTCAGTTAGATTTTGATTATAAAACCATGCTCGTTATTATCAAAATCTTCGAGATAACCTACTAGAAAAGTAAACCACTTACATGTTTGCTAGCTGATTTATAAAATGTATACTTACTACAAAAATATATACTTGTTTTTTCTTATGAAAAATCATTAAAAAAATAATAAAAAATATATAAACATTTATTTTTAATTATTTTGGACTATATGGTGTGAAGTAACTGATATGAAGTTCATAAATTCATAATTAGATCTGTTCTTTGTATAGAGCCATGGTCTGTACTTAAGCGACGTAAGCAGAGACTGCTTATTAGAGATGAATATGTTGCAATGCATATAATCACGCAAAGGGATCGCATCACTAACTGTATCCGTGAGATAGCAAATATACTGAAATGGAATAGAAAAAAAAAATATTTCCATGTTTTACGGAAACCAGCAAGTTATGTGGGTGGTTGCCTTCACCAGTATCTAGTAAAAGACGTATGCCAAAAACTTCTGGCATAATGTAGAGAAGGATGCCAAAGATAGTTGGGGTGCAAGAAAAAAGAACACACACACACAATAACAGGGCTAATGGTAGCATGATGATAATTATAGCATAGGCAATTTTATGTTATGTAATTAGCGTTCGAAAAATTTTCTTTTATATTTCTAATATAACTAGATTTATAGGTAGCAGATTTGGCACAAGCGTCACCAGCTACGGTATCTCGCTGTGGTATGGTATACATAGATCCCAATGAAATGGGATATCTACCTTTTGTCCGATCTTGGCTACAAGAAGGTGTGGAAAAAAATCTATTTACTCAAGAGAATTCAGAATTTCTCTACGAACTATATGAAATGCTGGAAACGGGGCTACGTCATATAAACACGAAATGTAGTGTTGGAATTAGACAGGTAGATATAAAAATAATTTAATTGTGCATTTATGTGGGTATGTCAAGGAGGTGACAGACATGCGAGTAACTTCCAGCCGATGGTCTTCCTCGCTTCTGAAAATTCGTGACACATGGGCAAAAAAGGTTATCGCCTTATAAATATCTATGTATAAGAGCTCGCACTTCTGATTTTCGCTTTCTGTTTATTTGTTTTCTGTTTTCTGACGGATGACATTGGTTAACACTCAGAGAAGGTAATTCTCGACAGGTGGATATAAGTAAAGTTTCTGCATTAAGCTTCCTTATGGGTGCTTTACTATCTGAACCAGGAGAACGATTTCCAGACAAATCTGCAATTAAAGTATATATAGCTCATTGCTTTATATTTTGTTACGTGTGGTGCATTGGTGGTAATATACTTGAAATGAATAGGAAACCGTTTGAAGAGATAATAAAGAGACAATTTGAGGAATACGAGGAAGCTGAGTAGTAAGTTAAATATTGGTATATAATTGTTTCACCGCGAATAGCTAGATTCTAATATTACTTGGAATATTTATAAAAACGTAATTTAATTAATATATATAAATTATTATTTTAATATATATAAAAACGTAAGCTTTTTTGATATATTAACTTAGGGGCCTTGATACTTCAGCATACAAACAACCGAAGGTATATGTAGGTATATACTAAAAGTTCTTTAACAGTTTTATAATACTTTGATATTTGCAGAAAATGAAGTGTAAATACAGTAATTTTTAAAATACTACAATTAACTACATGTTGTTTTATTAGTTTCCCACAAGGTTTCAATTTCTTCGACATGTACATGGACACTCGGCAAAGGAAACTAAAAGTGTGGGCAGAGATAATTCCTGAGTTTTTCTATGATAGTGAGAAACCATTTTTCGAAACGCTCGTTCCAACGATTGATACTGTGCGTTACGGGTACTTGTTTGAAAAACTTCTAAGCTCTGGCAAACCTGTGATGTTCACTGGCAGTACTGGTAAATTAAGTTTTGATTATTTGTTCAAAACTACGTCTATATTAGTCTATAAACTCATTGGTATTAGACACCGGTATGTAACTCGCGACAAGCCCGTCAATAACAAAAGACATTGCGATAGATGGCCGTTAAGATGCCTCAAGTATTTAAAACTGCCGCATCAGTTGTTGATTGGAACTGGGTATTTAAATAATTTATAATTAGTAACTAAACTATTACATTTAAATCATGTAGGTGAAATGATGTTAACGGTTCAACATTTTTTATTGAAGTAAGTTTGAATTATAAAATGTATTCCACAAATTATTATAATTATGTTTTGTCTATGACATTAATGAGGTTTTACAACAGATTCAAACCAAAATCCATATAATTCACTCGATAACAAAAGAACTCTAAAAAGGAATTGATTCTCGAGCCATAATTATTATTTGAAACAACTTAGAGAAGTGAGAGTGTCTACATGGCTCGTGTTTTTGTCTTTGTTTATTTTCTCTGCATAAGTACAATCCCATGAATCAGAACTTTAAATTATTTCAATATTTCAGGTGTTGGCAAAACTTGCATTGCAGCTGAAATATTAAATAGAATGTCAATAACTGGTTATTATGTTCCGGTCATATTAAACTTCTCTGCTCAGACGAGCAGTAGTCGTACGCAGGTATTTCTTTACTGCATTGCATATTAAATTCAAGTTTAGAGTTAAAGGTTTTCAATAAATGAAATGTTTCGCAGGGCTTCTATTTCTGACATGGTTTTCGTAAATGAAATTTCTGTTATTACTGGTCTCGGTGTGTGGCCCAGCTAGATAAATGTTCGTTGTACCATTAACATGACCCGAGCGTTAAATAGTTGCATTTGAAGCCCGCGGTCCGGTTTTCTAGTTTTTATTTTTCCACTTCGCAACGTCTTCGGTGTCACTTATTTTGATACCATAACCGTAGTCTTGTCTATTGTATATAATCCACAACTCTAACGTAATTTGCTTAGTGCGGAGATATATAATGTAAATTTGGCTGCTGAATATTATTTACTTTATGGAATTTCAACATAAACTATTAATTTCAAAAAATAGAGGTAAGCTATGCTCGTTAATATCAGTATAGTACCTATATCTTCTTCTTATAATTCTTTTACAGGAAGTAATAGAACTTCGTTTAGAAAAAAGACCTCGTAAAGCAATAGGCGCACCTCTTGGCAAGAAAGTTATAATTTTTATTGATGACGTAAATATGCCTAAACTTGATGTGTATGGAGCACAGCCTACCATTGAATTGCTTAGGTTTGTATACTTTACTAGCTGCGGGGTCTCAGACGCGTGGTGATGGAAAATTGTTATATTTTGGATAATTCACACCATATTTTTATAAATTATAGCCTATGTGTTAATCTCATGCTAAAGCTATATTATTGTAAAGTTTCATAAAAATCCATTTAATAGTTTTTGCGTGAAAGAGTAACAAACATACATCCATACATACATTCTTATAAACTTTCGCGTTTATAATATTAGTAGGATTAACGCCAAAATTAACATGAACTTGTAGTTCATAACTAATGTTAAACAAATATGTAAAAACAAATTATGATATCTATTTACTCAAAATTACTATGAAAAGAAGTAATTTATATACTTCCAGGAATCGTCCAGGACGTCGTAGCTTAAAAATATGGATTCCATTTTGATGTAGACGCTAGGTCATTATTTAATATATTACTTAGACAGGAGGCTATGACACTTTTTATCCCAGACAGATGGAATTTAATTTACGATAACAAGATATGTTAATGATATACTCATATCAGAAATCTTTTGGTGTTACGTTTTATCATTAAAAAATATTAATACTATCTAATTTAATTGAACTAAATTATAATAACTTTTGAGAGCAGATGTAATTTGAATTTTACTTCATTATTTTGATAGGCAAGTTGTTATGGTAACAAAGATGAAATGTATAATTTCAATAGTATATTTTTTAAATCTGTCTATTGTGGAATATTTACTTCACCCTAATGACATAACACCCGACGTAAGCATGTTTCATGCAAATAAATGAATTTGATTTTAATCTGACAGTGTTCTCTTGTTTCAGACAATTCCTTGACTTCGGCGGTGTTTATGATCGAGACAAGCTGTACTGGAAAGACATAATAGACGTTGTACTGTCATGCGCTTGCGCACCTCCAGGTGGAGGACGAAATCCACTCACAGCGCGCTTTGTCAGACATTTTGCTATGTTCTACATATCTGCACCAAACTCTGATGCAATGAAAACAATATTTAAGGTAGAAATAAATATATAGAATTTTAATAACAGTCGCTGAAGATACATGGACACTAAACACAATTAATTTTTGCTTCCAATTGTATCAGGCGCTTCTTACCAATTACTTTTTATAGGCGTCAAACATTTCTGAAACGTAGCTTGCAATTTTGTCATGCATTTCTTGGAACATTAGTGCTGCAAAAAATATGGCAAGATTACTCCTGCTTTTTCTTTTTTTTTGCTTATGTCGAGTGTAACTTAACTTATATATTAAGACTTTATGTGAGTTGTGTAAATATTCCCTAATCTTATTGTACCTATAAAATATAATTTATAATTATACTATATAGGTACAATAAGATTATATAATAATTTTAATTCCATACTAAAGTGTGCTATAGTACTTGTTTTGTTTGTTTATTCCTTTTTTTACAATTTATTTTCTTTTTTTATCCAAAATTAAAAATGAAATACACTATATGTTTAATTGAAAGACTACTAATGATAGAATAGTATCCCTATATTTACAACACACAGGATCGACATATGATTCTTTATCGTGGAAATTTGTAACAGAGGCTCGAAATTTCCTAAACGAAGTCACATACAACGTTCTAGTATAAAATAAATTGAGAGTAATATACACCATTGATACAATACCATTGCAGGCTATCCTAAAAGGGCACATGGAAGATTTCGTCCCCGAAGTATCCTGTCTCGCTGAACCTATTGTGAACGCAGCTGTGGAAGTTTATTTAAAAATATGTGCTGAACTGTTACCGACACCTGCGAAGTCACATTATGTCTTCAATTTACGGGATTTGTCTAAATCGATGCAAGGGGTGTTGCAGGCAGACGCAGCGTATATGAGATCACCTCAAGCTATGCTCAGGTCTAATAAATATCTGCTCTTTTATTAACACACTAAGCTTTAAATGTATTTAATTATAATGTGTGAACACGCGCTTTAAAAACAAACTAATATTTTATATTATTGCACTCAGGTTGTTTTACCACGAATGTCTACGCGTCTTTCACGATCGTTTGATCAACATGCAAGATAAAAGCTACTTCTTACATTTGATGAGTAGTGTTTGTCAGAAGAACTTCCAAAATCCAATCCTAGATATACCTGACGAGCCTATCATTGAACATCCCCCTTTACTTTTGTTCGGTGACTTTTTGTTCTCGGCTGTACCGAAAGAAAATAGACTTTATCAAGAAATCCCTGATATGCACAAACTCATGGTGGTACTAAAGGTAAAGTACAATAAAATAATAAAGTTTGTTAGACTCAAACTTAATTACATCTATCTAGGCTTCTACTTACATTAATCTTAGTTGCAAATAAGCCTACGGGTAAAGTTATCATAGATGTAGTAAGTTACCCTGTAGATAAATTGGTTTAACCTTTAGGAATACTTGGAAGAATATAACTCAACGGCCCGTGCTGAAATGCATCTGGTGCTTTTCCAAGATGCGGTGGAACATGTAGTTAGGGTTGCTCGAGTGTTTCGAGCTGAACGCGGCCACTGTCTAATGGTAGGCCCTGGAGGTTCCGGCCGGCGAAGCGTTGCGACACTCGCAGGTCATGTTAATGAATGCAAGTAAGCAATATTTATCATTCATAATAGGTCAGTAGTTTATATTCGCTCTTTCACGTACCAATATGTCTTTTTCGTCCATACTCCTCTGTGCTCCATTGTGACACGTTTTCTGTCATATAAAAAATTTTCACGTTATGTATCACACAGGTGTATGGGTATGGAAATAAAAAGAAATTATGACACACCAGAATTCCATGATGACTTACGCCGAATGTACATGCGTGCTGGAGTTAATTATGAAGACACTGTCTTTTTGTTTACGGATACTCAAATAACAAAAGAAGAATTTTTGGAAGACATTAATAATATGTTGAACTCTGGTAACTATTATATAATAAAGATTACTTATTTCTTGATATAAAAAGTACATATACGCTTGATAAAAATACTAGACCGAGACATCGAATATTCCTAATAGCAAGCTAAAATTTAGGTGATATATTCTGTTTTAGGTGAAGTACCAAATCTTTTTGAAGGTGACACTTATGAACAAGTACAAACAGGCTGCCGTAATGAAGCAGAAAAATTCGGGATCAATCCTGCAGACCGAGACGCGGTCTACTACTACTTTATTAACCGTGTACGCGGCAAATTGCATTTATGCATATGTATGAGTCCTGTTGGCGAGGCGTTTAGGTAAAATATTACTATAATTAACTTTTCCTAGTAATAGCTGCCAGCCAGCATAGTATAAATTAAGTGATTAATTACAATAATAACTTTTTCTTGGTTTGTATTTCCTATAGCACTTTGAGTATCCCATTCCATCTTTTATTCATGACAAATAGTTAACAACTACACCTGCTGTTAATCTACCTATTATTATATGTGTACTACTTTGATCCATAAATACCTCTGTATTATTTTCCTTTTTTTGTAATATACGTAGTATTTTTATAAAAACGTACATAGTAAGTATAATATCTTAACATAAACAGTATGATGTATGTGTGTGGAAAATATAAAAAAACAGTGCATCGTCGGTAGCGCCTTCAGCCTAAACGCTAGTTTAGAGTTTTAAAATAGATTTCTTTTTACAAATCGGACCGTATACAAAAATGCTGTCTTTTGAATCTAGCCCTTAACCCAGCAACCCAATTGACAATTGTAATTATTATTATAGACGGAGGTGTCGCATGTTCCCATCATTAGTGAACTGCTGCACCATAGACTGGTTTACGAAGTGGCCACCTGAGGCTTTACTGTCCGTTGCAGAACAATGCTTACAACCACTTGGAAACAAAGAAATTATTGAGAAAATATCCACTTTGTGCGTTACAATGCATCAGGTAAATTAGTATTTGTTTCAAATCGCCCGTAGATATTTATTGATCATCTACAGTTTAAAACTGGATCACCTATAAGAATGTGAATGCATAAATAAACTATGAGCAACTAACCTTACAGGATGTTGATATCATGACAGAACGTCTATATGACGAAATGAGACGATATTTCTACACGACACCCAGCAGTTATCTCGATTTGTTGAAATTGTATTTACTGCTATTAGATAAAAAACAACAACAAATCATCCGTGGGAGGGACAGGATCTCATGTGGGCTTCAGGTGAGATAATGACTAATGCCGAAAATACTAAATAAAGTAATTTATATATTTTACCAATATACCTATATACAGGTACTTAGATTTTAAACAGACTTTGTGTAATTTTAAATAGGACGCTTACGCTACTTAAAGTTTTACTATGACTAAAAAGAATTGAACGTTATTTTATTGAAGATATATGTATGTATATTAAAGGTTAAGGATATATTTAATTAAATGAATAAAATTTTGTAGATAATAGCAGCCAGCTAAATAATAATAATAATTTATTGTAAAAAGCCAAATAGAGTAACAAACATTTTAAAATTAATTTACTTGTACATATGTTGACAATGTCATTTCCCTAAACCCCAAACTAGATTTCCACCTGTGTCTTGGGGGTGAGTTGTAGGTTGTTATGGGTTGTGTATTACCAAATATTATTAAATTAAACTTATGAAAAGATGAATGTACAATTAAAATCCAATTTTACTCAGCAGGTATTCAGTTTCATTATAAGTTTATTTTTGTAAATTTTCAGTAAGTTGAAAGTTGAAGATGAAATGTAACCACAACGCCCCATTTCTAACTTACTATACATTCTTTTACTTTAAGCACATATTAAACGGTACAATTCTGCCTATCAATTTGGATGAATCAACCAAATTTTATGATCCATATAAACATAAAATTGAATCATTTAATGGTATTGAACATAGCCATGTCTTTTCAATTTGGTACCCTTCAACCAAATTGATTCAATTCGGTTCATCCGTCTAGTATTCGCATTAGGTATAATTTTTCGTCCGTGCAGAAACGGAGACAGAATACAATTTCCTGTGGCTAGGCAGCCTATCGTAAGAGGCGACAAAATGCAACAAGGTGGTAAGGTATTTGTCCATCTGGATCGCTACCCCTGGTCTAGAGTATGCCACCATTAGTGGCCAGGTTCCAGCCTCCCTTAAGAAAGCAGCAGCATATCGGTAGCTCCTTTGTTGTTACAAATGTTCCATCAGGCTAGCCGTCTGATTGTTTGATGAGCATATAGAGCAATAAAGAAAAGGCTATTAGTTCCAAGAAACATTTTAAAATGTATGTGTGTGTAAAGAAAAGTTTCAAGTTTCAAACGAGATAATTACACTTAATTAAGGACCCGTATGTCATTAATAAATTACGTAAACTATTTGAAAAATAAGAATATCTATAGATTTAAATTGCAAACCAGGTTCTTTCCAATTCCTCACGTTAATAAAACTTAAGGAAATAGAAATAAATTAATTATAAGAGTTAATAAATCCATTATGTTAAGAGTACCACAAAATGTCGCTTGAAACAAATAGCTTTCATTCTTCGATATACCATGACATCATGAAATATTTTCTATTCTCTGTGGGTACATTTTAATTATCACTAAATATATTAGTTACAAATATATTAGTGGTAACTAATATATTTGTAACTAATATATTAGTAGTAACTAATATATTTCTACATATAGATTTTATTCTGTAATAAAAAAAAATATCAAAATAATTGCTGCTGAATAATATTATTCAACAAGTGGGTACTATACTTCCTTTTCATCAAGCAATTAAGTTGTTCCGTAATAATGGCAGCAGTAAATGATTTTAAATAAAACTTTGAATTATGCAAAAGCATTTTCAGATGCGAAGTTTTTATTGACCTAAAAGTCTTATAATCATAAATAAGAACCTTAGACACAAATGAAATGTTTAAACACACTGAAACTTTTCTTTTCATATAACAGTAATTTAATACAATACTTTTAACACAATTTATTCCTTAGAAATTGTACGAAACCTATGAAGTTGTGGGTGTCATGGAACAACAAGTACGAGTAATGGAACCAATCCTCGCCCGAAAGGCAGAGGAAGGTATCGCTTTAGTAAATAGACTAAAAATCGAGCAAAAAGCTGCTGATGAAGTAAAAAAAGCTGTTATGAAGGATGAAGCTGAAGCTAAGGTAATTAGATGGCCGACACATACTACAAAAAATAATTTCAATCGCTGTTTAAAACATGATTCATATCTTATTTGACACGATAAAGTTATAACGGCATTACTTGCTACCTTTGTACAAAATTTAAGAGGCTGCGGCGGTTTGCAAGGTGATAACAATTATTTCTAAATCTGATAGAAAGGTTTTGTCAAAAAAATTTTAATATGCATACATTTACATTAGGTTATTATGCAAATAATGCGTTGATTTATTTCAAAATATTTTTTTAAATAGTTTGCTATCAATGCTAATAGGAATTTACTAACTAAACTAGATACAAAAATACATACACTAAGCTAGATACAATTTATATATAACTATAAAAGGTACAATCCTCTTATTTTATACTGTATACGTAAATTGTACTGTTATAAATCTGGTATAGATTAAAGCAGAAGAAGTAAAAGCGATAGCAGATGAAGCTAAAGCTGATCTAGCTTTAGCAATGCCCGCAATGGAAGCTGCACAAAATGCTCTAAAAGCATTGAATAAAGCTGATATCAATGAACTGAAAGCCTTTCAAAAACCTCCAGCATTGGTGCGTTTCGTCATGGAACCTGTCTGTATCCTGCTGGGTGCCAAGTTAGTATTAAAAACAACTATTATTTATAGTTGATTCTCTGTTTGTGTAAACAAAGGTTATTGTGTATATCTAAAAATGTTTTACCTTTTTAGGCCTGATTGGGATTCTACTAAAAAACTACTAGCTGATGTGAATTTTATTGGTAAATTAGCGGAATATGATAAAGATCATATTCCAGACGCAACACTAAAAAAAATAAAAGTTTACCTCACGCACAAAGATTTTAATCCAGACACCGTAGTTAAGGTTTCAAAAGTAAGTAAGCATTTATTACTTTATCTTATATATAAAATTCTCGTGTCACAGTGTTAGTTACCAAACTCCTCCGAAACGGCTTGACCGATTCTCATGAAATTTTGTATGCATATTGGGTAAGTCTGAGAATCGGCCAACATCTATTTTTCATCCCCCCAAATGTTAAGGGTAGTCCACCCCTAAATATATTTTCAATTTTTTGATATTTTTTTTCATTTTTATTTTTTTATGATACGGAATTCAAAAATACTTACAAACCTAAATTTTCAACCATCTACGATTAACCCCTATTTTTTAATAACGATTTTAGTATTTTTATAATTTTCTACTGGGATGATTTAGTTTTAATTTGAACCAGGTAGATAGCGCTGCAATCGGGTACCAGAATTTAGGTGTTCTTTTTGTTGTTGTATGTGTTGAAGTTTGTCCCGGAATGGTTTAAATAAGCAATTGGACCCAGTAGGTGGCGCCGCGATACTCCTCCTAAACGCTGGGCCTGATTTTGATGACATTTTTTGTTTGTTCAAGTGGATTTGAGAAGAGTTTAGATTAACATTTGGTCCCGGTAGATGACGCTGGAAACGGGTTCTAGATTTTTATTTTTTAAAGGCAGGATAACGTCTGCCTGGTATAGCTAGTATATTTATATATTTCACAATATAGTAATGCATAGGCTATTTTCTGATTTTTATTATTTCTTTTAACCTAGGTATGCAGATCCATGGTTCTTTGGGTACAAGCTATTGATATGTATGCAAAAGTATTCAGAGTCGTAGAGCCAAAGATACTGAAGTAAGAAACATTTGCATTTTCCCTTTTGTTCATATTTAATGGTTCGAAAAATATCTCTAAGAGTGCCTAAAGACATAACCGCGTCATGCCCCGGCGCGACGCAACGCGTCATATTGTTGTAGGATGAAGTAATCATTTTTCTGTGATTCATAAACGTTGCTAGCCGTGTCCGTACCATGGATCGATTAAATGGATTGTACTTTTGTTATTAAGGAAAAGTTACACCAGTATGAATAGAGCACAGAAGATACTGGATACATCCACATAATAATAAATCGCTATTAGTAGCACAAAGCAGGACGTTCATCAACCACAGATATCAACCCCAATATTTTATTTTTATACTGCTACCGTTTTCAAGCGTGTTGTTTTCAGTAAGCAGCACCAGAGCATGCATACTACAGACAAAATTACCTTGAGTTGTGGTTGTCACCCTAATGTGACTGCACAACTCCGCAATGCGCGACGTATTGCATAACACAAATTTCTATTTTGCGACTAGAGTTAGGTTTGTGAGTGACGGCGCAAGCCCTTTTTAAAAAGACTAGTTTGGGTGTTCACCGCTTATAGAGCTATGCAAGACTAACTTTATTCTTATGTTTAAATAAAAATATATCTATACTTATAATAAAATTGTAGAGGTCGAATTTCTGTACAATAAAAAAAAATGCTAAAAACCGATTCAGGCGGATGTAAGCAGTGAAATAGAACTAATTTAGAATTTTTTAGAATTTTTTGTTTCTCTGTTTGTCTGTCTGTTTGTACCGGCTAATCTCCGAAATTACTGGACCGATTTACATGAAATTTTGTATGATGATAGCTTATATCCCTGGTCAACATATAGGATACTTTTGATCCCGAAAAATTAAATAGTTCCCGTGGGATAGTTAAAAAGCTCTAATTACTTAAACAGCTTATAACAGACTAAAAGTAATTCCTCTGCAACCTAACATAATAGAAGCGGCTAATTTGACAGAGTGTGGTGTCAGTGAGAGAGTTTTATCTTATATATATAATACATAAAGCAGATAAGTTTGTTTCTTTGTTTGTTTGCTTGAACGCGTCAATCTCAGGAACTACTGATCTGATTTGAAACTTTTTTCAGTGTTAGATAGCCCATTTATTGAGGAAGGTTACAGGCTATAAACCATCACCCTAAGAGCAATAGGAGCGGAGCACCAATGAAGAATGTCTCAAAATCGCGGGTGTTTTTTATCTTCCTTTCCACGCGAACGAAGTCGCGGGCAGAAGCTAATCTTATATATAAAAAAGAATCGCAAAATGTGTTGGTAAGCGCATAACTTTTATTTTTATAGCTGGAGTACAGCAAACAGGCTGACGGCCAACCTGGTGGAAAGCGGTTACCGTCGCCTATAGACGTTTGCAACATCAGAGATGTCACCAACGCACTGCCGGCCTCGAAGAAATTTTATGATACCCTTTTTGAAAAACCCCATATCGTAGCGCTGTGGGAAAACCTCGGCCGGGAGCTCATTTCAAATCCCCACGGTACGTAAGATAAACATTCTACAGAACCGTTGCGTACATGAGTGAAGTGGCTCGAGGATTTGGGGGTGAACTCCCAACCGATGGCGAGCGGTGCGATGGTAGAAAGAGGACGAAGGCACCATTCTAAACAGTTCTTCGAAACACTCCCCGTTATACAGTCGGTAGAATACGCAGAGAGAAGCAAAGTCTCTCCTAAGGCCAAGCGTATCTAAGCCGTCTGTGAGTATGGGATCATCAACAACGCGAACGGCTCGACGTTGAATACAGTCCAGGGGATTAAGTTGGTAGGCAGGTGCTCCAGCCCAAAAGTGTGAGCAGTACTCCATATGCGGCCGCACCTGGGCTTTATAAAGCACAAAGCGTTGCCGCGGTGTAAAGTACTGCTTGGACCAGTTTAGCACTCCCAACTTCTTAGAAGCAAGTTTTGCCTTGCCTTCAAGATGGCCCCTGAACTGTACATCATTCGCGATGTCAACACCGAGAATCCCAATACTTTGGAGGTGCTTAGGGGAGTTCCTTGGAACTGAAGCGCTTGCTCTAATGCAGTTTTTTTGGCAGAGAATACGCAGACCTGTGTCTTCTTGAGGGTGAAATGGACAAGGTTCTGTCTCCCCCATTCTGAGACTCTCTCCAAAGAATGCTCAACTTCAGAGACAAGTCTAACCCGACTTTCCTCCACAAATGATCGAGGGACGTTTGCACGACCAGAGTACTGCGCATCGCCAGTGCTGTCATCCACATAGCAATGAAATTTGCGAATAAACAACATATCATTGATATGCAAGATAAACAACGTTACAGGCACACCAGCGTTGATGGGCTTGATACTAGGGCAGCAACCGTCGACAACGACTTGAATGCTGCGCCCATCAAGAAAGCTGGATAGCCAGGTGCAAAGTCCCTCAGGTATTCCCATACGATGGCAGTTTCGATAGAAGAGCTCTGTGCCAGACCCGGTCGAAGGCCTTAGAAATATCCAGGCTGACTGCTAGTGCTTCCCCTTTGCTCTCAATGGCTTCAGCCCAACGGTGGGTTAGGTAAACCAAGAGATCCCCAGCTAAGCGACCGTGGCGGAAGCCGTATTGCCGATCATTTAGCAGCTGGGAATCTTCCAGGTAACCCAGAAGCTGCGCGTTGATAATACGCTTCATCACCTTTGAGAGCAAAGAGGTATTGCTATAGGCCTATAATTCGATTTTGTTTTTGTGTCATGAAACAAAGTCTTTTAGGAATTCAGAAAATATGGCGGTACGAAGTTCGCCGGTTCAGCTAGTTATATATAATTCTCTCTTATTAACCAAGAGATTATACTAACAATGGTCATACTATATTTTTGTAGTATTATGACTTATGCAAGTATGCATTTTAATGTCTTATCGCTAATTGATATGGGGGCTTCTGAGCTTATGCCGACATAACTCGGGTTACGCTGCTAATTTTTGCTGTACGGTGCCGCAACGCGGCTATGTGTTTAGGCTCTTAGAATTACTTTTGTACCATTAGCTACACCAGTAGCTACTGATACTTGACATTTAAATATATCATCAGCTTGTCCTTTGTTATTTAAGTATGGAAGGATTTTTAATATATATTATAAAAATTATCCCATTTAAAGACACAAAGAGGCAGCTGGAATCCTAAAGAGTGTAATGGCAGTACTTAGAGCGAAACAGAAAGAAGTTGAAGCTATTGAGGAGCAACTAGCTAAAATGTTAAATGAATTAAAGGTAATTATTAGTAGTTAAATCTTATCAATACCAATATATAAATGTACCAAAATATACGTGTTCCTATTTGATTCTGGAATAATATAATATATATTTAATTTTATAAACTACTCTAATTTATGCTAGGTTGTTGAAGAGGAACGAATTAAATTGCAAGCAGATGTTGATTTAGCTGCAGCAAGGCTTGGGCGTGCTGGAAAACTAACGCAAGCATTAGCCGATGAACAAACACGTTGGGAAGATAGCGTTAAGGTAATAAAGCATAATTCAGTGACTTTCATAAGCACTTTGGTAAATAGGTATATTGTACCGATATTTATAATTATCTGGTTTGTAATTTTCTCTTTAGTAATCATTTAAAAAATATAGTTTTGCACACATTTTACAGCTATTTAAGTTAATTGTCTTTTAGGCTCTCTGATGCTGCTGTAATTGCTTTTATTCATAAGTAGATATATTATGTGAAGTCCACATCGTGTTTGTAAATTGCAACTAACTATAATGTTTATACCAACAGTCAGCCACTCATCAATTGTACTGCACAACTGGTGACATCATAGTGGCATCTGGTTGCATTGCATATTTCGGCGCGTTTCCAGCGAGTTACCGGCGAGAGCTGGAAGAAAGGTGGCTCAAACAATGCGCTGAACTAGAAATACCTTCTTCTGATTCATTTGAGTAAGTCGTCTCTGTGCTTAAATAAATTGTTATCAAAAAATAATTTTAAGAAGAATCGGTAACTGCTTGAGGACAATGATGTGCGCATCAGCTCGCTTGACTCACGGAGACATTGTGTCCCTTGATTCATTCCTATTGTGCACGATCTTACAATTGTTATTACTATAGAGTATTATTTACATCTATATACAAGCGTAAATTGCTTTGGAATGTTTACTGTACGTACGTCTTTCATATGTACGAAAGTAATCATTGCTAACCTGTAAATAAATCCCAAGAAGCATTGTTCTTTATTTACAGTTTGATAACGATTATGGCGGATTCATATACGGTTCGCATGTGGAACTCTCAGGGTTTACCTCGCGACTCTATTTCTACGGAAAATGGTATACTTGTAACAAGAGCTGGGCGATGGCCTCTTACTATAGACCCCCAAGAACAGGTAATATTGGCCCTATAGTATTTTAGAAAATTTAGAATGACCTCTTTAATATGAACCCCCAATCATTTAATTTTCAATTTCAATTTGCGACTGCATAGCGAAATAACAAAAGTAATACATAGGACGGTGTATTATTTATGATTATCAGCTATGCAGTCACAAAGTGAAATTGAAAAATAATTCGGGAGTTCATTATATTTACCTAATTGAAGATATTTTCAGTGTATCTTCAAAAGTATGCTATGGTTAAACGGATTTTAAAAATAACATGTGTCTTAAGTATTATTTTATTTAAATCAATGCATGTTTAACTATAGAATGATGATGATGAACTTATTCACCTCAGGCAAATAGATGGATTAAAAATATGGAACGTGATAATGGACTGCAAATTACAAAATTAAATGAATCGACATATTTGCGAATCTTAGAGAATTGTATTCGCCTTGGTTGGCCCATGCTTATAGAAGATTTAGGAGAAACATTGGAAGCAACATTATCACCTGTGCTTCTTAAACAAACTTTCTTACAGGTTTGTACATATTTACTTATATTATAAATGCAAATCTAACATCGTCTATTTGTTACTTTGTCACAAAAAACCTCGTTACTGGTTTTACTGAAAGGTATACGAGTAGATTACCTATAAGATATTTTTAAATCGCGGAAAATAGGTTTCCGGGGGCGTATCTATGTTTCTTGCTTGTTCTGAATATGAGAAAGAAAGAAAGAAATAAATACTTATTTAGAACTATAATACCAATGAGGATACTGTGGCGACCGAGGGTAGAACTTTCTGGCAGCGTAAGCCGGTCTCAAGACTTTAAGAAAGGGATAGATGATGAACGAAAGTTCTAGAATAGAAGGTTCGGGAAGGAAAAGACAGTTGGATGAGAAGTTTTATAGAAGACTGTAACGAGTTTAGTGGTAAATTTAGTGAAAAGTTTAGTGGACAGTTCAATGAAGGAGGAGTGTAGCGTAGTTTGAGAGAAGATCCAGAAGCGAGTTCAACGGGGTAAATTTGGAGGAGATCACTGTAGTAGGCGGGGGTGGTCAACGCAATGTCGGCGACGGTATTGTGAATGAGACATTTTGTCGCTGGGACAGTGCGTCGTTAGTTGTGCGTGTAGGGGCAACCCTGCGGAGACAAATCACGTACGACTGTGGCAAAGTCAATAAAAGCGGTTAGTTAAAAACTGGTGTTTTCTTCCAATCGTAAGTGCGTACCCCCGCTCGCACGTAACAATACATTACACTAGCATAAATAAACGTATTATGTATAAATTATGTAAAAGTATAATATAATAAAATTAATTTTAATAAGACGTAAATGCCTCCTTGTGTGCGAGTTATTATAGATGAATTCGAGTTAAAATAATATGTTTCCCCTTCATGGTTTTGGTTGTAAAACTTTTTTTAGGCATAGGTCCTATGTATAAAAATCACAAAAATTTAGACAGAGTGATCTCAAGGATTCCTCCCTATATGTCCTTCATGATAAATTATAATAACTAATCATTACACAGGCTGGGCGGCTTTTAATCCACTTAGGCGATAGTGACATAGAATACGACACAAACTTTCGCCTTTATCTAACTACGAAACTGGCGAATCCTCACTATCTGCCTGAAATCTGCATCCAAGTGACTTTGGTCAATTTCACAGTCACTCTCTCAGGATTGGAAGATCAACTTCTGGCGTATGTTATATTCCAAATATTTCATAAATTCACTATAAGCTGAATTTAGTTTTATATGTTTTGAATAGCTTAAAATATCCTTTCACAAGTCAACGCAAAAATATACTATCGCTGATGAAAATTTATACTAACCATACAGACATTGTTTTATCCGAATTTCAACATATGTGAAATTTTTAATTGGTAATGAAAGGAAGTGTAAACAAAATTAAAGGTCATGTTATTAACGATTGAGGCTGAAGATATTCAATGTGAGGACGCACTAATACAGAAGTAGGTATGCCCTTGGCAAACTGAAAGGAAAAATTGAAAAATATTACGATTTGTACTGATTATATCTTTCTTAAATTTAACTATAATCTTAAATTTAAATATAAGAGCGCATGCAAATAAATATGATTTTCGTAGCTTGTTGTGACCATGAAAAAAACATCGTAAGGATACTTTCACACCGAAAATAACGATATGTGAAATTGCCATAGACAGGCGAGGCGGGTATTTTATCCCTATCCCTATAAAAGAAGCGGCTAAACCCACCAGTGGGTTAATATCCAATACTTAATATTATACAATAAAGTCCAAGATATACACAAATGTTATATATACAAAATCTTTTTCTTTAGTGATGTGGTGAGACTCGAACGACCTGATTTGGAGATTATTCGTACTGATCTCATTCTGAGAATAAATGCAGACAAAGCTACATTACTTGAAATTGAAGATAAAATCCTGCGTTTATTATATGCTTCCTCTGGAAATATTCTTGATGATGAAGAATTGATAGAAACTCTTAATGAAAGTAAGGTAGTTAAAATATAAATAATTTTTAGACGTAATGGTGCATTTGTGAAATGCACTGGCGCGGCGGTGGTTTTTAGCGTCCTAAGCTATTTTAGCAAAATTGGAACCCGTGTTAAATCGTCACCCCGACCACTCGTCTGTCAAATACACAAACTATTTTTTTAAAACCACTTACTAGATCTATATAGGATATGTACACAAATAGACTCTAAACTGAAAATTATTTCAATATGGTAAGGCCGAGAAGTTAAGTGCATAGCATTTTCTTTTATTAGAGCGCGTTATAATCGTAAGTGGGTCTGCATCTGACAATTGCATACTCTAATCAAAGATGTTAAATATTTTTCTAAAACATTGTAACTGCATTATTGCTTCTTATCCACATTTAGGAAACGTCAGAAATAATAAATGCCCGTTTAGAAGAAACCCAAGCCACAGAAGTAAGTATATCAGCAGCAAGAGAGAAGTATCGCTCGGTGGCAACGCGAGGCGCGGTATTGTATTTCGCTGTAGCGCAATTGGCTGACATTGATCCTATGTACCAGTTCTCATTGAAGTACTTTAACCAAGTAAGAATGTTTTTCAATTATTGTTATTTCAATTCGATTATTTTTTCTTCTCCTTTATTACTTTCAACGATTATTACGGTATGGTGGTCACGCCTAATATTTAGCCTTTTCACAGTTAATTACATCGAATTCTAGCGTTATATTAATATGCATACAATAATTGTCTATGTACGTCTTTCTCAAATATTATCGATATAGACCCAGTAGTTTTCGATAGAAATTACTGTAATAATTTCACAAGGATTACATATTTACCAAAATGTTTTCGATTTAGCCATAATCTCAAACATAGGTATAGAGTACGGTCAATGAGACGTGGCCGTACTATGTGGTTAGCCTAAATACATATATGTCTTTGGTTCAACCCGTACATATACGCTCAAAGATAAGTTATGAGTTTTCCGCCTGTCTGAAAAACAGTATATCTAATACTTGCCGATTAACAGAGGATTTAACTTCTGGTATTGTTCTAGTAATATATTATTTGTTATACAGGTATTCAACTTAGTGATAGAGAAAAGTGAGAAATGCGATATACTCGAAACTCGCCTTGAAATTCTACACCGTGAGATCACGCTGTCAGTTTACCGCAACGTTTCTCGGGGACTTTTCGAAAGACACAAGCTAGTTTTTAGTTTTTTATTGAATATGGCTGTATACTTGAATGCCAATCTTGTTACCGTAGATCAGTGGAACTTTATATTGCGTGGGCCAGCTGGTACTAAGGTGGTAAGTTATAAATAGTAATTATTTTATACATAAGTAAAATACTTATGTAAAATTGAGTTTTTTTGATGCGTCATCAAGAGGCATTACAAAAGGGACATATTGTAATATTGGATCTACTTCCTAAGTAGATTTAATTTTTTCGTGAATCGTTTTTCGAACGTAGTTCCTTATTTTTATATTATATTTATTTCGTGGTTATGCGAGAATGCCGTAGTCCAAGTAACACAAAAATGTGAAAGTAAACTTGTTTATTCTTTTTTCATTCTCTTGAGAGAGGAGAACAAAGAAAGTTGGGAAGTAACCAAGATACATATCGCGGAAAAACAGAATACCTTTAAGTTACGCAGAATAAAAACCGCGCAAACGATTTGAAATGTAAAAATTTTTAATTAAAAAGACTTTATATGCGAAAACATGAAGAAAGCTCTAGTATAAAATAAATGTTTAAGAATTTCTTCCTTTTGTTTAAGAATTTCTTCTTAACTTTTACCCTAATGGGTAAAAGTTAAGTCAAAAACCTTATTGTACTTAAGGTACCACCGAAAAAGCCCCTCGTTGAGACGATGACAGATCTCATGTGGCTGGGGGCCAACCATTTAGAAGAAACTGATTCCAGTTTCGAAGGTCTTGTCGCGGACTGTATGAAGAAGATTCCTATAAGCATTGGTTCGTTTAACGTGGTATGTGTTGCAAGCGGTATTCATTATATCTCTTTTTCCAAAATCTCCACCAACCAGACATTTATAAATTGTCGTAATATTAATTTCCTTATCCATATTATTGCAAGCCATTACTGATCCTTAGCAGGTGTCTTATTACCCCTTTGAATTTGAGTGATCTATTCGCGCTAATCTCTTTGTTCAGGCCACCATAAGCCGTCATAAAACCCTCTTTACTTTGTTGGTATTTCTTGCGAATTCTTTAAAGCCATTAAGTTGACCATTTAACGATTTCAAGAATTAATAGGCGGTGTTTTGCTAGGAGGCCATGTCTTATTTACAAATATATGATAGTCATTCGGGAAATGCACCGCTCGTGTTCTGACTGCGAACGAGGCATTACCTAGTGCACCTTTGCGCGATTTATGTAATAAAGATTTGCTACGGTTTGGTTTTATTGTATTCAGCTAGACTTGTAAGAACTGTGAATTACGTGTGTGAAAGTTTGTGATCATTCCAACGGCATTTTCAAATTTACATCCTACAAATCCCCCACAAATTCGAAATAATATTACTGGTTTCAATTATAATCGTGTTGTTGACAATAATTAATAAAAAAAAATCGGTATGAAACTGATAGTAAACTGGATACGGGTTAAAAGATTACACGGTAAAAGCCTTACTAGTAGTCGTAGTACTTCCAATATTATGTGTCTTTAGAGATAAGTTCATAAATTATATGATTATAAAATAAATATAAAAATTAAATTTGATAACATAGGACATACACGTGAATAAAACTGAAAAGTCACCACCCAGTGTGAAGTGGAACGAAAGGTTAACTCCATTTGAAAAATTAATGATAATTAAATGTCTAAGAGAAGAAAAACTTGTGTTTGCTATAGCTCAGTATGTCAGTACAAGCCTTGGGTCCGTCTTTATAGAGAGTCCAACAGTCCAACTAAATACGCTGTAAGTGTTAATTGAGATTTCTACTAAAATGATTTAACTATGTTAGGCATTAACTAAGTCTGTCACAGCCATTTTTCTGGCTGAGAATGGAAGAGTCCATTCTTTGCCAAAAAAATAAACCTGTTGTATTGGATGGTTGGATGAAATTTCAATTATAGAGAAATGATGTGTTTTATACATGCCACTGTACAATTATCCGAGTAGAGTAACCGAATCTTATTCAAATGTGACTAAGAATCAGCATTGGGCTGACACCTAATTGTGAACTCAGAACAACTCGAAAAATCCCACTTTACTATAAATAATAAATAAAATCTAACTACAAAATACGATACAACTATTGACTGTTATTTGCTGAAAACAAGGTATTTTTTCTTTATAAGTACGCCTTTTATCCTATCACACCTTTTAAGTAATAATGCGGTATAAGGTGGTTAATGATGTTCATATGTCTTCCCTTATAAAATAACAGTCTTGTAATATTTTATTCACATACACAGATACGCAGATACGGCGTCAGTTATTCCTCTAGTTTTCGTATTAAGCACTGGCTCGGATCCTTTTGGAGCTTTCCAAAAGTTTGCCGGTGAGATGGGCATGCGGGAACGCTTGCACTCCATTTCCTTGGGACAAGGTCAAGGGCCCGTGGCTGAAAAAATGATAAACACGGCCAAGCCTAAGGGTGACTGGGTATTTCTGCAGGTATTAAAATTTTGATGTCACGTCAATTATATCTTCGAATAACCATTGGTTCTCTGAACTTATATATATTTTTTGTACCTTTCTGCGAATAGGTAATTAGCAATTCTTCCCGTCTTGGTCGTTGTCAATAAGTTATTCCTTACCTGTGTTGTTTAAATTAAAATGTATATCGCAATAAGTAAAGTAATGGTTACATTTTTATTACAATAGATAGCACGTTTGGTTCATTTAATAAAAAACTAGATATAAAATGTTCAGATTTAGAAAGAAAGACATATTTTAATTAGGACAAAAACAATACAGAGTATTATCCAACAATAAAATAGTTAAGATGAAACAGAAACCGTAAGATAGATAATAAGATGTAGGTACTTTTACATAAATTCGATTAAGACTTACCAGGCTCTTTTGTGATTAGATTGGCAGCTAACCGTGAGTCAATCGCTGTAATTTAATTATAATGTTATGCGGCCACAATCAAAAGAAGGTATCATATCAGTAGAACAGATGGTATCTGCCACATTTATCAGGTGTACCTAATCCTGTTTCACAGTCAAATTAGAATATATATTTTGTCAAAGTATATATTATATTTTAGAACTGCCATTTAGCTGCGTCTTGGATGTTGAACCTCGAGTTAATAGTGATGAACTTAAGCAGTGAGCAAGGTGCCCCAAATCCAGATTTCCGTCTTTATTTAAGTTCAATGCCAACCGCTAAATTTCCGGTATCGGTATTGCAAAACTCTGTCAAAGTCACAAACGAACCCCCAAAGGGCTTGAAAGCGAATGTGAAAAGAGCTTTCATTGAAATGGACGAGGACTTTTTCGAAAATCATGGTAATTATGAAAACATGATATTAAAATTGATTATATAGAAACTTATTATAGCATTTTTTTGGATTTTCGCAATTGTTACACTTAATTAGGAAATTATCTTCTAAATTCGTCCGTTTCATAAGCCATCAGTCATGCGACAGATATGGCAGGTCCACTGCCTCTTCAGCTTCCTTGTTTCGATTATATAAATAAGAGTAACACATGATCTAGCTCGTTCCATAGCTCACTAAATGACTTTCAATTTGTAGACCACTCTCACTGTCCAAGTCTTATTTTAGAAAAGGTATTATTGTATTTCACGGTAAAAAATTATCCGTATTTCAATATCATAATCATAAATAATAATATCATAAATAAGCAATAATTCTATATCGGATAATATAATTCTATTCTCGGATAAACTGTGTACCTAGTGACCCTTAAAGATGGATTTGGTGAACACATTAAAGTGAGTGAAAAAACGAACTTTGTAAACTTGTCGAGATTCATCGTATAATATAAATTAAAATAGTGATTTAAAAAAATTGTTTTAGTTCTCGGCCAGGATTGGCGAACAATGTTGTTTGGTATTTGTATGTTTCACGCAATTATTCAAGAAAGAAAAAAGTTTGGTCCACTTGGCTGGAATATTACTTATGAGTTTAACAACAGCGATCGAGAGTGCGCTATGATGAATTTGCAAATGTTTTGTGAAGATGGACACATACCTTGGGATGCTTTAGAGTATATTACCAGTAAGAAGTTTCCCTAATTAATTCCCTCCCCTGTTTCCCAAGGGGTATCCAGACGATGGATCTCCACTTGCGACGGTCCTGACAAAAAAAATCACTTCAATTCAGCAGACAGGCAGACAACCTATCTAATGGAAAGCGGCTCGCTTATAGACATATGTAACGCTAAAGGTATGATGCCGCTCTCTAAAGGAATACTGAAACTTGGTCACTAATGCCGGACCACACCTCAAGGTTGTTATGGCGCTATATACCAAGGGTGGTAGACATGTAGTCGATCAAATACCCTACCACCTAGCTGTGGGCTGTTTTGTCGCCCCTTACGACAGACCTCCCAGTCGCAGGAAATTGTATTCTTTCTCCATTCCTGCACGAATATTATAATAATATCAGCCCATAAATATCCCACTGCTGGGCTCGAGCCGCCCATTATAGGGGGAACGGACAGTATACCCGCCACGCTTGCCCAAGGCTTGGCAGGTTTGACACATCGGTTATCTCGCTCTGCTGGTTGCATCACGATGTTTTCCTTCACCGTTGTTAGCACGTGGTAAATATAAAAATATGCACATTAGATCAGAAAACTGATTAAATTGTTTCATGCGTAATGGCTAGGACGAACCCGCGCCCTTTGAGTTCGGGACAAGCGTGCTAGCCATTACGCTACCACCACTTTCACGAATGCATACTACTTAAATATTTTTATTTATTTGTTATGCTTTTTAACTCACCTTTCTTTAACACTTTTGCTATTTGATCAGATATGAAGACCAACTCTATCATTCACAATGTTGTCAAACACTTGTTTTGTGTTCATCATGTGTGTGTGGGTGTGTGTGTGTCTTGTGATCATCTACCATTCGTTCTCTCTACATACCCAAACCATTTAAACATTCCTTTTTTAACTCATGCAACCTTTTTCATTCTTATGCCTTTAAGAAATTATCTACAGGTTCTATTACATACGGAGGACGTGTCACAGACATGTGGGACCAACGCTGTCTGACAACAATATTGAAATTATTCTTTTCGCCCCCGACTCTGGAAGAAGAATACAGATACTCACTATCAGGAAAATATTATTGTCCGAGAGCTGAAAAATTAGAGGCTTATCGCGAATACATTGAAACATTGCCAGTGATTGAGAATCCTGAAGTATTCGGCATGCACGAGAACGCGAACATTGCTTTTGAGGTACATCCAAGTCGAGATTATTTTGCTGTTCTTATGGCAGTATTTCTAATACACTATTTTAATACTAATAACATACTTATTAGTATAAAAATCGACCCAGTACGTATCTGTCAATGTATAGTAGACGTTTTAGCAGTGGGTAAGAAACTTTATTGTAACTTGGCTATGTAAATTTAAAGCTGCGCCCAAACGGGTCACCGACCACAACCCCCGCCAATGATAAGCTGGTGGCACGCTTCTTCATATTTTTGTAAGAAATCGCTACTAGCAGCTGCTACAAGTCACACGCACCGCCGTTGCTGCTACAAAACTGGTAGTGGCATGCGAAAGCCACCGGTAGCTGTGGTCGGGTGGACCGTTTGGGCGCAGCCTAAAAAGTATTAAACTAAGACCATTGTTAAAACCAATCTTCTACATATTTATTAACACACGTGTTTCTATACGTGTTCAATATTTCATATTCGTAGCTTGAAATAACTAGCCATGGCATACAGACAGAGACCTATGTGAGACAAAACGGTTTCTTTTTACCTTTAAGTATTTGAACCTTCAAAATACATTCATTCTTAGCATGTGTATAGACACTCCCAAGGCTTCGTTGACGCATTATTATATCGCGTGAATAGAGTGATTCTTTTGATGTTACCACCGGCAGATTGCCAGTGATTCCCAAAAAGGGATCAGCGTTGGCCGCAGTTGGTCCTCTATACTTGGTCGATGACACAGATTACTGTATATGGTCTTAGGTAGAGACGTTAGAAGGCTTACTAACCCATATTAACGTATGGAAATAACAATTAATGTTTTAAACAGAACAAAGAAACAAATACACTCATTCAAACAATCGTGGATGTACAACCACGAACTAGCGGCGGCGGGGGTGGAGATACGCCTGAACAAATCGTATGGCGGATATGCGACCAAACACGCTCTACTATATCGCACAAGATTGATAAATCCATCATAAATCCAGAACTTATGGCGACCGATGACATGGGCCAACTGCACTCGCTCACTACAGTGCTATTACACGAAACTGATAGATTCAACATGCTCTTAGCGCTGATACATTCTTCTCTCAATGAGTTGCAGAAGGCTATTAAGGTATTTTTATCACAGTATTTCTATTCATAAGTTTAACTGAACTTATATAGTAGACAAACTGATGTTTAAATATCATCGCGTCATCGGTCAACATCAGGTGAGGTTAAACTTAATTTAACCCCTAAGGTGGAAAAAAACTCTAGTACGATGATGGCCTTTGGATAAACACTAATGGATATTATTTTAGATCTTATCTCATTGCATTAAAGTTCAAAATTGTGTAATTAAAAAGACGTAACGGTCTAGAGTTAACACTTTTCTATTATTTATTTCACTCTTCATAAAACTTCCACAATTTGACTTATATAAAATGTGTTACGAATTAAGTACTTTTATTCCTATTCCTATACCATGGAAAAAGTTAGTATTCTTCTCCATGTTATATTAAGATCATCATTTTTTAGTATTCTTCTTCCATGCCCACACCAATTAATTTCTCATATTTTAAAGGGCGTCGTTGTGATGTCCGAAGCATTTGAAGAAGTATTCAAAGCATTTTTAAACAATAAAGTACCGGCGATGTGGCATAGGAAAGGTTATAATTCATTAAAATCGCTTGGGAGCTGGATACACGATCTCACCTTAAGAATCGACTTCATGGAGGTATCTATTCAAGTGTACAATGAATTTCATATTATTCCATGATTTACTCATTTCCATCATTTAACATGTAATCTTCTTCTTCTTCTTCTTATATATAAAAATGAATGTTTGTCTGTATGTCCTTTATAGAATCGTAAACTATACATTTGATCATGTGATGATCTTTAGCAAAGTTGTGGATAAGCCAAAGAAGGTTTCTGAGTTAGTTCACAATTGGACCCGGTTTTTGGCGCTGCTGTCGGCATATCGATTGAAGCTTTTCCTGGCAGGACGACGTCTGCCGAGACAGCTAGTATCACAGAAATAATATCTTTCTGTGGCTAGTGTATATATAGGCTATGTATGTATAGGCTAGATTTACAGTTTTATAGATTTAGGTAATCTAAAATAACTAGTGTAATATGATAATTTCAAATGTAATTTAAAACTAACAGAAATGGCTGGTTGATGGATTACAACCGAGTAGCTGGGTGTCAGGACTTTTCTTTCCTCAAGGCATGATGACGGGGTCACTGCAATCGTACGCGCGCCGCTACAGAGTGCCTATCGATGCCCTTATGTTTGATTTTGTACCGATTCCGTTTGTATTGTCTCAAGACGACGTTTACAAAGAAAACAAGCGAAAAAATAAGGTATTGAACAAAAACACATAATTCCATTTCTAATATTCCAAACATTATTAGCGACAAGAAAAATGAACCAGTGACCGTAGGTAATGGTGAACGGCAGTCTTATTATATCTCTTATAGTCCGTTGTGTGGGTATGCTAGATTCAAAAGCTTGATTTGAAAAAAAATACAGGTCATGGCGACAAAAGCCGCTCCTCGCGGCCTTTTCCAGCTTGTCGTAAGAGGCGACACTTAAAAACAAACAAGAAAATACCCTACCACCTGGCTGTGGTGCTGGGTATTTGCTTATTTGAATAACTACCACACCTAGTTTAAAGCATGCCGTCATAACAACTTTGAGCTGTATTCCGATATTAGTAGCAAGTTCTAGTTCTCCCTTCAAGGCTGGCAGCATATTGGTAGGATCTCTGGTGTTATAAATGACCATAGGGGATGGTAACCATTTACCAGTAATGGCCGGTTCCTTTGTTTTACTATAAATTTACTTACCTACCAAGATATATGAACCGGCTAAAAGTTGTTTTTTAACCGATAGTACGGTAAATGAACGTTCGGTCAGGTATAGTAACGGGCCATAAGCAAGCTATCAGCCTGGGAACTGTATATTCAAAAAATAAAAATTACTCATTTTGGAGATATGGTTTTTTTTTAACTTTCTTTATATCCCTAGCCCAAATGACAAAAACGGTGGAATTTTTCACCTCAACCGAACCTTAATTTTGCGTGAACTGATACACTCTGGGCATAGATCGATTTTAACTTGACGTTTCAGATCGATACTTCTTTTTTTACTATGCTTTTAACATTTGTAACATTTGTAACAAACTAGGATACGCCTGAGATTTCATCCACGCTAACTTGAAATTCCCGCGGGATTCGCAGGGTAAAAAGTACTGCAGTGTTAAAAAAAGAATGTATATCGTTTTACTTAATGAAAACTGTTTTGGAAGAAGTAAATTTGTATGCTCCCAAAAAACTATAAACCGCTCCCGGATTAATTCCCACGGGATTCCAATTAAAAAATAGCGCAGATTTTATGTCTAAGAATTTGCTGTCGATCGGTAAACACATCGAATCGGCCCAGTAGTTTTTACGTGAATCCCAAACAAACCAACAAGAAATCCAAAATAATTGCATCGTTTTCTCCATCGTTTAGTCTTCTCCAGTTATTTTTTAAAAAGCAACTTTCTGTTTAAAATGTTATAGATAATAATGTTTTCTTTTTGCGATCAGGAAGAAACTTCAACTGTGTATGGCAGCTTACAAGTGCCTGAGGACGGCATTAACATCCACGGTTTGTTCATCGACGCAGGACGCTGGGACATGCAGAAAAACTGTCTTGTCGATGCATTGCCTGGTAATTACAGAACGCAGGGTCTATTTTCTATAAAATTTATATTAATCAGGTGGATACTGAAAAACTCTCGACAGAAATTGATTAGAATAATATGAAGTTTGTGAGGTATGTTCGATCACACACTTGCAGCCGCGCCACCAGTCTGCGCAAACCATACGGGACCACGCAGCCATACGTAAACTGCCAAGCGGGTGTCAGCGGTAGGGGCAGTTGAGCTGACTTTGTTCGCATATACACAGAAGTGCGGCGGTGGCGCATCAGCCGTACGAGATTTCCGGTTTCAGAGCCAATAAAATAACAAAAACAAGTCTTTTCTTTGTCCGTTACAACGGAACACTTGAATTTCAAGTTTTTTTTTGTAAGTTCCACTGGAGAACTCTTTTCGAAGGTCTATTTCGCAACGTGTTAACGCTGTTTATTTTACATACGACATGCTTTCTTTCTCGCAGGTCAAATGAATCCGGCTTTACCAGTGGTTTGGTTCAAACCAGTTTTAGAACTACCGAAACCTGACCCCAGATACGACGCGCCGCTGTACAAGACATCTGAACGGGCAGGTACATTGTCGACGACCGGCCATAGTACTAACTTTGTTCTGCCCGTACTTTTGCCGACCGATATGCCTGCTGACTTTTGGATTATTCGTGGCACTGCTCTGCTAACCCAAATTACCGACTAAGATCCTAGATTTTTTTGTATTACTCTTGGTCGAGAACGACAGTAACCAGTTGAGACACAGTGACATGTGATTTACTAATTTAATCTAATTCGCATCTTACAATTAAATATACTATTTCTTTTTTGAATTGTTATATTATTTTTATTATTGTATATTTTGCTTTGTTCACCATATGTTCTGTAATGAAACGTATCCCAATGTTTGAATGATTTAAGTTCTATTTAAATTTACTTTTTACAATAAAAATAACTTCAGCTAGTAGCTCTATATTACAAAAAAACTTATTTTTTTATACATGTATATAAAAAATAACCTAACTGACGATGAAACCTCTTAAATATACGTTGCATGGTTTAGAAGTTAGCGCATATAGAAATAGACACGCGCAAAGTGACTTTCTTTTATACTACGTTACGTTTGTAATCAATATTCTTTGTTACGTTCACGTTATTAAGAACAAATACTAACATACCTTTTATCTTCCAAGGGTTGCAAATAAATACAAGTAATGTTGTCATACAAACTAATTTATTAAAACTGGTTAAAAGTATTTTGAACAGCGTAAGAAACTATAAGTCATGAGTCGTTATAGTCGAGCCCTGTGTGGAGGCGATTTACTCAATCGCGTAATCATTTAACCTTAATATACATTAACGGCGGGCGAATCATCTGGTAATCGGTTAAAATGTGCCTGCAGCAAACATGTGTATGCTAATTAATATAACATCATTAAAATAGTCTTTCAGCAGACTCTAGAATTTTTTATTAATAATTATATATACCTACTAAGCATTTGCCCGCGGCTTTGTCCACGTTGAGATTACAGTCATTTTGCTAATATAAATGAAGTTATTTTCAACAGGGTAATAGATTTTTAGGATGAAAATACACGAATTCCGGAAATTCCCGTAATAACTCAGGATGAGGATGTTGCTAAAGGCATTTACAACTACAATCATTTTACTAAAGATTTTATCAATCAGCGAATATTTAGCATCGGAATCAATTTTTTGACCTGGCTTTTTGTTACATTTTAAATCTCTCCCAATAAAACTCCCGTAGGAATCCCGGGGTACAAAGTACTGCAGATTTGAAGCCCGGGAATTTACTATCGATCATCGAAAACCGCATCGAAACCTGTCCAGTAGTTTTTACGTGAAACACGAACAAACAGACAAAACACAAGAAATATAAGAAACAAAGGACTACAATTTTAGAGTATTATAGATAGATATATTTATAAATAGAAATTATAACAGGAACGATTTGCACACCAACTCTCAAGATTCAATTAGATTCAAGTAAACCTCGAAACTGCAGTTATCATACAATTAATAGTTTTAAAACGGTAATTCTTTAAATTTCAATCAAGAGTCGTTGTGCAAGCCATGTCCGAATTCTCAAACACTACAATGTAACACTCGTTTCAACGGTTGACAATCAAATCTTATCCAAGTTTCGCCATGGAAAAAATAAATAACTGCACATTAAATTTATGTAATTGAAAAAATCCTTAAGTCATAAATTTCCATGGAGCATGAGTCGCTTTTCTCTTGCGTTTCGATATATAAAAAAAACAACTAGACAAAAAACATTTTATTATTTAAAACATATTTTTTTAGATAAAAACAGTCAAACATTACATTAGAACGAAACTATTAATACTTTGAATGTTTGACTGAGATATTACAAAAATTTCTTAACGGTTGAAAATCTGATTTGTGGCGCCTCGAGTAATTGTAAGATATAGAGGCTTTACAGAGCTTCTTAACTATGCTAATCCCTCGTTTACATTATGTCTATTTCCACGGCAACAGCATGTTCAATAAAATAAATCAACATAATATGTTGGGTTTATATACTCGCTGCTATCCTATTTGTTGCATTGGGCATAATGTAAATGAAGCATAACGTTTGAGAATTAGGCCATTGATTGTTTACCAAAGAGTTATCCAAGAAAAACTAGTTACAAGTAAAAGTTCGTAGAAGCCTCTAGTCTATTTATTGCATGCATGGCTTCGAATTATTGCGCCTCATTATACATATCACATAAATGCAAGCACAAAAGTTACTAAAACAGGTAAACTCCACACAGACTAATATGTTCAAATAAATTATTCACTATTATGCGTGAAAGTGAATGAATATCACAGTATTTCTGTTAATTTGAATTTATATTACACGTTAATATTATATTAAAAACTGAATTGCATGCAACTGAATTCAGTATATTAACCCTTTATTTGGCAAATAATTTAACGCCATGGCATCAATTTTTAGTGTCACTTTTAGGAATTGATAAAAATAACATTTCACTTAGCATTTTTAAAGCTCAATACGGGAAAAAAATGCCTAAGCTTTTGTAAAAAATAATACAGGCATAAAATTAAAGGCCACATAAATGATCTGTTTATACAACAAACAATTCTTGAACATAATACTGTAATGAATATTTTCTACCTCCCATTTTGACAGAACGCTATTGAATATTTCCATAGTTGAAAATACGTTTTAATCGCGCTCATGTCAAAAATACATTTAGGAGTTATCTTTCAAACCAGTGTGCACTTAACTTGCTGACTATAATTTACGCTCTTTAATTAGAATTACCTCTCCATTGAACCCATATTTGGGCTCACAAACAAATGAATTGAAGCTTAGCCCATTCGCAATTATTCGACACATTATTAATTCCCTTTTACTATAAAATAAGTGCCGTAACTTCCAAGTAAGCTTATGTGTACGGCATCAAATAAAGGGTTAATAAATTATTATTATAAGACTTAAATTATGAAAAATTCCTAGACCTGGGTAGATTTCCCTAAAGAATGTTGCACTAAATTTATTCACACAAGACTAAAGATGACTTCTCTAAGACCCATTGTATATTGTGTTCTAAGGGCAGAGGGCTGAGCGCGTTTAATCTTTGTTCGACACTAATACAAGCTTATAAGATTTCCCAATATAAAAAAAACAACTAACACAACTACATGAATTTTTGGTTACTAAGTTCTTTATTATTATAACGTACCATGTTTTTTTTTACAAAGTTTATACATCGATTGGTCAAAAATGAATCTCTGTTGTCATTAGTGTGACCAACGGGAACAATTAACTACTAAGGACCTACATCCTCTATAGTTTGTCGCATAATCAAAATCAATCCATCATTAATCAGTTGGAACTCTTACACTGTAAAAACGTATAATCTATAAGCTGTTGCAAGAACATAATCACACGCACGGTTAAGGACATAAGTGACATAAACAAAAGCCATAATATTCTGCGACAACCTATAAAGATATATGTAAAAACTGTACAGAAATGTATACCTACAATCTATTCAACTTTCATCTTTACAATAAACACGTTCAAACACTGTACTCTTACAATGATAAATAAAATCATCAAATTGAATTTGATCCGATACATAATTAGATACATTTGTGTCTATAATTGCTATAAGTTAAATTAAAATAAACCGAATAATAATATTAAGGAGGTGATGAATTGTGTTTATCTTAATGTACTTAGCCTACGTACAAGCACAAATTTAAAATAGAACCGAGGGAGAAACCTCGAAAAGAATACAATGAGCATTCGTATATAGATGTCAGCTCGGGATCGAACCACACAAGAGATTACCCACTATGGTAACGTTAAAAACGTGTCCGTGTATAATATATTTAAACAATTAAAATCGAGTTGTATGTACACTTTGCTGCAGCATGGAAGAGTGACAACCGCCTAGTAAAAAATATAACTAAAAAGTGAGTTTTGAATTATACTAAAACACGATTAGTCTTTTAATTTTTCATTAAATTATTTAAACTATTAAAATTAATTAAAAAGGAACAAGTAACAGTGTTCCACAACTTATAATTCCAATCGGCAGTTTTCGCTTGCGCAAAAAATGCAGACCGGTTTCGAACTTTATTCGCAAGCGGAAATGGTTTCTTGCTACGCATTCTTAGCTTTATGTAGTTTGGTCATTAATGATACTGTTTAAAATTATTATTTATATAATAAAGCGTTTACTAAAAGTCTAACAGTGTTTTCATACATCAATAGGTAAAAGAAGAAAGGCTTGTAATGTCCCTTAGAACATCCATGTAAGAGCATTATCAAAGTTATATTTTTACAGGGCGATTGTAACTAGTAGTATGTGTCGTTCATGCTCTGCACTATCCCTAAATTGTAAAAAAAGTTACATGATCTACGGTTTATCTATAAATTAAAACCAATTATCAAACAACACAAAGGTTATAGGTTTGACCCACTAATACAAGGACACAGGCTAAAATTGGAATAAGTAACATGCATACAATATTATAAATAAAATTTATATAATTTCACGTTCACATTCACATCTTGAAACGGTAAATACAGTAATACATAAACAATGATAATCTCACGTGTAACCGAAACTAAAGCACAAACATCTATATCAACATTTTGTTACGTTATCAATTAGTTTATCCATTGTATGAGTAAAATAATAACTACAATAATTTTATAAAATTCAAATTGACCAATCCTGGCGAATCTCACGACAACAATTGCTTAATTTAACATCAAGTCACACAACACAACAGTAACCATTCGATCTAAATTACACAGAAAAAAAACGGAATGAACAATGTTTAGTTAGCATTGACATGTGAGGTGGCCCTGGGCGGGGGCGGGGGCAGGGGCGGGGGCCGGGGCGCGGGAGGGGGTGACGGCCACCCCCCACCACGAACCCTATGCCTCCGACATATACGAGTTCTGCGACTTGAGCTCCTCCAACTCGGATATCTGCTGGCGCAGGTACATTATCCTGATCGGAACAATAAAACATCCAGTATATAAATAAATATTCCGTTGACCAGCACTGTATGCTCTTCGGTTAAGCAACGTTGCTCGTGTAAAGCCGCGTACTCATCTGCGAGCCGTAACTAACAGAGCAGATACAGAAACATGATCTTCACGTTGTCGAAGCCCCTTTCAGCCTCTCAGACGCTTTGTGGAAGCCCTCAAGGTCGTGAGGCACGTACACACTATGAGTTTTGGTTACGATAACTGCAAGGGTTAGGGTGACGGCTGGCAGGTGAGTACTACGCAACTCTTTTCAGTAATATGCAACGGACAAATCTGGGGCTGATCATACATACATATAGATAGGGTATCCACACCATACTACCTAGACCATAATAAATAGTGGAAAGAGCAATTAGATTAAAAGAGCTAAGTGGACAAAAGCTTACACCACTCAACTAGAAAGGTCGTCGCGGAATAATAAGCAAATACTAAAATGTACTAAAGGATTTGATAAGTTATGTTTACCATCTATAGAATAGTTCATAAAAAAACCTATTCATGACATTTTATTGAGAACTAGTCGTGTTCCCTACTTCTTTCACACAGGACTGTGTATCCTTCAAAGCTCTGCGAGATATCGAAATGAAACATACACGGAAAAATCTGACATTCGGGACGCGAGTATGAAAAGTATCTTTTCAACTCTTTTTTTTTAAAGAACCGATAAACGTAGTTTTATATTACCCGATTTATTCTTGAATTACTATTATAAATAAGGAGAAAAACGTTTTGGAATTGAGACTGCAGTAGCCTATATGAGTCTACGTGGGTATCTGGTGCTAGCACAGCAAACGCCGATTACTATAAAGTAATCAACAATACTTCAAGATGTATAAAACAAAATTTAGATTGTAATTTGATTCATTTCAATATCCGCATTTTATTTATACACTAGCTTTTGCCCGCGACTTCGTCCGCGTGGAATAGTTACTTTGGGCTAACCCTAACTTTAAACCGCGAATTTGTTTAGGTAGAAGGTGAAACGCACGCAGCAGAAGCTCTCAAAAGGAAAAATATCCGATTTTGAAACATTCTTCATTGGTGCTCCTCTCCTATTGGTCTTAGAGTGATGATATATAACCTACAGCCTTCCTCGATAGATGGGCTATCTAACACTGAAATAATTTTTCAAATCAGACCAGTAGTTCCGAGATTAGCGCGTTCAAGCAAACAAACAAACTGCTTTATATTTTTTATATATAGATAAAAATATTCACTTGAGAGTTCTCCCTACACGGCCACTTGTTAGGATATAAAACATAATAAAACTACGATTTTACCTAACCCGGGTCGCCAAAATTTTTTGTAAATGAATAGTACTTACTTTTGTTCCTGCAATGTAGCTTGAATCTCGGTATGACGAACGAGTGAACGAGCGCACTTGAGTTCGGCCGATACACGTGTTAATTGCAAACATCCCAACTGATATGCTTCTTCGCCGAACTTATTTGCCTACACCGAAACAAAACAAGATTAAAACA
Organism: Dendrolimus punctatus; assembly: GCA_012273795.1. Classification (NCBI taxonomy): domain Eukaryota; kingdom Metazoa; phylum Arthropoda; class Insecta; order Lepidoptera; family Lasiocampidae; genus Dendrolimus; species Dendrolimus punctatus. The sequence continues at coordinate 11,550,047 of CM022533.1, read as the reverse complement.
ATCAAATTGTTTTCACTATTAATGAATAACTATTTATGTAACAAGGAGGAAATTTCGTCCCAAATATACGAGAAATTATATGTTTCAATAATTTACTAAGATCGTGATTTCAATGTTGCTGTGAGAAAGATTCAAAAAAATAAAAAACAGTATTTTCGTCTTTCCACATGGGAAATCTCCGTAAAACCCTGAGATAAATGTTACTGTTACAAAACCACTGCTTTATTAAAGATTTTCAATATTATGTAAATTTTCGCAACAAGTTATAAAATCACATAATCTGTGTAGGAAAGGAGAAAGAATACCAATTTCTTCAGCGAATCTGCCTGTCATAAAAGGCGACAAAACAACCAGATGGTAGAGCCTTTGCCCAAGTCGACGGGTACCCAGTCCAAAGTATGCCGCCATAACAACCTTGTGTTATGTTCCAGTGGACAGGTACCAGTACTTCTCCTTGGACGCCAGAAACTCTTTGTTAGCACTTTATGTTACAAATGTTTATAGGTGATGGTAATCACCTTCCTTAAGTTCAGTTTGATTGTCAGCGTCATGGGCCTGCAGGATGAATTTTGGAAGCATCAATTCCTCTTCCCTCTATCCATTCTTCCCCATCTCATACCTGTAGCACATACCCTCTAACTCGTTCCATCTGTCTGATCCCTCTGTTCTGTATCTCCTATGCCATTCCCTATATTCCATTCCTCCCATTCAATCCTAAAGGTTGGCAACGGATTGGCTTTACCCTGTATGTTGCAAACTTCTATAGGCAATGGTGACCACTTTCCAGCACATGGGCTGTTTGGCTGGTTGGCAGCTTCGCTGAAAAGACCCCAATTTGCTGATGTACTATGCATAAATAACATGAGACTCTTTAACCAACTTAAAAAAAAAGAATTTTTATGTATGTTCACCGATTGCTCCAAGATTTATTATCCGATTTAAGTGATTCTTTTTTTGTTCGACGCGGAATAGGCACCTTTCGTAGGCGTACCTATAGCTAGACACTAAAAAGTAACAAATAAATAAAAAAAACTTCGTTTAAAATAACAGACTACAAAAACTAAAAGTATAAAAATAACTTATTTCTAAAGCTAAATATATACATATTATCTAAAACATCTTGAAGTCGGTGCAAAGTAAAACATAAAAATTACTATATTTTGAAAATTACTAAGCACCGACTATAAGATGTTTTTTAGATAATATATTATTACATCACAGAAACAAAATTTTACATTGATCCTAAATAAAAAAATATGGGCCCCCCATGATCCCAAATCTGGAGGACCTGACCATCAGTCAGCCTTTCTGCTTTACGCCAGCAATAAAGAGCATCTTATAAAGTAATATTTTATTTACTTGCTAACCTGTTTTTCTAATATGTCAGCCGGCCAACCTAAAACGTGACCGGTTAAATCTGTCCGCACGTAGTTCATTAGTGAAGGCGTGAGCATTGGGGGTGCGTGGTGCAAAGCGCCGCCTACCACCGACGAATAACTTCCCAAACCCTCCACTGCAAATAATACATCAAAATAAGTCATAGAAATTGTGCTTTTGTGATTCCGATACAAAACTATAGAAAGGCCTCTTCATGGAGACCACAAGGATGCCTTTAATACCGGAGGTTGTCTGTCAGAGTATCACGATTGATTACCTGTATCTGAGTTGACATATTTTATAAGAAGCTAAGTTATGCTCGCGACTTCGTCCATGGTTGACTTAGAATTTTCGTGGGATACCCGGGACACAAAGTACCGCAGCACTTAAAAGGATTTTTTTATTTCTCATATTCTAAAAGTATATTTGAAGTTGTCTGATCACAGGGATGAAAACAGCACTTTTCGTCCCTGAGAAAGATTCTCCCTGCTGTCAAAAAATTTAGAAAACTGTGAACCATATATGAGAATATGTCTATCCCTATCCCTATTAATATTATAAATGCGAAAGTAACTCTGTCTGTCTGTCTGTTCCGTTTTCACGTAAAAACGACTGGACTGTTTTGGCTGAAACTCAGTATATATATGTTTTCGATACCGATAATGAACAAAGGATACTTTTTATCCCGAAAAATGGGATAGTTTCCGGGATAAAAATATATTTGTCTTTCTGTTATTATGCTTTTACAGGAGAACTAATGGGCCGATTTGGCTGAAATTCCGTACGTACGTAAATTAAATACTGAGTGTGGACAAGGGATAATTTTTATTTTGGCCTTTTTGGTAATTTTGGCCTTTTTGGTCATTTTGGCCCATTTGGTCATTTTGGCCTATTTGCTCATTTTGGCCTTTTTGGTCATTTTGACCTATTTGGTCATTTGGCCTTTTTGGTCGTTTTTGCCTATTCGGTCATTTTGGCCTTTTTGGTCATTTTGGCCTATTTGGCTTTTTTTGATCATTTTGGTAATGTCGGTCATTTTGGCCTCTTGTCATTTTGACCATTTTAATTATTTTGGCCTTTTTGGTCGTTTTTGCTTATTCCGTCATTTTGGCCATGTCGGTCACTGTGGTCTTTTGGTCATTTAGCATTATGGCCTTTTTGGTCAAGTTTTGCAATTTATTTTGTTCACAGATAGATGGGGGATGGTATAATTAGCGATATAAAATGAAGTGAATCTTCCGTGGGCAAATACATAAAAATTTTATAACCTGTAGCGCTTGCTCTATAAACAAGAGAAAAAAGAGAAAAGCTCACTCTATAGCCCATTGAGCGACTTGAAATTTGTGGACCAGTTCTACCGTCAGTGTCCACGTCTCGGCCCCATAGGTCAGGACAGGGAGGATGTTTAGACTGTATGTTTATATTAATTTTATATTACAGATTTGAAAACAATGTTCATATGAGCAGATGCTAAAATACTTTGCTATCATCTTACTTTTAAAACGTAATCAAAAATAATTAAGAGGTGTTTTGTAACATAATACAAAATGCCTCATTTGATTTTACTGTCAACAACCCCTTATTCACATTTCACTGCTTCGTTTTACGAAACGTCGTTTCGTGAAATATTTATGTAACTATAGAGTTTAATTTAAGTAACCACAAAGATAAGATTGAAGAAAGTTTGATGAATGATGAAAAGTAATATTAGAAATTTACAAATATTGTTTTAAGAATTATCTTGTAACTGAGATTTTATAAGATAGGTAAAATCTGCGTTTAATGTTTATCAAAGCGCTGGCATGTTGTGTTAAAGCACAACATGCCAGCGCATTAGTATTTTTATAGTTTTTTCCTTATTTCTTCTGTCATTTTGATAGCAAATACATGGATTTCATCTGGCTCAGCCTACTTAAATATTTCTTTTATAAATTAGCACCGCTTGGCTGAGACTCTGTGTGAGACACGGACCCCATAAAGATTAGTACTGTGCTGACTATATATCATTTCATCAAATGTTAATTTTTAAAATTTCATTGTTTATTATTTTTATATTTGTATACCATATTAATTTTTAATTTTACTTTGTGTACTATAATTATTGAGTAGTTTTAAATATGCACAATTTTCATTCCTGATTGGTAAATCATGTGAAACCCTAAATAAAAACAGGTCATCTTTGTGTATATACTTATGTTATTGCGCCGATAAGTTATTTGATTGATTATAAAAACTATTGAAGATATTTTGAAGAAAGTCAGATAAAAAGTAGTTTGAATAAGCGTGTATGTATGAGAAGATTAATGAAAGTTGATGAAGCGAAAACTGTTTGTCAGGATCGTAACAAGTGGAGATCCATAGTCTCTGCCTACCCCAATGGGAAACAGGCGCGACAATATGTATGTATGTATTTAAAAAAAACCTGAAAAATTAAAATGAATATTTCGACTTGGACTAACTTTTCCTTGGCAGTGCTTGTTCTAGATGCAGGGGTGGGGCATGCGGGTCCATGTTCTCGGAATGCGTGGGCGTCGGCGGGCCGGCGTCGCGGTGCGGCGTGTCGGCGCCGCTGCCGGCGGCCGCGCCCGCCTCGCCCGGCGCCGGCGACGTGCCGCCGTTGTTTGTCGCGAGAACCATAACCGGTGGCGGCGCGGCGACAATGCGCGGTAGAGCCGCTGCCAACAGTGACCCGCTCTGTAACAAATGACCCGCACTATAGAATAAACCTTTATTGAAATAGAGATAGCATGCTATTGCCTCTATGCTTCAATAATATTTTATATCTTGAAAGTTTAAATTTTAGGAAAGGCTTTATAATTTACAAAATCAGAACACATTATTGAGACAAAGAGCCAACATGCATACATATAAATTGAATTCCAATAACACACAATATGACTAATGGTCTTACCAACCATTTATTTGCCTTACTATCGGTTAAAATTTGGCATAAGCTCCATATCGATGTCAGGCTTTTCTTTATCTAATCCTGTCCCAAACCTGTGCCTGCCCAAAATACAGTTTGAACACTATTCGAAGGAATAAGGCTATGTAAATGCGCATCGTTTAACGGCACATACCTACCTCTATATATATTTTGTTTTTCTATATTTCAAATCGGCATAGGTTCATAAGCTTCTAGTTCAACTTCACACTATATCATACCAAAAACTACTATATAATTTGGAATTAGCCCAATAATTACTGTTTAAGTGTGGTGGTTAATATATATATATATATATTACAATATAATATATATAATATATTATAATGTACATTACATGTTAGACTATTAAGTTGAATCAGGTCCAACTCAAACACTCTTAACCTATTGAACAGTGAAAACCGCATCATAATCGGTGAAGCCATTTAATGATGATGCCAAAGACAGTCATTGTTCGTGCATATGCAAAAATATCATGGAACCATCAGCTAATAATTTGTAAATAGACTTATGGCATTGCTGAAAAGCTTTGTTAACATGGCCTTATAATATATAAAGAAAAATTCTAGCACACATACTGTCGCATACTGCTATAGACACAAATGGGTAAACACATATTAGAAGCATGTACATACCGGTTGATTTGAGTTGTCAAGTACGACAACAGGCGGAACTGTATTGTTTTCTGAATTAGTTCGTACTGTCGAATTTGTCTCGGTGGCTCCATACGAATTTTCAGAAACAGGCGTGCTCCTGTTAGGCGATATTTCCATATCTTGTAATGACCGGCCATCTGAGAATAATCAAACCTGAGTAAAATTTCACCTCTTTATATTTGTTGTCTTCATGAAATGCTAAAAATACAATATTCATCTATTTTAGAGTTCATTAATTTAACGAGCACAGAAATTCATCATTCTCGAACATTGCAATGTACAGGCGTATCCCAGATTCTCAATTATTCGCAGTACATCTCAACAGTGTGATGATTTACTTTGGCTAGATCTAAAACTATACACATCAAGTGTCAAGGGATCAAGTACATTAATAACTATAAAAACTGTCCAATCAATATTTACGAAATCTACTCATCCAGACTAGCTTCTTACTTTAATTCCTATGTTTAAGTTGAGAACTTATCCTTATAATTTGTAAAAATCAAGATAAATTGCAAATTTAGCAAATTGTAGGAAATTAACCAAGTTTATGTCGTCGAATAAATGGCAAAAAAGTAAAAAATTAGCACTTTTTTAATTTTTTTTACTAAAGACATAAAAATATGTATGTTATGTTAAAACTTGTGTATGCAAATTATTAATTATTATTTTTATCTTAACTTTTTTACCTTTACAATCTTCAGGTAGGTAGTGTCTAAGTTTAGAGAAATAATGATAGAAATTTTTAATGCTACTCCAAACTGGGGTAAATTTATTTGCTATATACGTTATTGCATCTATAAGGGGCATTTCCTCTAAATTAGGTGTCTTCAATCTTATGTATAATGTTTATTTCTATATTTAGCAATATATTTTTATATTAACATTTCAAAATACTTGCATTTTCTGTTTTTAATTACGAAAGTTTGTGATTATTTTCATCTGTAGCAAAGTTATATTAAAGTTTAAATCTGTTCTTCAGGTAAATATTGATGGTGATACTAAGACATTTCGATTTGATGATTGATTTTGAACATTTTGAAATAACATGTAAACTCATGGATCAAATAATTAAAATTAATTAAGTTTAAAATACATTCGTATTAATCATTTTATAGTAGTACTTACTACTATTACACAAAATGTTAAAAGCTAAAAACGTAATGCAATTAACCCAGGTGACCTTAATATAATTTTCTAAATAAACCTATCTTTGCCAGAATAATTTTGTTTACTGCCATAATAATTAATGTTAGACTGTACCACCGCAAAGCGTGACCGGTTGTAGATAGTGAAATTATAAAACAGCTCACCTTTCCCGTCGTGTGCGGGTCCCGTATGTTTTGGTCTCGGTCGATCATGTGCCTCTCCATCACGCCCGCTACTATTCCAGTATCTTTCTGAGGTGCTATTGGTTCTTTTACTGGACTTTTCTGTGTCCCGCCTACCTGATCGAGAGCTTGATCTTTTATCACGATCTTGTGACAATAAAAAATAAAATGAAAAATTTGCTAAACACAGAACTTTTTTGTGACGAAGTGAATGGTTTATGGCATACTTTAATCCCAGGATGCTGTACGAAAATTGATCTAGTATGTACCTCAAAATGATTGGCAGATACCTATTAAAATGGTTGCCTATGTAATCAAGATGTTGGCATATAAATAAAAAATAAATAAAATTCATTTATTCATAGCCACTTTAGATAACAATGGAGAAAAACAAAAATAATACTATTGAGCCGTCCATCAGCTATCAAAGTCCCATAACTAGGATTCAACCTGTAAATTACAGTTGACTTTGGCAACTTTCGGTTACAGCGGAATACAAAATACATTTAAGGCTAAAGTAAACATAAATTTTGAAATTCTCAACCCTATACTAAATTACTGTACTAATAGGGTCGAGATGAAATACTAATAATATACTAGATATCAAAATATTCGTAAAAAAAAAAAGCAGGGATCTGTTAAGTGTTTGCTCAGATGGCGTGTGTGCAATCCTGTTATTTGTGTGTGTGTGTGTGTGTGTGTGTGTGTGTGTGTGTGTGTGTGTGTGTGTGTGTGTGCGTGTGTGTGTGCGTGTGCGTGTGTGGGTGTGCGTGCGTGTGTGTGCGTGTGTGTGCATGTGTGTGTATGGTGTGTATGTGCATGTGAATACGAATTTACAATTGTTTATACCCAGAAAAATTAGTACATTTATATATTTGTGTCTTATATTAGTCGCTTTGCTTGTTGCTTTTGCACATAATTTATATATTTGATATAATATTTAGTTGATGAAAAATTAATTTGTTAGGTTACTTAGTAGTTTTTCTGTATTATTATAATCATGTGATTGTAGCCATTTGGATAGTTTGACCTTTACTTCATGCCTAGATAGAGAATATATTTTTAATTGTTTATTAATTTTGTTATACAAGGGTCCATGAATGAAGTTATAATGTCGTTTGGCGAAAGATGTTCTGCAAGCTACGGTAGGGTACACTCTGTCGGAGCGTCGTTTACGTGTGTAAATTGAAGGATCAAAATTTAGTTTTGAATGAGCTCTTAAAATTACATTTAAAATAAACAATTGGCGAATAGTAAGGAGTGATGTCTCCTGATATAGTTTATGCGTTGGATATCGGAAAGGTTTTTTAAATATAACCTTTAATACCAATCTTTGAGATCTTTCAAGCTTCAAAAGATAAGTCTTAGTTGCCGCTCCCCATGAAATATTGCAATATGTTAATAGTGATTCGCATAATGCGTAATACGTCATTTTCAAAGTCTTTAAATCTGTAACATCTCTGAGTTTTTTAAAAACATAAATAAGTTTCCGCACGCGGTTAGATAATGTATTAATATATAAATCCCATTTCAGTGTATTATCAATTTGAATTCCCAAATACTTAACAGAAGTAGCACTAGAAATATTTGGACAGCTACAATTAGAGATGTGATTAATACAGGAATGTGCCTTTAAGTAATATTCCTGCGATGAAGGCAAGGTTGTAGAGTTGATTGAAAAGGGCACGAAAGAAGTTTTGTTCATATTTAGGGTTAGTCGATTTGATGATAACCATAGCATCACTCGTGATAGAGCCATTTCTGCAGTTGATTTAGTTTCATCCCATGATGAACCATGTACCAGAAGAGCTGTGTCATCAGCATATGTAAATATTCTGCAGTTCGATATCTCAAGGAGACATAATTCATTGATGTAAACATTAAAAAGAGTAGGTCCGAGTATACTTCCTTGAGGAACCCCGTACACAAGAGTTTCGTCCTTGCTAACATGATTAGCTATCTTAACAGCTTGGCAACGATTAGTGAGATAATCTTGAAATATTTTTAATGTTATGCCTCTGACGCCTAACAATTCAAGCTTTGACAAAAGGGTTGGAACAAAAACGGTATCGAAAGCCTTTGATAGATCGAGAAAAATGCCAAGGCACCTGTCTTTACGGTCTAATACTTCAACAATGTGATTAACCAAAGAAACTACAGCGTCATTTGTTGAGCGACGACGCCTAAAACCATATTGGTTACTGGCAAGAAGATTTTTTGATTCTAAATAGTTGACCAAGCGATAATTTAAGAGCTTTTCCAATATCTTTGACATTACCGGCAGCACAGAAATAGGTCTATAATTACTTACAATTTTAGGCTCCCCATGTTTCAATATTGGATGAACTATCGCTTTCTTAAAAGCAGTTGGAAATACTCCCTTTTCCATAGAAATATTACATATGTGGGTCAAAACAGGGGTCAAGGCACCAATAGAAGACTTTATTATAGTAGTGGAAATATTGTCCCAACCAACCGCGCTATCGCTTCGAAGGTTTAATATGATATTGCTCACCTCGTCAATGTCAGTCGGTAAAATAACAAATGAGTCACGATGCAGAATATTAGATTGAAAGTTAGTTTTAGAAATGTTTTTGAATTTATTTGCCAATTCTTCACCAATATTAACAAAATAGCGATTGACGATATTTACAGATTCACTAGGCTCAATATCAAGTTTTAATAAAGCATTTGAAGGCAGAGATGATTTAACAATATTTGAAACTTGTTTTATTGCCTTCCATGTGCTTTTAGTACTTTTAGCATTCTGAAATTGTGTTTTAAAGTGTGAGCTTTTTAGATTTTTTAGCAGTTTATTTAGAAAATTTCTATACCGTTGATATGTTATTCGTAATACATTATTTGAGGGGTCTTTCCTAAGTTTCATATGCATTGCATCCCGGTTCCGAATGCAGCGTAGTAAGCCTGGTGTTATCCAGGGCTTTATTGGTAACTTTGATCGAGTAAAAGTAGTAGTTGTAGTGTGGTTTTTAATTATGGATGATATTTTATTTACTAACATATTTGTTGCTTCATTTGGATTTTGGTTTAGCATAATTTCGGTGAAATCAGAATAAAATATATCTCTAGCAACCGCATAATAATCGATTTTATTACGAACAATGGGAGATAATTTAAGTTTTTGATCTTTGATTCTTGATCGCAGGGATAGTAATATAGGACAATGGTCTGTTATAAATGATTGGATTACAAGAGATATGGCGTCAAAATTCGTCTTAAGCATAATGTGATCTAAACAATTTAACTCTCTAGTAGGGTAAGTGTGTGCAGCTAATAAGCCGTGAAGGGACAGCAGGTTTAAGTATTCGTCGGAGCGGTTATCACCACCGTTTGGTTTAATATCGATGTTAAGATCACCAAGAATGCAGATTGTAGTGCAAGCATTTAGTGATTGGAGCAACCTGTCTAGATTATTTAAAAAAATATCAATATTATATACGGAAGGGGACCTATATATAGCTACCACAACTGTATTGTCATTAATTTTACAAACTAAACAATTGGAATCGATAAAATATTTAGGCTCATTAATTATGTAATTTAGTTGCTTTTTAATATACATTACTATACCATCATTTTGTTTGTTATGGGCCGTAGTGCAATGTGTGTAATACCCTTTTAATTGTGGGATAGATGATGACTTTAGTAGCCAGCATTCAGTTAAAATGATAATGTCACATTGAAATTTCAAAACGTGTAAAAAAGCATTAAATTGGTCAAAGTTTTTATTAATACTTCGAATATTTAAATGAATCAATACAAGATTAGTATTATTATTAAGAATATATTTATGGCACTGATCCGGCGAACACACATAGGACTGTGATACATGTATTGCTTCCAGTTCTAACGATAATTCCTCTAAATTTGTCATGGCGAATTTAGGTTATTACGTATATAATAATAAACAAATGTTTGTATGTAATTTTGGACCAGAAGCAAATAAGTAGGTATTATATAAAAATGTACTAAGATTAAACAGCAATTTGATCTGTGACATGTACAGTTTGATAGCGTTTTAATATTCTGAGCAATGTATGTTATGTAATGTATATATTTATACACAATGTGTGTGTGAGGAGAAAATGTGTGTACATGAGTAATTAGTGTAATAACAAAAATGAACTTGAAAAAAATAATACTATGATTATTATATAATACTAATTTCCTATACTTAATATATCCGTATAAGTAGTACAGCAGGAAACAGCTCACTGGGAATAGTCACATATTATCTGTTATACAGTATAATCCCATTTCAGTTTCAATTCTATGCGTTATAGAGGTTTCATCTTTTTTTAAATATATTTTTCCATTCACCGACCAACAGAACTTATAACTCAATTTTCTAGCGTGTTCTCGTGCAAGGAAAAACAGTTTACGCATTGGGCCAGGCAGATATTCCGATACATATATTTGAATTGGTGTAGACTTGATCCCCAAATATTGAGTGGTTAGCTTTCCTGTAGGATTTCCAGACTTATTGAATAGACGCACGGCAGCTATAATGTCGTTTTTTAATTGAACTGTGCTGAGTTCAACAACGATGGGTTTTGTTTTACCATTTTTACTTGGAAGACGGTATATATCTCTAATTTGGGATTTATTAATATATGTGTTTAAATTTTTACACATTTCTTCAACCATATCTCTCAAGTCGGACGAAGTTTCCTTATCTAGCATGGGAACGCTTCTGATTTCTATACTCGACGGGCGTGACGTTAATTGCAAAGCTTCAATGTCTCTGTCTAGCTTAATTATTGTGTCCTGCACAATTTGGCGATCTTTTTCATAAGTTTCAATGCGTTGTGTTAGATTAGAACAAGTAGCTTTAATGGACTCAATAGATTGCTCAATATCCAAGTTTGTTTGTTGTATTTTAGTATTCTGAGCCTTTATTTCACAGACATCCGACGACAACTGCTCTAAAATTAACGTTTGTTGGCTCATAAATTCATTTATCATAACCTTTATATCGGATTTAAAAGTATCAAGTTCATTTTCCTGTCGAGATGAAGTCAAACGAGGGCGCTTGCTAGGGGGCATAACCGTTGGTTTCTGAGTAAGCTTTGGTAAATCCATGTCCGATTTGGATATATTATCAAGTGAAGAATATGCTTGCGGTGGTGTTCGATCGAAAGGCATCTTGTAAAATCGTAAATAAGCAAATAGTACACAATACTATTAATACCTTTTTGAGGGTAGTCCGAAAAATCACACTTTGCTTATGATGATTTTGTAAATATTGCACTTATCACTGAGAATTTTTTATAGAATTACGCTTAGATCTTTCACAGTTTAATTACTATAAAGTTATATACATTACTGTTTGTATAATATCACTTAACTTGGTTATTTAGAATTAATTTACATAAGCAAACACTTGCATGACGAGCGACGCGCGCGCGCGCATGAATATGATACAACAATACTCAAGGAGGTTATAATAGGCTGCCCAGGCTGCCCATGAAAACACTGATTAATAAGATCCCAACTAAATTCATTTTAATATGCGAAATACCTCCATTGAAATCAATAGATATGGAATTAAAATGTTATACAACTAGGCGTTTTTAGCTATATTGCTTCCACTGATAAAACTCAAGATTGCAAACATAGTAAATAATTATAAATACAATTTTGAACTAAGATCAGGAAGTTACAATGGACCAATAGTGATTATTACGACCGATTACCGAGTTGGAAAATAAATTTATAGTGGACTACCATTTTCCTCTTCAAGCAAACAAAAAGAGTGTTTAACTAAATTATTATTGCCTGAACTAAACAAGCTTTGATTATAGAATAACAAAGTAATGATCCTAAAACTAAAACATTATGTATGGAAACAATGACTCCTTTATTATCATGAGAGCATAAGCGAGACTCTGTTTTTGGTGGCCCTTCATGGACAAATATATAAATACACCAGAGTTTTACCCCGTGTCTGCACCGCGGGTCAACCACTAGTGCGTACCTTATTTAAAGAGCAGGCGTTAATACAAGTTACATTGTATAAAAAAAATATGTTAGAGCTATTTGCTCCCGGAATGTTCACTTCATTTTAAATCGGAAACTATCCCATTTCCCAGGATGAAAAGTAAATATTCACTTTAGGTATTAAAACTACATTTAAACAAAAGTACAGGAAAACCAATCCAGTACTCCTAGTAGTTTATCTGTGAAAGCTTGACAGAAACATCGAGTTAATATTGATTTTTTTATAGATGATGATATTATATATCTATTCACTAGGAAAATGACTGGTTTCCAATTCAAACTTTCATCCCCTACTTCGACCCGTTTTTGTCATTTATGTAGTTTACAGATAGATAGACGGGGGATAGATAAATAAAACTAGAACAGGTTGAAATAGAGGATGAAAGTTGTATGGAAACAATCATTTCTCAGTTTATAGATATAAAAATTGATTTTCTATAAAAAATATGGAGCACGCTTACCTAGATAGTACCTATTCACACGAGACTTGAAGATACCTGGATTGTATTTTTCGGGAAACACTGACTTTGGTAGAGTTTGACTCGTGGCGCAGCCGCGAGGTAAACTCTAGTTATATTTATATAGGATATACTTTTCTAAACTCCTTTAATCTTTATTGTATGTAGCACAATTATTGCACAATAATACAAAAGTTGTTATATAAAATTCTAGCAGTTGTAGTTGTAAACTAGTAATTTATAAATATATTTCATGTCATCAAACAGTCACTCCCTTTGTAGAAATGTTATAATAACTAGCTATTGTTTCACTTTCAAAATTTTTTACAGGTATCTGAATGTTAAAAAGTGTTTAGAATTGTATAAAAACATAACTTACTGCTTCTGGATGAATATGTTGAATCTTTGGATGACATTCTTCTTGAATCCCATTCCCTGGGCTTCTCCCATTGCGATAGAGCACTGATACTATTATAATAATACCTCTTGCCAGATGAACTAATATGTTCTGACCATTCACTTCCCGAAGGTATACTTGCTGTGGGGACACTTCTCTTGTCATATTTACTACTCCTACTAACACTAATGTTCATGCCACTAGTCCTACTCTTTTTATCTGTTTCATTTCGTTCATGGTTACTTCGCTCCCTCTCACTTTCTTTACTATGTTCCTTAGGTGAGCGGACACTATCTGTAATTGTAAAATTCTATTCTTTGATACGACAATAAATAATTATTAGGAGTATAACTTTTGTTATATTTAAACATAAACACACATAATATATAATACAGGAACTTCTAAGTAGAATGCTGCATGCCTGTTCTTAAGAATTAGCTCTAGCACTATATTACCAGTAGTCACTGGTAATATTGTGCCTCTAATTTCAAAAGAGTAAATCAAAGAATAAATGACTGGTGTATGACGCCAGCTAGCAGGTTGTACCTGTGCAAAGTTCTACCTACAGTTTGAAATATATGAACCGAAAACATTACGTTGTATAAATTTATCTGGGCAATAGCATCCTTTGGAATCTGTCTTTTGTTATTCATTGAAATAGCAAAACCCTAATTTCCCCTGAGATTGTTATTACTACTATTACTATCTATAGTAAGTGGATTTATAGTATTATACTTTACTAAACAACCAACAGCTTAGCCATAACACAAGATATTACAATAATTTTGGTCATATATTAATTTCACTAGCAATAGAATACACATCCACTATGTCCTCTTACTTCTCATAAAAAAGTTCTTACATGTAATCAAGAATATTTCATTAAATATTTTTATTAGAATCTTTGGTTGAAAAATCACATTAGAAGCAAGACCTGTTGACTTGTGTTCCTTAAAATTAGATTTTGTTGTATAATCTAAAACAAAGCCCTGATCAAAAAACATTAGTTTATTTACCAAGTTTTAAAGTAACACAAATAATGTTGTTTATATAATTTGTTTTATAATCATTTTACTTTGGCTCTTTGATGTTCAAATCAACATTTTCTATAATATTTTACTTTGTTTTTGAGTAAGATGATATAGCTAAGATATTTTACCCCTCTCTTTTAAATAAATATTATTATAGAAATTATTCTAAAAGGTGCCAGATCCTTAATTATTGGATAAAAAATTGTAACTTTTTTTATTTTGAATACTAATTATATTTTAAAAACAAAACCATTTTTCAAATTACTACCATTAACCTTTATTAGTTAATTGATCAGTCAATCCTGTTATTTAACTGATATTAAAGTTAAGATAGTATTACCGATTTACTTTAGACCAGCAATGAGCCAGCAAATAATGAGTGAACAACTACATTATGATATTAGGTTTAGGTACAATTTGTGACAAGCAACAGTGGATTTACAACAAAAGATTTATTTACAGATTACACTGTCGGCCCAAAAGTTTGAGACCACCTTAATTAAGGTAGGAAAATGGAATAAAACTTAAAACGATAAAAGTATACGAAGTAAACGGTGTACTTTACAAATAAAGTATTCATTCATAAGTACACATATATCAAATAGTTCAAGTAATATCAACCATCTATATTAAAAATGGCCTTAATATTTTAAATAGATTTTTCGTGAAAAACCCTTCCTTGCATTTTATAGCTTTATTCACTAGCCTCGGCATACGAGCAATCGATTGTACCCTTTGAAATATTATTCCAGATTTTTTGTAAAGTCTTTCATAGGTCTACTTGCAAGGATGGACAAATATTACGCACATTTTTTGTCAAGTTCTTCCCGTAAAAACTAAATTTGAAGTGGCTACACCATGTTTTTTTATCACCTCATCTATCTCTTTGTGGTCTAAATAATCCCTTCATAATTTTGAACTGTGCTTTAATTAAATCCTGTGGGGAAATTAATCCATTGCCAATAGTCTTTAACTTAGAAGGAACAGCATTTTGCTCTAGAATTATTAAATACTGCTCCTTTTTCATGATTCCTTCGATTCGTACTAAATCTATAGTTCCGTGGCTCGGGAAACAACCCCAGACTATAATATTAGGTTGAGGAAAAAGTTTCTTCGCTTTTTAATTCAAAAGGTTTTTTTGTAAAGTTTATTTAAATTTGACTAAAGTATGTAGGTGCCGTTTTGTTGGATAACTTTTTGCCATCTTGTAGGTAGGGACGTGATCCCATTGCTATAAAATTTTTGGAGCTTCTGCGACAAGTGGTTTTGGTAGTCCTCTCGTGATGTTAACCTGACACTGCCTAAGGAATTCTGCACAGACCGAAACAGGTGAAAATCTGAAGGTGCAAAGTCAGGACTATACGGTGGATGCATTAACAGCCAAACTCTCGTAATTTTTGATGAGTGGCTAAAGATGTTTGAAGTCTGGCGTTATCATGGTGCAAAACCACACCCCTTCTGTTCATTAATTCCGGCCGCTTTCTCGCAACTTTTTGCTTTAATCTCATTAGTTGTTCGCAGTACAGTTCAGAATCGATGGTCCTGCCTGGCGGTAACAGCTCATAATGAATAATGCCCTTCCAATCCCACCATACACACAGTATCACCTTGTTGCGAGTTAACCCGGGTTTCGCCAGTCTGTGAAGCCCGACCGGCCTTTCACCACGATCTTTTTCGCACGTTCTTGTCGTATGTGATTCACTTTTCAGCACAAGTTATCAGCTTCTTTCAAAATGGTTCGGTTTCATTACGTCGTAATAAAGAATCACAAATGAGTACATGGTTCATTAGGTTTTCATTCAGAGAGCTCATGAGGCACCCAAATATCCAGATTTTTTGTGTACCCAGCTTTTTTCAAATGCGCCAAAACAGTTTTGTGGTCAATTCCCAGTTCTCCAGCTACATCGTAACTACTAATATGCCGATCTTGCTCCACTTTTTTATAAATGGCATCAATTTTGTCCGTAACAGGGCGGGCGACCAGAGCGACGTGCATCTCATCTTTGATATCAAAATATCCGGATTGAAAACGCTTAAACCAAATTTGCGCTACTCTCACAGATACTGCGTTAGGTCCAGAAACATCACAAATATTTTTCGCAGCTTGTTTTGCATTTTTATCTTTTTTGTAGTAAATTTTAAAATGTATCGAATTTCTTCATTAGATTCACTCATTTTAACAATAAGAAAAACAGATGAAATCAAACATTTTCCTAATTTTAATTTGGAATTGTCTTCTTTAAAATTTAAACTTTTTAATGATACCAAAACCAGCCAGATACAAATGGTATAGCCAAAGAGATCTTATTGCAAATTCATACATACTATATACGAAAAAACTTTTTCCGCAACCTATTAGAACCATCACAATGCTAGATTGTCGGCACTACACAGTCTGGAATCATATTTTAGTCATCACTACGTCGAACAATAATTCCAAATACTTCAAACTTGCATTCATCAGTCCAAAGAATTCTCTCAAATTTTTCTTCAGTTCAATCTCAGCGGACTCATCTCTTTCTTTATATTTTGTGGTCTTAACAAGTGTTTACGAACTGCAACGCGACCAAATAACTGAAAATCTGTCAATTGTATTTTTACTGTAGTCAAAGACACAGGTTCGGATCGGGATTTGTTCAATTGAGCACGGATTTTTGGTGATGTTAGACATCTATTACACTTGCCAGTAACAACGATGAAATGATCCTTGCGGGACGTGGTAGCTTTCGGGCTATCCTAATGTAGACGATCTTGATTATTGATAGTATTCTTGTATCAAGTTATTGAGTTATGAACGCAAGTCTTTGCTATCAAAGACTTGTGTTCATATGGCGCCCTTCTGTAAGTTGTGCAGAAATATGTCTACCTTGAACAGAAAATACTGGTAGGCAGGCACAACTTCCAGGGGGAAGTCAACAGGAGGATTCATGAAGAGGTAAAATAATATTACAACAATTTTACCACCTGGTCCTTGCGCGGCACTCTTTGATGTGTGAAACAATACACGTTTATAGTATGACAACTCAAATAAACAAAATAATGACTTTCAGACATTTTTCAATAACAATAGAATAAGCAGGTGTGAAGACTTTATCATAAATACTTTTGAAATATTTAAAAAAAATACAGGTGGTATAAAAAATTTGACCGACAGTGTATATTATTAATTATATAATTTATCGTTGGTTCGTTTTTTCAATATTTTGAACCTTGAATCTCTTCTGATGACAAGTTTTTAGTCTTAAAATAAATAGTCCTTCATCCCTCAATATCAATATATATATATTATTATTGCCTGTTTTTCATAGGTGTAGGGCAGAGACTATAGATCTCGAATTGCGATGATCCTGACAAACAACTTTCGCTATATCTATTTTCATTAATCTCTACATATGTGTCCATTTATTTAAGATACTTTTTACCTGACCTCTTTTTAATACTTCTGCTATTAGATTATGATACTGATTATGGTACTAACTCTACCATTCACAATGCTGTCATACACTTGTTTATTATTCTATTTTCATCAATTCTCTCTACACGTCCAAAACACCTTAACATTAATTTTCAACGCTTGCTATTAAACTGTCTTTCAATCCACAATGTTCCCTAATTACACTATTCCTTATCATATCATTTCTCTTTACCTGACATATACTTCTCAAAGTTATCTTTTCTACTGCATTTATCTTTTATTTTCATGCTTTTTCTGCAGTACCCAACATTCACTGCCATACATATGTATTGGCACCAACATTCCTTGATGAACAGCCAAGCATGCTTTTACAGACCCTTTCTGCCTTTTTATAATAGAGTTTAGTGCCCCATTCACTATATTATCTGCAATTACTCTTCTTTCGATATCACTTTCATGCTCTCCATCCCTGGTATACATACATGCACGCTAAAGAAAACATTTCTTTGACTTGCTCTAGCTTTTGATTTCCTACCTGTACATTACAAATTGTCATACTTTCATTTCTTTCAAACACCATAACTTTTGTCTTGTACACATTAATTTTCATACCTTTTCTCTCCAAAAGACTTGTCCATAATTTTTACCATCTCCCGTATGTACCATCAACATGGTATAGTCAAATTGATGTCATTCACACCTTATTAAATAATTTATTTAATTAAAAAGAATTGGTCAAGAAAAGTCTTGGTATGAAAAGGTTCGCCAGTTTTCAACTTTGATTCATATAACGTTCTTATGTTGTGTTTACATGCTATCTAAGTTATAGAACAGACTGTTCCACAGAAAATTATTTGTAATTGTTTGATAATAAAGTTTAAAATTACTTAGATCAAAGTTATTTGTCTTTTTACTTTGTCTAAGAATATTTTTTAGAGAATTAAAATGATTATCTTCTCTTTGTGTGTAATAGCTTATCTCAGTGTCTGTCCTTGTCAACATTGCAAATTTGTTTTTCACACTTCTATATTTTATAAATGTAACATATATTAAAAGGTTGGCAGTACTGTTTCTTGTACTTATGCAAGCAAAAGTACTTTAAAGCGAAGAACCTTTCCATTCCACAATTGTACAGTTAACTAAATTCCTCCTTGATCAGTTCTCTAACATTTTGCTTTGAACCGCTCATAAAGTTTAGACATCCACACACACTCAAATTTCATATACACCAATCAGGGCATTTTGAAGTGTTTAAACTAAAGGAAGCAATTACTGGTGTTTAGTTGGAGGATGCACTCTGCCGATTGACGACATCCTATTTCTTTTGTATTGTGCTCTGCCTTTTGGTGTTGTTAGTGCAAGTTTTACCAGGCGATTTTAGCTTTATAGGTGGTTTACCATCACTTTGGTTTGTAGTACATTACAACCTAGACCATAATTTACATAAACTTTATTACTCTATAAAAAGTATTCTAACTTCATATTTGAGTGTCTAGCAAAGATGTATACCAAGTATCAGGTAAACCATATTAGTACAAGAGAAGAAATTTTCATAGTTTCATCATCATCATCATAAAACAATATATTCGCATTTTTATTGTTATAACAGATAATCGCACCTGCATTAGCAAATATATGCATAGTTTCATTAATAGTAAAATATTCTTAAACAATAGTTTGATTCCAAATGCACAGCATACATTGATAATACAAAATCCATCAAATCAGTATAAAATATGACTACGCACAGCATAGAATAAATGATGAGCAAAGCGTGAAATCCAGGCCAATATTTGTTCTCAATTGCAAGTTGTGTAATGTAAAACACTTATAAATCTTAGTTTTATGTATATAATAAGCTCTATATTATAAGAAATTGGACAACTAGAGATCAACATGGTTCTTTCTCAAAAATTTAAATTCTGGCATGTTGTGGAATTAGAAGTTTCATAAACTAAATTATAGTAAATCCCTAATAAGACTATCTAGCAAGCGTCTTTTTACTACTCTTTGGTGTGTGACAGTAACATTCATAGAATTTTCAAACAAGGGTTTATTTCACTATTATTTTTATATGTCTCTATATAGTCAAATATAATGACATAAACTAGAAAATTTAAATTTCATAATGTATCAATAAAGTGTATATACTTTATGATATATCATATTATGTATAATTCTGCATTACCATTAGTAAATATTCTGGTATCAGATTGAAAAGACATTCCAAAGCAGCATACAATTACAAAAACCCATAATTTACCATACACACATATACCATAGCCTTAGCATATACAGTATTTATATCTTTAATAATTATTAAAACACCACAAGAATTGAGCCTATAAATTTGAACCAATTTTAGTCAAATGGATAGTGGCAACTAGATAGTACAAAGTATTATATTAATGCATTATCTTAATAATATTTAAGTTTAATAAGAGACTATGTCGGCCTGATGAACAAATACACTAAGACTTCCTTGAACCATATTCAACCTAGTTTGCATATAATTGAACAAGCAAGGAATCACAATAAAATGTTTATAAACAAATACTATGGAATTAATATGTTGCAATGGTCAGTGAGGTAATGGAAAACAGTACATACAATATTCTTAAACATCAAAACTTGGGCAAGCTTCGTAAGGGACCATCCATAAATTATGTTACATATATGGCAGGGGAGGGCGTCAACAAAGTGTGACATTGTGCGATAGGATTCCTAAATTTAATGACATCACACTGCAAAATCTACTATACTTAAGCTTTAAAACACGAAATTTGAATGGTTAACAAAAAAACTTTAAAATATTTCCAACTCTATCTGAATGATCAGTGTTTAAATTATTAAACAGTCATTTTAATGGAAACAAAATCAATTATGAAACTGCTGTTTTAATACAATAATTTCTTTATGTAAAATTGCAAAATATGTGATGTCACACTGGGGAGCGAGGGACTTCAAAAATATGACCAGCTGTGATGAGGACAGGGGAGGGGTACAAAAAAAAATAATTTGTGTAATTTGTGGATGACCCCTAATAGATACTGTAATGATTTGAAATAAATGAAAATATCTTCAAGTTTATCAAAGAATCAATGATCCTGAGTTGTACTGAAAATTAAATTAAAGGTTTTTTTTATAATAAACCCAATGTAGTGAATAATAACAGATACAATAAATTATATCTTCAATCACATTAGGGATATGCAAGACTTTGATTGCAAAAGAAAAACATAAATGAAGACAATTAGGTATGACCACCAGTTTGAGTTCATAGTAAACATAAACAATATCAAATAATTAAAACATTAAAATCTTTCATCACTGATTCTAACAAGTGACCAAAATATAAAATCATAATAAAAAATAACTAAAGATCAACCTAAAAAAAATATTCATATTTTAAACCAAATGTTACACATGGGTAACTATCAGTAAATAACTACCTTGATTTCCAATTTTAATAGGTTAAAGTTACAAAGACACTTATTTGTCACTTTTATCTCACTATATTTAATACTGCATTAAGTTGGTTGTTTTAAAATCACATTTATTATATCAAGAAATACTCTATTAAATATTTTTCTAAAATTTACTCGTCATTTCATGTTTTCCTTAACTCTAACCAATTTATAATCATAGTACTGTTATTTTGAAGCCTAGTGTCTTGCATTTCTACTCATAGCTACTCTTATTATAGTGAAGGAGCTCAAGATAATTTATTTATTTACATAATTATAGTTATATTATAATTTAATATGTAAATAATAATACAGTAACAACAAATGCAACTGATAAGTCTTTATTGTTCAGCAACAGATACTAAGAATAGCAAATTATAATAATAACTATATGTACATCAAATTGAAATTTATTTGTATTGTATTCTATGTCTTTTAGCATATATGTACATACCTGCATACTTATTTCTAGAGGATTTATAGTCTCTATCTCTCTCCTTTTCAGAACCTTTCTGTATGTAGGAATTCCTTGATGTTGTGTATCCTCTGTCCTCAACCATGTGACTGTAGTGGTGGTGACCATGGCTGGACTGGCCCATATGTGTGCTGTGCCCATGCCCCGACACATTGCCATTGGGTGATCTAAGTGGTGCATACCGGGTGTCAGATGATATATACTCATTTCCACCTCTTCTTTCACTCTTTGAATTATATTTCTGTTAAAAAAAACAAAGCCATAAAGAATTCCATAAATTTTAATCTTACATTTATAAAAACCCATTTAAATAAAAAAATTAAAAACATATAAATATTGTCACTGAAACAGACATTAATTTCCATGTTAGGAACTTCACTTATTAATATATATCTTACGAATCTGCATTGATTTCAAGTAATTTTGACGTTTAGATGGTAAGAACGGAAAAGAATTGTCGGGAACGACTACTACGTAAAGAAGTACCTAGGGTAAGTTGAATAATTCAATTTAGTATTAAGGTTGCTAGATATCTATTTTTTGATGATTACGTCTTTTTACCTGATACGGATGGGTTTGATGCTTCTCGAAGTACCTGAAAATAGATAAAAAGCTTCATTACATTCACCTAATTATCAGCCAAAC
Source organism: Dendrolimus punctatus (assembly GCA_012273795.1). Taxonomy (NCBI): domain Eukaryota; kingdom Metazoa; phylum Arthropoda; class Insecta; order Lepidoptera; family Lasiocampidae; genus Dendrolimus; species Dendrolimus punctatus. The sequence continues at coordinate 11,527,830 of CM022533.1, read as the reverse complement.
TGTCGGCGACCGCCATCTACATACAGACTGTAGAGATGGTCAGTGCATCTAAATCTAATGCCATTCCTTACCCATCACTTATTCGCTGCGGTTTCCTTGCATGCATTACCATCAATGCAAAAATACGATTCTTTACGGCCTCAGTAACAAAATGCAATATAAAACCACTGACATTAAAACAATTTAATAAAAACGGTGTTAAACCTTAATGGACGCCATGTCACATTCAAGACACTCATGAAAGAATAGTGTTGCCAAATAACCGTACATTACACGCGTCAATATTACTGCCATTGATACAATATTGTATTACTTCTCCACTTGGCTTTAACAAATATACATAATATTCAACAAAAAAGTCACCAATTTATTTTGAAAAGATAACCCGTCAAATGGAAGCATAAAAATAAAATAATGCCACATTTACATTCAGCCACTGCCGCTTAAGGTCGCGCTGCCGAATTAATATTTAATACTCATAACACTTATGTGGCAGCATCGCAAGCTGTGTATGCTTACATTCTACTTCTATACTCACTTCGCACTCCACTGCATGGCATATAAATGTAAAATAAGCATTGAAATGGTTATAATAATGAAGTTCACATCTCTGCCGCTAAATTGGCTAACGAAAAGACAGAAGACAAAGAAGTCTAGCCTTTTAAATGTCTTTGGTCGTAACCAGGTCCTATTTATAATTGATGAAAAAATCATTATTTTCTATGGAGATTGTGTCAAATTTCCTACAGACTAAATACACACTACTACATTTTATCAGTCGGCACTTTAAAAAAATGTCTAGCAACTCAAGTCAGGAAGTCAAGTGGTTGCTAACTTGCTAGAGCCGGCTCTGGCTCATCGCTCACCAGTGTCGAAACGGGAAAGGGCTATGAGGTAGCGGGTGGTGGGAGTCATGTCGTTATTAAAGGCGTATACTTTTCACCCAACCGTCCCCTGGCGGAGTTCGAGCTCGCCTTGAATTCCGTCGGAGCTCCTACTACCAGAC